>JAULUF010000055.1:38387500-39587500 GCA_031834385.1 Semotilus atromaculatus | reverse complement strand
CACATCGACGTTCCCTATATATAATCTACCTGGGTCGTCTCCACATCGACGTTCCCTATATATAATCTACCTGGGTCGTCTCCAATCGACGTTCCCTATATAATCTACCTAGGTCGTCTCCAATCGACGTTCTCTATATATAATCTACCTGGGTCGTCTCCACATCGACGTTCCCTATATATAATCTACCTGGGTCGTCTCCAATCGACGTTCCCTATATATAATCTACCTGGGTCGTCTCCACATCGACGTTCCCTATATATAATCTACCTGGGTCGTCTCCACATCGACGTTCCCTATATATAATCTACCTGGGTCGTCTCCAATCGACGTTCCCTATATATAATCTACCTGGGTCGTCTCCGATCGACGTTCCCAATATATAATCTACCTGGGTCGTCTCCACATTGACGTTCCCTATATAATCTACCTGGGTCGTCTCCAATCGACGTTCCCTATATATAATCTACCTGGGTCGTCTCCAATCGACGTTCACTATATATAATCTACCTGGGTCGTCTCCAATCGACGTTCCCTATATATAATCTACCTGGGTCGTCTCCAATCGACGTTCACTATATATAATCTACCTGGGTCGTCTCCAATCGACGTTCCCTATATATAATCTACCTGGGTCGTCTCCACATCGACGTTCCCTATATATAATCTACCTGGGTCGTCTCCACATCGACGTTCCCTAAATATATTCTACCTGGGTCGTCTCCACATCGACGTTCCCTATATATAATCTACCTGGGTCGTCTCCAATCGACGTTCCCTATATATAATCTACCTGGGTCGTCTCCAATCGACGTTCCCTATATATAATCTACCTGGGTCGTCTCCACATCGACGTTCCCTATATATAATCTACCTGGGTCGTCTCCACATCGACGTTCCCTAAATATATTCTACCTGGGTCGTCTCCACATCGACGTTCCCTATATATAATCTACCTGGGTCGTCTCCATTCGACGTTCCCTATATATAATCTACCTGGGTCGTCTCCAATCGACGTTCCCTATATATAATCTATCTGGGTCATCTCCAATCGACGTTCCCTATATATAATCTACCTGGGTCGTCTCCCTATATATAATCTACCTGGGTCGTCTCGACGTCTCCACATCGATGTTCCCTATATATAATCTACCTGGGTCGTCTCCACATCTACGTTCCCTATATATAATCTACCTGGGTCGTCTCCAATCGACGTTCCCTATATATAATCTACCTGGGTCGTCTCCAATCGACGTTCTCTATATATAATCTATCTGGGTCATCTCCAATCGACGTTCCCTATATATAATCTACCTGGGTCGTCTCCACATCTACGTTCCCTATATATAATCTATCTGGGTCATCTCCAATCGACGTTCCCTATATATAATCTACCTGGGTCGTCTCCCTATATATAATCTACCTGGGTCGTCTCGACGTCTCCACATCGATGTTCCCTATATATAATCTACCTGGGTCGTCTCCACATCTACGTTCCCTATATATAATCTACCTGGGTCGTCTCCAATCGACGTTCCCTATATATAATCTACCTGGGTCGTCTCCAATCGACGTTCCCTATATATAATCTACCTGGGTCGTCTCCAATCGACGTTCTCTATATATAATCTACCTGGGTCGTCTCCACATCGACGTTCCCTATATATAATCTACCTGGGTCGTCTCCACATCGACGTTCCCTATATGTAATATACCTGGGTCGTCTCCACATCGACGTTCCCTATATATAATCTACCTGGGTCGTCTCCACATCAACGTTCCCTATATATAATCTACCTGGGTCGTCTCCACATCCACGTTCCCTATAATCTACCTGGGTCGTCTCCACATCAACGTTGTCATTACGGGTCGCAGTAATGACAGACAGACTTCAGCAAATGTCCTCTAAATGCTTTAATTACGGCCGGGAGATCTTCCAGAGCAGTTCTCAGAGAATCTCTCCAAAGAAGTACGGCCGGAGGATCTCAGACAAAATTCTGAGAGAATCCAACCGAAAACTCAGATGTTTTTATAGAATAGGGGTATAGCAAAATGACATGATACGTTACATAATTTTCCTACAATTTGATTGGTTCTTCATATGCAAACTCTTCTGTTACTAGGTAAGAGTAATCGCTGTTTTCTTCATTACTTTCTTCATTCTTCATTCTTCATTGTCTAGTTTAATTTCCCACACACTCAAAGTCCCAAGTTTTCTCCAAAGAGTTTGGAAACATTTAAAAGCATATGAATGTTGTTCCTGCAAGAAAAACAAATGTTAGTTAATTATTTAAAGTTAATTAATTAAAAATCCACCACAGTAGCCTACAGCAGAACAAGCTGTAAGCTGTCAGTCAGAAACTGTGATGCACTAATGGTTTATCAGAGCTGCGCGCTTTCACTGACTTTAATTCTCACACTTTAAATAGTATTTTTAGAACTCCTAACTGATTAAACCCAGCTGTGTTACAACGAAGGATTACCTCAAAATGTAGATCTGTATATGCAGATATGAGGTACTTTATCTGAATGAAATGATTACACCTCTCTCACTTTTGCTCACGTGCCAGCGATACCCCTCTGCGTGCCAGTGTTGGCACTTGTGCCATAGGTTGCCAAACTGTTGATTAGTTACAGATTAACTAGAAGCCCCGCCTTATAAAGCTTTTTATATTAACCTTCACTTATTTATAGATGTTGACAGACATGCATAGCAAGGACAACGGCTGTGCTTGCAGTTGGATAACTATTACACAGATTTTCCATTATACACAATGATGGGTGAGATTTTTTTTTTCTCTTGAAAAGATGCAGTCTCTCTTATTGTGATGCAGGTTTATATTGCTGTGTAATATTTGTATGTTTCCCTATTGAAATACATATGGGTCCTGTATAAATTAGAGCTGTCAATAATGCTTTTTTGGGGGGAGTTAATGCAATTAAGGCTTGAAAATGCTGAAATTTGCCTCTACATACAATATTTCCTATAGTTTCAATGGGTATAGTTTCTTAAAAAACAAACAAAACAAAAAAAACAGTACCTATCACGCACTGTTTCGAGACAAAGGTTGAGGATCCAAATGGAATAGGCCTATTTATTGAAAGGGTAATCCACAATCGTAGCCGAAAACAGGCAAAGGTCATAAACACCGGGTAATCAGTCTAACCAATAACAAACACAACAAGGCAGGGAACACAGGCAAAAAATTAATCCATGGAACAGGCAAGAAATCCAAGAACCAAGAGACATGAAACCAAGGAGAATGCTCGGAAATGCAGTGTAACACTAAACATACAAGACTTCGCAGATAATGAATGAGAAAACCAGGTTTATATGAGGTGAGTAAACAAAATAATGAGACACAGGGGAATGTGATAATGGATGAAAAGTCCAGGCAGTGAGTTATGGGAAATGTAGTTTGTGAAGGAATGACAATAGTCTGATGTGGAGTGCCCATCTATATATAATTATTTACATTTCATTTTTATCTTTTCTTTCACTCCTTTGCGATACAGGTACTACGAATGGACAGGTTTCTCAGGTGCTTGGGGCAATCATGCTAACCCTCCTTCTGACGACTGTTCCAGTTGTTCAGAGCGGGAAGGTTCTTGTCTCTCCTGTCGGTGGCAGTCACTGGGTCAACATGAACATCTTGGTTGAAGCACTTCATGCCAAAGGTCACAATGTTACAGTCATTCGGATAGAAGGCAGCTACATCAAAGAATTCTCACCTCACTACACATCAATCAATCTCAAGTGTGAAAGAGTGTTTAGTGAAGAACTCCTCGAGACATTTGCATCCACACTACTGGGAATTATTAGGGAGGATTCGATTTGGGCTCTTCTGAAGCTGGAGATAATTATGTGGAAAAGTTTTTTATGGATGGTTGAAGAAGAAAAGAAGATAATAATCAACATGTTCGAAGACCAGCAGCTAATGCAGTCCTTAAAAGTTGCCAAATATGATATGATTCTAACAGATCCTGCCATGTTTACAGGTGTTATATTGGGTCATTATCTTAAACTGCCCATTGTCTACAATGTCCGTTGGACAGATTACAGTGAGGCTCATTTTGTAATAGCTCCTTCACCACTTTCTTATGTTCCTGCTTCAATGCTGGAGTTATCAGACCGCATGAGTTTCTTGGAAAGAGTGAAGAATGTTGTGATGTACATCATCGCAGAAATACAGCTAGCTATCCTGATTACTCCAACTTATAATGCACTTTGTGAACGGTTCATTGGCCCAGGAACATCCTACTTTTCTTTACTTCAGGGTGCTGATCTGTGGCTCCATAGAGCTGATTTTATTTTTGAATTCCCACATCCCACTATGCCAAACATTATCTACATTGGTGGTTTTCAGTGCAAGCCATCAAAGCCTCTTCCACAAGACCTGGAGGACTTTGTGGAGAGCTCTGGTGAGCATGGTGTCATTATCATGTCTCTGGGCACTCTCTTCGGTCAGCTTCCTGATGATTTAGCTGAGGCAATTGCTGAAGCTTTTGCAGAACTTCCACAGAAGATCATCTGGAGGTACAAAGGAAAGAGACCATCTACACTAGGGAACAATACCTTATTGATGGACTGGATGCCTCAGAATGATCTTCTGGGTCATCCTAAGACCAGAGCCTTTGTGACACATGGTGGAACCAATGGAGTTCAAGAAGCCATCTACCACGACGTGCCAATCATTGGACTTGGGCTGATTTTTGACCAGCCTGATAATCTTTTAAAAATGAGAGTAAAGGGTGTAGCCAAGAATGTAGACTTTGCCACAGTGGATAAATACTCCTTTCTTAAAACTGTTAAAGAGGTTCTTTATGAGCCCTCTTATCGGGAGAACATGCAGAGGCTCTCAAGACTTCACAAGGACGTCCCAGTGAAGCCTCTGGACTATGCCATCTTCTGGATTGAGTTTGTTATGAGGCACAAAGGTGCCGCTCACTTGCACACAGAGTCTCATAAAATGCCCTGGTACTCTTACCACTCTGTTGATGTCATACTGTTCCTGCTTTCTGCTGTAGCACTTATAATCCTGATCATATATATGGTTATCAAGTATTTCTGCTGCAGAATGTGGATGAGAAAAACAAAAAACAAGCTACAGTGATGAGGATGAGGTCTTAGAATTTGCATTTCTTGCATTACTTTCCTACTTTACTGTTTGTCTGTCTCTGCTAATCATCTATCTCAGCTAATCTCCAAATGCACCTGTAAGTCCCGCTAAATCGAACCAATGGCGGCATACGATCAGCGGCGAAGGTCTCACGCGTGTTCCGTCCTTTCCATGCTAATGGGATTTTTGATTAAATGCAATACACTTTCTCCTATGTATTAACTCGTTATTTCATCTGACTCCATATATAAAAGGGTTTTAATGATATCTGTGCATCATTAAATGTGAGCGAGTGTTTGACTATTCCTTTTAACCATTAGCTAAATGAACAATGTCAAAGTCAATTAGAATAATCAAATGTAACAATTTATTATGTTGGGTAAAGTATCATGCCAATTTCACAATCAGTTCAAAGATAATCAATACAATAACATCGAATGCTCTAGAATAAGAGAAAGATGCAAACCCAACATTTTAAGAAATACATGAGGCTGAGTTTTGGAGACTCATCCTCACGGGCTCTCTGAATTACAGAAAAGGCCTCGAGTTTCTCACTGCAGTCCATTAAATAGCCAGAATGTTTTCACATGGAAAACCTGCTAATTTGCATTAAGAAGATACACCTCTTTTGGGGGTAGGGGAGAAAGACCATTTGCCTAGAGTTCACCTTCCTTTGTGTCAGTTATCTTCTAAACTTCTAACTTATTTGGTAATGAGACCATTGTACCAGTCACCCTGAGACCTTTAAAATGATACTAAACACAATACTTAATCATTCACATTAAAACCATATATATATTCCTATGTGAGTTTTAGTTATCTCTGAGAGAAAGAATGGTGTGGATAAGCTGAGACTTTTGTCTCAAAGGAAGAGGGGGAGGTCAAATGTTAATTTCCAGCTTCAACCACCTATTTCAGCCTTACACACCTATTATTTTCCAAATATATTTCCCCAAGTATTCTTGTTATTATAATAAAAAAGCATTTTTTGGAAATGGAAAACAACAAACACTTTTCATTACTTGACCTAGTTTTTCTAAAGCTGCTTTGAAACGATGTGTATTGTGAAAAGCGCTATACAAATAAAAGTGAATAGAGTTGAATAGTAAGCATGTCTTATTCTGAATGACTCAAGCAGTGACATTTCCATTGGTAACCTGTGATTGTGAGTATGCTCAAGAGCACAGTGATGGATTTCTCCAGTTTATGATTCACGTCTATGACCTTTGTATTAGCAGCCCAGATTTTGATATGCCCTGAAGCAGGCTTTTCTTGTAGGCTACAAGAATATCACTTAACTTGTTTGTGTTTTGTCAGTCTCAACTTGACACAGTTAAAATGTCATTACAAAAAAGAATGACACTCTCTACTGTTATTAATTCATTGCAGTATCATGTGTTGCATGATTTTAAAAATATTAAACACATGAATATGTGGTTCAGGCAATATGTGCATATGTACTCTGATAATCTTCACTGTAATTAAATTAAACATGACATAAAACACAACCCTGTCTATTTTTGTTAAATGTCAGTTTTAATTATCAATAATTATAGCGATTATAAAAATATAAGTAAAAGAATATATAATAAGAAATAAACAATTCAGTCAAATACATTGCTCTAGAAGGCTACAATAGCCTTAAAATATGTAAAGTTATGAAACTTCACCTTGCCCCCTCAAAAACAAATTTTCCAGGGAACAAATGATAGGAAAGGCTGCTACAGTGACAAGCCTACAGACAGGAGGTTAAAGAGCTGGCTGTCTGTTGCAGTCACAACAACATGGAGCTGACCACTCCTTTAAAACAGTGGAGATGATCGTGGACTTTAGGAGAAACACCATCATGGACAGCACTGGTGAAGCAGTGGAGTCATTCAGGTTCCTTGGCATCTCAGCTGAGGAGGTTAGACCTGCCACAGGAGCAGTTCTGCAGTCACTGAGTCTGTCCTCTGCACTTCTGTAACTGTCGGCTACCAGATCAGACCTCAGAAGACTACAGCCATGGTGCGAACTACGGGGGAGCTAGGGGGAGCTCGGCTCCCCTTAATAAGACATGGGCTCCCCTGAAAACGTGATTCGTGAAATTTTGGGGGGTCCCAAAAAATATTGACAATGTTTTATTTTGACGTGCAATTTCAGTTTTGTGTAATGTGATCATCGTGGAGTATTAGCCTATGTGTAAAATAGCAAAAATATGATTCATTCATGCATGACGGCGATTAAACCTAATCACTTCAATAAAGATAAATATAGCTACATGCTATTCTTGTCATGAGCATCAAGGTATGGTGGCCCTGCGGTGCAAATATAACTCATGTTTAGTCAATATAGATGCTACTCTGTTTAGTAGGCTATACGTTAATTCAAAGATTCGTATAAAATACGTTGGAGGCCATTGATCTGCGCGCGAAGTTCTTGAAATCCATTCTGTGTTAAGGTAAGGCATTTTATTCCCAATTCTGTGTTGTGGCTGGGTTGTTATAGGTCTGCGTGACTGTCGATGTCTTAGGTCTAATTAAACGGAGGAATTGTGGTATTCTTCTGTAGCCTGACAAGTAGCCTAATTTAACCCTTGTTCAAGGGAACTCAAAGACAGCCTATTTATAAACTATTTGTGGATGTCTGTTTTACTTATCAATTTGTGTCGATATAATAGGGTGAATCCTGTATATAATGTTTGCACTTGCATACACTATCTTTCGAAGTCCTTGAAATGATTGGGTTTCATAGCGTA
This sequence comes from Semotilus atromaculatus, assembly GCA_031834385.1. Taxonomy (NCBI): domain Eukaryota; kingdom Metazoa; phylum Chordata; class Actinopteri; order Cypriniformes; family Leuciscidae; genus Semotilus; species Semotilus atromaculatus. Next base: position 39,579,643 of record JAULUF010000055.1, on the reverse strand, counting down.
GCGCCGCGCAGTTGCCGCAGTTGCCGTCCGGTCGGCGCTACAGAGTTTCTTTCCTTATCCATCTCATGAACACTTAAATGCCCCCAAACATGTGCGATACAGAACACTACTTGTATGTATATATTTTTTATATTAGCACACCATACCTCTTATTGACATTCACTTGCATTTGCATATCCCATGTCTTTTGTCTATTTTGTATACTGTGTATTTGGAATATTTAAATTTTTTATAATTTTTTATCCTCATGACAATGACTATCACTAAAAACTAAAACTAGAAAATAGACATTATATCTACAGTTGCTCTTGTGTCTTATGGTTTCCAACCACGCTATTTTAGTTTTTTTTGGTAACGCTTTAGATTACAGCCCGGAAAGTATATGTGTAATTAAGAGGAATTTACAGTGTAACTTTCTGTAATTATAGTGTACCTATAAAGTACTTACATGTAAGTGTAAGGGAACAATATGTAAAGTTTGGGTAATAAAGGGGTAACAACCAGGAGAATTAAAAATATATATAGGCCTACTATAAGTATTATAGAACTAAGGGGTAATTATTCTACTGTTATGATACAACAATCTTACATTTGGGAGCAATTTAGCAAGAACATACACATATATTTTTGTAATAATTGTGTGTCAATATTCTGTTTAGGCTTTTTAAAAATGACAGGGTACATATCTATGCATTTATACTTTTTTCTTTTTTATACCGTTCTTTTGGTAGCAAAAGTACAGATGTACAGAAGTTTTGGGCTAAGATGTTTCAAGGCAAGAAAAGCTAAGACTATTTTTTATTAAAATTTTTATTTTAAATACTGGGAAATATATCTTATTTCATGTGGTTACAGGGTAAGTGGTGCTTGTATAATAAATAAAGGTTTCAGAGTAAGTGGTATAAGATTGTGTATGCATTTTTATTGTACTTACCCTGTAACCACATGGAACAAGAGGGTAACAAGCACCACTACATGAAACAAGAGTATCTTTCCCCCAGATTTTAGCAAAAGTTGCAATAGTTTTAGTTTTCAGTGCACTTTTGTTAAAAATATTACTTTCAAATGCATGGATATGTACCCTGTGATTTTTAAAAAGCCTATAGTATGTACTGGTTCACCATTATTGTGTATATTCTTGCTAAATTGCTCCCAAATGTAAGATTGTTATATCATAATAGTAGAATAAGTACCCCTTAGTTCTATAGTACCTACAGTATAAATATTGTTTATAATTAATATTGTTTACCCCTTTATTCCCCAAACGTAAAATATTGTCCCTCATACTTATATTGTAAGTATAGGTACACTATAATTACAGACGGTTACGCTGTAAAATCACTTTAATTACACAGTACTTTCCGTGCTGTAATCTAAAGTGTTACCTGTTTTTTTTTTTATAAGCTTTGTACAATGGAAAGAAAAGTGTGAAAACCACATCCTGTACCCTTCTGAAAACTGACATTTTTTTTAAAAATGTGCTTACCACAGTTCATTAGTTCATTATTCATATGTTATATAGTTTTTGATTAAAGTTATTTTATATTGTATTATTATTATTATTATTATTATTGCGGAATAACCACCAATGTTCCAAGGCAGTGGTTTTAAACAAATTATCTTCCTTGTCTTAATTCACACACACTGATAACAGGTGTAATGAAGATAAATATTAAATGTGATACAGCATTAAGAATTAGAGAAGAGTTTGTTTATGCACAAAGACAGAAGTGAAAAGAATTAGATTGTGTTTCCATTTTTTAAGACTTTATATGCAAACCACATCTATGGATGACGTGTGTCACTCGTACAGGTGTCATTTTATCTTAGTCGACTTAGCTATGAATAAAAACAGAATAATATACTTTTTAAAGAATAAAATCTAGTAACACTATCAGTATTTTAGTGGCATATACAGGAATTAGCATAACTTTATTTCGTTTGTGTGTGCGTTATGTTGTAATATTCTTAGGCTGTGACCTGTAAAAGAGAAAAATACGTTGCTTCACTTCTCTGTTTTGTTGTCGAGGGGAAGTGGAGACATATGTGAAATCATGTAATTGCATGACTCGGAGCAGACTGATTTCTCAACTGAGTTTAATGTAGAAGGGTAAAAACTTTATTTTTTTCTGAAACAACTTTATTTACAGCTGTGAGTTAACACAGTTATTTGCTTTTACATTATTAGAGTAAGATGGAAAATAACCCTGAAAAAAAAAAGTACTATGTTCAAACGTTTGGTCAGTAAGATTTAAAAAAGAAATTACTTTTATTCAGCATGCATACATTAAATTGATTAAAAGTGACAGTTAAGACATTTACAATGTAACAAAATATGTATGTTTCAAATAAATGCTGTTCTTTTGAACTTCAAATATTTACAGTGTACTGTTTTAACTGTACTTTTGATCAAATAAATGCAGCCTTGGTGAGCATATAAGAGGTTTTTGTCAAATACATACAAAAAATCATATTGACCCAAAATTGTATGCAACACCGGTAAAAATACAGATGAAAAAATAGATGACTATCTCTACTTTCATCTGTCATTCTGTTCTGACAGAATCTGAAACCTCTGCAAAGTGTTTTTCACAGATCATTTCTGATATGAACCCAGAGTGTTCAAAGCCCAAGCGTGGCATGTCACCTCAAGCAAAAAAAAAAAAAAAAAATTGTTATGATTATTAACTCCAGGAAAGGATTCACAAACACGGTGTATACCTTGTAAATGAAACTGCTATACTTAAACACACACACACACACACACACACACACACATGTTGGTGCAACAGCATTATGAGGACTCTCCATAGGCGTAATGGTTTTTATACTGTACAAACTATATATTCTATCCCCTTACACTGCCCCTATCCCTAAACCTACCCATCACAGGAGACATGCTGCATTTAAATTTTTTTAATAAAACATTGTTTTTTATGTTTGTTAAGCCATTTGATTTATGAGGACTTTTGAAGTGTCCTCATAAACCACTCATAAGTTGTAATACCAGTGTAATACACATGTCATTATACAAATTTGTGTCCTCATAAATCACATAAACCAACCCACACACACACACACACACACACACACACACACACACACACACACACACACACAAAAACAATTTTGTTTACATGAAAGCAAAGGACCAGTGTACTTTAAAATGACTCACCCCTATGATGTTACAAACTCTGTATGTTTATAACAAGGATAAGTAGCCTAAATAATGACCAAATTTCCATTTTTGTCGAAACTATTTCTTTAACAGAAGCAAAAGGTCTTTGTACCCTCATAAGAGACCTGTGGTTAACTACAGGGTCACTGACGTGTGCCTTGTGCTCCCAGAGCTATGAACAGATCCCACTCGATATTTCAACAACACGCCTCTCCCCAACAGGCCTTTCTTAAAGAGAGAAGTCAGGAGCTGGTTGCGGAATTTCTTCCCAATGAAGGCGTACAAGATGGGGTTTATCGCACAGTGTCCGAAAGCTATGGCCTGCGTGACATACAAGGCCACGTCTAGGTCGTCCCTCAGCTTGCACGTTTCCGTCACTCTGCCGGCTCGCATCAGGTTGTCTAAGAGCTCTGTGATGTTATTGGGCAACCAGCAGACGATAAAAGCCAGAACGACACTCAAGATGACCCGCATGGCCTTATGCTTTTGGCTGTTGCGCGAGCGGCAGACCGTGCACGCGGTGAAACCGTAGCAGAACAGCATCACAGCAAGCGGAAGGAAGAATCCCAGAGTGTGATGGAGAATCCGTAGAGTCAGCCTCCAGTTTTCCATGCTTTCCACCGTCACATTGTCATGACATATGTGCTCAGTGCCATTGGGCGCGAAGGCATCGCGATTCAACATAACGGGAATGGCCAAGAGAATGGCGCACAGCCACACCAACGCACACACTATGCCAACCAAATGGCGTTTTTGGTTGAGGAATTGGGTTGCTTTCACGATGGCCAGGTAGCGATCAACACTAATGCATGCCAGCAGGAAGACGCCGCAGTAAAATGTGGCTTCCTGTATGCCTGAGAGCAATTTGCACATAACGGTGCCAAACACCCAGTCGCCAGCGTTAAGGTATGCGGCCCAGAACGGGAGAGTGAAAGAAAAGAGCAGGTCGGCTATGGCCAGGTGCATCAGGTAAACGTCAGTAGACGTCCTGCGGTTCTCCATGCAAAACACCACGAATATCACCACGGTGTTGCCCAGCAAGCTCAGGCAGAAGACGACGATGTAGACTAGGACCAAAGGCGAGCTGTTCAGATGCTGAAAGTTGTCCGTGCAGTGAGTCATCACTTCAAATATGTAATCTGCAGTAGTAACATCCATGTTTAAAGAGTTTGGCTGCCAACTGCAGGGGACAAAAAGTTTATTAGGACCAGCATTTTCAGATTGAGGAGTGTACAAAATATGATTCACTACCAATCAAAAGTTGTACGGATATTGAAAGATATTGAAGAGTTCAGATGCAAAAGCCTCTAAGTGCCATTTGAAATTTTCTTCTAGAATGATAATTTTTTATCAAGCTTGTATATTTAAGTTCAGTAATTTCACTTAAATGATAATTAATAGGTAATCTTTATTGCCATTTAAGTGAAATTATTGAACTCAAATATACAAGCTTGATAAAAAATTATCATTCTAGAAGAAAATTTCAAATGGCACTTAGAGGCTTTTGCATCTGAACTCTTCATATTGTACAGTATGTGTGAATCACTGTATGTTATTTATTAAATGCAAACTATTTATTTTGAACTAAACTAAACAGTTCTCATATGCATATACCCAGCAAGCAATAGATGTCACCGTCTAGGTTAACTATAGACCCGATGTAGTCCGGCTATGAGTAGCCCATTTCTAGCCAAAATAACCTTGAATTTGGTTACACGCTGTTTTTGCCAAAATAGCTTGTGAGATGATATTCCATCATGTAAGCAAATAAACAGTGATTACAAGGTGTTTTGTTTAATTTCTTCACTCATTTCATATTTTTATCTAATTGATGACCAGTCTATAATTGGTTTAGACATCTATTACATTTTCACTGACAGCCCAAATTTGGCCTTTTGTTTTAGCCTAGACATCTGGACTGTTTGGACGACGTCTTTTAAACGCAAAATTGCTTGCAGGGTAGTTTTCTAGCCGAATTAAGCTTTTTAATGAACTATTGAACTAACCCGAATCAACACTAAACTGACTTGAGCTGAATAATGACACTATTATGTTCTGAAGAGCTGCTTTATTGTTGAATTGAGTTTGCTTCATAACTAATGGACTTTGCCGTAATCACACAGTTATTGAACTATAAACTGAGCTACATACTGCCACTATAGACCTTATTCACAGCAGTGCCATCTTTTATTTTTAAAGAGAATGAAAGCGAGGCTGTGAGGGATAGACATACATCTCTTCTTCAGTGGGTTGTTATTTAATGGACCGTTCTTCGTACAAAAATGTCTTTCCAAGAAATTTCAGCATACAAAAAACTCTAGACAACATGAGTTGTGGAATATTATAAGTGATCTAGGAGCTTTATACAGCTTTTTACAGCGGATGTCATTGAAATACCTAGATAAGTCTATCCCTCAAATGTCCTGGCGCTGCTCTGAATAAGGTCTGTTGTCTTCTAAAGCTGCTTTACAGCTGATATTGTGAAATTTATAAGTATTGAAGATCTTCACAACATTAACTGTTATTTTCTTGTTTCTTAAGCTGCTTTGAAACAATCTGTATTATATAAAGCGCAATATAAATATATTTTAACTTGACTAATTATTCTTATAATAAGGAGTAGGTATGTATACACTTTTGACTGTTAGCTATATTGTATACTTGAATGCATAAATCTAAAAGTATTCGACAATTCAAAGGAAATATTTCACAGTAAGTCATACCGACAAATCAGTTAATCTTTAACCAAAATAAAAGCTGAACAAACACTTAATATTTGTATTCTCTTACCGTTTTATCTTCTGTGATTTTTTTTGAGGCTGATAATCTTGGGTTTAGGGATCATTCAGTAGAAATTCTCAGATACTTACTGACTGATTTCTCACAGTTTTCTGAGAATGACAGGTTTGAAAACAACTGATTATTACTACCACGTCCTTTTCCTTCCTGCATGAATAATAAAAAAAATTGTGAGCAGATATTATCAGTGCCACGGTTTCACAAGAAAAACAAAAAAACAAACTTTCAAACTGTTCATAGCAATTAGTGCTACACAGTAGGCTAGGTCATGACTCTGGCTTGCTTTTGTGTGATATAAAAAAATAACCATTGCAATTAAAGCGCTAATAGTTATTCTCAAGTAGTGACCACGACTGGTCACAACGACATCTCATTGGTTCAAAATCACACAGTGGTTCAGACTTCAGGGTCACTTCAGATTAGGAATAACAACAAAAAGTAGCTTTGAAATGATACAAACAAAGACGTTAGAGACTTACCTTACCAAAGACTTAAGATTTAAAAATATATTTTTTTTAACACTTCTTTTGATTATTCTTTTTTAAATTAATTTAATTGAGAACAAAAGATCATTTACATACAAGAGTACAAATAGCCATACATGTCAGAAAAAAAAAGAAGGTATTTTACAGAAAAACCTAGTACTTAAACAACTGTATAGTTTTCATTGCTTTTAAGTTTTTACTTTTGGATATTGTTTGTAAATATATTTTAACATCAATTTTAAATTGTTCAAAATGTGCCATTTTTTCATTCCATTTGACTTTATGAATAGTAACTAGCAAATATTGTTATCACCATCTGATGAAAAACATTTTAAATAAGAGGGTGCACTCATGAATGGTAGAAAGTGCAACATGCAATATGGCTGAATAAGTCTTCTCAAGAAAAAAGCCAATCGGCAGTTGGGAAAGTCATTGTGTCATTGCAGCTTACCCTTAGAAGCTTGATTGCGGTCACTGGATTTGACCGAAATCGCACTCTCTTGAGTAGGTACTTTTAAGTAATTCTCATTAAGTAATTACTTTGCGACCAAAAGTACATTCTTTATAGTACGAGTGTGTGTAGTATGAATGTAATCTGGACGTACTACATTTGCCATGTTGTCATTATCACGTGACCTACCAGCATCAGCTGCGTCGCCTCACTGCCATTCATAAATCCTCTCCTGTGGCCTCATGGGAAAGTAAAGTGTTAATCATATGCACACTTCAGAATCTTGCTGGAAGAAGTATAGGTCATCCAGGTACCTTTTACCTTCTATGAGTAGCCTATGTGAACTTCTTTTGTCAGATTTCATTGGTGATTTCAATTATGACATTTAATGGTAAGCTTGGTGGATATTGGTGAATTTGATGTTTCCACAGTCAACGAGATAGGAGCTGTACTTGCACGACTGAATGATGGCCGCCGAGTGAAATGACCAAGGGGGTAATCCACCAGCCGGAAACTGAAGTCTGCCAGGGGGCCGCCATTGGCTAACAAGCCTTCACCTGCAGTTAGCATTCCATTGACTCCCATTCATTTTTGCGTCACTTTGACAGCGAATAACTTTACATCTGAGGCGTTTAAAGACTCCATTTGTCCATTGTTTATTTCTAAAGAAACACGACAATGTATAAAGGGCTCCATTACCTTGTATCTTACTTTATGGCCTCGTAGAAGCAGTTTTTGTAAAAATAGGCTAACGATTGCATCATAACACTCTCTGTCGCACAGTAGAGAAATTACCGTACAGATAGGAGGATAAGGTCGCGGGCAATCTTTTACTGTCTATGAGGCAATTGACCTATGGCTAAGCCACGCCCCCTCCACTCACTCGGACAAACATTCAACATTCGGCGACGGCGCTATGGCAGATTTCACAGTAGGAGACATTTCACAGGAGGCAATTGATGATTTTTATATAGCATTTTATTAGGAGTTATTACTCACACTAAATCAACACAAATCATTGACCTTTTGAACATCATGACCTCTTGTCACTGTATGTAACGTTAAATAGTTTAAATATTTAGTTATGTGGAAGAGAGTGAAAAGGCTACAGTACATGTTTTGCTAAAAAAAAACACTAAGTTCCCCAGTTGTTTTGGTATAAAGTTGTATACAATATTGTGCTTCAATATGTAATTAATGGTTCATGATCAAATTAAATATGTACAGGTCTAGGTTGCATAACGTTATGTTTCCAGGACAAGCCTTTTTACCATCTTTATCAAGAGGACCTTATATCTTAAAATAAATTAACCAGAATGGATGCACGTTTCCATAGTCAACTAGCCTTTTCACACGGTTGAATGTTTTTCTTTTTGTGAAAAGAATCCCTCAGCGGGCGATATGGTTTGTGATAAAAGAAAGGCTGTTGATTCTGAAAATGCTTATTCTTTATGTACTAGTACCTTTTTAAAGATACTAGTACTTATTTATTAGATACTAGTCCTTATTTATTAGATACTAACGCTTATTCATTCGTTACTAGTACTTATTCATTAGATACTAGTACTTATTCATTAGTTACTATTTCTTTATTACTAGTACCTATTAAATAGATAGTACTTATTCATTAGATATTTCGATAGTGACTATTCACTGTAAAACCTGATGAGTTAGTTCAACTCAAACCGTTTGAGGAAACCGATTGCCTTAAATCATTTAAGTTTATTAACTCAAACAATTTAAGCATAAAAAAATATTTGATTTGTGTCCAATAACTCAATAACTTATTGTTAAGATAACTTGGGTAAATAAAGTTAATAGTACAAATTCCATTCAGTTAATATAACTTAAATCTATGAAGTACACTGTAAACCCAAATAAGTTGGCAGAACTTAAAACACTTTTATTAGTATAAACTTAGTTAGCTTTAAAAAGCTAATCTGCTAACGTAGTAAATGCTAACATATTAGCAATAGTATGTTATACAGAAACACTTGCTGTATGAGCGCAGCAATATAAAGGGATTATTTGCTCTCAAATCAAGCTGCATGCACCACTTGTCACCATGATGGTAACTATCCTAAAACCAACATTAACTGAAATTCTTCTAAATTAGCATAACAAAACATTAATCGCTACTAAATCTCACACATAACATTAATCTTACACAAAAACAAACAAACATATTTTACACTTAATTTTAGCATTTACTCTCCCTTTCGAGTGCCATCGGCAAAGCATGCTGGGAAATAGACATCCCAGCTGTTTCAGTTAAACTATTTCATTTCATTTTGCCATCACTAATTTATTTAATCTAAATTAAAATAAATAATTTCATAAAACTCAAAACAATGAAACAGTTCAGTTTACTTAAAATATATCAGTTCTGTGAACTTGAAAGAAAAAGAAAGTGCTAAATACTCATAAAAGTTCATTTGACTGAACTAATTTGTTTAATTTAAGTTTGTCCTACTCAAACCAATTAATTATTTTGTGCGTTAGGGTTTACAGTATACTAGTAACAAATTAAATTTTTTGCCATTGACTTCTATGGGGATCTGTCATTTAGATATCAACTATTCAGTTCTGACTAGTATGTATTCCAATTGTGACTAGTACATATATATTAGATAGTAGTTATTCATTAGGTACTAGTACTTATTGTTTTTAGATACTAGTACCTATTACTAGATACTAGTATTTATTCAATAAATACAACAAGTACTAAATCATATAGTACCTATTAAATAGATACTAAGCCCACTCATGTGCCTACTGGGGCTTATACTGACCCTCTGAGAGCTCACAAAGAGACTGTTCAGTTTCTTCTGATGCTGGCTCGAAAGGCTATAATGGCCATATATAATGGGTTGGTAGCAATGCCCCCTCTACTCAGATGTGAAAATCTCTGATATCTGAAGTTGTAACTCTAGAAAGATTGAGGTATTGTCTCAATGGTAAATCGCATCTATTTAAAAAATGGGAGAATATTTTAAAGTGTCTGAAGATTAAAAGGTCATAAACACAAACTGGATAAAATGTATGTACAACCATATGATGCTGTATGTAAATTGTCCACATGCCCATAGATGTGGTTATTAATATTGTTTTCTGTGCCGTGTTTTTTGTTGTAGATATATATATATACGTACATATAAAAATAGATAGTAGTACATATTAAATAGATACTACTTATTCACTTAAGCTAAAGTCCCAATAAGTCGGCGTGTTCCTTTAAGGCAGCAACTTTATTTTTACAGTGTAGAAGTAGCCTATTTGACTTCTGCTTTTAAAAACTGACAAATATAAACTAAAACCTAAACTGGAACCAACAAAACCGTATCTAAAAGTAACTACAAATAAAGTCACATGTTTGAACCATAGACGGTTTGAGCATTGTCACATATCACATGACACAAAATACAGAAGTGACCTGAAGAACAGCCACTTTTGAGACATTATCTCAAAATAAACCCCTAATTAAGTATGTACTGATCGCCGTTTCTGAGTTTATTGTGCAACATGATCGGGATGACGTTATTATAAAGGGACATGAAAGTGTTCATAGCATTTTTATTTTTTAAACTTTCAAATGAGCATAAAAAAAAAACAGTACGTCCATTTTAAGTCTTGGAGAGGATTTGTTATTATTGCATTCATTTAAGGCTGCCATTGCACCGTAGACACTTCATACAATAATTATAATATAATACCCATCCACAATGCCCTGAATGAAATTAAGAATTCTGTACAGTTAATGGAGGAAAAAAAGTGCATTATGAAAATAAGTATAATGCATTTTGATCAAGTGCATTTTGAACTATAATCTCATAAATAAAAAGCATCTTCCTTACTGACCACATACTGTACAGACCAGCTGCCTTGAGCAAAACATGACTATGAAAAGCTTTTGCTTGTTGTGCTGTAAGCAATTTCGCTAACATCAACCTCTTTCAAAACCCATTGCCTAGCATTATGCAATAGCATGTGTTTGTTTAATGGCAAGTCAAGTCAAAAGAATCAAGGGGTTTCTTCACTTGCGTTATCATCTTCCAGTCATTTTAGCACTTCCAGTTCCATCGTCCCAAAGTCAAATAGATTTCTTTAATGGGTTTTTAGTTAAAAGCCTGAAATAAGGTTTGTGGTGAACACAAGCTCAAGATATTTTATATATACTTTCATTCTTTGACACAAAATACATCAGTAAAACAAAGCCAACTTGTGATTTTTTTAAAGATTTTACTTGTCTTGATAATAGCGTTTGCTAACAAGTGGCTATGGGACTAACGATTGTCGGGGACATTAAATGTTTGAAAAATTTAATGAAAAAAATTTCACCCAAAAATGAAAATTTTGCCAATTAATTACTCACACTCATGTTGTTCCAAACCCGTAAAACTTTCGTTCATCTTCAGATTGAATTTAGGCTTTTATTCACAAATAAACATTCATCATCTTACACAAACGGAAGCTAAAGAATGTTCGCTTGACATGCGAATAATAATCATGTTTGAGCTTCAGCAAGAACCAATGAGGTTCATTCTTGCATTAAGCAGGTTCGTTGATCAATGTATATCTATGAATAAAAGTCTAAATTAAATCTGTTCATCATATAAAGCGATCTAGTCTCCTTAAGCGTAACCTTAAAGAGTTGTCAGAGGCTGAATGGTGATGGCGTTTAAGTCATGTGACCATGGTGTAGTTCATAATATAGCCTAACTTTAGCCTTTATATATAGCATTTAGCTTTTCACCTCTGCTGATTGCATTTGTGTTTCAGAATTCATAAAAGTTTAGTTAATTTGTGAAGATTATCATGATGAACAAAGGGTGTATGAATCATACATTTTGTGGGCCACAAAGCTTATTTTCTAGGAAAAAAAATCCTATTGGGTTTTTGTCTACAAAAATATGTCACCACCTCTATTCTCACCCAATCATGGATTTAGCTTTTTCTGACCAATAGATGGAGCCAACGCATCATGGCAATTAGCCCAAGAACAGAGGTCTCCAATCTAGTTTAGTTTAGTTCCAACACAACTACCTGGAAGTTTCTAGTAGTCCTGAAGACCTTGATTATCTGGTTCAGATGTTTTGAATTAGAGCTAAAGCTAAACTTTGACGGAAAGTAGTCCTTCAGGAACATAATAGGACACCCTGCTCTACAACACAGTGTTGTTGTATTTCAAGCAAACATGGAAAGGTGCACTAAGTGTCTTGCAACAACATTGATGTCCATTGCCTGGCAGTAGCTCACAAGAAGCTGGAAGTGACTTCTGAGGTCAGAGAGGAAGACCTACTAGATCTAGATCTAGAGACGGAGATCCGATCCAGAAGTCCATTTCTATAGAGCAACTGCAGAAACCTCCTTCTGAACTTCTCTCCCACAAAGGCGTACAGCACTGGGTTCACGCAGCAATGCAGAAGCCCAAAGTTTTGAGTTGCGAACATGGCGATGTCCACCGATGTCCGTGTGAAACAGCTGAAGTGAACCACTTTGGCCCTCAGGAGGGTGTCAACTATCGTGGAAACATGGAAGGGGGTCCAGCACAGAAGAAAAACCACGACCACGGCTACGATCACCTTCATGGCCTTGTGCTTCTGGAAACCACGTGTACGGAAGATCCGCGCCACTGTCACGCTGTAGCAGATCAACATGACCACCAGAGGGAGAAGGAAACCCAGCAGATGCCTCATGATACGTGTGGCCAGTCGCCACTCGTCGGCGTGGTCCGTCTCGAAGCGTTCTGCACAAATAGTCTTATTAGAAAATGTGTCATAAAATGCCTCATTGTAGAATGATGGCAAGGACAGCACAAAGCCCAGAACCCACACCAATCCGCAGGTGACCCCACTGCACAGTCTCCTCTGAGCCTTCCTGGACTCCATAGCCCGTACGATGACCAAGTAGCGGTCCACGCTGATGCACACCAAAAACAAGATGCTGGTGTAGAAGTTCACTTCCTTCACCAGGCTAACTAACTTACAAAAAAAATTACCAAACACCCAACCTTGGATCACGGAAACCGCCGAAAAGGGCAGAATAAGAGCCAGTAATGTGTCGGCCAGCATCAGATTGAATAGATAAACATCTGAAGCAGAAAGCGAGCGTCTATTAGAGCTGATGACCCAGCCTACGATCAGATTCCCGGGAATAGCTATCAGAAAGATGAGCATGTAGAAGACACAGAATGAAATGTTGATGGCATCCACCATATTGACGGAGGAGCAGAGCAGCGTTTTCACATCCACAACAAATGTTTCGTTCGGGTCTCCTGTATAGTTGAACTCTTCATTGTAGAATTCACTGAAGTCATCGATAGACATCATATAACGAGAGGTGTTCGAATCTGTAGAGAAGAACAAATAGAAAAAGCAATGTATTAATAATTTCAAAATATTTTTTTTCTGGAAAGAAATACAGTTTAGTAGCTTAACTCTGTTTGTATCAAATACAAAATCAAACTAAGGAAAAAAAAAACCTACATAAAAAAAAATCATAATTTTTTTTCTTCATCAGTTTTTATTAATGAAATTCACTATACAAGTTTATTTTTCTTATGTCTTAAAAAAATCAAAAAGAAAAAAAGACAAGAACAAACAAATAAACTATCAAACAAAAAAATTTACAAAAAAAACCAATACATTCATTAATTGATATTCTAACTGAGATTTATTTGGTGGGCAGTCTGAGTGCTATCTTAAACTATTTTACTGTTACTATTAAAACTATTACTATTTAAAAATTTCTGTATATATTAGCTCATTTTAATTGAAGGTCTAGATGGAAACAAATATTTTTTTTTCACACAGCAGGACTATTTAAAATGAATAAATGATGGCAAAAGATGATTAAACATTTTTAGGGAAAGCTGAAATGATCCCAGGCCTATACATTCATTTGCATTTTTACTTAAAATCGGTTTTTTATTATATCGGTTTATTTTTAACAACATTTTAAGTGTCAATAACTTAAAAGATTTTGATAATCAGATTTTTAAAAGATTGACTTCTAAATTAATGATACAATTAAGATATGGGACTTACCAGTCATCATAACTTCTTTTTTTTTGGTGAAGTGCTGTACGTGAGGATCCACGGGATAAGATGTTAGACTTGTGTGCTGAAGGTTCCTTTATGCTCTTTGAAGGGATGTTGATATATCCTGTTTGCCTAAGTCCTAAAAGTTACCTAAAGTGCACCATCAATATGCACAAATTCTTCTCAAAAACGTATTCACGGTACTTTCCCCCTTTCACAGGAGAAGAGCAGATCTCACATTTATGTCTCCAATATCTGGATACAGAAGATTAGGATGTTTGGTGACGCTGCTTTTATGTGACTATACAAGAAAGCAGAAGATAAGAGATGTTTGCTGGGGGAATTTGAGACATTCGAATGGTCACAAGATCCTTACTCGTGTTCAATCTGACATAAATATTATCAAAACACCAAAAGTGAAACTAAGAATCACGTGGACTAAAATCATAGTATTTTTTATACAAAGTCATGAGGCCATTTAATAAGAATTCTGAAACATTGTTTTAAATCATTATTTTGGTTGTGAATATTAATAGGAATGGGTTTCTTTTGTACATACATAACAGTCTTAAAATTGTTACATTTAAATAGCAGTCATAAAATATATTCTCTGATGCATGTGCATTGCAAAAAAAAAAAAAGAGTAAATATAACTAGGAAATCAAACAATAATAAACTAATAAATAATTTCATTATTTGTTACATTTTGTGTGACTGTAAAAAGACAAGAGAATAAGTTTGTTTTAATTTTAAATGAATCACTAGAATATTATTTGATACAATGACAAGGATTTATCTGATCAAAGAACACCATAAACATAATTTAGAAAAACCTACGTAATATGGAAATGATTGTTCAACATCGGAGGAAAAATGCGTCACATGTTAAGAGATGTGAGGCCACAAATCATCACTTACCACTAGGAAATTGAGCAACGCACAGGGTTTGTCCTGAAGATGCTGTAAACAAGTGTTTCTCACATGAGAAGCGACCAATTTCATTTCATGAGCTATTTTTAAATGCAGAAAAAGTAATCAAAAACTGGAGATATCCTGAGTATTTGAGTTTTTTTTTTTTTTTTTTACATATTTGGACCTTCATTTATGAATATTGATGTGGTGTGTAAACAAACATGCAGAGCAATCCTTTCAGGTTTAAATGATAAAATATGGTGACGGTGGTTTGAACCTCAGAAAAGTGCGAGTACATCCGGAGGGGTTATATTGGTGCCGTGACCCGGATGGGAGTGAGGTATATTTAAATTCATTGAAAGTCTGCATCACACCATTTATTTCCATCAAGAGGTGCATCAATTTTTGTCACAGATCTTGTATTGACAATGTAAGAGTCCAGCACTTTGTAAAGTCTCCTCCAGAACATCCCAAAGGTCTGGACTCAGAGGTGCCAATTCATGTGTGAAAATTATTCTTCATGCTCCTTCCCAACCATTCTTTCACAATTTGAGCATGATGAATCTTGATATTGTTATCCTGGAATACAGCCATGATGTGTCTTCCTACATGGTTGTTTAAGAAATGAAAAGCAATTAGGGTTAGAATAACTGTTGCCAAACATATAATATGATATATAATAATCAAGGCAATAATGATCAAATTGTCACAATTATATTCAGTTTAGTTTGAGTTTTCATGGACCTTCGGTTTGTATTTGTTAGTCACATGTGTTTCTTTGTTCAGAGTCCCAGCACTAATCTGTCTCCTTGGTTACTGTCATTATGAGTTCATCAGCTGTGTATTGTCATTACCTCGTCTGCATTCAGTACTCAAGTTTCCCCTTCACCATCACTCAGTGTCCGGTCACCGTTATGTTAAGTTGTGTTGTGATATCGCCTGTCTGCCTACTCTTGGATTACCTGTCATTAAACTACGTTTGGAACTATATTTTTCTGTCTTTGGGCAGTGTATATGCGTATAGGCATATTTATTCTCCCAAACTTGAATATTTGAATGTAATAATTGTAAATTACTTAATGCAAAGTTATTCTAAAATAAGTGCTAGAATTCTGTCAATCACGAATTGTCAGCAAGGGGATCAAGTACAATGAGATAAGAGCTTAAATTAGATGACTGTGAAATTTAAAGCAGCGTGAACCTTGTCCGGCCCTTTTTTGACAAAGACCCCTTTCTGCTTTGTTCAGGACAGGAAGAAACACGTCTCTCTGTGAAGAATAAGGCAAGGAATCCAGGATGAGATGTAAAGTTGTATTACATCGGAATGTTATACAAGTTCAGCACTCATACTATATTATGGTAAGCACAAGATAACCCATATAGGCGCAGAAAATCTCAAATGAGGTATTTTTTAATATCTCAATATAGATATATTAATATATCCATTAATATTTTAATAGCAATCAAAATATTGTGTCCAACCAAACGTCAGAGATTTCAACATTTGAACTCAAACATTTTTCATCTATTTCTTCCAAGTCCAATGTATACAGTATATTTTATGTTGTTGAAAGATCAAGTTTCTTTGTAAACTGTAATAACCTGTAAATAGTGAGTCATCCCAGCCCAACTTCATTCCACGAAAGTAAAAACATTTTATAGACAGAATGGAAAAGAGTGTCCTTCTCAGATTACAGTGTGTGTAAATGGCAACAAAAAAAGAAGTGAAAATTCTTGCCTGAAAACTCAGCCTCAGGCTATAATCAGTTTCATCAAAGATCCTCAGAAGCTGATGCATGTTTATGCTACTTTCCAATTAAAAATAAAGATCTCTGCATTGTCACCCATGAATGTTAATGAGCAAAATTAATAGGATTTTAATGGGAATATATAGAACAAGATAATAATTCTTAAAGTAATAGTTCACCCAACTATCTTGTCATTGTTTACTTACCCTCATGTTATTCCAAACCCTCATGCTGGCATTTTTCCATAAAACACAGAAAGAGAACTTTGATGAATCTAGTTATCTTCTGTAACACTATAAATAAAGGTTCCAAAATGGGGTTTTCGATGCCATAGGAATCATTTTTAGTTCCGCAAATAACCTTTCAGTAAACAGATCTTAAAATAACCTTTTTTTTCTTATTGTGAAGAATAGTCTTATAATCTGAAGAACATTTTTCCACTCTAAAGAACCTTTTGTGCAGTGCAAAGATTCTAAAGTTGTTAAAGTTCCTTCAAGAACTATCGATGGCAAAAAATAACCTTTATTTTTATGAGAGAATGACACAAAATACACACTGACACAAACTATGTTGCTACTGCCTTAACTGGATCAAATTATCTAAACATCAAACTCACTCAAATTTCAGTCATGATAAAATTAGTCTTACAATAACAAAACAACCTTAGCCTAGAATCTAGATAATCACAACACTGTCTTAAATTTTACTCATGAGGTACAAAAGATCGATGCCACAGACATAATTTTTCAGCTTTCTTGAATGCGATTACATTTTTTATGGACAGTACAGTACGCTACACTAGACTAGGCTAGTATCAACAGGCCTTTCACACTCAAAACTTGGAAATATCAGAGAATGCCCCCAAACGGCGTGATTTCAATAAACTAATAAATGTAAATGTTATAATATTAAATAAATTATTAGAAATTCCTTCTAATTTAATTTCAGGATATGATTAGCACAAACGAGCAGGCAGTACCGCGGGCAGTCCGCGGGTCTTTCGAGTCAATGCGGAAGCGGCCAGAAGTGTAGGAGCAGGAACACCAAAACGATTGTAGTAGGATTGTAGAACAGCAATATTTGCTCTTATATTTTGAATTCCACATAGCCATTAAATAGTCATTTAAAGCATCATGATTTTGTTGGAAATCAACAATCGGATCATAGAGGAGACTCTCACCCTCAAATTCGACAGCGCGAGCAACGGGTAAGAGGAAGATCTTCCTGTCTGAGTCAGAACTCACATCAAACATCGCTCATCTGATGCATGCATGCGTTAACAAGAGACATATTTTCTTTTGCACTCATAACATAACGCATGCATTCGTGTTCGATTGATTCTGTTCTGTGATGTAATTTGTAGATTGTCCATGTTCGAGTAATGAAGTATCATGTATGGGGTGTGTCCAGCTGTCCAGGTCACATAGAAAACAATTATTTATGTGTGAGTGAGAGTGGATCAGTGTGTCAAGTGATTGCTAAAACAAATCTCGTCAGTGATTCTGACCATTTCATACATGTAGCTTTCGGCTGACCGGATTTCTATAAATGTTTAGTCTCCGTGAAGACTGACACTTCCTGTTCAGCGTCTTGTGTAAATCCGTCGAATACATGTCGCTGCAAGAACAAGCAACTCTCAGACCTGTCCATGCAGGATGAAGTAATATCGCAGATTCCTCGGGAACTTCTCTCCCCATGATTCTTCTCCAATACGTGTGACTTTGCGCGTGCTTGCGCTCGGGTTGGAACGGCCACGCGCCTGCTGTGACTCATCTTCAAAGCATATAAATATAAAGAAGTTCTGATTTGTTTCTGTTTTGTGTTAATTTAAGAAAATAAGTTAATTTACTTAAATAAAAGTAAATGATATGACACGTTATTGCTTTTAATGGTATAGTTCACCCAAACAATACAATTCTGTCATTGTTTACATTATGGAATACCTTAGGTACAGTTCACCCAAAAATGAAAATTCTGTCATTTACTTACTCTCAAGTTATTCCAAAACTGTATAAATTTTTTTTCTTCTGCTCCGCACAAAAGAAGATATTTTGAAGAATGTTGGAAACTTAACAGCTGATGGACTCCATTGACTTCCATAGTAATTTTTTCCCCTTCGTATTATGGAAGTCAATGGGGTCCATCAAGTGTTTGGCTAAACACATTTTTTCAAAATATATTATTTTGTGTTCAACAGAAGAAAGAAATTCATACAGGTTTGGAACAACTTGAGGGGGAATAAATAATGACAGAAATTTAAATTTTTGAGCAAACTATCCCTTTAATTCTGATTGGTCAATCACAACATTCAGGTAAAATATTTTTCAATAATGACCGCTGTTCATGACCACATGTGGAAAATACTATCAATTGGATGACCTGTTCTTTTAAATATTAAATCATTCATGTTCTTGCCTTAATGAGGCAGACTATCTTGATAATAGCGATAATTCTCCTTATTGTTGTCCTGTATTTAAAGTGACAGTACCTTGATTTTCCTATCTTAGTGCCCACACAGCATTCATTCACCAGATACCAGACTAACAAAAGGCTTTTTTCTTTCTATCAGGAACAAGCCTGAAGCAGTAGAAGTTACATTTGCAGGTAAGGTTCAAATATGAATGACATCAGCAGTGGAAGTCTGTGTTTCTAATGTCCAAACTGTGTTATTACTATGCATGTATTTTACTAAGTGTTCTTTTGTGCTTGGACATCCACTGTAAAGGATGTGACAATAACAGTAATGTTTATTATTGATAAAATATACACAGTGTCAGTGATAAAAGCTAAATGAATGATTGTCATGGGACCCTATTCTATTTTTGCCACAGACTTCGATGGTGTGCTTTACCACATCTCCAACCCCAATGGAGACAAAACTAAACTAATGGTCAGCATCTCTCTCAAGTTCTACAAGGAGCTTCAGGAGCACGGCGCCGATGAGGTACGAGCAGAAAATCACCAAACCTGTCAAGAACAGAGTTGGGGTTAGCCTAAAAATTGGCTTTATCTTTATGCAAAAAATACAGTACCGTTCAAAAGTTTGGGGTCGTTATGCTTTTTTTTAATGCTTTTTTGGGGGGTCGTTATGCTCACCAAGACTGTATTTATTTGACCAAAAATTAAAACAGAAATATTCTGAAATTTTATAATTTTCAGCATCATAATTCCAGGCTTCAGTGTCACATGATCCTTCAGAAATCATTCTAATATGATGATTTGCTGCTCAAGAAACATTTTTTACTAAACAGTTGTGCTGCTTAATATTTTTGTGCAAACCATGATACTTTTCAGGATTCTTTGATGAATGGAAATTCGTTTGAGATTGAAATCTTTTGTAACATTCTAAATGTCTTTATTGTCACTTTTGGTCAATTTAATGTACCCTCGCTGAATAAAAGAATAATTTTCTCCAAGAAAATCTTTCTGACCCCAAACATTTGAATGGTAGTGTATTTCGATTACTCGTTCCTTTGTGATCAATTTATTGGTTTATTGGTTTTGGGAGTTTTACCTTTTTTGTTCAATGCAGAACATCATCGTAGCTTACTGAGCAAATGGACTAGTAGGTTGCAAGATTGCAACCTTTGTAGATTATATATTGTAATTCTTGTCTTTTATGAAAGTACAGTTCAGGTTTCCTATGGCAAATTATGCAATGTGAAATTGCAGAAAAGTTGCTTTATTTCACACGGTCTTTTGTGTCATTCTTTCATACTGTTCTTGTCCTATGATTTTACATGATTCAGTCCAGGGTGATCACATTTAATCACCATGTAAGGTTTTAAATGGCTTGCGGTTTCACTATGAAACAGGAAGTGTCGATGACTCACTTTAGATGGAGGAAGTCACATGTTGTAAAAAAAGAAACATTGGTTCCTTGACCATCTAAGCCAGTGTTGAGTTTATTTGCTGTTTTGAATTTTCAATTGATTAATTATTTTCTGGCATATTTCAAGATCATTGGAGCTGCATCTGCAGGATTTTGAATGTGCATTGAGAAAATTGATTCATTGTTTTTAGGGAAGGATTATCATGAATCTTTAGGGTTCATGGAGTTGAGGTTGATGGGTAGCCTTTTCCATGCCAATGCAAATAAATATCCAAAGTATGTTCCAGCCCCATTCAGGACTTCCAATGTAAATCAAACGAATTACCAATGCAAAATAGAGGAACCAGTAGAAACGGCCCTCAGCTTCCTGTCTGCTCATGGCATCCACACAGATACAATCTCTGAGACAAAAATGAATTCAAATGAGTTCTTTTTTTTGTTTGTTGAATATATCTTGTCTAGATACTGACATTCAGGCTAAAACAGATGACAAAATACAGGGAACTCAAAGCATGTTAAAAATGCCAGTGCCTGTCACTTTATACTTGGTTAGTTGACATGAAATAGTTTTTTGGATATTGATGTGCCCTGAAATGTGACTTTTTCTATACTTTATTTAAAAATGCATTTTATTAATTCCTTTATAATTGTTACACACGCAGGCATTTTAGGACCTGATGTTTGTATTTTTTAATGAGCTAGTTTACCCTCTGGTGCTGTTCAATGACAGATTTAAAATGTCAAAAAATTATTTCAATAAAATTATTGTACTATATTTTAGTTCGATAATGTTTTGTATTTTATATTTTTAGGGATTTGTATGGTACTACATTATTATAGTTATAATCCAATTTATTCACTTCTTGAGGATGGACCTTAAAATTAAATTACCAACTTAAACGGTCATAAACCTGTAATGCTTTGGAGCACAGACTTAAGTTTGGTCTCTTTTTAATTTAAAGAAGTCACATGGCAGATTATTGCTGAAGTGAAAAAAAGTGACCTTAAAAAAAAAGATGAAAAATGCACAAAAATAACATAATATTTTCCAAAACATGTTTTACTCTAAAACTGTGAGAAAATCAAAGCCATAAATCTAAACAAGCTGTGTTCCAAAATGTATGGTTGATATCTCAAAAAATTTGCTTTCAGGAAGATCACTGGATGAAATTCATCTTCCTGTTAATTTCCACAAAATAATACTATACAACAATACAAGTGTGACTATTTTTTTAAGGACCATTTAACCCTTTTTTGAATCATGTCCATGATTTTGTTAGTTTGTTTACAAAGCATGTACTAAAACCTTTACCAAGAAAACAACAAAATGTTTCGTTCATTCACATGTACATTCATGCAAAATGTAATCTAAAATCATGGTTCACTTTTAAAAAAAAAGTATATTGCATTAACTTTGTTGCAGTTGTTATAATTCTTATAGAATAACTCTTTTCAAAATAGACATTGACTTGAGATTTTAATTTTTGAATGATATTTTTTTTGTTTCAGTTGCTGAAGCGCGTTTATGGAAATTACCTCGTGGCACCAGAAGATGGTAAGCCAAACGGCTGCTGTTTTCACTTTTTGTTATTACTGTAAGTATTTTGGTTTGACGGTTTGTTGCTGTTCCTCTCTGAAGGGTACAATATTTCACTGCTCTTTGACCTGGAGGCCCTTCCGCCCAACAAAGAGGAGCTGATCCACCAGGCGGGCATTCTCAAGAGGAACTGCTTTGCTTCCGTCTTCGAGAAGTACTTTAATTTCCAGGAAGAGGGTCGTGAGGGAGAGAAGAGGGCTGTTGTCCACTACAGGGATGACGAGTCTATGTAAGATACTTGATCTTTCTTCATTAGGCCTGCAACTGACAAATTACTGATAATCAACAAATCGAGTCTTTATTTGTCTGATTAATTGAATAAAAGAGCAAATTTTGTTCTTTTGCATTTAATTGACAAAACATAGTATCAATTTGATAAGATAAGCTGTAAGGGGAAATGTAGAATGCGTTGAATGCAATACATTTTCCTCATTGTTTTCACATTATAATTTTCTCCACAGCTTGAAAGCAGCAAAAATAATCAAATGATGAATCATAACTAGATTTTTACATTTTCTGAAGAAATTGAGTGGTGCAAATCTTTTAACCATATTAATTTCTTCAGATAAACATATACATAAAGGTGTGTGTATATATATGACACCCCTAGCACACAGTTTGTAATCCAGCTCAAATCTCACCTGTGTTTGTGTTTTTCAGGTATATTGAGGCTAAGAAAGACCGAGTAACTGTTGTGTTCAGCACAGTGTTCAAGGATGACGACGATGTCATCATCGGGAAAGTGTTCATGCAGGTTCGCTCCTTTTGTCCCATTTCTTTGGAATAGTTCTCAGGTTCAATCTCGACCATTTCTGTATTTACTAACTATTCAATCATTTCTGTATGCTTAAAATTTCTAAACACATGCCCTTTGGGTGTTTTGCAAACATTTTGTGAAACTCTTGGTCATTTTGTGTCATGGTTTCCTATTTAAACCACTGTACGTCATCAACCAACGCTGTCATTCCTGTATTTATTTACAAAAAGAAATGCAGTAATTTATTCTGACCTCAAAACTTATTACCTCATAGATAGAGCAGTACTCATGTCTCAACATTTTAAGTCATTGTATAGCACTGTAACATATGAACAGTCACCCCAAAACGTATTTTGACAAATAAGCCACAATCAAAAACAAACAAAAAAACCCAGCAAGCACTAATTTCAATCAAAACATTTCACAAAATGAAGTTTATATGTAATGCAGTGAGCGTTTTAAGTGTCCAGAAGTTATGTTTTGGGGCTACATAATACATCTATAAAAATTCATTATATTTGCTGATGTCTAAAAAGGATCAAGATCAATTTAGAAGCAACACTGCATATGCATAAGATTCAGACTTGTTTTCATAGACTGTGTCTTTAATACAAGAGTGTTTTGTCTTAGTGAACCAGCAATCAAAAACAAGTGAAGTTTTAATATTTTATGCAGCGTGGGCAGTTTTAATGTTTTTATCTTGTTTTAAGGGTTTTTAGATATTTTAACTGGAAAGAAATAGTTAAATACCAAGAAAATGATTTTCTTCAGTATATACACTTTCAAATTTGGGAGTCAGATTTTTGTAATAAAAAAAGAAAAAGAAGAATTCTCTTGTGCGTAGTAAGCCTGCATTTTGTTGGATCAAAAATACAGTAAAAGCTAATTTTTAAAAATATCATTACAATTACAATGGTTTTCCATTTTGTATATCGTATAATGTAATTTCGTTTGCTGGAAAGTACAATAGTGGCCAAAAGTTATGTCCAGCCTTAAGAAAATTGACATCTTCACCCTTTATTCAAATATTATTAAAAATGTATTAAAGATTTTGTAATCATATTGCATAGTTGTGCTTGGAGTCAATTGTTCTATTTGTGACAACGCAATGAAATTGTGTAGACATCATTTCTGGCCAGGCTGTCAGACAAAGAAATTATTAACACATGCAAAAACAAGAGATAACCAACAAAATAGTAATAACTGGTTGTTATGTATTATGGATGTTTTTTGTTTTTTTTGTGCTTTTTGTTTTTCCATGCTTTCTTTGCATAGTAAAATAAAACCTGTAGCTGTAGTTTGTCTTTTGCCAAATAATTTATTAAGTAACATAACCAAGTTTAGTGTTTTGTTCTTCCCTCATATTTTAAATAATCCCAAAAGTATTTTCCTCATAATTTGATTGTTTAATCGAACTTTTAGGGTCATAAACAACAAATATCCCCTCCGGACATCGCTTTTGGCCACTACTGTAAATGGAAAATTTACAATGAATGACGATGTAATAATGTCTATGTTTGGGATAATCCAATGAATTAAATACTTTAGAAATGAAAGGCACTTCTAATGTAATTTGACTGTTTTCACAAAATCACCTGCACATAATGATGTCAGCAGTGCACACCTCCACCAGGACAGATGCTGTTTGTTACAGTGGCGTTTTGATGACCGATGACGGTTTCTCTCTGTGTTCAGGAGTTTAAGGAGGGCAGGAGGGCCAGTCACACGGCCCCGCAGGTGCTGTTCAGTCACAGAGAGCCTCCTCTCGAGCTGAAGGACACCGACGCCACTGTGGGAGACAACATCGGCTACATCACTTTTGGTTTGTACCATGAGGTCACATACACATAAACATGAATTTAGTGTCGAGAATGGTTATTTTTACTCACAAATGGCACTAAGAAAGTGTTCATTTTGGGCCCTGGTTAAACACTTATTATCAACCGCATCTGATAGTTGGAACAAAGTTAAATATAGACTCTTGTCAGGTTTACTTGTGTGTTCATACGTGGCCTGAACAAAGCGCTTCTGCTTACCTGTGGCAGGTGCACTGTGTATTTGCATTTGGTTCAAGAGAGCAAACGCCCAGCTTCTCTTCATGGCGGTTACACAAACCTCTTAATGAATATAAAAAGCACCACACCCTTTTATCAAAGCCAACAACGTTTACCAGTGCTACTCTACTTCAGGTTTTCATGCAACCAAGGAAGTTTTTGGAGACATGCAATGTTTACTAAGTGCTTATTTAGTTTGTTTTTTGTTTGTTTATTTTACTCTGGTAGCTTGCAGCAGTAACTGAAAATACTGTTCTTTTAGTGTTGTTAACCAATGCAAACCTCATATTACAGATTATTGTATTCTGTGAAAATTGCTTTTAGTTATTCAAATTGACGTTATACCTTTAGGATTACACATCTGTTTTCAAGTTATTTAATTCGTTTTTCTCCGCTTTTTCCAGTTGAAATGTCTAACAGTTCTTTAAACAGGATCAATTTACTTAAGAAGCAACACTGAAGATATTCAGACTTGTTTTCATATAGTGTCTAATACGAGAGTAATTTGTCTTACTGCACTGGCAGATTTTTCTTTCATTTTAAGTATAAACAAGTTAAGAACAAGTGAGAGAATCTGTCAGTGCAGAGACAAAATACTCTCATGATAAAGACACAACCTACGAATATCTTATGCAGTGTTACTTAAGGAAATTTATCTTGTTTTAAGGATTATGATACTGAGACAAAAAACATGTTTTTTTTTTCAGTAATACTTAAATAAAATACTTATATATTTTTAGAAATAATAAATATGTAGTATTTTATATTGGTAACACTTTATTTTAAGGTGACGTAGTTACTACATGTAGCCTACTTACTATAATAATAGCAGTAAATTATGCATAATTACAAGTAACTAACCCTTACCGTAACTCTATAGTAAGTACATGTAGTTAATTAATATTACTCAGTACTTATTTGAGTAAGCACAATGTAACTACGTCACCTTAAAATAAAGTGTAACTTTCCTTTTGCAGTTTTTTTTTACATAATATGTATATGTTACCCAAATATCACATTTACACTGAATGTCATATTCTAGTTTAAATATAAATCCTAAAATTATTTGAAATGATTTCCAACCAGTGCTGTTCCCCCGACACACCAACGCCAACACGAGAGACAACACCATCAACCTCATCCACACCTTCCGGGACTATCTGCACTACCACATAAAGTGCTCCAAGGTGAGAGCCTCCTCAGAACGCTTCAGTCGACCCAACAACGACTCATTGGCCCTGTTTACGCCTGGTATTAAGATTGGGTAACAAGTAGACGAGGGAGACACATTCCCGTTTACACCTGGTGTTTTAATCCGTCTCTTTTGTCCACTTTCAACCACTTCTGTCCTGATTTCTTCCAGGGGAGGGTTGATGGGCGGGTAAATATGTTTTTTTTTTCATACTTTTGATCTAATGG
Organism: Semotilus atromaculatus; assembly: GCA_031834385.1. Taxonomy (NCBI): domain Eukaryota; kingdom Metazoa; phylum Chordata; class Actinopteri; order Cypriniformes; family Leuciscidae; genus Semotilus; species Semotilus atromaculatus. The sequence goes on along the minus strand of JAULUF010000055.1, from coordinate 39,553,371 downwards.
ACGAAATAATCTTGCCCAATTTACATATGAGCAAAAAACTTACGGAGAGCATCAGCTTTTGTTTCTGCTCTGACAGCCGAAAGACCAGCCGAACGCTGTGAGTGTGTTTGTCTGTTAGAAATCAGGAATGTGAGAGAACATTGTGCTTGGTACGTTTTTCATCTTTAAACAAAAGTTGGGTCTTCAGCCGACAAAGTTTAAAACCCGTCTGGCTAGCGCGCTTCCCATAATGTTATGCATTAGGTCAGTAAATGGAGAGTAGAGAGGGCCTTTTGTGGCTGTTCGGACTCATTCCACATGTGCGTTTACACTACGAAAGCTATCCGGTCTAATGCGTTTTCTACTACCTCTGGAAGTGGTCGAAAGTGGACAAGCTCAAAATGTTTTAGACCCCGTTTACACCTGTATTTAGCATCATCCACTTGTGATCCGATCAACCGAAACACATCTTAACACCAGGTGTAAAAACGGCCTTTGTGTTTATGAGGGTTTGAGCAACGCCCTTGAGTTTGTAAAAAGCTTTGTAATGGGCTTCTTAGTTAGCATACTTGCCCTTCAACCATTCGGCCCTTTGTTTGGTCAGATGAAAAAAATATGCTTTTGTCAGTGTGAAGAAAAATGCTATAAAGTTAATGAATAATCGGTGTGTTTTCTCCTGTGTTAGGCCTACATCCACACTCGTATGAGGGCCAAGACCTCGGAGTTCCTCAAGGTACTCAACCGAGCTCGCCCAGACGCTGAGAAGAAAGAGATGAAAACTATTTCGTAAGTGCTGTTTTCACAATTTTTCGCACTTCACATGAAACCGCAGATCACAGTCTTTAAAAAAGAAATCTTTCTCATGGGCTTTTTTTCTATTTGTGCTGATGTTGGTGCTTATCTCTGGGTTTTATTCAATACCAGAGGCACATACTTGCAAAAGATTAATTTGTGATAGTGTGTGTTTAACTGGCTCTGACTCTCCGTCTTTATTAATTACACAGAGGTGTTGCACCATTCGCTGACTCTTAGAGGTGGATCTTATCAGAACAGATTAGCGTGTACTTTTTAAACATACTGGTGGTTGTTTGAGCTTGTTTGAACTGAAACTTGGCAAAATGTTGCAAATTCTTTTTCTCTGAAATCAAAAGCCATTAGTTTACTTCTATGACGTTGGTTGGACAGAACCAAAAGGAAATTGATTTTTATCCATAACGTAAAAACCTTTCAAAACAGACGGAACATGATCTGATGATATTTGCTTTTCATCAGTGTGATTTCACCCAAAAAAAAAAAAATTTTTTTAATTGCTGAAATTCCTGGTGAAGATCAACACTACAGATTTTCATGAAAAAAGATCCACCAAGAGTGCAAAAGTCGGGTCTGGAAGTAAAAACTTAATTTTCTCCATAAGGAAATTGATTTTGACCGATGACTTATTAACCAGAGCCCTACTGTGAGCTACGAGGTTGTTAATCCATGGAATTATCATGAGCCCACATTATTTAAGTCTATTTTTTTAACAGTGGTATAATTTGGGGTATAGCATCATGAGTAATGTAGTTTTTCATTAGAAATCCCAGAGCATAGAAAAAAGCTAAATGCTCCAAAAGAGCTCTTAAGCTCCGCCCACTCCCATGAAGCACTGCAAATTACCTGAGTCGATCTCCCTACGCTCTCAAAATACTGAAATGTTTGTGTATATACATATATTGCAATAGACTTTTATACATATAATCAACATTTTAAAAGGAGTAGTATTATATTCCTCCGTCCTTTTTAATTTGATTATCCTTCATGGGTTTGTAGTTTTTTCCTCCTCAGTAAAATAAATTTTTATTGCATATGCATTTGTAGGAGTTTCCCTATCGGATGCAATATTTATGGGAGGAGAGTATTTAAATGAATCATGCAAGGAGATTTACTAAGGTTTGCCCAAGTCAATTTACTGGTATTGTCGCCATTATTTACCGGCTCAAAAACCAGACGCTAATTTGCGCTGTTATAAATGATCTGGCTGCGTCAGTGTTCTTTAATTTTTGTTTATTTCGTCAGTAGATCACGGTCAGAACTTTCCACTCCCATCTGTGCTTTTATGGGATTGCACACTTGATTTAATTTGACTTTAGTAAATCTGGCCCATTGAGTATAAAATTATGATTTGCCTCAGGCTCGAGGATAATTATATTTGATCACATTTATTCCACTGTTTTGACCTGGGAACATGAATCTAACCCTCTCATGATCTGTTCAGGGGCAAGACCTTCTCTCGTTAAGGACATGATGTGCAATCACGAGACCAGCATCCGTGGACTCCATTATACACCTCTGGCCAGTGATGTCGATCCTCCACGTGGAATTTGCACCTCAACAGGGAGACAAAAAAAATTCCTCGCTTTGCATTTATAGGATAAATGTTATTTGTATGTTGGATAAACAGATTTTTTGATACTCTTATGTTTCACTGTGTAGCTCTGTTGACTGACAGTGTTTTATTGACATAGTCATGCAGTATTTTCCTTTTCCTCTTTCCTTCGTTTCGCCAAATGCATCAATATTGGACATCATGAAATGGTCATGAATAAACCAGTCTTCTATACAAGAGATTCTTTGTCTGTTCCTTGGGGTGAAATTTATTTAAAAGTTTGGGTTTCTTATGCTTTTGAGTCTCTATGCTCAAAAATACAGTAATATTGTTAAATACTATTACAATTAAAAACAACTGTTTTCTATTTGAACATATGTAATTTATTCCTGTGGCCGCATCATTACTCCAGTTTGTCTTCAGTGTCACATGATCCTTCAGAAATCATTCTAATATGTTGATTTGATGCGCAAGAAACAATTCTTATTATTATTATCAATGTTGAAAACAGTTGTGCTGCTTCATATTTTTGTGGAAACAGTGATTTATTTTTCCAGGAGATCAAAATAACCGAAATGGAGATCTTGGTAAAACTTTAAATATAAATAATTGTAACCAAGGTTAAAATGGATTTTAACATTTTCAGATTCCTTGTTACTGAAAATTGGTTGTTTGTCATGTGTTTTAATGCATTTCCATGCAATGAATAGACAAGTATTCTAACAGTATTGTGGTTACAATTATTCATGCATTACAAAGCATAATTAATGCATTAAAAATATTGCATTATACAGGCTTTAAGTGTTACTGAAATCTTATAACATTATAAATGTCTTCACTGTCACTTTTGATCAATTTAATCTGCCTTGTATTAATTTCTTATATATATATATATATATATATATTTACTAACCCTAAACTTGCAAACCTAAATGTAGATTATAAAATAACAACACTGACCAGAAAATGAGGCTCATACATGTTTTAATGAGGCACAGTAGAATGATATGAGAGTCATGGTCTTCACAATAATAAACTGAGCAGGAAGAAGGAAAGAAAGAGATGAAGAACCCCTCAGGCTGTGTGATTAGGAAGAGAAATGTAGGACGCAGGAGTAGAAAGTCACTCGTTCTCCTCCACATTTAGAGAATCTTCCTCATGTTCGGCAGGTTTCTTCTCTTCCTCCACCAACGCCTCTTGATGATCTGACTCCTGCTGTTCTTCCTCCACTAACTCCTGTAGTTCTGCTAACTCGTCTTCCTCCCCAGAAGCGTCCTGGCTGTTGTGGTTCGTATGATTCTGCTCAAGTTCACTCTGAGAGACCACCTCTCCGTCCACTATTTCTTGGGTGATGATGATGGCTTTCTTAAGAACTACGGAAGACGGAGGAGGAGGAGCTGGAGACAGAACATAGGCTGGATGTTAGAGTCAGCCTTTAGTAATTCATTACGACATTTATGTAGCTTACTCTATTTTTCTCTAAAAACATTAGAAGCAAACAAATCATTCATGTTTAACACTGCTGCACAGGGCTTGACATTAACACCCGCCAAATTGTAATATTTTAAAAAGGCATCTGAAAAAAAAAAGGGCAAAGTAGTGTTGTCAAAAATATCGATTTTTTTTATGCACATTGATACTGAAATATCTGAAACACTTCCAATACTCATTTTCTGCAAACCAGATACAGTATACCAGCTGCGCTTTCTCACTCTCTCATCTCTACGACAGCGAGTTACACACAAACCTGCCTCTCCTCACTCACTCGTTTCATTTACTCCGGATCAATATTGTTGGTGTTACAGGGCTTGAATTTCAGCGTGAGATTGCGCATCATTTTACTGATTCCTGCAGGTGTTGTTCTCGCACCCAAAGTGTGTGCACATAAAGTAGCCACCTCTCTGTACTAAATTGAGTTCTTTTTCAGTGCTTATTGTGCTTAAACAGTCAAATACACACAAAATAATACCTCAAAATGACGGCCTTGGCGAGTATTCACTTAAACAGTCAGTTATGTTTTAAATTAAAGTAAACAGTTGAGAAAGAAAACGCATGTGTAACAGTGTAATGGATCCGTGTCAGGTCTTAAAGGGACAGCAGCCTAATATGCCTGCTGCCAAATGATGAGATAATATTAAAAATATCTATATGGCAATTTTTCACCATGGCCAGTGAAAATGCTGAGTGGCTAGTAACAAAAAAGTTAACGTCAAGCCCTGGTGCTGTATATAATAGTTGAGAAAACAACATCTGTAATTGGCTAGTCAACATTATTTGGGTCATTCTATGAATCGCGTGCCTATTGCAGTTTGATTAGGGGGAATTTTGCAAGTGAGTTTTTGTAAATTAAAAAAAAAAAATGTTTACAAGATAATACATTGCATTGCAACCTTATAAGTTCATAAAGCTAAAATGTGCTTTGAGAATTTAATGCTGATACTTCTACAAATATCTACTTTTTCACAACTTTATTACAAGAAATCATTTTTCAAATTATTTAAAAAATAAATTCTATTTTAAAAATCTGACCTAAATACTAATTTCTTTATACATTTCTGTTCAAAAGTTTGTGGTCAGCAAGAAATTAATACAATTTAAAATAAATGATGTTCTTTTGAACAATGTACAATGAAAAAAATACATCACAAAACCATTACGCATAATTAGAATTAAAATTACATTTGAACATATATTTTGTTAAAATATAAAACAGTTTTATGAAATTGTAATAATATTTCACAATATTACTGTTTGTACTGTATTTTTGAGCAAATAAAAGCCTTGGTGAGCATTAAAGACTTCTTTTAAAAAACATCTTGGTGGTGATCAAACTTTTGAACAGAATTGTTGAACACACACACACACACACACACACACACACACACAATTAATCGCATCTAACATATATACACACATATATTATATAAACATTTTAACTTTACACAACAACTTTTAACTTTGATGCGATTAATCAGCATTAATAAGCATTAGAGCTCAAAACAGAGGTGGCTAAAAAAGGCATATATATATATATATATATATATATATATATATATGAAGGACACAAATGGCACTTGTTTTGTAGAATGGCCCTTTTGATTCTTTAACAAATTGTAAAGATGATCATCTTCAAACATATTTGCATGAGGTTAGCAGTGAGAAACAAACAGTGTGGCTGATGCATGTATATTTGGCCAGCGAGGGCTCAGCATTGTTTACTCGTCTGTGTTAGACCGTAGAGCAGTGAGTGAGATTAGTATGAAGACAAGCTTGATGTGGGTTAGGCAAGCGTTTGTTAACTCAAACTGAGCGATGCCTAAAAACTACACGTTACGTACTCACCTGCATACAACGCCTGCTCTAAAGAAAAATCCTCTCTGTGGGAGGGAAGAGAAAACATGAGAGACTGGCACAAATGTAGGTACTTGCTGGGAAAGGATGCAACTAATTATTCAAGACTGGAGTGGATCGAAGTTAAGATCTTAAGGATCGCTCACTGAAAAACCCACATTGAGTGACCACTTTTCTGCATACCAGGGGGTGTGTGTGTGTGGTGGGGGGTGGAGTGTGACCCCCTCATTGTCTTTGGTGTTTAAGTGATGTCTGCTTGCTGGGACATGTTTCTCACAAGCCTGTAGGGAAAGAGTTTGTGCCTTGTGTTTGTTACTATAGCGTGACTTCACCATGGAAAGATATGCTAGATTTGCATGGGCAGCTCACCAGGGAAAATGCTGTATGGAAACAGCAATATTGTGTGATGTGCACATTGTAATCTGTGACCAAATACTTTTCATAACATGCTTTCGTATTTGTTTTGAACTACACCAAAGCATTTGAACAAACACCAATATTTACCTATATATACCTTTTAAAGAATAGTTCACTCAAAAATTTCAATTATCTCATAATTTACTCCCCCTCTCAAGCCATCCTATAGTGTACATGCCTTTCTTCTTTCAGTCGGACACAATCAGAGTTATATTAAATAATATAAAAGTATTAAAGGATAGAGCAAAAGAAAAGCATAGGTCTAAAACGAGAAGTTTCAAAGAAAAATTAAAGAAAAGAGAAAAAATGCCCACATCATGCATCGGGTCAGAGGTCATCCTTCCGCCAGAACTCGATTCTCATGAACGCCAGTACGGCCGTTGCTGGAAGCCAGTGATTATAGTTACCGGTAAATTAAGTTTTAAATCGGATATGTTTCTTACAAAAACCAGAAGGCATTTATTAACCCAGTCGAGTCGTATGGATTGCTTTAATGATGCGATTTTCATAGATTTTTTTATATTTTTATAGATCACAAAGCTGGGAAGAGACAGGATTTATTTAGTTGTTATATAGTTATTTAATATAACTGATTGTGTTTAGCTGAAAGAAGAAAGTTATATACATCTAGGATTGAGAGTGAGTAAATTATGAGACAATTAAAATTTTTGGGTAAACTATTCCTTTAATAAAGCATTTTTAAAGAAGGTTAGAAAGATAGTTAAAAACTAACTGATGCACGAAAATAAATCGAACCAACCAACTCTAATGCCATTTTTGTAAAAATGTTTAAAGTCAACATGAACATGCACTAAATTTGTCTACGTAATTTTGTCAAATTATAACAATACTTTTATATCGCGAGTAAAATCATCTTGAACATATCGTGAATCTTTGATATATTGCCCATGCTATCCTAACTGGTACATTCTTAATAATAAAGGTTCCAAAAGTGAATTCCACAAAGAATGTTTTTTTCCCCTTTGTGTGTGGAGAACTTTTTAATTCCACTATAAACAACCTTTTGGGCAATGTAAAGATTCTATGAATGTTAAAGGTTCCACATGGAACCATCAATGCCAATAAAGAACCTTTATTTTTAAGAGTGTAAACTGATTCTCTATAAGGGCTTCAGGCTTCACACTCTCAAAAAAAATAAAAATAAAAATGGTACAAATGGGACAGTAACCTTTCAAAAGGTACCAATATGTACCATTTAGGTGCAAAAATGCACGCTTTAGGGATAAATAAGGTACAAAGGTGTACCATTTAAAAGGGTATTGACCCAGTGACAGCTTTTATAATAAAAAAAGAAAGAAAAACAAATTATTCAGCTCATTAGGGACTTGAGGCGATTAAATATAATGGATGAGTCTAGCATTGAGCTGGAAACATTTTCCGCCATCCATTTTTTAAATATCATTGTTCACAAATTTTCCATCGTACCTGTTTTTGTCCCCCTTGTCGTCAACAACACCCTCCAAAAGACGATGATAGCTGGCGATCTCTGCCTCGAGTTTGGACTTAATGTTGAGCAGCGCCTCGTACTCGGCCGTGTGGCGCTCCACCTGGGCACGCACCTGTCCCAGCTCTCCCTCCAGCTGCAGGATTTGAGAGTTGTGTCCACTGACCTCCTGACCGTAACGTGCTTCAGTTTCATGCAGCGAATCTTCGAGAGAACGAATCTGCAAAGCAGAATAAGAAAAGTTTGGACACACTTGACCGAATTTATGTTTCTCATGATCTTAATAACCTTGTGAAATAAAGGCCTCTGCTTAAATGCTTGCAATTAGTTTTATGGACAAAAATAATTTTTATTTTATTTTATAAATTATATTTTATTAACTGTATTGTTTTTATTATTACTTTTTTTCATAGATTACTATTATTCGAAAATTAAACAGTATTTATTTATTTACATGATATGGAATATCATATTTGCAATGGATTGAGTTAAAAATGAATGTGGGAAATAATAATACAGCAATGATAAAGAATAGGTGTGTGCAAGTTATGCAATCATTTTTGAGCAGAATTGTGCTTAAGCTACGTTCAAAAACAAATCTTGACAAACCACTGTATAAAAACAGCTTCTGTGTTCCCATGGTTTAAAAAACAATTGGATGCACAGGAATAATGTGTCAATTCAGATGACATGCATGCACAGAGACAGGCATCTGAACTTTTTTTTTTTGCAATCACATTTCAAGCGATCAAATATGCAAAGCACCAAGCAGAAGAAGAAAAGTTTGGACAAACTTGACGGAAATGATTTTTCTCATTATCTTAATAAACTTTTAAATGGCTTTAAATTAATTATTTATGTTTCCATTTGTGTTATTTATTTAGACATTTAATATGCTATTATTCTAAAATGTGGGAAATAATATTAATAAAAAGTATGTGCATCAGAGTTCTGTGATTGTTTTTGTGCATGACTGCTTTAGGTCTAAAAAAAAATCTTGACAAACCACTTTGTTTGTCAGCTTCTATTTTCTCATGGTTTAGAAAACACATGGGTGCACAAAGATAATGTGTAAATTCAGAAATTCAGATGACATGCATGCATGAAGACAAGCAATTCCATAATCGTTTGAATGATGCATGATGTCTGCCAGGTGAGAGCACTGACTGTGTAGAATGCAGAATGATTTGTCGAGCAGATAATTAGTGTCATTTGTGTACCGTACCATGTTGTGCAGAGCCTGCAGGTCAATTTCTAGAGATTGTCTCTGCCTGCGCAGCTCATTCAGCTCAGACTTTGACGTCTGCAGGGCTTCTGTGTTCTGAGTCACCTCAGCTGTGATGTTGTCAAACTGGAAAGAGAGGAACAAGACATTCAGGACACATGATAGTATAGGTCCGCCTTATAATTATGCACAAAGCTCTCCTAAATCGAAGGCACTTTCCCATAGGGTAAAAAATAGGGTCCCAACTCACGAAAATTAAATGAAAGGATGTGCTTAACCTTAATTTCTTTGGAGGTACAAATGTTTTAAATATATTTTACATAAGCATAAAAGCATGTAGCATAAAAAAATAATTAAATAAACAAACAATTAAAATCATAAAACATTATAATAAATAAGTAATTGGATGGATTGAAACATTTAAAATAAAAGTAGGTCAGAAAGGGTAATATGATTCCTAGTGCTAGTTTGACTGAGAGCAAATGTTTGTTTAGAGATTAATGAGATTGCAAACAGGCCAAAATCTACAAATTAATGGGAGATACAGATACACGTATACAGATACACATATTATGTTGAAAATGAGGATCATTCTAATTTAAAAATTACAGATTAGCTAATAGATCTACTAGTACAAAAAGTGCCTTGTAATGGGACACCAAAGCATAGTGTATTGATAGAAAGTGCCAACAATTTTAAGAAAAACAGAGTGAGACAATTAAAGAATGCACAATACAACTGACTTTATTTTGATACCAGGCTTCAGTTTCCTCGCGGCTCTTCTGTACACCACGTTCATACTGCTTGCGGATGTTACTGATGGTGTCATTGAGGTCTGGACTGTTTTTATTCTCCATTTGCACATTGACTTGACAGTCGCTGATCTGGCCCTTCAGGTTGGCAACATCCTGTGAAATAAAATGATAAATGACTTTAGTTATAATGTTTATAATAACAGGATCTGGAAACAGTGTGGCTACTAGATAATTAAGTTTGTTTAACGCTTGCCCTAAAGCATTGAAAACCAGGTGGGAAGATCTGTTGACAGTAGGCTTAAATAATAGGTGTGTTCGACTTGAAACAGTGCTGTGCAGAGCGATCGGTGTACGGCATCAAAGTACAGCGAGAACAATTAGAGACCAGACGGCCCCGTATGCTTTCGAATCTCTCTTGTGGTGCTTTAATGTCACACACCGATCGGTCCTCGCAGCCTCGCTTCAAGACAAACACACCTATTGAATTTATGGTGACTGCCAAATTTAGCACGTCTTAGTTTGGGAAGAATTTTGGCCATATATATATATATATATATATATATATCTATCTATCCCCATAGGCATTTCTAAATACATAAATAGGCCTACATTTAAATTAAATATTAAGTTAAAGAGGCTATATGAGGAATTTCCATGTATTAATCACTTTTTTATGGCCAAAGTGTGAACAGCTTGGAAAAAAAACTTAAAAAACGAGACCTTCCCCGATTTCCTAAGTTGCCTATGAAAGGCTTTTTTTGTGAAGGACGTTTTTGACGTGTAAATTAAAAGGACGTGGCGTTTATGCTCGCTCTTTGACACATGAAACAAATGCATGTTCAGGAAAATGGCGAAAGAGCTATTCTGTCCTGTAATGTCAATGTGTCATCCAAAGAAAAGGGATTCATTTTAAATAGTAAAAAAATATACTTTATACTCAAACTATCATAAGCGATGTAGATATGCTTGACTTTGTACAAACTCTGCAATTCACCAGCATCATGCTGAGAGATGAGGTAATACAAATTAGCCTACACTGACTGATGATAGTTTGACTATGAAGTATATTTTTTACCATTTAGAATGAATACCTTTAAGGAAATTGACGAAAGCGCGCAACACTACATAAACATATTCATCTAATTCATCTCTCAGCAGCGTGAACGGCGTTGGGATGTTCGTTAACAGTATATTGATGCAAATGTATTTCCAACTTCTTACTTCTAAGCAAAAAATGAAAAAGAACTTCACAGTGAGTATATCAGTGCAGTTCAGTCTCTTGTGCGCTACATGTGCACGCATGAGCAATACGTTCCTGGCTGTAGTTCACTTAATGGCCACCGGTTTCGCTAATAAACATGGTTTCTGAATTCTACATACAACCCCTTTAAAAAATGAAATAAACGAAAACTTCAATACAGAGTTCTTGAATCAAACCAGAATAATCAAGCTTTGATTTAAAACACAAAAGTCAGAAATCAGACAAAAATAGGCCTACATGACTCATATAATGAATCATTGCGAATGGCACATCCTAAAAATGAGGATAGGTCTATAATTGAGTTATAGTCATTGATTATACAGATAAAAGAATGTTTTTAAGTTGATTAAACATTAATGTTAAATATCTGTTAACTTCTACTTATTGCTGACTAGAAGGCTGTTGGGAGTTTCATTAAACACATGAGTAGTACAGTACATCTGTAGGTGTTTAATCAGTGTGTTTAAGGCGTATACCTCCTCATGGCTCTTCTTTAGGAACGCCAGCTCTTCTCTCATAGACTCGATCTGGCTCTCCAGCTGCATGCGGCCCATGTAAGTGTCGTCCAGCATCTTGCGGAGACGAGCAAGATCCTGCTCCACCCCCTGCCGCATGCCCTGCTCCGACTCAAACCTGCCCGGACAGGACGGCTCATTTACATGACAGACTACAGGGCGTATGTCACACTTACAGGACATTGACAGCTTTTTTTTATTTTTTTTTTTACATGATGTGGAATATCTGTGTATTTGCATTGAGTAAAAATGTAATACATTTCTTAAATTGTTTTATTATAAGAGAATAAATAAATAAATATCTCACTTGACTTTGAAATCATCAGCAGCCAGTCTCGCATTGTCTATCTGTAGAAACAGTCTGGCATTGTCCAAATTCATTTCCTGGATCTACAAACACACTGATATCACTGTCTCGCATTGACTCTCAATACAGCAAATAATCCCCCCCAAAATCTCCAATTGTCATTAGACTTTATGCAGAGGAAAATAAACTATAATAAAATAAACAAATTAAATAATGAAATATAAAACAAATACACTTTATAGTAGCTTAGTATTTTCTTCTTTTAAGAAGTTATCTCATATTAAATATATGAAAAAGCTCCTGTAGTAATAAGTATGCATTTTATTTTAGTACCATTATTATGTATCTCTTGCGTGAATCCAATTCATGTAGTATTTGTGGCCCTTTTTAATGCATCCAGTTTTCTTTTCAATTTTATATAAATGTTCTTTTTAATATTTCTTCCACTTGACAACAGTTATCTTTTGCTGCTTTTGGCGAGGTCACTAATGAAAAATGTGACTCTTTACTTGGTTAAATAAAGATTACTAACTAAAAATGCATTATAAAAATATTATATTTTATTAAACCAATTGAATATTCAATTAATTAAATACATTCTCATTAAAAGTTTAAAGGTCGTTGCAGCATGTAGAGCAAGTTCTTACAAGCTTAAACCATCCAAATGTTTAGACACACTTATATGCTTGAAATATGCATTTTAATTTAAAATGTAATTTTTAATGGATGAGTTGGAGCAGATAGTGAAGGAAAAGCATCCACAAGTGTCCAGCATTAGCTTGCATCTCATGAAGTTGAGAAAGTGAGCAGAGCTGGAATCTAAAGGGTGGAGAGATTTTGCAGAAACTCAAATATATGAAAATGTTTTGGTCACTCCAAACTTCCACTGAGCTTTTCATAGTTTTGATGGCTTTACTATCATTCTAAAATGAGGAAATTAAATCGGGTGTGTCCAAACATTGTCTGTGTACATTATGATAAAAAAGCATGCATGGATACCCAACAAAACCTTTTATTTGCTCACCTGGTTTCTCAGATCAGCGATGACCCTCTCATAGGCGCTCCAGTCTCTGCCGCTCTCAGCTCCTTTTCTCATCAGAGCCTCTTTGATTTGCTCCTCCAGTTTCCCGTTGGACTCCTCCAGCAGTCGCACTTTCGACAGGTAATCCCCCAGACGGTCATTCAGACCCTTCATGGTCTCTTTATCATCTGCCGGGGGAAAAGTGCTGCTGTTGATCTGCACATGCGGACGCAGTGTGTTTGCCAGATTCCCTATAGCGGATGGGGAAAAAGCCCCAAACAAACTGCCCCGTGAGCCCATGCTGCCAGACAGACTTGAGCTGGAGAAACTCCTGGAAGGGCCCTTGAACGACATGGTGCGGATTAGAGGTGCCTTTGAACAGCTTGCGAGACACGGTCCGTTGTTTTACCTGCAGCAGGTACTGTAGTAGTGTGAGGGGGGTTTGGGAGCAGCTATATATAGACTCAGCTCTACAGTGATTGGTCTGTGGGATGTGAGTCTACTGCTGCACCTCTCTCATTTGTTTGCAAAATCCTAAAGACTATAAACAAACAAACTAGTAGAGAACTGATTATGTATTCAATACACAGATTACAAAAATGGAGTACTTGCAATTATTTTACATATATTACATTTTTTAAATAGATTACATGTTATTGAGACAATGGCAGTAAATTGTTCATATTGATTTCCTGTAATTTAGTTATTAGTTATTTAGAGTTTGACAAGGCAGGATATTGAAGAACAAAACCCTGAAATGTATCAAATGTAACACATACTCAAGACAACCTTATGTATCTAATTTAGTACAAAAAAACAAACAAACAGGTGAAGTAAAACAGATACACAGAAAAACCTGAAATGCAAGTTATTTATAAAACAATTTAAGAGCACGTGGAATAAAATAAAGTCTTTTTGTTTTACTCCTGGGCACAATTGATCTTTTCTATCTTCTAAAAAGCCTATTGACTTCATTCATTACACACGTTTAAAAAAAATTGGAAGGGGAAATTGGTCAAATCTTTTTGTATTTATTTGTATTTGTTTTTACTTTAAAATTATTTATTTTAAACTTTTTTATGATTATTTATTAGATGTATTTATCAACTTATGAATCCCCTGCAGTTTCTTCACGAACCCCAGTTTGACCCTAGTCTAAAAGTGATAAAACATTTTTTTGTCAGATTATAAAATGTGTGTTGTAATTGCAATAACAAATTCGAATGTAATTTCAAATTAGTAACGGGCTACCGTGTGTAAATAATCTAAAAAATGCATGAGTAGGCTAACCTGTTCAAGTGTGAGTTTGCATGATCATAGAATCATATGGCAACATATAGGTAAAGGCAAGGCATGCTGTGCATGAAATGAAATAGAAAAATACATAGAAAGATGAATGTAGAAGGTTAGGAGGAGGGATGTCATTAGCCTACCTTCAGGAACAAACTCCCCCTCCCGAACTTCAATAAGCTGCGCGACCTTCCGGTCGCATTATGACGTAGGCAGAGGTGTTCATTGGGAATCTGTAAAAAAGACAATCTTCCCGATTGAGATCATGCAAGCGAACGTAAACGTTTTTAAATAGGTTGCGGCATCCAGGAGTAAATCCATCCATCCACATGTAAGTTCCACTTTGATGAACAATGCAAACATGTAAACAAACGCAGCTGGTCACAAGTGAGTTTGCACACTTCCTAATGTGACAGAATAATCCTGTTGTTTGCGCTTCAGAGTGCTGTGAACGCGCTAAGCACCGTTTGGCTTGTCTATGGATTACAGGTAATAATGCTGTAAATTGCGCAGTGTCTTGCAGAGACCGATCGTTCCGCTTAAAAATAAGTCAATGTAGCATCAGGAGTCACGGGTATTCATGTTTGTATGTTTTTTTTTACTCAAAGTGACGAGAGGGGTTTCACGACGCGTCATCAATCCGGAAGTCGGCCATTTTGGAGGCACATGGACTCGCAAATTTGGCTGATTATTTCTGCTGAAAAATGGTCGAGTTTTGGTCTGTACTAATCGGTCGCATCGGGGAAAAACATTTCGAGTTCTATAGACTGTCAAAAGTTAAAGAGAAGAGTGCAAAAACTGCTGAAAGAAGGCGTTTGTGGTTGAGAGAGGCACAGCATCATTCACATGTGTAAATGAAGCGTTGACTATAGGGAATGTGGAGGTACGTCACGCCGTGTTGCATTATGGGACGTGGGCGCCATCTTTACAGGCACGATCTCTGTTTACCTTCGGTAAAATAGTGGGTGTTTGGCTAAAACGAGGTAAAATTAAAGAGGAACGGAAGAAATGGAGTTGTTTAAAGAAAAAGAGAAGGGACCCTACCGGGATAAACTAAATGCCACTGCCAAAAAACGTTATTTGGACAAACTATCCGCGATAAACAACGCCGATACATCTGATTTAGTTTTGGTGTTCGAAGCCTATGCTAAATTGATTACTATTGTACATGAAGTCAAAGCTATTTTACCTGTAAAGCAGCTCTCATAGTTAATGTTAGCTTGCTATTTTTAGCATATGTTAAGTTTTCATAGGTTGTGCAGGGAAAAAAAGTACGTTACTTTATAATGCCACAAGATGTGGTAACTTGTTAAATACAAATGTGCCTTGTTGTCATTATTTAATGTTAACACGTGTAAAAATTAGGGTATTTGGTCGTTTTTTAAAATAGTTTGATGTATCTTTGCCTAGTTAATATGTGTAAGTTACTTAAAGGGTATTTGTGGATGCAATCAGTACAGAAACAGAGTCACTTAATGTATTTATTAAGCAGATATATAAAAACATGATTCACAAACATTTTTAAAAAGGCATGTAAAAGATGTACAGAATATCAAAGCAAATTGTTAATTGAAAACAAAATAAATATAATTTGATTCATGCAATGTGTCCTGGCTTTATCATCTGCTAACATGAACCATAAATTCAACATCATTCATCAACTATCTTCCTAACTGTTAGTCATCGAGGACTATACAATACACAACCTCTGGCTAAACGTAGTATGCAGTGGAGGACAGTAAGTAAAGTTTTTCCTCATGATTGCGGCAACCCACGCGATCCGGCGTCTTCTCGACCTGCTTCCCTTGTTGTTTTTTCCAAGAAAGAAAGGTGAAAAAACGTATTCCGTTGTTCAGTTTCCTCCCTGAACGATCGTGTGACCTGCTATGGCAGTTGAACTGAACAACCATATCGACGTTTATTAAAATCTCGACAGAAAATCCAAACACAGGCTCCAACACATGCATTTAAATACAGCGGTATTGGGCGCGATCCTGTAAATATGGCGGCGGAACCCATAATGCAACACGGCGTGACGTCATCTCCACATTCCCTATGGCTCACGTTAAAGGGCATATTGCAGGTTAGAGGACCCAACGAGTCAATGTATAGAAAAATTATGTAGGAACTATATTTTCTTTAAAATATACTTATAAATACACTACAGAAGCTTCAGGAGACGTTTTTGTGAGAAAATTTTACTTCCGCGTCTGAAAATGGGCGTGGCAGCCTACTGGCAGGCGTGACGTAACGGGCGGGAGAGCGGTCGATTCAGACAACAGGAAAACAATGGATCGCAATGATATTTCGGACGCTGAGGAAATACTTACTCGTATGACGGACCACAGCCGTACAATTATGAGCCTGCTATACTGCCAAGAGAGCAGGGACAGGCCAGGATTAATGTTAGACAGAACGGTCAGAGACAAATTGAGTTGTGGTGTGAGGAGAACCAGTGGAGAACAGGAGAGGTGTCTTGGTGAGTGAGACCAGTGTTGGCTTATAACTTAGATATATAACGTTACACGTTCGCTAACGATATACACTGTTCTCACAATATTGTACAGATTATTACCATCGTATATCAGGACAGCAGACATGTTTAGGGTAAATATATACTATTAAATGTATAAAAACTATACTTGAGTGTGTTTGTATTGTACTAAAAACATACTAAAGTACATTTATAATACATATTTTTCACCTGGGTTATAACATAAACAGAAAATTAAAGATTTGAATATTTAAACAACCTAGTAATTTTGTTTTTTTCAATTACAAGTTGCCTCTATTAAGGGTATGACTACCTATATCAGACTATTTGATGCCATTGGTACAGTATAAGACGATCAATGGGCTACTCTTGCTTCGGCATCCCATGTTAAACTCCATCATATCGCCGGGATGATAATCCTCCGATCTGAAGTGAACGCTAGACACGACCGCGTTTTTCGAAGCCGATGCGGAAGAGAAATCCCGTCTCTTCACCTGCACAAACCGCACCAGGCACGAAAGATACCGTCATTTTCTTGTTATAGAAACCTGTGGACTCGATGTCCTGACCAGTGTTGCCAACTATTTTCAAAGGAAAGTAGCTAACGCCATCCCTAAAAGTCGCTAAATGTCGCTAGATGACGTCATACGTTAATTAGCATATTCATGACGTCATCCCGTCGTTCTTGCGTTCTGCCTGCCTAATGTGTTTTCTCTCTAAATTCATGCTCACATACTGTATTTTAATATCATATCATATAATATTGCCGAATGTCCAATAAAGCTGTTTTCATTTACTATATTATTTTTTGTAAGACAATAGAAGTAGCTATGATATTGAATGACACAATTTTGTATATGTTAAAAATATATGAAGTGAGAGAGTTCGGGAACTGGATGAAAGCTCTGTGATTACAAATATGGAAATTAAAATAAGGAAATTAAAATGGTCAAACTACATTCTTTAAATATAAAACAACAGAGAAGCAGATAAGTGATAAGTCCGTCGGGAAAAAAACTGCTGTGTGCTCAACAGAAGAACGAGCCGCTCAGCCATTCACTGAATGGGAGACGCCGAGAGAGAGAGAGTGACGGCAGGAAGAAAGCAAGAGCTCGCGCTCGCACAACTGACAACATTTGGAGGTTACTGGTTTGTCTGAAAAAGTCGCTAGATTTGTCGCTAGTCGCTTTTTTGAAAAAATGTCGCTAAAGGGGTCTGAAAAGTCGCTAAATATAGCGACAAAGTCGCTAAGTTGGCAACACTGGTCCTGACAGGCCAGAGTTGTTGCAACCTCCACAAACACAATAATTTACCATGACGATGACAAATTAAAATACAAAAACTACCGACACCACACTGACTCACGACAGCTCTTCCCAGCCTACTCTGCACTGAGCCGAGGCTAGACTCCCTGTCGTGACGTAAAATGACGCGATGTTGAAAAAAAAGCCGTTTTTACGAGCAGTCCCAGAAACGCTCACTTTATCTACTAAATTAGTGCCCTTGTGTCGTTTTAAAACATTTTATATCCTGCATTAACTTTTCATATGGTATTTTCATACAAGGTTATATATTAATTTAGATTTTTTTTTTACCTGCAATATGCTCTTTAACGTTGCTCGTTCGGATCTTTAGCACATAAACTTAAGTTTGGCAAAATGTTGCGCTCTCTCCTGCTTATTAAGCTTTTATGATTTCGTACCTACCACGTGTTTTTTTCGTGGTTTATTAGTGTAACAATGTGTTCATTCGTACATAAACAGTGCAATCCATGCTGTTGTTTACATCCGAGTGCCTCCATAATGGCCGCGCATCCGGGTTACCGCCCAGAATGTGACGTTGGTGAAACCTCTCTAGTACATGAATCATCAAGGACCCAGTTTCAGCTTAAAAACTTCACTACTGTATGAAAATCTGGAAAATCACCTACATCTGGGATGGCCTGAGGGTGAGTACATTTTTGGGTGAACTATCACTTTGAGGTGGAAATTCAGAATCATAAAAGTAAACATTTTAAAATGCTATTTGAAAAGTCAATATAAGCATGCTGCTTGTGTCCGAACATGTCAGGAAAAGCCAAGGTAATATTTCATTCTAAGATTTAAAGAAATCAGAATTAGATTTTGCTTTATCTTATGAACAATAGCTTATGGGGTAAGTTGTCACGCCAAACAGCATAAAGGCTTTTCATCAAAATGTAAACATTAAAACAATTATGAAACCGAGAAAGTTATTACATAGCAAAAATATAAAATGTAACTTTAGACGCATTAATTGTTTTTGTATATGACAATTTGTTGTATATTACATGATTGTCTACAAAAACCTGAAATATTTTGGCCTACACCGTTATATAGCCCAGGAAAAAATAAGTTAATTGAACACACACTGACCTTTTGTGAAAACAAGCCCCATTAGCTTATGGGGTAAGTTGTTACATTAGGAACTTATCATTAAACAGCTTAATGCAAGTATACTATGTAAATTATTGTTGGCTTGACTTAAAACCGTAACCCCCTGGTTGCTGTAAAATTCAGTTAATTGAAACTATGAAACTTCATGAAAAAATTATGAAACACAAAACAATAATAATAAGTATTGTTCCGGCCAACTTATATTTGTAATATATTTTATGAATTTTTAAAATGTAAAATGCGTGACAACTTGCCTCAATTTGCCATTTATGAAAAATCCTCTCGTTCTTCAACCGTTCAATTAAAATAATATACCTTAATTATATGGCTGGCTCGTGTTTGAATGTATGTTTATGTAGTCCATATTCTTTTGTGCTTTCAAATAATTAAAGTGCATTTTATATTTCTAATAATCTTTAGAATTATCATGTGATCATTCTCTAAGAACTTCCCTATTCTTTATTTCATCTCTTGAAGTGTGACGTTTCCACATTTGGCCACACGAGGGCAGCAGAGAACGCTTGATTTCTGTTATGGTAAATGAGAAGGAACCGTTCTTCAGGAATCATGGGTGCTTCTCAATATCCCTCCTCGCTCCTCCGTCCTCCATCCTATGACCTGATAAAAACCGATCGAGATCAGCCATCTTGAAGGACTTCTCAATTCTCTTTATTTTGAGGATGAGCTTTATTGACAAAACGTATAAATTATCCTCCCCCTTCACATCGGTCACGATAATTTTAATTTATACTTTACCCTTGCAGTTTATATAAACCACACATCTCACATATTCCAACAGGGTATCATGCTTTATTATTATTTATTATGCATTTCTTAAATAACTAAAAAGTAATACAACATAAGGGCAGATCCTTTGAGTGACACTCGAGTGATCAAGTATTCCAATGTATAAAACAGCTTTCCTTCGACTCCTCCGTCCTCATTTTCTTTCCTTGCAGCCTTCCCTCGCATCCCTCTGTACTCATAAAAGTTGCACAGTTTTGAAAACGAACGTTAAGGGTTGTTTTAGGGAGATGTTTGTGCATGCCGGTAGACAGCCACTCTGAATCGGTCAAAGGCCATTCTAAAAGAGTCAAAAAGTCGAGACCGGACCCATCGTCAAAATTTCTGTGTCCACCCTCCGTACTCTATCTACTTATCTAAATAAACAGGGTCTTACCAGAAGAGGCCATCTCACGCAAGCTAAAGACAGGCAACAAAAGAAAATTAAAAAGAAAATTAATTTTGAAGTGAGTAGAGAAGACTAGGGGAAGCTAAACCTACACGTGGTTAGCTAAGTTTAAGCCAGAGAACATAAACCTGACCGTCAAGAACTTTTTGTCTCTCGAAATATATTATAGACCCATCCATTGATGTATGAATTGATATACCTACAGCTCTATCGAGCTAATCGTTTATACTTTTTTTTTTTTACATCATTGCTAAACAACAATAACTTTAGCAGATTAGTTAACATACAAATGACAGAATCTATAATATTTTTGTCAGATTTTCATTCTTGATTATACGTTATTATTACTTTGTCTTCTGGGCAAGTTTCATCTTCATAAAGACAGAACCATTCAATGTAATCCTGATTTTAGAATATTCTCCTCGGATATAAAGTCTCCTTTTTCCTTCCTTTAAGAAAATTTTGAAAAAAGGTTTTGAAAACAAATAATATCCTTGAGTCTGTTGTAAAGAACCTTAATTTTTTTATATTGATAAAATGTAATATTGTATTGATTTGTGTACCCTAATTCAATCTCTTTTGATGTCCGTATACCCCCCTTGTTTTGTTTTTTCTCTCTTCTCAGTGTTAATGTCTGTATCCAAATATTTTCATTTGCTATAAAAAAGAAATAAAGAACTTAATAAAAAATAAAAAAAGATTATTTAAAATACCTCGATTCGTGTCTCTGTACAGCCTCCCCCTACTGGACGCATCAGGAACAACAGGGCCGTAAAACTGCGAATGACATCGGCTATATCTACCGGCTCCAGATCTGCTGCTTTCCCCTACTCGTTTTCAGTGCAGTAGGCCTACTTATTTTTAAATGGCTGATTGATCATTTAAGGCCCTGATTTTTTTTATTTATTTTTTTTTTAAGCAGTGCTCATTAATTAAACGTCTGGAATACTGATCGAAGTTTTCTCTCAAAAATCCCTCTGGAATGGCAAATTCCTCATCTTTCTTTTAGGAAATGTAGCCTATGTATATTTCTGGTAACAACTCTGATAATTTCATGTAATTAAACAGGTTTCTCTACGTCTTTTCTTTCCAGTAACTTATTTATGTCAGCAGAAAAATCTATTTTGTGCAATGCTTATCTGACCTCAGAGATCCCTATGATATCTGGCAGTTTCACAGTTCAGCTTTCTGACACAGTTCTGTAGCTTCCCATGATTATAATATAATTTGTAAGTATAATTCAATATATTTTATGTAAAGAGAAGTAGTTTCATGGTATGTAATATGACTATATATGTGTGATAATCCATTGTTTGCATGCCATAAATGCCATAGGTCACAAATCGTTTTGTCACAGGGGTGGAAAAATCAGGAGTAAACAAAGCACTGGAGACTAAACATTGTAGAGCTTTTAGTCTCTTTATGTCTTAGTGTCTGTTATGAACTGACAAACAACATGGAGCGGCCCATGATCTCAATTATGACAAGATTATGGACTTCTAAACATATATATGTCTTAAACAGGACATTCAGGAATGGATCAGACTTCTAAACTCCCATAAGCTACTGTTTGAATCAAACAGCAAAACACAGAAATTCATCTATCATGTCTGTGTACACAGAGAGATACTAATGCATGCTCTCCTCAAAATACAGGCTCCATTTCTAGGAAAATGCATGATTATCATTTAGGAAAGATCCTGTTTTAATACAGATCACTGCACAGCTTTGTCTGGTTGCGCTCAGCTTATCTCAGAGGTGTAGATCTAACAGCTGTAGGCATTTGGTTGTATAAATTTGTATTAGTCTAGCGTAAATCATTCCGACTCAAAGGATCCCAGATGCACAGGCCTGTCGAGATATGCTGTTTCTCAGGGAGATAAATCACAGCCGACAACTTTTCCACCTGTTGATTCCTCATGTACTGTGTATAATGACCATGCACTTTCAATGTATGCAAAACAGCAGCTTGAATGTTCTTTAAAAGATCTGACATAAGTGTGAGCAACTGAGTGAACTCTTTCTTTCTCTGAGCAGAAGATCTGCTGAGCTTCAATCCCAAGTCGTAATGTTCTGAGCATGGAGACCCAGAGAAGCACAGAGACCGATAACATCCTGAAACTGACGGCCCAGTACGAGGTCGCTGCCGCTTGCAATAAAGATGATGGAGAGCAGAACAAACGGGAATAAAAAAAGATGAGTATAGCTTTTGGTCAAGTGTATCTGATTTTGATCTAGTTACCTTTTCAGTAACGATACACTCATCCTTCTAGGATGAGTAAAATAATCTAATCTTAAATTCTGGTTTGTGGCTACTGTTCTGCTGTCATTGATGAAAGCACCTTTACAATATCTTATTGGATGTGGTTTTCAGATGAAAGGTCATAGCACAATAAATGGCCTGAATTAAGCTGGCTAGATAGGATGCACATACTTTTTTGGGGGATCCATTTCTGTGCAGGATGGATTTTATGATACAAAGAATTATAATATACAGTTCTCAACAGATGAGAGGAAACAGTTATATGGGGGAATCTTATGAAACCCTTTAAGTTTTCTGGTCATCGCAGCCATAAACAAATCTCACCAATTTTTATTACCATGATGATGCATAACTGTAAATGGAAAAAATAGCAAATTTTAAATAGTAAAATATTTATTCATCAGCATTATGTTTTTTTGTTAATTTGTTGCACTTCCTTTAATTTATGCTTTTTTAAATATTCATACAATAAAAAAAAAAAAACATTTATTATGCTTAATATGTCACATTGGGAATGGTTTGCAATGCAAAACAATTTAAGTCATTTTAAATACAAATATAATTTTTATAAAAAAAAAAATTCTTTTGATTTTAGGGATAAATATGTTTTTGAGATTCACTCATCACCCTTATGAAAAGTGTATGTGCATATATATATAAAATGTTTGTGCTGAGCACAAAATCACCATGCACTTTCAATGTATGCAAAACAGCAGCTTGAATGTTCTTTAAAAGATCTGACATAAGTGTGAGCAAATGAGTGAACTCTTTCTTTCTTTAAGCAGAAGATCTGCTGAGCTTCAATCCCAAGTCGTAATGTTCTGAGCATGGAGACCCAGAGAAAAACATAATTTGGGCAAAAACATAATTTACCAATTTATTTACAAAAAATTGTAATTGTGCGTTCACACAACAATGACTACTCACGTCAACAGAAAACGCATGCATTGTATGTATATGTGTATATATATATATATATATATATATATATATATATATTTTTTTTTTTTTACGGACTCCACTTGATTTAAAAAAAAAAATAGTTTTCTTTATCTCAGTGGCATGGGATTTTGTGACTTTTATTACATTATCTATCTAAAAACACACAAAAAACTGGGCTTGATTTGATTGTTCTGAAGGTGTTAAAAAAAAAAAAAACGTGGTCTTCGGGGTCCTGACCCACATTGAAAAGGAATGGGATTTAAAAAAAATTTTTTTTATATAAAATCCATAAATCAGCATAATTCTAAAAACTTTTAAACAGAAACTAAAGGCCTGGTAGCACAAATGCAATGTAAAAACAAATATTTTCACTCACAAACACATGAGATGTGACTGCCACAGACAGCATTTGTAGAGTAAGCCACAAATGTAGATATGAAGGGGTGAGACCACACACACACGCGCGCACACACACACACACACACACACACACACACACACACACACACACACACACAGTGTCGCTATGTTTGTGGGGACTCTCCATAGGCATAATGATTTTTATACAGTTCAAACTATATATTCTATCCCCTTACACTAAGCCTACTCTTAAACCTAACCATCACACAAAACTTTCTGCATTTTTACATTTTCAAAAAACATCACTTAGTATGATTTATACGCTGTTTTCCTCATGGGGACCAAAAAATGTCCCCACAAGGACAACGATTTCAGATATTGCTATCTTTGTGGGTAAATTTTGTCCCCGTAATGTAGGGTTTTCCAGACGCACACACACACACAAACCCCTGTTAATTTCAGATTATTGCTATTGGTTTTATTTTCATATTTTTATTGAGATAAATAATTTGTGAACACAATCTGACACTTATATTTATGTGGCATTATTGCTAAAACAGACACCTCAAAAAACACATCACTGATATATACACAAAATATGTAAAAAAGAAAAGAAAAAAAGTTGTGATAGGAGCAGTTGGCCACATCCAGACAAATGAATGGATCTCTATGGTCCTTTGCTGGATAAATATATGGTTGGGTATCATATTGTAGTTTTAACTACAATAATTAACAGTAACACTAAAAAACACTAATAACAGCAAAGTCTGTATTCTTGGTAATGCTACAAACCAGCTTTAAATTTCAGCAATCCTTTTCACATTAGTGTGAGCAATAGTAATGATGATTTGTCTTCTGAAAGCTGAACGCTGTGTGAGTAGTGAAAAGGAAGAAAGTGTTGGGTATCGAAAGTGCAAGAGATAAATTTGTGCATGTGTGTGTGGGTGGAGGGGATGAGGGTGTGTTTGTGGTTTTTACTCTGTACACTATTGACCTTCCTTCTATTTCAAAACTCTGGGGAACAAAGAGTCAGACTGAAAACGCGTTAATCAAATACTTTCTTCTTTATATAAATGCACATGTGAGTAATGATAAACGTTAGAGAGTCTTGGCCAGTGTTTGTTGTGAAGTTACTGAAATGTTCTCTAGGGACTGGACATATTTCACATGTTACCCTGCAACACAAACCATCAGGACAGCTCAATTTGTCTTTAAATCTCTTGTTTACAGTTACTTTGTGATTTTTAGCCTTTTGTCTTGTGGGTCATACAGACAGTATGCATACACACAATGTTCAAACGACTTTGTCTAGAATTAGTGTATCATTTGTCAATTCACTGATGAATTGAATGTTAGTGCATTTGGCAGCGGAAGGACAGTTTCTGGGAATGAGCGTATGAGTAAAGGGCCTCTGAAAAACACTCTTATCTCAGTCACAAAAATAGCTGACCACATCTATGATCGCATCTTAAACCATTGGTCAATTTAAAGTTCTCATATTTGTTCATTTATTTACTTTATGATGTCAAATGTATGTCTAATTGCAAATGCTTTATTTCAGTGGGAAATGTTTAGATTATGAATGTTTGGTAAACAAATATGTTTTAGCTTACTTAGCTGTCCGTAATGTCTTGAATTTGTAATGATATAGATAGATAATTTTATGAATAGATAAAATACATTTTATGTAGTGAAATGGGCAAAAACATATTTAAAAATATATTTTCTTCCCGAAAAGAAGTTGTTCGGGCAAAAACATAATTTACCACTTTATTTACAAAAAATAGTAATTGGACATTCACACAGCAATGACTACTCTCACGTCAACAGAAAACGCATGCATTGTTGTGCTCTCATGAACTTGTGTTGGAGAATAATATTTTGTAAATAAAGTGGTAAATTATGTTTTTTTTGTACAAACAAAGCACTGGCTTGACTTCACTTCTTAAACTTGAGGTTAAACCACTGAAGTCGCATAGATTACTTTCATGATGTCTTTTATTACCTTTCTGGGGCTTAAAAAGCGGTAGTTACGTAGCTGGCAATGGAGGAACAGAAAGCTCTCAGAAAGATCTTCATTTGTGTTTCGAAGATGAATGAAAGTCCTATGGGTTTGGAACAACATGAGGGTGAGAAATGAATGACAGCATTTTTAAATATACAGCTATAAGATCATTCCGTAAATTCATAAACACATTACAGAATAAAACATTATTAACTGGTTTGTAGTTTTCAACATGTTTTTACAGATGTTACAGAAAAAAGTAATTTTTGTTATCTTGGTGACAAATCAGCACAATTTGCAACAACAACGTAGATCTCATCACAGAAAACTGAACATTTAAGTTTGCAAGGCATAAAAATAAATGTATGATTTTTAGTGGCAACACAAAACTCTCCGTCGTACATCCCGGGTCAAAATGACAAACTTATTGTTGAGCCTGGGATAAATAGATGTGATTACTAACAAATAGTGTTTTGTTCTTTTACAATACAGTTCAAAAGTTTGGGGTCTGTAAGATAAAAAAATAAAAAAATAAATACTTTTATTCAGGACGGACAGATTAAATTGAACGAAAGTGACAGTAAAGACATTTATAATGTTAATACATTTCTACTCATCAAAGAATCCTGAAAGAAATGTATTATGGTTTCAAAATATTAAGGAGGACAACTGTTTTCAATATTGATAATAACAATGTTTGAGCAGCAAATCATCATATTAGAATGATTTCTGAAGGATCATGTGACACTGAAGACTGGAGTAATGATGCTGAAAATTCAGCCCTGCATCACCAGAATAAATTACATTTTAAAATCACATATAAAACACTTCTTTTAAATTGTAATAATATTTCACATTATTACAGTTTTTACTGTATTTTTGTTCAAATAAATGTAGCCTTTATGAGCATAAGAGATCTTACCGACCCCAAACTTTTAAACAGTGGTTTATATAAAGCATTTAATGCATGACAGAACCTTCATTTACGCATTCAATTGAAACATCCTAAGACTCGTTATCGACTCGTCAAAGCGCGATATCTCTGTTGTTCTGTCCTCCTCTCCAGCGGTTTCTCAGTTTCCGCATCACCATGCGGATGGGCTCGGTGTACTGCTTGTTGGCCAGTCCCAGTATCAGCGGAATGATGGCCATGCTCCCGATTCCCGTGCAGGACATGATGATGTACAGAGAGGAGCTTGGCAAGCTCACCCCGCTCTGCAGAGCCGTCACGGACATGAGTTGGTAGATGATATACGGCACCCAGCAGACCAAGAACGTGAGGGACACGGCGGCCACGCATTTGGCGTAACGCAGGTTAAGCTGCTGCTCGTGGTCCGTCGGCTGCTGTTGCTGAAGACGGTCCACGGCCCGGTGGAGCTTGCAGATGTTCTGCAGCTGCTTGTGTGCGATCCACAACACCCGTCCCATCATGCCCACGATGGACAGCATGGCCGGCAGAACCAGTCCGCACACTTCCAGATAAATGAAAGCCTTGGGGAAAACCTGTTTGTAGGAGCAAACCTCATCCTCTTTGGAAGTGTTGCCAAGTGTGGTTGATCTCAGTAACGTCTCGTTTGGGTTGGAGCTCTTGTTGGCTTTGGGTTCCACCCAATTATTCCATCCAAAAGCAGGGAGGGATGCGTATAGCAACGGCGGGAGCCAAACTGTTAATAAGGCCAAGGGAAAGCAGCGGTGAACCCAGAACTGGCTGTGGTGGAGCGGGCTGACGATACACAGGTAGCGCTCGTAATGCACCATCACCAGATTGAAGAGGAACGACAGGAACAGAAAGTTTGGGAAGATGTACATCACCAAACAATGCTTGAAGTCCAGATGGCGGTCGAATGTCATGCGGGGAATGAAAGGCAGGGTGATGCCGGTGCACAGGTCGGCCACCAGCAGACTCAGGAAGAAGTAGTTTGGGGTGTTGTGCAGCTGCCGGTTGCAGGCGATGCCTATGATAATGAAGAGGTTGGAGAAGATGATGATTGAAGAGAGTGGAACTGTCAGATAGAAGATCAGTTTCTCTCTGCTCAGCATGTCGAGTGGATCCATGATGGAGAGCTGTTCCCCACTGGACTAAACCACACTAAACCTTCTCCATCCACTGAGAGAGTCCTGAAAACAAGTAACATATAGTAAACAGGTCTTGCCTATTATATCATCTCAGTGCTACTGATTTGTTTTACTTCCCTTTTATATAAAACAGAATGAGAGTTAACATCTGACCCTCCTGAAATGACTTAAAGGAATAGGTCACACAAAAAATTCAAACTCTCTTGATTAACTCACTTCCATTTCAAATTCATATGCTTTTATTTATTTCTGTGGAACAGTTTTTTTTATTTTTATTATGTCATTACTGTACCATTTTTATATCAATAGTCTGATTTAGTCTTTATTTTTATATTTTCAATTTAAAGTTTTAGTAATTTTGTCATTTTGTTTTTGTTATATTTCAATTTAGTTTTTAGTAATTCTTGTTTTAGCTTTAGTAATTTTAGTACAATTTAGGTATTAGGTAATTAACATAAATGTTTTACAGTAGTTAACAATAACAACACTGCATCCTGGCCAAATTTGCCCATTGGCCTCTATCCATCATGTCCTCCTGATCATCCATATATATACTGATTGGCTCCTCTCCTCCAGTAAGCTGGTGTGTGTGTGTGTGTGTGTGTGTGTGTGTGTGTGTGTGGGCGTTCTGGCGCAATATGGCGCCGTTGGATCATCCAGGTGATGCTGCACATTGGTGGTGGTTTAGGAGATTCCCCCTTCCATATGTAAAAGCACTTTGAGTACCTAGAAAAGCGCTATATAACGAATTATTATTGTTGTAGAACACAAAGATAAATCTTCCCACAACTCTTTTCCAATGTATGAGTTTGTGTATAGTATAGTGTATAGTCTCTGATAGATCTTTCTCGTAGAAACTGTGAAATTGCTGAAAGATTCTGCTAAAAAACAGCATATGGGTTTAGAACTATAAGAGGGTCATTAAAGAGTTTTCATGCTTTTAACATCTGATCAGTTTGAGTTCAATATCTTTTTTAGTATTTGACCTTTCCACTGGACAAAACATCTAGTAAATCGGATGTTTCATTATCATGATGCACAGTTATCACGCTAAATTACTCTACTTCTAATGCTGAAGTTGACGCAGTAAAGTGAGAATGCAGATAAAAACCACAACCAAAGCTGCGTGACCCCAAAGTATTAGAGAGAACATGTTAACCTTTTTGTAGGTCATAAAAGCCAGTGCTGCACAATTACATCCGGCTAATGTTTAAATATTCATAAAGGTTCATGTTTCCATTTGTATTAAACAATGGTGGCATGACCGCTATCAAATGTCCATCACTTGCACCAAGCAAACTTTCCTTCTCATTCAAGGTGTGAATGCACTGAAGTTCAGTAATGCTTTCTGTTGAATTTGGTCTTTAATTTTACTTTTCCCTTGAGGATAATGATTCACTCACTAGAAATCAGCACAAACAGTATCATATTACATTGATAACAATTACAGATATAAAAGTTAAATAATACAAATAGTAAGCCATTCTGATTTTTTTAACTCAAATTATTACGTTGATAATGTAATTTGTATGCACAGATATTAAATATTTGTCCGTTACAATAATTCTTTATATATAAAAAGCCAATAACCAATATATTGCCCGATATTGTGTATGTAATTTTTGAGAGCCTGGTTACAAAAAACTAAAGTTTCACCATTAAAAACCATGTCCCAAGCACACAATTATTATAATGTTCTCATTATAATTTTATGTAGCCCATGACAGACTTGCCCTGCACATGTTGCACTTCACAGTATTTTCATTTTTGAAGTGATTCCAATCATATTTCAAGCAATTCAAAACCATCATGGTGAACAGTGCGCATCTGAAATATCTTAGCTGAGGGAAATTAATTTATTATTTATTAGCTTTAATATATCGGCCACATTTTCTTATCGGCCCGACAATGATAACATTAAAAAAGAACATATATCAGCCGGTACCGATAATGGTGGCCGATATATATCGTGCATAGTCATTTGTAATGCAAAATTTTCTTTTGAATAAAAAAGCAATTTAAGTAGTGAAATCAGACTTTTGTTTCCCAGTGCACTTGAAATGAGGCAGTGAAACTAAAAGACACATGTCTGTCAAATACTCACCTCACAAATAATGTTCATCTTCATACAGTAGACTCGCATAAGATGTTCCAGCCATGTGTGAATCAGTGATCCTGTGAGCTTCTCTCACATGTGAACTCTTCTGTGTTCCTCTCCTCTCACCAGCATTTGCGGATGGAGATCTGAGTTGTTCACGGTAGTCAGCAGGATGCTTCTTAAAGAGACAGTGACCTCATTCTGACTTCGGCCGTGAAGCATCACAAGAGAGGTATTTCAAATCAGGAAGCAACAGTTTACACTCGATTTATGAGATAGATGTGGGAGGCATGGAAAGATGCGATGCTGATATCTAATTGTATATTTCTATCGTAAAATAGTTTAGTTACATTGAGGGGGTAGTTTGTACAACTATAAACTAAAAAAAGATGTTGCACATAACATTTGTACTACTATTCTGCAGTAGAATATACTCACATACAAGGGTTTTTAAAACTGAAATTAATGGGTTCGCACAAAAAGGAAAAAATTGTCATTTACTCATCCTTATGTTATTTCAACCCTGTAATTTATTTTTTCTTCTGTGAAACACAAAATTAGATGTTTGGAAAAATGTATGAGCTGTTCTTTAATAATTTACAATGAAAGTAGATGGTGATTTACACTACTGTTCAAAAGTTTTAGAAAGATGTGTCTTACGCTCACTAAGGCTGTATTTGTTTGATAAATAATACAGTAAAAACACTAATATTGTGAAATATAATTACAATTTAAAATAATTTTTCCCTTTGATCAAAGCTGAATTTTTAGCATCACTACTGAATTCAGTGTCACATGATCCTTCAGAAATCATTCTAATGTTGATTTGCTGCTCAAGAAACTTATAAACTTTAAACTTTATTATGAACTATTATTATTATTATCAATGTTGAAAACTGATTTTTGTGTACAAATATATAAGACTATATTTTAGTACAAATACATTTTTCCCCCAGGATTCTCTGATGAAAAGAACAAGTTTATTTTAAATTGAGCTCTTTTGCAACATTATAAACGTCTTTACTGTCCCATTTGATTAATTTAATGCATCCTTTCTGAATAAAAGTAATAATTTATTTTAAAAAAACAAATCTTACCGACCCCAAATGTTTGAACGGTAGTGTATACTTCCAAAGGGGACAAAAGTACACCATTAAAGGATCATAAAGTGTAGCCGTGCATTGTATTTCAAGTCTTCTGAAGCTATATGAAATGAAAAATTAGGTTATTGTTTACGTGTTCTGTGACATGCAAAATGGCAATTGCTTTCAGTGACTTTAAAACCTTTCAGATTAAATTCAACAAAACAACAAAATTTTAAATGCTTGAAATGCTTTAGACCTTATATACATCCAACCATTCTTTACTTACTGTACATATTCTGCAAGGTCTCTACTGTACTCTAACAGCAGTGATGCTCGTGAACAACATTCAGTTTGCTGAGGAAAAGCAGGCGGGCGACAGTCAGGCATGTTTTGCCTGGTGCCACAGCAAACACATCTATCAGCCTCTGTGTCATTTACCGAAGGTTCCCCTCAGATGGCCTCATCCCTGAGATACGCAGCGTCACAAGTGCAGAAACACACAAACACATACAGACCTAGGAAAAACACATAAAAAGAAAAGCCTGTGTTGCGTAATTAAATACGCATTGTGGGACGAGGGACAGGAAATGGACACTTGGACATTCTCTGGCTGTTTTCCTGAGTGGTCAGAAGTGAAACAGTTATGGATGGAAGACATCGCTCATCTGATGTCAGAGTTGTCCAGACACCTGGACAGAAAGAGTTATGGCCACATAACAAACGGTTTCCAAACTTGCATGATTGTTGGAAGTATATTTTTGGCCATGTGAGAACATGTAAAGCTCTTAAAGGGATAGTTCACCCAAAAATTTAAATATTGTTTTAATTTCCGTCTTCTGTGAAACACAAAAGAAGATAGTTTGGAGCGACATGATGTTGAGTAAATTAAACTATCCTATTGAAAGGTTATTTGTTAATAGATATTTTTAAATTAAATAGTGCTTGTCTGTGGCAAACTTACACTCACAATTTAGAATACTATGTTAAAAAAATTAAATGATGTATTCTACGGAGCCCCTAAAGAGACATGCTGATGGGAAAAAAACATACAAATTTAAATTGCATACTTTTGCAGTTATTGGGTTATTTTATTGTATATCATTTGCGGGTATCAGGGAGTCCCTTTTTAATATGCAGGGTATTGAAATCGTTTTTGAATGCACGCTCGCTTTTCACTGTCTCTTTCCAATTCACGATCACGCGTATACTCTGTGTAGGGAGCGGCGGTACTTACCACACACTTTATAAGATAAGATATTTGTCAATGACAATCAGGAACTGTTGCACGCCGACAGTCATCTCTCCTTACTGTCTTCATGTGAGAAGTGAAATCTGATGTGCTGTAATGTAACCGACCAACACATCAAGCCTAACCACGTTCCTTTCACGAGTTCACACTTAAATTAATCATAGTAAAGATTATGCGTTTTTGGCATGCTGTTCACAGTCCAGGGGAGGGCTCTGGGCTCCGAAGTTTTGGCCCGAACCCAGAGTATTCCCCCCGGTTGTTGTAAGAGTAGTTAGGACTAGAAGTGAGGAGATGGGGTGGTGGAGGGATGCTGTTAAACTGTCAACAAACGGAGGCAAGTTTTTTTCGAACCTCTTAACTCTCCTCGTGTTTAATTAGCTTTGATTATCTGAATGTGCTCCACAGGTGATTAATTATCTGAACGTGATCCTCCCGAACTATAATAAAACTTAATTTAGGGTAGAATCCATTATTAATTTTCCATACCTTTCCGAATTCAGATAATGTGTCTACTGGCGCAAGGGCGGGACAACATGTCAGTCACATGATATCGACCAATTGAAAACCACAACCATCCAATCGATTCCTGATGGACAAAATCAAGTCCCGTCCTAATTCTTTTTTTCTTGTTGGAGAAGCCATTTCACATACGGAAGAAAAGACAATCGCAGTTTCCGTTTCATGTCTACTTTCATAATTTTATGGAAACCGTGAATTTTTTTTTGTCATGATTCTTTTATGAATAGAAAGTTCTAAAGAACAGCATTTATTTGAAAGTAGTTAGAAATAGTTGACATTTCTTGAAAAAATTGTTTTTCAGACAAGTTGGACAACACAGAGTTACCGTGTGTGTTTGGCCTCAGAAACGCCAGGAGCACAAAGGTTGATGATCTCATCCCATAAAGCCTATTTTTCTTCCCAGTAGCTTTTTCAGTGGACCTCTGTAGTAAATATATGCCCAGGAGCTGTAAAATGAGAAAAATGTTTAACTACAAATTTTATACATGCCAAATGCCTTAGTGACCAGCATTAAGAGCAGGAAATAGGGTAAAGGTCAAGCACTTCACAGCAGCCAAATGACTTTACCATGGCTTTTTGCAGTAGGATATAACCGCTTGACAAACACAAAACTAAGTAATTACTATAAAAAAACCCAGCATACAAAATATTCACGAGTGCAGAAACAATATATCCTACCGTTGTCTTTAAATCACATGTTGGCAGTGTGTACACCGTATGCTTCAATTATTTATTTACAAGATACTACTGTAATGTCTGTTTGTAGTGGGTTGCACTCCCCTGTATTGCATGTGAATGTGTATTGCGTGTGTAGATGGTTGTTGGCTGGAGGTCACACAAGTTACAGAATTAAACCCCATTTTCTGATAATGATATCACATCTGTGATACAATTATCATCAAACCTTTTTAATGCTAGAGATTTTTACATAAAGTACATTGATCTCATTGGTGAAATTGTGTATTTATTTCTAACAGTGGTTGGTTATTTAATAGACTTTATAACCAAAGCATCTGAAACATCTTCAAGACAAATTTACTCCAAGGCAATTTTTGATTGAAGGAACTGATTTTGATGAGTGTACAGCACCATCTGGTGGATATCTAGGCTACAGAGCTCTAGAGCTGTGTGTTATAACCTTTCTAGTTATTTCGGATCGAACCACACAGACACCAGATTTAACTTCCATCCTTTATCGCTACTTTGTACGTGATGCTGTTGATGCCGTCACCTCAATACACAACATCCCCCCTCTACTTGAATATGAACTTACCCCAATTAAACATTCACATTTTCTAACAAATGAAGACCGTTCAGAACATTCAAAGTACATGTAACACTGTACATCTGTATAGAACATCAGCAATGCTTTCTGAACAGATGCACCGCACCACAACATAACTCTTAATCTGATTTTTACTTGTTTTCCTTCTTACATAACCTAACCTTTTTCAGTCACTCAACAACATAGTCTCTAAACCTTTCAGGCTATTTGATTTGTCTCTGGGGTCTGCAAGGTTTAGGAATCTGTGTTATATGTTTGGTTTTGTCTGACACTCACTCTATTTCTACAAATAAAGAATCTCAAAACCGCATGCTTTTCAGTGCTTCCATTCTTTACTTCACGTGCTTGCGCATCTCAATGACGTCACATACACAGGACTCACGGTTCAACAATACATAGTCTGTCACGTCCTTCTGACCATATATAACATATTGTAACAATCTGTTCCTCTTTCTGAAATGTTTCACAGTTCCCTTTGCATTCCTCTGCACTTCCCTTTTGCTCCTTATCATTACTTGGCTCCTGAGCACATATAATTTCACTATCCAATGTTCCTGAAACTTCTTGACAAATGTCGTATTCCCGTGCATACTTTGCTCCAGTGGGTGACTGAACGACAACGCTGTTACCATCTCTGCGTACAACCTTGTAAGGAGTGCTGTGAGTGTGAACTGTTGTTGTGAATTTGTCTGTTTAATCCTGCTTCACAAGCACTTGATCTCCAACCTCAATGCCTGATGTCTTAGCGCCTTGTCTGTGGTCTGTGTATATCTTGGCTTTTCCTTTCTGTTCTGCGTCTTTGTCTCAAGCTTCAAGGTCACCG
The DNA here is from genome assembly GCA_031834385.1 of Semotilus atromaculatus. Taxonomy (NCBI): domain Eukaryota; kingdom Metazoa; phylum Chordata; class Actinopteri; order Cypriniformes; family Leuciscidae; genus Semotilus; species Semotilus atromaculatus. The sequence continues at coordinate 39,518,615 of JAULUF010000055.1, read as the reverse complement.
CGTGGAGTTGTGATGTCTGGTAACTTCCCTCTGATCATCCTCTGAAAAAGAAGTTGCGCTGGGCTTTTGCCTGTTGTGGCGTGTTGTATGGACCTGTAGACAGTCACATATTTGTGTAGCTCTCTTTTCCAATCCTGACCCTCAGCTTGGGCAATCCGTTCTCGTTTCATCAGTGATGCGTTTTGTCTTAAACTAGATAAACTAGTCGGCGTGATGCACGTCTAACTCACTTTCAGATTTAACTAACGAGTGAGTCCTTGTTGTAGCATCCTCGTCGCCAATGTTATAACCTTTCTAGTTATTTCGGATCGAACCACACAGACACCAGATTTTACTTCCATCCTTTATCGCTAACTTTGTACGTGATGATGCCGTCACCTCAATACACAACACAGTGGTTCAAAACCATCTCAGGGAACCGAGTGAGTTTACGTTAGTAACAGAGTACGTTGCCTGGAATGTTTCTAAAGCCGGTATAATACAATATTACTGTCTGTCAAAATGATAGAAATCACTTGAAAATATTATCACTCAATGTTCCAGTTAATGAACACGTTTGATTAAGGCAATATAGACATATATCAGCCTATAGCCTACCGTGATATGTAACACATCCCTATTAAAGGCTAATAGCTGCTGAAATAATCGATCTTTTGGGGTTATTCGTGGTCTGTTGTAGTAATTTGTTGCCTTTGCACTTTTAAAGGGCAACTAGAATAATGTCATCTCAGTGTACCATTTTTCAAAATGCTTGTTTACTGTTTCATGGAAGTTACTCATATAATTCACGCTAAGCGTCATGGAGCGTAAAAAGGTGGATAAGGCCGTGGCTGTGTCGGATAACCTGGGCTGTTGCCTCGCTGTCTTTTAGGCAATGACTTTGAAGGCAGCGTTTGCGCACAAAGTTACCTCATGAAACTGATTTCAGACGTGCAGCGTAACGGTGTAATGATCTACAGCAAAAACAAAGAGCTTTGGTGATAACTAAGCATATATTAATTACTACAATACTAATTACTACTTTCTTGCTAGAAATGATATATATAATGCCTTCAAAAATCAGTCTCAGGAGACAGGAGGTGAAGCTGACATTGGATTTGGACGGGCCTTGATGCCCTGTGTGCTGCTCTGAATAAGGTCTGTGTCCGATAACTGAAAAAAAAATGCTGCCTTCGGAGGACGTATTCTACGGTAGGAAAGCCTCAAGACGTTCTAAATAAGCTGTAACTTTAATAATGTTCGACCAAGGCGGAAAATCAGTTTTGCTTTGTAGTTTATCGTAAAAGACACAAATTATGCCATCAAGTTGTTGTTTAGAGCACGCGTCTTCCAGGAATTCTGCTGTAACCAGGTTTTTATAGTTGTTCTAATTATGAACAAGTAATTTCAGCAACACAATCACTGTTAGCGAGACCTCAATATACAGCATATTTAAAGTCACTGCACACTTGTGCCACAGGTGAGCTTTTAGACACCACCAATTTCACATCTATATAAATAACCATCCCAAAATGTGTTCAGTGAAGTTCAGATCTGAAATTTGTACAGGCCAGTCCAATAAATCACTTCTTCTACATGTGTACACTTTGTTTGATTTTCATGCATGATTTTTCTGCATCTGTTTGTAGTGAGTGAAACTTAAATAAGCAAATTAGAATGTGAAGTCTTTTGATGAGCCTTTCTTTTAGCCGTTTGGAACGTAAGACAATGTAGAATTAAAGAAGCTGTCAAATCCATGCACATACATAAAATAACACACAATCACTGGATTTTTAACCTTATTCCCAGTTTTATTGTTTTTTAGGCTCTATTTATATAAATGCAGCCTTGGTGAACATAAGAATACAAGAAAAAAAGAAAAACATAAGAAGAAGAAGAAAAAAAATCAACCCCAAACCAGGAACCTTTAAATCATAGTGTATGCTATTTTGCAATCAATTTAATTGTTATAATAAAGCTATAAGTCTGAAACAAGAAACTAGTACAAAAGGTCATCAGAATTACTCTGATCATTTGCATGAGCCTCGGCTGGATGTTTTCTTGAACAACAGCTTGCAGGGTGTTCACATTTAGAGAAATTCACTGAGGTGACATTGAGGGATTGTCTTAAGAAAAGAAAAAAGAAAATTAACAAACTAATTAAGAAAAAAGTACAACATTCATGGGTCTTGTGAAAATATATATATATATATAGTATACACGTGTTCATATCCTGTTATATTCAAATAATTAAAACAATAACTTAAGTTCTTATTATTGTATCAAGTTTTTGAGTTTGTAATACCTTGTCTCCAAACGTGCAGAGGCAGGGTTCATCAGGACTTTCTTCAAGATATTTAGATTGTTTAGTCTGTACCAGTTCATGGAATGTTTCTTTAGTAAAGTTAACCTGTGAATACAAAGACGAATACACACATTTGTCATGTTTACTTTGTGTCTGTAATGAGATCAGAATGTTAATCTACAAATGCAATTTGCAGTTTAAAGTTCACTGACAGAAAATACATACGTCGTTAATGTACTTCAACCAAGTACTTGAGAATAAATCAGAGAGGTAGACTTTCCTCTGTTGATTGTAATCAGAGGGAGTGTTTTCGATATATTTGTGACATGAAGTCAACGCAAAGACTGGGTGACAGAAAATGGATTATTGTTATACACAACTTTCAAATAAAAAACTAGATTGACTCTGGTTACAAATAAGGCAGGACCATTAGTTGTGGTTTTCATATATCATCTTACCGTCTATATCAGTGGGAAGTCCTTCGAACATCGATCCAGAGTAATCGCTGTCCATGAATATCACCATCTGCAGCACATGATGAGGAAATGGTTATATATTTAAAAATACAGCCGACTCATTCCCTTTACTTAAGTGATTTTATATCACTACAGGTTGTTGTTGCCCCTTTCAAACGCGTTGCCGTATCATTTGTGAAAGTAGTAAGCCTATGATGGGCCTGCTAGAAAAAGAAGAGTAGGAAAAAGAATCGCAAGGTCTGAATTTAAGATTGGGATTTGTTAAAGGAGAACTCCGGGCAATTTTTAAGTTAATCTTGATCGTTATATCTTTATGAGTACTGTCTATAGAAAAAAAATGAACCGGATTGGTGCCTGCTACGCGGAGCTGCGACCGCGAATGCCCAGAGCTCCCACTCAGCTAAAACGGCAGCAATGGGGGCATAACATAAAGAGCGTTTTTGTGCCTCTTAACAGACACAAAATGCAATTAAAATGTCTGTCCAACATGAACAGGGGCCTTACCTGTGAACAAGATGCGTTTAGCAACTTAACTTAACAGCATTTATTAGATATAGCCTACAATCTTTTGTAACATTATACATTCAAAAACATTTGATCAATTTAATTATTCCATTATGAATAAAAGTATTGATTTATTTTATATAAAAAAAAAAAAATTAATGTTTAATGTTACAAAGCTTTCAATTCCAGATATATATGCTGTTCTTTTGAACTTCTTATTCATCAAATAATCCCGAAATAAAAATGTAAATAACGGTTTTTAACATTGATAATAATAAGAATTATCATTGTTATCTGTTCATTGTTTCTGGTGTTTTGGACGTTCATTGTTTTCCCTGCCTGGACTAGTTGTGAGTAACGGATTTTCCCATTAAAGACCCTTTGCAGTATTGGATCTTTTGTGTTACTTGAGTGTGGATCGTGACACTGGAGCAATGATGCTGAAAATTCAGTTTTGATCAGAGTAATAAATTACAGTTAACTATATATTCACATAGAAAACAGCTGTTTTATATTGTAATAATATTTCACAATATTACTGTTTAAAAAAAATCAAATAAATGCAGCCTTTTTAAAAAAACTAAGTCTTACCGATCAAAAACATTTGAACTGCATTGTGTGTGTGTGTGTGTGTGTGTGTATATATATATATATATATATATATATTAGGGGTGGAACGGTACATGTATTCGTATTGAACCGAAACGGTACGGGGGTCACGGTTCGGTGCACGAATTTACACGCAGAATACACGGTATAAAAAAAAAAAACTCGCGTGCAAATTAATTAATGTAATGCGGAACTACTGTTAGATACGCGGGTTCTTTAGGGACACATAATCTGTACCCTCGGCTTAGCTCTGAACCCAAGGGGGTAATCCATCGACCGGAAGTTGAAGCCTCGCGGGAGCCGCCATCTTGTAGCAGAACTTCACTTGCGTTAGCATTCCCATTTACTCCCATTCATTTTCGCGTCACTTTGACAGCGAATAACTTTACATCTGAGGCGTTTAAAGACTCCATTTGTCCATTATTTATTTCTAAAGAAACACGACAATGTATAAAGGGCTCCATTACCCTCTATGTTACATTATGGCCCCGTAGAAACAGTTTTTGTAAAAATAGGCTAACGATTGCGTCATAACCACTCGACGCTCTGTCGCACAGTAGAGAAATTACCGTACAGACAGGAGGAGAAGCTCACAGGCAATCAATGCATTAACTTAATATGGCGTACTGGCGTTACATTTTAAAATAAATACTATACAAATTACTTACTCCTGCTCACTCACGCCAAAGAACTCTTTGCTCAAGCTCGCCGTCTCTGCAAGATCAACGTTGGCAGTTTTCACGCACAGCTACTAGAATATTTACATCTGTCAGACAGAGTGCTCACGTCATCAAGCTTAGTTTGAGTCGGTTTGAGTCTGCGCGTCAGGAACGGAAGTGCTAAAAAATCGCTAAAAATGGGCTTCAACTGTCTCAACTGAGTTCCAATGAGATGGCTCTGTCCACTTCTTATACTGTCTATGGGGGTAATCCATCGACCGGAAGTTGAAGCCTCGCGGGAGCCGCCATCTTGTAGCAGAACTTCACTTGCGTTAGCATTCCCATTGACTCCCATTCATTTTCGTGTCACTTTGACAGCGAATAACTTTACATCTGAGGCGTTTAAAGACTCCATTTGTCCATTATTTATTTCTAAAGAAACACGACAATGTATAATGGGCTCCATTACCTTCTATGTTACATTATGGCCCCGTAGAAACAGTTTTTGTAAAAATAGGCTAACGATTGCGTCATAACCACTCGACGCTCTGTCGCACAGTAGAGAAATTACCATACAGACAGGAGGAGAAGCTCACAGGCAATCAATGCATTAACTTAATATGGCGTACTGGCGTTACATTTTAAAATAAATACTATACAAATTACTTACTCCTGCTCACTCACGCCAAAGAACTCTTTGCTCAAGCTCGCCGTCTCGGCAAGATCAACGTTGGCAGTTTTCACGCACAGCTACTAGAATATGTACATCTGTCAGACAGGGTGCTCACGTCATCAAGCTTAGTTTGAGTCGGTTTGAGTCTGCGCGTCAGGAACGGAAGTGCTAAAAAATCGCTAAAAATGGGCTTCAACTGACTCAACTGAGTTCCAATGAGATGGCTCTGTCCACTTCTTATACTGTCTATGCTCTGAACGCGCGTTCACTTAAACGTTGGCTTTATACGCGCGTCCTATTCGCTTTGGAGTAGCGTCGAACTAGACGCGAATTTGACGCTCTATTCGCGTTTGGTGTGACCGCATAATGAACAGGCTGCGATGTCAAGATTGCAATGCTGGAGTGTGTGTGTGTGCGCGCGCGAGAGAGAGAGAGGCGCGGGCGCGATCGAACTGTGTGTGTGTGTGAGAGAGAGAGGCGCGGGCGCGATCGAACTGTGTGTGTGTGTGTGTGTGTGTGTGAGAGAGAGAGAGAGAGAGAGGCGCGAGCGAACAATGGAAACATAAAAAACATACTCCGTCATTTTGTTCATACAGATCATTAAACCTGCAAAGTGTTTACTTTGTGTACACTCGCAATAAAACACAACATTGTGCTTTTGTCACACTGTAAACTCTTGTCAAACTGTAACCTACAACTGTCACCCAACCAAAATCACACACACACACACACACTGTTTTAAAAGCAAAACATATTTATCCAACCCCATTTCAAAACAGTCTGTGAGTCCCATCTTTTGGACATTCATCATATTGCATTGGTTTTCATTTCTTGTCCTCGGAGCACTAATCTGTTTATTTTTAAGTTACACATTCTACATTGATTAAAAAAGAAAATCGAATGTGTTTTTAATGGTAGTATTATTTTATACAGAAATCCATTATTTACAATTCAGAATAATGTTACATTGTTAAGTAATAATGTTAATTAAAATTAAGGAAAACAAATATATTGATCTGAAATATAGCAAATTAATTTTAAATTATTTCAGGTACAATTACCAAACACATCTCAAGGTCTTTTTATTAATTTAATTAATAAACTAATTATATAAAACTATTGTCAGTGCACTACAAATAAACTGGTTCTATGCCTTTATTAATAAAACTTATTTAAAAAATACAATGCCTTATGCATTTTTGTTTTGCTTTTCCCTCCATTGTACCGAAATCGTACCGAACCGTGATGTCTGAACCGAGGTATGAACCGAACCGTGACTTCTGTGTACCGTTCCACCCCTAATATATATATATAATAAAATCATGTTTATAATACGTAAAAATCATGTGAACATTACTGAATACATACCTTTGAAAATTTTTTGTCATCATGCATTTTCTTGAGCGTGTCAATGAGATGCTTAGAAAGAAGCTGTCATAAAACATACAGAATTAATGGTCTAGAAGTCAGCAAGTTGTCAGATAAAACACAACAGTTCCTTTCCCTTTCGAGAGGTCTCTCCTATTGCGTAAGTAGCTTACGCTATGGGAAAACTCCTTTTCTCGAGAATATTGAAGTCTTTATGTAAAACGCATTGCAGCTGCACAGCATACAGCAATGAGCGAGGGAGCTCGGTCATTGGCTGTGCTGCGGCAACTGCACGAACCTATGACGGGGCGACTCTGAACACGCTTCCAATGAGCGTGCTTCGCGCCCGCGCGCGTCACAGCCCGCCAAGATGGGCGTGGCCAAGGGCTATATATTGGACGCCCCGTCGTCTGAGTTCTTTAGATTTAATCTCCTTCAGCAAAGACCTTCTCTTCGCTGGATCCTCCGGATTTTTGGAGTCTTTTCGCCGCCGCCGTCGACAAGCCTACAGCAGGACTGCTACGAGGACGCCGGCGCCTTCAGCCGCCTTCGAACGCCTTCTGCTACGCCATCCGGCGCGCATCACCATATCCTTTTACTAGCTAAAGTGTTTGCCCCCGCGGCACTTCTAAAATCAGTAAAAGAGCAAATTAAAAACAAGGCGTTGTTTCAAATGCCTTCCTGCGCCTCGTGTCAAGGCCCTCTACCAGACAGGGACCGTCACATCATCTGCACTCGCTGCCTGGGTCCTGACCACGCAGAAGCCGCCCTTACTCGAGGCGGATGCCTGGACTTCGCCGCGAACGAGCCTGCCACCACCGTGCTGCCATCCCCTCTAGTCGAGCCGCACAGAAAAAAGAAGCGCCGCTCGCAGAGGCCGCCAGAGCACGCGGATTGCAGTGACGTCACGCCGGATCAGTCCCCGCGTGCGTCACCACTTCCAATGGACTCCCTGCCGCAGGCGGACCAGCACCCCTCCAGTGGAGCGATGGGTCTCGTTCGGCGCGTCAGGGGACGATGATGTAAAGGATGACAGCCTTTCCATTGATGCTGCATCCGACGACTGGCAGGGCTCTTCTTTCGGCCCCGCGCCGTCGACGCTAGCAGGTACGAGTGTGGGCTCCAGCATGGACTCGGAGATCGTCCGCATCCTGTCCAAGGCCGTGGAAGACCTCGGGCAAACTGAAAGAGTTTGCTGAACGCTTCACGGAGCCTCGGAAGGATTCGCAGGCTATGCGTCACTTCCTGCCCAAGCACTCCAGCTCGTCGCAGAGCCACCAAAAGCCGCCTCAGCAGCAGCGAGTCAAGACGGCACCTCCCGTCTCTCAGCCCAGACCTGAAAGTGACTTCCGACGCCGCTCACGTTCGGCCAACAGGAAGCAACCGCCCGAGCGACGGGGACCTCGGCCCAAGATTGTGCTGAACCCGGAGCCTCGTAAGTCTTCCTAGCTATAGGAAGAAAAAGAGAGAGTGCGTGTCTCGCAGAAGCCGGACCACTCTCTCCAAAACGTGTAAAGCATTACCCAGTCCCCTTACAGGCGGCTGGAAATGTCTGTATAGCAGCCAATGGGCCAGCCGCAGAGCTCGCTCACCTGCAAACAAACGCCGTTTTAAGAGGCATGGCCTCCTCGTGGGCATGGTCGAGTGGGATACCTATTCAAGATATTTGTGCGGCGGCAGGCTGGGCCTCACCGTCAACATTTATCAGGTTTTATAACCTACAGGTCCCCTCATTGCATTCCATCATACTGTCGGTCTGACTATGTATAGGCTGGAGTGTGTGTATATGCTGAGCATTATCTCCTCCCTTATAGGGTCCGTCTCTGACTGACTTAGAAGGTTTTTTATGCATATCAGTACAAGATCATGTGCTTGTGTATTTTTTCCACGGAGCACCCATTGGGCCGCTCCACATTGTCCCTTATAAAGCCCGCCCTCGGCCGGCTCGTGGGATAATTACTTTGCTTAAAAGCTCAGGCATCTGCCTCTGGCTATATAGAGCGAAGTCAGCACGGACAGCGTTTTACATGGTGTTCCCATAGCGTAAGCTACTTACGCAATAGGAGAGACCTCTCGAAAGGGAACGACTCGGTTACTAGCGTAACCTCGGTTCCCTGAGAGGAGGGAACGAGTATTGCGTAAGCTGCCGTGCTTGTGCTTGGTCAGTTCGCTTCAGTCGATTGGACCTAAAGAACTCAGACGACGGGGCGGCCAATATATAGCCCTTGGCCACGCCCATCTTGGCGGGCTCTGACGCACGCTCATTGAAGCGTGTTCAGAGTCGCCCCGTCATAGGTTCGTGCAGTTGCCGCAGCACAGCCAATGACCGAGCTCCCTCGCTCATTGCTGTATGCTGTGCAGCTGCAATGCGTTTTACATAAAGACTTCAATATTCTCGAGAAAAGGAGTTTTCCCATAGCGTAAGCTACTTACGCAATACTCGTTCCCTCCTCTCAGGGAACCGAGGTTACGTTAGTAACCGAGTCGATTTCCTTATCCTTGTATTTACATGCAAAATCTTGAATGAATCGTTTTATTCCCTGAAATTAACATTTCATACTGGGTAAATAAAGTCATTTTTGAGATGACCACTTATAAACAACCATTAAAAGCAAATAAATAAATAATCAAAAATTGAAAAAACGTAATAAAATTGTTGTACGTTTTGTCAATTGTGTATCCATAGATACACTTATAAATATGATGCTAGTTCTTGCTTTTTACTATATTACCGTATTTTCCGCACTATAAGGCGCACTTAAAAGCCTTTAATTTTCTCAAAAAACGACAGTGCGCCTTATAATCCGGAGCGCCTTATATATGGATGTGAACACACGTTCACCAAGACGGGGAGACAGCGCCGGGCGACTTACGCCACTATCTGCCAATGGATCGTGGATGCCTGGGCTGATATATCGGTCTCAACTGTGATCCGAGCTTTCACGAAGGCAGGAATAATCTCTTTATTCAGCCAGCTCACATACCCGTATTTACTTCCTGTTTTCGGTCGAAGTCCACACAGTAGTCGATTGTAGAGTTCGCGTGCTCGCGATCAAACCTCCTCCGTGTGTTCAACGTCTGATTCGGATGAACTATCCATTTGAGCTGATATTCTCAGAACACCACACAGCACCGTCATCGGCTGACAGTCTGAGTCTCCACTGTTGCTTAGTTACCAATGATCGCGCGCGCGCACTCGACAATCGACTACTGTGGACTTCGACCGAAAACAGGAAGAAAATACAGGTATGTGAACTGGCTGAATAAACATCATTTTTATTTATATCTTTCACATTTACTGCAGTCAGATTCACCGTGTTCACTCACATGGCTGTGCACATTAAGGTTGTTAAGAGGCTAAAAGCAGGTTTAAAACTTGTCCCGGGTCAACAGGGTGCAAATTTTAAAAAGAGAATAACACGGTGTAGGCAACGCCGGTTTTTGTCGTTGATATCTGTACTGACAGCACTCCAAATTTACAAAAAAAATCAGCTCAATGTTAAAATTGACCGGAGTTCTCCTTTAACGTTTGAACAACGTTACCATGGGAGTGAACGGAGTTGTCAGAACGCTTAATAAAGTTTGACTTAATCTGACTGTTTTGTTGACATTCCCTTTAGCACATCTAGTGGATGCATAACGCAAACCCAGTCAAACGTTTGACTGCAGTATCTTATGCGCCTTATAATCCGGTGCGCCCTATATATGAAAAATGTTCTAAAATAGGTCATTCATTGAAGGTGCGCCTTATAATCCGGTGCGCCTTATAGTGCGGAAAATACGGTACTATTATTATATTTTTTCATGTTCAGATAAAAGATTCCTTAACATTTATTGTTTTTGTGAGAAATTTTTTGGGCAGAATTTTTTTCCCATTGGAATCCGTGCGATTGGGAGTTTTGCATGAGAGTGAAAATGTTCCCCATATATTTTTCTCATATTCAAGTTGGTCGACAGAAAACTGCTTAGTTTAAAGGTGAATTATTTGAGATCTGTGAGCTTCATACATTGCTACACTTTTGAGATAGAGAATTGGCATTTTTATATCGTAATATTTTTGGCTCATCATTATAAATATACCGTATATCTTGTCCATTCTGATAATCTCTTGAATCTTGTTATACTTACTGGCTTCTCAGGAAACTGAAACTTGCCTTCTTGTCCCAGACCGCTCATGTAGACGTATATGTTGTCATCGGGTCCACTGCATTAAATGAAAATAATAATGGTACTTTATTTTAGCTGCAAATTCACATTACAGAGAATCAGCAATTACAGGGCCAATCACTGAAGCGGCAGATCCGTTAGAGTTATTTCATTATACATCCCTGGTGATCATTTTTTAGGCGAAGTGGTTTCCAAAATCCACATGTAGAATTATTTATAATGTGAAACAACTGCTTTTGACCAGTTGGTGATGCTGTCACCTATAGGCCTAATTAAAAGAAAATTGTGTATTTCGACAAACACATTGGCTGCGTCTGAAATCGCATACTCTCTTGAGTCATTTTGAATAAATTATTACTTTTTGACCGCTAAAAAAGTATGGGCCCGGTTCCCCAAAACATTCTTATCGCTAAGTAGTTCTTAACTTATTCCTTAACCTCTCTCTTAACGTTATGGTACGATTCCCACCACTTTCGTACGCTAATATATCTTCTGTTAGTCACACTTTCGTAAGGTTGGTCTGGACCATTCGTAAGCTCCCTCTTAGCGTTGTTTGAGCTCAAGACGCTAGTCGCCGCCACTGTGCAGTAGGCTAGTCTTTAGAAATCAGCGCAATACAAGTCAAACTATGTTGACAATGTGGTGGCTCAACAATGATTTTATGTTATGGACATTTTAAGACTAATAATAAAATATGTTCGTAATGGATTTTCAGTGAAAATCTGGTGTTTTTTATTTACTGACAATGTAGATGTGTCCAAAAAAGTTCAGGAAGAAAAATAAATAGAAACATTGTAGGCTAATAGAACACTAAGCAAATGTGACTTTATATATATTTATGTAGTTTCATCTGGGCTTGGGGGTTGGACTAAGCATCAACAAACCGCTCGTTTGGCTCAGAGGACAAACCACATGGGTTTCTTTGACGAATCAATGCTGATTAAAACTTGATGACGCAATCACATTCACTACGGAGCATCTGAATGTCCAAACGCGATTAACCCGATACCACAAAAGAGCCGCGAATCTCCTCTCCTTAACTGCACAAAAGTGAAGGTATTAATAATATTAATAATTAATAACATGACATATTGATATCATTGAAAGTTTCTTCATTACAGATAAACAAACCTGTTTATGACTTTTTTCCTCGTGCTCTTCCCTCGAAGAGCAGCCAGGAAGTTCTCTGGGGTCAGATCCTATAAGATCATAATTGTTATAATTAATCATTATTGTTGAAAGTTATAATTGTGCACAGATATGGGATAAAAACATCCAAACAAAACTAAACACGTTACCATGTCAAAACAAAACAAATATTACCTTTCCAATGTAGTCCTTTGGAACTCCTGAGTACACGTTTGAATCATCAAATACACTGATAATCTCTCCATTAGTTGGGTTACTGCAGGCAGTGAAGAAAAGTTCGCAGTCAGCTGCAACAGTCTTATCGACACTTTTCTGTGATGACATGTTTCTAGAATTATTAAATCTTGCAAATATTGCTAGCAAATGCTGTTATGGGGGTGTTTGTAATGCATGTCTGAGGAAATGATGGTCGATTTGACATCTTTCTCTCTTCTGTCTTCTGTAATCAATCTCTCTATTTTCTTCCTCTTTTGGAAAGTCATGCAAATGCTATATGGTATCATGCATTTTTTATATTTTTCTCATTTTGTTATTGCTTTTAGCAAACCCCAGAAATGCGGCTCCGTTACACTGTTCCTGCACTATAATTAGCAGTTTAGCACAGAACATGATACTCAGTGCTTGAAGTGGGGGGGAAAAGGTGCCGGTACTCTCTTGGATTGGCAAATCATGACATTTGAAATTTCAGTGGAAAACAAAATTTGGAGATATTGCTGGTAAAACATAAATTTATTGTTATTTATTAACAACATAAATGTATTTAAACAAGTCGTGTGTGTGTGTGTGTGCGTGCGTGTGCACAATTGTGCGCAAGTAAACTAAACATTTTCTTTTAGAAGTCGTTCATTAATAAACTTGATTCTTGAAGTTTGTTAAGATGAGAGGTATACAACAATAGCATGTAAATGGTAAACAACAAAAACAACCAAGAAAACAGCTCTGATCTTGTCTTTTCAGTCATAGCCTACTTCGATATGTTTAAGACAGCAAACACAAAAAAGTACACTCGGGTTTGATTTGGGCATACCTGTCTGTGTAGGCTATTACATAAACTAAAAGAAAGCTTATACTGTATATTCTGACTTGTTTTTAGCCTATTTATAAAACATATAGGCTACTTTTACCCAAACTGAATAATAAAAACAATTTTAAATGGCTAGGCTAAATCTTCTATAAATATTTTTGAGCCTTCATTTTCTTTTCTGATGTAGCCTACTCCAGTTCTTGTTAAAACGCACTAGACATGCAAATTCTGTGCATTCTGTGCACTTTTTGTGTGAAATATTTATTTTCTCCATCAAAAGTGTGCTTTCACTTTAAATGAGCGTGAGTAGCACAACAAAAATAGACTAGGCGCCGCGGCCGAACCCTCGCTTCACTGCTGCTCACGCGACGCTCCTGCTCGCGGTGTGAATGCACTCACTGATTAACAAGCCGAAAAAATTTTGCGCTGCTCACGCTTGCGGTAGCCGTTTCGCAGTCGTAACGCGCCGCAGATGTGTGCAGTGTAAATAAGGGGTCAAACGGCCATCACGCTTTTTCTGTCAGTGGTAGAGTACTGGCTACATGCGAGAAGTAGCGGTACGCATTACGCAAGAAAAAGTAAGAGTAAAAGAAGTGCCGGTAGCCTACTGCGTACCGGTGAGTACCGCCCCACTTTGAGCACTGAAGCTTCGGGAAATTACTCACTGTGGATTGTAAGCGATGTCATCATACATCATCACCACAATCTGCTCATCAGGAATTGCATTTTTCTTAAGTATCTGATATAATCCGCACACATTGGCCTGAAACACAAATGATAAAGATGATTTCAGTTACTGTCATCGTTTATAAACTGAGGCACAGCACGCCTTGGGGAATTTATGAGCAATGTCTAAAAAAGAATGAAAAAAAAACACAAACACAAACCTGGTGTTTGTAATTTTCCCAGCTCTTTGAGCCGGCGACAAGGAGAATCCATTTTTTCCCAGACATTTCAGAAGCCTTTTCCAAGCAAAGTCTATTGGAATCTAAAATAATAATAATAATACTAACAATTTAAAACTAAATTAACATTGTTCTAATGCTTTTAATTGGCTAACGTGCATTTTTTTTAATGGCTCATATATTTATGATGCGTTTTAAGAAACACAGAAAAGAACACAAGTATTTGATATGTTATAAAGTTTAGGACGATATAACAAGAGTTCAGGTTTTAAAATTAAGTGTTGCTTTCTATTCATGAAGTGCTGAAATGTCAATCACTCGTCATAATGTTAAAAATACTTGTCAATTATTTTTTTTTTTAACATTTTTATTTCAGGATTCAGATTTTTACATTTTTATTTCAGGATTCTTTGATGAATAGAAAGTTCAAAAGAACAGCATTGATCTGAAATGGAAAGCTTTTGTAACATTAATCACTACCATTCAAAAGTTTGGGGTCAGTAAAAATAATTTTTTTATTTTTGGGGGAAAGAAATTAGAAAATACTTTTATTCATCAAGGATGAGTTAAATTTATCAAAAGTTATACAGTAAAGACATTTATAATGTTAGAAAAGATTATATTTTAAATAAATGCTGTTCTTTTGAACTTTCTATTCATCAAAGAATCCTGAAATAAAAATGTAAAAAACTGTTTTCAACATGGATAATAATCATAAATGTTTCTTGAGCATCATATTATAATAATTTCATATTATAATAATTTTAAAAATGCGACACTGAAGACTGGAGTAATGATGCTGTAAATTCAGCTTTGATCACAGGAATAAATTACACTTCACTATATATTCACATAGAAAACCGCTGTTTTAAATTGTAATAATATTTCACAATATTACTGTTTTTTTTATTTTTTTTTTATCAAATAATTGCAGCCTTGGTGAGCAGAAGAGACTTCATTTAAAAACATAAAAAATCTTACTGACCCCGAACTTTTGACCGGTAGTGTACATAATTAAATCCATAATCAAAATCAATTTTAGCAACTGCACAGATGATTGTATCATATGCCTCATACCTGTGTTGAGTATCAGGTGTTCCTGTCCTGTTGATTTCTGGTGTTTTAGTCAGACGGCCTCTGTCTTTATATAGGCAGTGTATCCCGTTCATTTGAGACGCATGGGCGGAGATTTTGTGCTGGTGGGAGTGTGTATTTCATATTTTGCAATATTTTTCACATTCACTTTAATTGATGGCAGTTGGTGACTTTGTGAAGCATCTTAAACCGAGTTTTGAATTAGAATTAAGTTGATTTGGTTTAAAACTTTTGAGGTGGGACACTTGTTACAGTAACAGTTAATCAAATTGGAATTATGAAGCTCTTCGACAGGTTTTCTCTTTTTTTAAATTATTGAATTATTATTATTTATTGAATGTCATTTGTGCGAGTTGCTTCAGTTTTAGTTATTTTACACTTTGGTATTTTTTTTATAACTATGTAGTTACTAATTACTTTAAAGAAAAAATCCTGTCCAGATGAAATATTTTCAAAATATTCAAAATACTTAATTTTGTAATGTCTTAAATAAGCCTTTATGATTTTTTTACTTGCAAAATTGATAATATCAGAGAAAATGATAACCATGCAACCATCTACAGCAGCGGTTTTCAATAGGTAAGGGGGGCGCCAAAGAGCCACAGGGGAGGCGCGACACGCGAAGAAAAAAAACATACACTGCTGGTTGGTAACTTCCATAGACAGTAAAAGAAATGGACACAGCGACCCCATTGATTTCAACAGAGAAAATTGAAGCCCGTTAAAAGCTGATATCCAGGCGTACACTGAGCTTGATGACGTAATGTCACGTGAGCAACCTGTCTGTCTTCTAGTAGCTGTGCCGAGTGAAATCTGAATAATTCCCTTCCGAATCTCGCAGAGACGGAGAGCGTGAGTATTAGCTGTCCATGAGCTAGCAGCAGGATCAACTTTATGAGACTCTATGGGCTTCTCCCATTACTTTATCGGACTTTATGCCTCCACGTCCCCCCGATTGCCTGCGAGCTTCTCCGCCTGTCTATACGGTAATTTCTCGACTGTGCGACGGAGAGTTGATTGGTTATGATGCAAACGTTAGCCTATTTTTACAAAACTGCTTCTACGGGGCCATAACGTAATACACAAGGTAATGGAGCCTTTTATACATTGTCGTGTTTCTTTAGAAATAAATAATGGACCAATGGAGTCTTTAAATGCCTCAGATGTAAAGTTATTCGCTGTCAAAGTGACGCCAAAATGAATGGGAGTCAATGGAGACAACGACTCCAACGTCTCCTGGAAACCAGAAGGAGAACTTCCTGAGAGAATGCATCAGTATTCTGTATCAGTGCACCTCAAAATTTAATCAGGACTTCACTGAGGTAGTGCAACACACAATTACTTTTCAAATAAAAAGAAGCCTGCTGAAACTAGGATTTTGTCCACCTGTTTTTTTTTTTTGGTGGAACCTTAGACAACCAATAGTAAACAAACAAAAATGAGAAATGATAGGATAGGTTACTATACTACAACACTAGACTAACTACAATTAAAGAATTCAGGAGTATGTGTGTGTGGGAGGGGGCATCTCAACAGAACAATAACAAGTGGAAGACCTATCAATAAGAATAAAAACAATAATCAGTCCGTCCAGGATTTCGCGGGCCTTTTTTGTGATTGTTGCGGCCTAAAATGCCTGATGTTGCAGCCGTTTTTCTAAAAAGTTGCGATGAAAGTTTCGATGTTCTTCTGCATTTGTTTTTATAGGTTAAAAACACAAAGGTAGTCCTTTATTGTGTTATATATCTTTTTTGTGTGCATGTTATAGGTTTACTAAGTGAAAAAAGCCCAAAGTCCACCCCAAAGGGACTTATGTCCCACAGAAAACACTGTTCACCATCTGCTCTATTGTAGTCCAGAATTTACTTCAGAGACAAACGTGCTCACTTTGTAACACACGTTAATGAGAACAAAACCACTAACTAACCTTTAGTAACCTTATAAAAAGGCAAAACAAACGATTTAAAGACACAGCAAAATCTAACAAACTAGTTTAAACAAGATCTGCACCTGCAAAAATGTAAATGTGCAGAACCTCACAAACATTAAGCAGCATTTATGTTGAAAGATGCCAATACTAATTGTAATTAAGTGCAAAATACAGTTTTTTTTAGGAATAGCCACAAACGTTACTTGGTGGAAAAATCTTTGTTTAATACTGTATTTTAATATAATATAATATAATATAGCCTAATGTCCAGTAAAGCTGTTCTCATTTCCTTAATTTTTTTGTCAGACAATAGAACGAGTAGCTATTTTTTATGTGTAAAATTATCTGAATTGAGAGAGTTCGGGAACTGGGTGAACTAATGCACTGTGATAGTGAGTATTACAAGTGATAAACACAAGAAAGAAAGGAAAATGAAATGGTCAAACTCAATTCTTTAAATATAAAACAAAAGAGAAGCAGGTAAGTGATCAAGTCCGTGGAAACAACACTGCTCATTCCCGTCTGTCAGCTGCCGTGCTGCTGCTCCTCAGCCGTTCACTGAACAGCAGGGAGACGGCAGGGAGAAACCAAACCTCGCGTTCGCAGGATTGTGCTGGCAACATTTGGTTACTGAGGCTTGTCCAAAAAGTCGCTAGATTTGTCTCTAGTCGCTTTTTTTTTTTATTGTCACTAAAGGGGTCTGCAAAGTCGTTAAATATAGCGACAAAGGCGCTAAGTTGGCAACACTGGCCTTTTGTTATTTTTGTAGGCAGCCTAAATGTGAGACGTTGGCAGCCCACATCTGCTGCGTCTTCTGAACAAAACAAGTGAGTATGACGTATGGCGACGCTTTGCAGAAGACCGCGTTGCGATGATTGGTCAAAGTTGCAGAAAAGTTGCGGTGATTTAAAAAAATTGCAAGGCGCACTGAATTCATGTGGATTTGTTGAAGTTGCGTTAATAGTTGCGATCGCGAAATCCTGGAGGGACAGAATAATAACAAGAACAATAACCAATGGTAAATAACCAGGAGATTGTTGGATGATGTAAATAAAGTCCATGAAGTCTGTAACACAAAGGGGGTTCAACAATAAAAATGAGCAAACTGCTAGTGAATAACATGTGGATAAGGAAAATTATGGTTCTAATCCAGGTTTCAATTTTCAGGTGAAAGAAATGACTCATTAACATGAGACAAAGTGACCTCAGACTCTCCATGTCACACAAGGAGTTAATGCAGGGGGGATATGTTGTATGTGAAATGCATTTTAAGGAATGCTTCCTTGAAAAAGTGAGTTGTGCATTTGGAAGGAAATGACAATTTAAATAAAAAATACAATAAATAATACAATTAATAGAATTATTGTGCTGTGTGCTTCAAATAGCACAATGGAAAGACGGCACTCACCTGTGATGCCATCCCTACACATTGGTGGATTGCGACAACCCGCCACCAAAAAGGCGGAAAAAAACTGAAAGTAAAAATGACAACTGAGGCCAAGACAATACAAATAATTAAGACAAGACCATGAAATTACATTTACATACATTACATTAAATGAATTCACTTTAAATGATCCTTTGATATTCATTGACTGATTCAATTCTCAAAAGCTAAGCGGAGACAATCTGAGGAGCAGAAAGAAGAGAGGGATATAATAGACACAGAGGGAGGGACAGAAAAAAGCACAGAGGAGGCACCAGAAATTATAGAAGAAAAGGACAGAGGAGACTCTAGAGACACCAGTTGAGATAGAGGAAAGGACAGAGGAGAGAAGAAAAGAAAAGAAAAGAACAAAATAACAGGCTCAGGTGACCATTCCACTCAGCAGTCTCCACAAAAGGACCAGGTGATGTTCTGATCTTCTTCAATTTCAAGATTGTGTCTGTAGCACTATCACGGAAACACATACAAGATGCCTTTTTTGTTATTACGGAGCATTAAACAACTAGAGGCACGCCTTGCACAGCTGGAAAGGCTAAAACGGAGGAAAAGGAAGGCAGCTGCCAGGCCTAAAAAACCCAAGTAATGTCAATAAAAGGCAAAAAAGCTGCCTTTAGAATTATAAACCCTTGATTTAACAAACTAAGGAATGCATCTTGAATCTTAAAATCTACTTGTTCTTCTGTAGTCCCCATGAAATTATGGCTGAGATGCTCCAGAGGTGTCCTGAGGGCTGCCGGAACTTCATTAAGGCACAGCTGTCAGAGGCAGGGAAAAAAGACAGAGGAAGAAGGTTTGACCGGAACATGAAGGATCTGGGGCTGCAGCTTCTACACAGCAGTCCAAAGGCATATTGTCAACTGAAGACGATATTTGCTCTTCCCTCAACAAGAACGCTTAGGCGTTATGTCACTGGACGTGTGGGATATTTCTCTGTAAATACCAATTTATGAAATTAGACTACTCAACTACTCAACTTTAAATGACCTCACTGGCACTCTCTACCTCACTGACAACAGAGATCGAGGACGAATAACTGGTGTTGATGTCGGACATTGTGTAAGATAAGGTCATCTCAACACAAAACACTGCATTGACACACTGCTACAGTCATAAATCACATGGAACAAACATAATCATGCTCATATTCAATGTAACACTGCTGTGATGAAGACGGTTCAGTCAGTGTGGGTGATGGAAGAAGACAGGGGTCGGCGAATGCTGGAACTCGTGCACTTTATTAATTCTCAGGCTGCACAGTGACGCGCTATCGCGTAGTCACAAACAAAAGAAGACTCAATCCACGTTCAACGAACAGTTCACAATAAAACAAAAATACTTTCGGCTTTACAGCTTTCTCATTCCACTCCAGCAGGGTTTGGCACGCACGAGTTCCCAGTCTCTCTCTCTCTCTGTTTTCCCACAGCGACCAACTTTTATGCAGTCTCCCCACACCAATTACTGCAATCACAGACAGGTGTTTGTCATTTGCACTTGACCCACTTACTCACCGCTCGGCTCCGTCCTCGCTCTCCTGCTACAGACTTCGCTGAACCACGCCCCCCTCGCCACAACTGTATTTTCTCTTACTTGTAGACTGTTGGCGATTGCATCGAGGAGGAGGGCCTGTTCTATGTTGCTGGCTGGCTTGTCCGGGTCCTTCAGTGGGAGGAAATAATCCAGGCCTGTCCACACTGTGAGGTGCTGCTGTTGGGTGACCGACATCAGGACCACAGCTATGCCGCAAGTGTGGACCACCCCTTCCTGGAGCCCAAAAAATACATGGCATCGGCGAACCGACATTTTTTTCGCTGCAATCCAGCTTTTGGAGGAGGAATTTGAGAGGCACGTAGACACTTTCTGGCCTCACAACAAGATCACCCGAAAAATGGAAAGGACTCTGGGCAGTCTGGGGGTGTTTAACAGCCTCTTCAGCTCGCACCCTGAGCATGCCAGCTTATTGGCTGGCATATTGGGGCATATCCATGAGAGGAACAGGAGGCTGAGCAAACAGCAAAGCGCCATAGCAGCTCAGAGAAAGCTGTCGTCCTTCACGGCCTGAATGGAGCTGGAGGACCATATTGCTGGGGCTGTTCCTGTGGAGACGTTTTTTTTCTTCACATGAACAAAGTTTAAAACAAGTAGCTTACATACATTTTGGAATATAAGTGATCATTTGAGTTCCATGTGGATCATTTGCGTTCCATGTGGTTTTTTTTTACCACATGGAATGATTGTTATTTATTAATTTGCCATTACCATTACCATTGTTCTACATTGTTTTAAAGAAAATCAAACTTCAATTGATGCATCCATGTATTTTAACTGAGCTCAGTAGGTATAAGCTTTGTCTAGAGACAAACTGCAAACTGCAACATCCGTAAATTAATGATGTTAATATAAGGTACTTTTACTTTTCACTATTGCCACCATAAATTGGCTAGGCTAACGTTAAGTTAGCAGATAACCAGCCGAAGAAATCAATGTCGCTGCAGTGACATTCTTCACCAGTGAGAAAACCCCCCCCAAAAAACGTAATATAGCGTACATATGTAAAAAAAATCGCGCATTTTCCTTTTCACATTAGCTAACTACAACTCTTTGTAACTCGTGTATTAACAGAAAGATCCTTACCTCAAATAGCAGCTGGTGCCGATGCCACGAGAAAGGAAGCCATGAAGCGGAAGTGCTGAAGTGAATTGCCGTAAAGCAGAACCTCTGGCAGTACGAAAATATGTGACATCATCACATTTTTTTTTACGGATTTTTAGAACACATAAATGAACTTAAAAATGCAATTTTCAGCTGAGTGTATTATCTTAGCCCCACCTTTTGAATGCAACTTTCAAATTACTTGACAAAAAATTATATCCAGAGAAAAGTGGATTTTGAGGGGTATACAGTGCCGTGCAGAATTGTTTGCCCCCTTTGTAAATATGATCAAAGATGAAAGACGTTCATCTGACCATAGAACGTTTGAAAAGTAACTGACACTACGGACGGGTTCTATGGTCAGATGAAACAAAAAAAATTGCTTTTTTTGGCAGCAAACACTTAAGATGGGTTTGGTGCACACAGGGATAAAAAAGTACCCCATGTGTAGAATGAAATACTCTGCTGTATCTATAATGTTGTGGGCCTAATTTTCTGCCAGAGGTCCTGGACATCTTGTTCAGATATATGGCATCATGGATTCGATCAAATACCAAAAGATAAAAAATCAAAACCTAACAGCCTCTGCTAGAAATCTTATAATGGGCCGTGGTTGGATCTTCCAACAGGACAGTGATCCAAAAACAAGCATCAAAATCAAAACAAAAATGTGCCACTGAGCACAAAACCAAGCATCTGCAATGGCCAGCCCAGTCCCTGACCTGAACCCTATAGAAAATGAGTGGGCTGAACTGAAGAGAAGAAGCATCAACATGGATCTGGGAATCTGAAGGATCTGGAGAGATTCTGTATGAAGGAATGGTCTCTGATCTCTTGTCAGGTGTTCTCCAAACTCATCAGGCATTATAGAAGAAGACTCAGAGCTGTTATCTTGGAAACAGCAAAAAGGGAGGTTGCAAAAAGTATTTAATAAAAGGGGGGCAAATAATTGTTCCCAACGTGTTTTGGAGGAAAACATTTATTTCATAATGTGATTTCCCCCCCAACTTTCAATTCTTTTACTTCAATGAAAGGTTAGATTTTTGCTGATTTTTAAAATAAAATATCAAAAGGATTAACAATGCAGATTTATTTTTTACAGCCATCTTTGATCATATTTACAAAGGGGGCAAACAATTCTGCACGGCACTGTAGCTCCATAGACCTTCCTTCATTCTGCACTCGCCCGCGAGCGCCCCCGCATGGACAGACTCGTGTTACTGCAGCCAGTCCAGAACCCGGAAGTAACCAGAGAGTGCCAATTCTCTTCTATTAGACATTCTCTGGTAATATGACAAGTAGTGCTGTCAACGTTAACGCATGCGATTAATTTGTGCGCAGCTTTAACGTGTTAAAACGAGTTAAAACCTTAAAGTATTTAACGCAGCATTCGTTCTTTCTGTCACCCTTTAGCTAGGGTTATATGATCACTCTCTTATTCATGCAAATGCTCTTAAAGTGTGTATGTCAGGTTAAATTTGTAATTATGATTAACACAAAATAGTTAGGGGAAATACACGTTTGACAAGTTGATGTATTGTTTTGTATGTTTTTCGATATCTAAAGGCAGAATATAAAATGAAAAAGTTTGTTATTTTCAGTACTCATTTAAAACTGCTCCTCCCCCCAAACGAATCGCTTGACGTCACAAGAGGGAGACGTCTCCCCAGGTTGCTGAGAAAGTGAGATTGTGAGCTTTACTGTCTGTGTTTGTGAGCTGTGTTGATAATTGTACAAGTGATAGAACGAGAGAATTAGTGATTAGGACATTTATTCAATTTTTTAAGTTAGGTAGCCCACATAGACACATATGAATAAAAACGATAAGGTATGTTTTTATGTTTCCACTGTTCGATCGTGCGCCCGCGCCTCTCTCACACGCACACACACACACACACACACACACACACACACAGACAGACAGACACCTATGAATCAAAACATTAAGGTATGTTTTTATGTTTCCACTGTTCGATCGCGCCCGTGCCCCCCTCTCTCTCTCTCTCTCTCTCTCTCTCTCTCTCTCTCTCTCACACACACACACACACACACACACACACACACACACACACACACCCACACACAAACCAACATTTTCCAGCATTGGAATCTTGACATCGCAGCCTGTTCATTATAGCCACGCAGCTTCAGAGCTAAGGCGGAGCTACAGATTAGGTGTTCCTAAATAACCCGCGTATAACAGTTCCATGCACCGAACTGTGACGCCCGTACTGTTTCGGTTCAATACGAATACATGTACCGTTCCACCTCTAAGTTATGCCTATACATATGGCGCTTTTCCACTGCATGGTACGGTACGGTACGGCTCGCTTTAAATGTTACGTTACCTGGTCTGTTGAGGTTCCAAGCGTACCGTACCGGTACTAAAATGTGACGTGCAAACACTGCAGATCACTGATTGGTCAGACAGAATCGTCACTACCAGCGTCATTGTATTTGCAACACGAGACACTAAACCCGCTAGATTTAAATAGCCAGTAAACAACAGTCAACGCTGTAGTATGGTGCCGTACCGAGTCGAGTCGTACCACGCAGTGGAAAAGCGAAGCGAGCCGAAACGTTCCGCGCCGAGTCGAGCCGCTGCCGTACCATGCAGTGGAAAAGCGCCATTGTAGACACCTGACCAACTCTCCACTGGTTCTCTTCACACCAGATATTTATGTTTCTTCGATAGGAATTATTTAAATTTATGTTTGGCTCCTTATCTGTCTCAAGCCTGGGAGGCTCAAAAGTGTATGGCTGTGGGCCATCGTAGGTTTGAGGGGGACTTTGGATCTCTTAGACTCAAAACTCTCCATACTTGATAGAACTTTTTTGGCACGTCTCCCTCTTCTGACGTCACAGCTCAGCTGTGTTTTAAAAATATGATCTTGACAGAAATGGCTATAAAGCTTACTGTAGGGCAGTTGCAGTAATACTTTTAAGTACAACCACCACTCAAAACCAAAATAAACAGTGTTCCAACCAATCACCGACAGGGGCGGGTGTTGTGAGGTTTTGAGCTCGTTCACGGCTGGACGCGAAGTCGGAGCAAAACCCGCCCCTGTCTGTGATTGGTTGAAACACTGTTTATTTTGGTTTTGAGTGTTGTACCCATTTGTTTTTGTGTGCAGATCTCAGAGCCTAGGCTGCCTACAGAGACGCGTTTTTTTGATGGCATGCTTATGGGGCGGAGGGGGGGGTTGGTGGAGGGATGCTGTTAAACTGTCAACAAATGGAGGCAAGTCTTCTTAGGCCTTGTCCACACGGACACAGGTATTTTTATAACCGGAGTTTTTCCTTCCTGCGTTTAAAAAAAAAAAACTCTGTCCACATGAAAACGCAAAAACACGCTATCAAGCGCTGTCAAGAGCATGCAACATCAGCAGGCGGTGATGTAACCCTAACCATAAAGCCACGTTGGCCAATCAGAAGCCGTCAGCGGCGCAAAAACTCCGGTTTTACTGTCTACACGACAACACTGCAACCGACGTTTCAGAAAATACTCACCCTGGCAGGGGTTTTCAAAAATGTTCAGTTTCAGTGACCTGACACTGCGTTTCCGTGTGGACGAACGGCCGAACCGCGTAAGAAATGTCCAGGACAGGTTATAAAAATACCCGTGTCCGTGTGGACAAGGCCTTAACCTCTTAACTACCCTCGTGTTTAATTAGCTTTGATTATCTGAATGTGCTCCACGTGTGTTTAATTAGGTTTCCGTTATTCATTTTCCTTACCTTTCCGAATTCAGATTATGTGTCTACTGGCGTGAGGGCGGGACAACCTGTCAGTCACATGATATCGACCAATTGAAAACCACAACCATCCAATCGATTCCTGATGGACAAAATCAAGTCCCGTCCTAATTTTTTTTTTCTTGTTGGAGAAGCCATTTCACTTGGAAACACATAACTACGGAAGAAAAGACAATCGCAATTTCCGTTTCATGTCTACTTTCATAATTTTATGGAAACCGTGACATTCTTTTATGAATTCTTTTATGAATAGAAAGTTCTAAAGAACAGTATTTATTTGAAAGTAGTTACAAATAGTTGACATTTCTTGAAAAAAATAGTTTTTCAGACAAGTTGGACAACACAGAGTTATCGTGTGTGTTTGGCCTCAGAAACGCCAGGAGCACAAAGGTTGTGTCACAGTCTTCGTCTGCACCTGTCTGTCTTCGTCTTCACTACACTTCCCAGGATCCCGCTCGTCTCCTCACCTGAACTCACTTCCTCATCAGGAAGTTCATTGTCCCGTCTGCCCAGCCAGAGACTGTTCACGTCCCGTCTGCCCAGCCAGAGACTGTTCACGTCCCGTCTGCGGCCACCTGAAGAGTCTTCTCCGCCATGGCCACCCGAAGGGTCTGCACCGAAAACAAAATATTCACGAGTGCAGAAACAATATATCCTACCGTTGTCTTTATATCACGTTGGCAGTGTGTACACCGTATGCTTCAATTATTTATTTACAAGATACTACTGTAATGTCTATTTGTAGTGGGTTGCACTCCCCTGTATTGCATGTGAATGTGTATTGCGTGTGTAGATGGTTGTTGGCTGGAGGTCATAGCTGGAGGTCACAAAAGTTGGGGTCACAAACCCCATTTTCTGATAATGATATCATATCTGTGATAAAATTATCATCAAATCTTTTTATGCTAGAGATTTTTACATAAAGTACATTGACCTCATTGGTGAAAATGTGTATTTATTTCTAACAGTGGTTGGTTATTTAATAGACTTTATACCCAAAGCATCTGAAAAATCTTCAAGACACATTTACTCCAAGGCAGTTTTTGATTGAAGGAACTGATTTTGATGAGTGTACAGCACCATCTGGTGGATATCTAGGCTACAGAGCTCTACACTCACCGGCCACTTTATTAGGTACACCTGTCCAACTGCTCCTTAACACTTAATTTCTAAGCAGCCAATCACATGGCGGCAACTCAGTGCATTTAGGCATGTAGACATGGTCAAGACAATCTCCTGCAGTTCAAACCGAGCATCAGTATGGGGAAGAAAGGTGATTTGAGTGACTTTGAACGTGGCATGATTGTTGGTGCCAGAAGGGCTGGTCTGAGTATTTCAGAAACTGCTAATCTACTGGGATTTTCACGCACAACCATCTCTAGGGTTTACAGAGAATGGTCCGAAAAAGAAAAAACATCCAGTGAGCGGCAGTTCTGTGGGCGGAAATGCCTTGTTGATGCCAGAGGTCAGAGGAGAATGGCCAGACTGGTTCGAGCTGATAGAAGGGCAACAGTGACTCAAATAACCACCCGTTACAACCAAGGTGGGCAGAAGAGCATCTCTGAACGCACAGTACGTCGAACTTTGAGGCAGATGGGCTACAGCAGCAGAAGACCACACCGGGTGCCACTCCTTTCAGCTAAGAACAGGAAACTGAGGCTACAATTTGCACAAGCTCATCGAAATTGGACAATAGAAGATTGGAAAAACGTTGCCTGGTCTGATGAGTCTCGATTTCTGCTGCGACATTCGGATGGTAGGGTCAGAATTTGGCGTGATGCATGAAAGCATGGATCCATCCTGCCTTGTATCAACGGTTCAGGCTGGTGGTGGTGGTGTCATGGTGTGGGGAATATTTTCTTGGCACTCTTTGGGCCCCTTGGTACCAATTGAGCATCGTTGCAACGCCACAGCCTACCTGAGTATTGTTGCTGACCATGTCCATCCCTTTATGACCACAATGTACCCAACTTCTGATGGCTACTTTCAGCAGGATAATGCGCCATGTCATAAAGCTGGAATCATCTCAGACTGGTTTCTTGAACATGACAATGAGTTCGCTGTACTCAAATGGCCTCCACAGTCACCAGATCTCAATCCAATAGATCATCTTTGGGATGTGGTGGAACGGGAGATTCGCATCATGGATGTGCAGCCGACAAATCTGCGGCAACTGTGTGATGCCATCATGTCAATATGGACCAAACTCCCTGAGTAATGCTTCCAGCACCTTGTTGAATCTATGCCACGAAGAATTGAGGCAGTTCTGAAGGCAAAAGGGGGTCCAACCCGTTACTAGCATGGGGTACCTAATAAAGTGGCCGGTGAGTGTAGATCTGTGTGTTATAACCTTTCTAGTTATTTCGGATCGAACCACAGAGACTCCAGATTTAACTTCCATCCTTTATCGCTACTTTGTATGTGATGACATCGATGCCATCACCTCAATACACAACATCCCCCCTCTACTTGAATATGAACTTACACCAATTAAACATTCACATTTTCTTACAAATGAAGACCGTTCAGAACATTCAAAGTACATGTAACACTGTACATCTTTATAGAACATCAGCAATGCTTTCTGAACAGATGCACCGCACCACAACATGACTCTTAATCTGATTTTTACTTGTTTTCCTTCTTACATAGCCTAACCTTTTTCAGTCACTCAACAAACATAGTCTCTAAACCTTTCAGGCAATTTGATGTATCTCTGGGGTCTGCAAGGTTTAGGAATCTGTTCCTCTCTCTGAAATGTTTCACAGTTGTTCCCTTTGCATTCCTCTACACTTCCCTTTTGCTCCTTATCATTACTTGGCTCCTGAACACATACTGTATCATTTCACCATCCAATGTTGGTGTTTCAGCAGACAGAAACTTCTTGACAAATGTTGTATTCCGTGCATACTTTTCTCCAGCGGGTGACTGAACGACAACGCTGTTACCTTCTCCTCGTACAACCTTGTGAGGAGTGTTTTATCCTGCTTCACAAGCACTTGATCTCCAACCTGATTGCCTGATGTCTTAGCGCCTCATCTGTGGTCTGTGTATATCTTGGCTTTTCCTTTCTGGTCAATCACTTTTTCCGCTGTTGTTGACTTGAGGAATTGCATATTCATAGTACCTGCTGTAATAGTCGACAACAACCAGAATCGAATGTCCATCCAGTAAAGGACCAAGTAAATCTGTGGTTAAGTTTTGCCATGGGGCTTCAGGCATCACTGTGGGTGACAGTGGTTCAGGAACATCTGGTTTCGCTACCAACTGACAACCATGACATGTCCTCATAAGTCTTTCTGCGGCCCTGTCCATTCCGGGCCACCAAACCTTTGTTCTCAGGTGTTGTTTTGTTCCTACCTACCACACCAAGATGACCCTCATGTGCCAACTGTAATGCTCTTCCTCGCAGCGACTGTGGAAAAATAATTCTTGTTCCTCTGAATATTATTTGGCCAATGACGCATAGCTCACCTTCAATATGTCTGTATGCAGGACAGTCATCAAAACAACCTGTTTGAATAGCAGTTCTCAGTCTCTGTAATTCCACATCATTTGCTGAGATCTGCTCGACTTCCTTGGTGGTCAGGGCGCTGGGTGTCGCACAAACTGCTATAAACCGCACATATTCCTCTGCTTTATGTGTGTGCATCTCACCTTTGGCTGATGGGCTCAGCAGACGTGGCAGAGGATCTGTGATGTTGTGTGTTCCAGGTATGTGAATCACCTGGAAATCATAAGGCTGTAATCTCAAGACCCACCTTTCGATTCGTGCACATGGTTTTGAGCGAGGGCTATAAATTTGTGGTCTGTGACGAGATCAAACTTCCGACCATAAACATAAGGGTGCAATCGTTCACATGCCCAGACCAGAGCAAGTGCTTCGCGCTCTGTTTGCGAATACCTTTGTTCACACTCTGTCAAGCTCCTGCTCACAGCAGACAGGAACCATTCCTTCACTTTGGTCCTGAACTAGAACTGCTCCAATGCCCTTTGGTCCAGCATGTCCAGCAATGATTTTAGTTGGTGTATTCTGATCAAAGTAAGCCAGTGTTGTGGCCTCAGCCAACTTATCTTTGAGAGTTTTGAAAGCTTTCTTCTGATTAGTTCCGAAATTAAATTTGTTGTCTTTTTTTGTCAGTCTGTGCAGAGGTTCTGAGATGCTCGCAAACTGAGGTATGAAGCGGCTACTATAGCCAACTAAACCGAGAAAGCTTCTCACCTCTGAAACGTTTTCAGGCTCTCTTGCCTCCACAACTGCTCTCACCCTCTCTGCCGTCGGGCCTATGCCTTTCACTGACACAACAGCCTCTCTGAGGTGGAATGGGACACGCCTAAGGGGCTGTGCAACTGGTGTCACTGTGATGTCTATGTGCAGACTCATTTGTTTTGTGTTTAGTTTGCCTTCTCTACAGAACAATTTGGGGTACTTCTGTCGTATCATGGACTTCACATCACTCACCACTGCAACATTAGCTCCAATCCTCAGCACTCCTAATTTAACTGCTGTGTCTTTTCCTCCCCTCTCCCGCAAATAACTGTAAACTCAGCTGTTGTGCCACGTTTTCCGATTCCAAACTCACACCAGAAAATTCCTTTCACTAGAAGGGTTCACTTGATGAGTATGCATAGCCTACAGTTTTTTGTCTGATTTGGCAGAGCTGCACTTGATCTTTTTTTCTTTCAGCATTTCCCACATTCCTTTATCCACTATGTTGCTTTGTTGCTCCTGAGTCAACTAACATGGGTAGTCTGACACCTCCAACTGAAAATGTTATTCTGTCCATGTTGCTCTCTTCTCTTACAACAAATGCAAAGTCTTATTTTTCACTTCTGATTCAACTCTTTTCACTGTCTGTCTTACACTTTCCTTTGTTTTACACATTTTTGCTAAATTATCTCTTCCATTTCACTTTCTGCATGATTTTCCACGTGCGGGACATTTATAATCTTTTGCAAAATGACTTGTCTGTCAGCATCTGTAGCAGGATTTGTTTGAATCAGCACTACTTTTACTACATTGCATTTGTTTTTTCTGATCTCTCACTCCTTTTCTGGACACAAGACTGACCGTCTCTTTCACTTCAGTCTCTGGAGAAATGGGCTACGCCGCCATCTGCAGTTCAACACGTTTGCACTGCGCTGCGATTTCTAGAGTGCGAGCAAGTGTCAAAGCCGTTCCTTCCTCCAGCAATTTTCTACGCACGTATTCAGAGCTGCACCGACTCAGAACAGCATCCCTAATTTGATTGGCCTTGTGCTGCTCTGAATAAGGGCTGTGTCCAAAAAAGAAAAAAAAAATGCTGCCTTCTTCGGAGGACGCATTCCCTCAAGACTTTCGGCTGATATCTCTAAATAAGCTGTAACTTTAATAATGTTCGACCAAGGGGGAAAAAAAGCTTCTGGGAGGGTGTTTGACTCGAGGTCATGGTGAAGGACCCTAGGTTGAAATTACTCCGAACCATCCCTTTAACTAATGCGAATGCCAAAATGTTTTCTTTGTTCACCAAGTAATTAAATGGCATTGGTCTGGTCAGGCATTATTGTTAACTCGCAAGACTGTAAGGAGTATATATTAAAGAGTATAAAGAAATATTCTTTAATCACATTTTGGTAATGTATTAATTCTGCTGTCACATTTGAGTGTGAAACGCTGCTTGGATAGTTTCAAGATAGTTACAAGTAATTAATAATTTAATTAGGTTTTTTTCTTCTTTTTTTTTTCTTTTTTTTTTACTGATTATGAACCCAAATTAATCATGAAAAATCAGGTGGAAAATCAGTTTTGCTTTGTGGTTTATCGTAAAAGACACAAATTATGCCATCAAGTTGTTTAGAGCACAACTTGTGCACAACAACTCCCTTCCAGGGATTCTGCTGTGATCAGGTTTTTATAGTTGTTCTAATGGTGAACGGGTCATTTCAGCAACATAATCACTGTTAGCAAGACATTATGTGTCAATATAGGCTACAGCATATTTAAAGTCACTGCACACTTGTGCCACAAGTGAGCTTTTAAACACCACCAATTTCAAATCTATATAAATAACCATCCCAAATGTGTTCAGTGAAGTTCAGGTCTGAAATTTGTACAGGCCAGTCCAATAAATCACTTCTTCTACATGTGTGTGCACTTTGTTTGATTTTCATGCAGGATTTTTTTGCATCTGTTTGTATTGAGTGAAACTTAAATAAGCAAATTAGAATGTGAAGTCTTCATCCTTTTGATGAGCCTTTCTTTTAGCCGTTTGGACCGTAAGACAATGTAGAATTAAAGAAGCTGTTAAATCCATGCACATACATAAAATAACACACAATCACTGGATTTTTAACCTTATTCCCAGTTTTATTTTTTATTTTTTTTTGGTACAATATTTTACAATATTACTTTTTTAGGTTCTATTTTTGATCAAACAAATGCAGCCTTGATGAACATCAGAATATAAGAAAAAAAGAAGAACATAAGAAGAAGAAAAAAAATCAACCCCAAACCAGGAACCATTAAATATTAGTGTATGCTATTTTGCAATCAATTACATTTTTATAATAAAGCTATAAGTCTGAAACAAGAAACTAGTACAAAAGGTCATCAGAATTACTCTGGTCATTGAGCCTCGGCTGGATGTTTTCTTGAACAAGGTTTGAACAGCTTGTTGGGTGTTCATTGTTGCAGAAATTCACTGAGGTGACATTGAGTGATTGTCTAAAGAAAAGAAAAAAGAAAATGAACAAACCAATTTAGAAAAAAGTACAACATTCATAGATCTTGTGAATATATATATATATAGTATACACGTGTTCATATCCTGTTATATTCAAATAATTAAAATAATAACTTAAGTTCTTATTATTGTATCAAGTTTTTGAGTTTGTAATACCTTGTCCCCAAACGTGCAGAGGCAGGGTTCATCAGGATTTTCTTCAAGATATTTAGGTTGTTTAGTCTGTACCAGTTCATGGAATGTGTCTTTAGTAAAGTTAACCTGTGAATATAAAGATGAATACACACATTTGTCATGTTTACTTTGTGTCTGTAATAAGATAAGAATGTTAACCTACAAATGCAATTTGCAGTTTAAAGTTCACTGACAGAAAACACATACGTCGTTAAGGTGCCTCAACCAAGTACTTGAGAATAAATCAGAGAGGTAGACTTTCCTCTGTTGATCGTAATCAGAGGGAGTGTTTTCGATATATTTGTGACATGAAGTCAACGCAAAGACTGGGTGACAGAAAATGGATTATTGTTATAGACAACTTTCAAACAAAAAATTAGTGTGACTGACTGGTTACAAATAAGGCAGGACCATTAGTTGTGGTTTTCATATATCATCTTACCGTCTATATCATCGCGAAAGCCGTCGAACATCGATCCAGAGTAATCGCTGTCCATGAATATCACCATCTGCAGCACATACACATGATGAGGAAATAGTTATATTTAGAAATACAGCCGAATCGTTCCCTTTACTGAAGCGGTTTTATATCACTACTGGTTCTTGTTGCCCCTTTCAAACGCGTTGCCGTATCAGTTGTGAAAGTAGCAGGCCTAATGTGACTGTAGGGTAAGATGGGCCTGAGAAATAGAAGAGTAGGAAAAAGAATCAAAGGTCTGAATTTAAGATTGGGATTTGTTAAGTAAGAAAGAGGTGGAAGAGGGTACAATTTGTCACATTTGGACATTTGGCAGCAAATTATTTTTTAAATAAATTCTCTCTCTCTCTCTCTCTCTCTTTCTTAATAATTCAAAAGTTTTGGATCAGTAATATTTTTAATATTTTTAAAAGAAGCCTCTTTGCTCACCAAGGCCGAATTTATTTGATTTTTTTTTAAAAAGAAGAAGTAATATTGTACAATTTTATGACAATTTAAAATAACTGTTTTTTATTTTAATATATTTTAAGATGAATTTTCAGCATCATTACTCCAGTCTTCAGTGTCACATGATCCTTCAGAAATCATTCTAATATGCTGATTTGATGCTCAAGAAACATTCATTAATATTATGTTGAAAATTCTTGTGATGAATAGAAAGTTAAAAATAACAGCATTTATTAGATATACAATCTTTTGTAACATTATACATTCAAAAACATTTGATCAATTTAATTATTCCATTATGAATAAAAGTATTGATTTCTTTTATTTAAAAATAAATAAATCTTATTGATCCCAAACAATGTTACAAAGCTTTCAATTTCAGATAAATGCTGTTCTTTTGAACTTCCTATTCATCAAATAATCCTGAAATAAAAATGTAAATAGGCTAACTGTTTTCAACATAGATAATAATCAGAAATGTTTTTTGAGCATCAAATCATCATATTAGAATGATTTCTGAAGGATCATGTGACACTGCAGGCTGAAGTAATGATGATGAAAATTTAGTTTTGATCACAGGAATAAATTAGTTTACTATATATTCACATAGAAAACAGCTGTTTTAAATTGTAATAATATTTCACAATATTACTGTTTTTAGAAAAACATAAAAGTCTTACCGATCAAAAACATTTAAACTGCATTGTGTGTGTGTGTGTTATGTATGTGTGTATGTATGTGTGTATGTATGTGTGTATATATATATATATATATATATATATATATATATATAATGTGTGTGTGTATATAATAAAATCATGTTTATAATACGTAAAAATCATGTGAACATTACTGAATACATACCTTTGAAAATTTTTTTTTTTTATGCATTTTCTTGAGCGTGTCATTGAGATCTTTAGAAAGAAGCTGTCATAAAACATACAGAATTAATGGTCTAGAAGTCAACAAGTTGTCAGATTAAACACAACAGTTCCTATTTCCTTATCCTTATTTACATGCAAAATCTTGAATTAATCGTTTTATTCCCTGAAATTAACATGTCATACTCGGTAAATAAAGTCATTTTTGAGATGATCACTTATAAACAAGCATTAAAAGCAAATAAATAATAATAAATTGAAAAAATTTAATAAAATTGTTGTACGTTTTGTCAATTGTGTATCCATAGATACACTTAACGTGATGCTAGTTCTGGCTTTTTACTATATTACTATTATATTTTTTTAATGTTCAGATAAAAGATTCCTTAACATTTATTTATTGTTTTTGTGAAAAATCTGGTGGGCAGAATTTCTTTCCCATTGGAATCTGTGCGATTGGGAGTTTTGCATGAGAGTGAAAATGTTCCCCATAGATTTTGCTCATATTCAAGTTAGTCGACAGAAACTGCTTGGTTTAAAAATGAATTATTTGAGAGCTGTGAGTTTTATACATTGCTACACTTTTGAGATAGAGAATTGGCATTTTTATATCATAATATTTTGGCATTATAAATATACCGTATATCCATCTGATAATCTCTTGAATCTTGTTATACTTACTGGCTTCTCAGGAAACTCAAACGTGCCTTCTTGTCCCAGACCGCTCATGTAGACGTATATGTTGTCTTTGGGTCCACTGCATTAAATGAAAATAATAATGGTACTTCATTTTAGCTGCAAATTCACATGAGCTGCAAGCAGCAATTACAGGGCCAATCACTGAAGCGGCAGATCCGTTACAGTTATTGTAGGCCTAGATATGATCCCTGGTGATAATTTTAGGCAAAGTGGTTTCCAAAATCCACATGTAGAATTATTTATAACGTGAAACAACTGCTTTTGACCAGTTGGTGGTGCGGTCACCTATAGGCCTAATTAAAAGAAAATTGTGTATTTCGACAAACACATTGGCTGCGTCTGAAATCGCATACTCTCTTGAGTCATTTTGAATAAATTATTACTTTTTGACCATAAAAAAGTAGGGGCCCGGTTCCCCAAAACGTTCTTACTGCTAAGTAGTTCCTATTCCTTAACCTCTCTCTTAACGTTATGGCACGATTCCCGACACTTTCGTACGCTAAGTATATCTTCTGTAAGTCACACTTTCATAAGGTTGGTCTGGACCGTAAACTCTCTCTTAGCGTTGTTTGAGTTCAAGACGCTAGTCACCGCCACTGTGCAGTAGGCTAGTCTTTAGAAATCAGCGCAGTACAAGTCAAACTATGTTGACAATGTTGTGGTTCAACAATGATTTTATGTTATGGACATTTTAAGACTAATAATAAAATATGTTCGCAATGGATTTTCAGTGAAAATCTGGTGTTTTTTATTTACTGACAATGTAGATGTGTCCAAAAAAGTTCAGGAAGGAAACATTGTAATAGAACACTGAGCAAATGTGACTTTATATATATTTATGTAGTTTCATCTGGGCTTGGGGGTTGGACTGAGCACCAACAAACCGCTCGTTTGGCTCAGAGGACAAACCACATGGGTTTCTTTGACGAATCAATGCTGATTAAAACTTGATGACGCAATCACATTCACTACGGAGCATCTGAACGCGATTAACCCGATGCCACAAAAAAGCCGTGAATCTCCTCCTATTAATAAAGGTATTAATAATATTAATAATTAATAACATGACATTGATATCATTGAAAGTTTCTTCATTACAGACAAACAAACCTTTTTATGACTTTTTTCCTCGTGCTCTTCCCTCGAAGAGCAGCCAGGAAGTTCTCTGGGGTCAGATCCTATAAGATCATAATTGTCATAATTAATCATTATTGTTGAAAGTTATAATTGTGCACAGATATGGGATAAAAACATCCAAACAAAACTAAACACGTTACAATGTCAAAACAAAACAAATATTACCTTTCCAGTGTAGGTCTTTGGAACTCCTGAGTAAACGTCTAAACCATCAATTAAACTGACAATTTCTCCTTTCAATTTTCAGACCATACAATGCAAATGCAAAAATGAAAAATTGAAACCACATTCATTTTTCTTGTTTTTCCAGTTACAATATCAATGGAAAGTTGCCTTTTTCTCCCTTTTTTCAATTTTACTTGTGCTAAATTGTGACTTCAGAAACAAACATTTGAATAAATTAAATCTAACTGATTTTCTAATTTTCGTCTTTAATTTGCGCCGTGGGCGGTACCATTAGCACGGGGGTGTGGCCGTGGACTAACTTTACTATCATTTCATTGATGCAACTGCTTTATTTACACTGCATGCACGTTTGAGGAGAAGTTTAAAAGACGGAACACAGGACGACATTTTTCACCCGAAGTGACAGTTATAATAACTGCACTGTTAACCCTTGCTGTAAAAAAAGGGCCAAATTCTGACAATATCAAACCATTTTCCATTAAAACAGTGTTGCTTAAATTATTTGCAAATAGTTTAAATAGGCCTAGATTACTTAACTACAATTAGACATACCTTTTACCATTGTTATTCCTTTAAATCCCTTTAAAATTAACTCAATTATCATTATTTTTTAAATAATAAATCCCCTACCTGGAAAGCTGCATAGCAACACCACCTATGGTAGCAAAGCTATATTAAATCATACAAAAACACGAATAGAGTCTATACAAGAAAAAAAAAATTTTGAAAAAAAACTTAGCCACTCAAAGTTGACACCATTTAAAAAAAGAATTATTAGTGCAGTAGCCTAAGCCCATTTGTAAATCAGAACTTGTTTATTTTTAATGAATAGAAATACTGAAAAGTATCCGGAAATGACAATGTTAATAAAGTAAAATTAAAGTCTTGTGATATAATACTTCCACTACAGTAAACTATGCCAAAAAAAGGTTGAAAGTAAAAGCATTATCTTAAAGCAAAATAATTTAATTAAAAAAACTCTTTGTGATGATCACATGTAGCCTATAGGCTAAATGCTAGATAACCCGCAGCGGGTATGAGACATAGGCTACTCATTTTGTAATGCTTTTTATTCCATATAGGGCCTATGAAACATTATTATTCTAATGTAAAGACAACCAACATACTATAGTGCAGAAGAACATAGTTCGTGTCTGGACAGTGTTGTGTGAGAGAGAAAAATCTCAGGACGGGTTAATCACTTTTGGAGGCTACATTTATCATCAAAACAAAAATAAATGACGGATTAGGTGGATGAGGGCGAGGGTGATCCTCGCTCCGAAGCGGGACAACAGGCCATCAAACTGGGTGCGGGACAGGCGGAAGTACCGCTGAAAGCTCCCGGAGCAAATAGTGAAACTCGCCAAAATGGGAACGCCTCCGGGGGGTCTGGTGGACGCAAGTACGGCGACGATGACCCCTACACCGCTGTTCTGCTCTCCAGAGCAAAATACAGAGCGGTGACTCTCTCGCTGAATGCTCGATCAACATAGCACTTGCCCCTCCCAGAAGCGTATTTCGCCTCAGACGCGCGTCCAATTCGCTCTGGACGCGCGAATGCATTCAAAAGGTTCAAGCGTCCAACTAGACACGATTAACGTCACGTTTGGTGTGAACGCAGCAGACCTGACCAGTTTTATTTACAGTAAAATACTGGCAACACTGTTTTAATGGAAAATGGTTTGATATTGTCAGAATTTGGCCCTTTTTTTACAGCAAGGGTTAACAGTGCAGTTATTATAACTGTCACTTCGGGTGAAAAATGTCGTCCTGTGTTCCGTCTTTTAAACTTCTCCTCAAACGTGCATGCAGTGTAAATAAAGCAGTTGCATCAATGAAATGATAGTAAAGTTAGTCCACGGCCACACCCCCGTGCTAATGGTACCGCCCACGGCGCAAATTAAAGACGAAAATTAGAAAATCAGTTAGATTTAATTTATTCAAATGTTTGTTTCTGAAGTCACAATTTAGCACAAGTAAAATTGAAAAAAGGGTGAAAAAGGCAACTTTCCAATGATATTGTAACTGGAAAAACAAGAAAAATGAATGTCTGGTTTCAATTTTTCATTTTTGCATTTGCATTGTATGGTCTGAAAATTGAATTGTGAAGCGTTACACGGACCCAGCTCCAACAATCTTATCGACACTTTTCTGTGATGACGTGTTTCTAGAATTATTAAATCTTGCAAATATTGATAGCAAATGCTGTTATGGGGGTGTTTGTAATGCATGTCTGAGGAAATGATGGTCGATTTGACATCTTTCTCTCTTCTGTCTTCTGTAATCAATCTCTCTATTTTCTTCCTCTTTTGGAAAGTCATGCAAATGCTATATGGTATCATGCATTTTTGATATTTTTCCCATTTTGCTATTGTTTTGCTTTTAGCAAACCCCAGAAATGCGGCTCCGTCACACTGTTGTTCCCTCACTATAATTAGCATATGTTTAGCACAGAAGATTGAGATCAACTATGAAACACATGATACTCAAAAGCTTCAGAAAATTACTCACTGTGGATCCTGAGCGATGTCATCATACATCATCACCACAATCTGCTCATCAGGAATTTTATGTCTCTTAATTAACTGATAATGAAGGCACACGTTGGCCTGAAACGCAAATGATAAAGATTTCAGTTACTGTCATCATTTATAAACTGAGGCACAGCACACCTTGAAAAACACAAACACAAACCTGGTGTTTGTAATTTTCCCAGCCCTTTGAGCCGGCGACAAGGAGAATCCATTTTTTTCCAGACATTTCAGAAGCCTTTTCCAAGCAAAGTCTATTGGAATCTAAAATAA
Organism: Semotilus atromaculatus; assembly: GCA_031834385.1. Taxonomy (NCBI): domain Eukaryota; kingdom Metazoa; phylum Chordata; class Actinopteri; order Cypriniformes; family Leuciscidae; genus Semotilus; species Semotilus atromaculatus. Next base: position 39,480,393 of record JAULUF010000055.1, on the reverse strand, counting down.
TAATAACAATACTAACAATTTAAAACTAAATTAACATTGTTCTAATGCTTTTAATTGGCTAACGTGCATTTTTATTTATGATGCGTTTTAAAAAACAAAAGAACACAATTATAAAGAGTTTAAACTTAAGTGTTGCTTTCTATTCATGAAGTGCTGAAATGTCAATCACTCGTCATGATGTTAAAAATACTGGTCAAAAATGTTTCTATTTTAATTATCTACATAATTAAATACAGTTGCTATAAGTGTTTAGTGATTTAGATTATGTATAGATGATTGTATCATATGCCATCATACCTGTGTTGAGTATCAGGTGTTCCTGTCCTGTTGATTTCTGGTGTTTTAGTCAGACGGCCTCTGTCTTTATATAGGCAGTTTATCCCGTTCATTTGAGACGCATGGGCGGAGAGTGGGTGTGTGCTGGTGGGTGTGTGTATTTCATATTATGCAATAATTTTAACATTCACTTTAATTGACGGCAGTTGGTGACTTTGTGAAGCATCTTAAACCGAGTTTTGAATTAGAATTAAGTTGATTTGGTTTAAAACTTTTGAGGTGGGACACTTGTTACAGTAACAGTTAATCAAATTGGAAATATGACGCTCACAGGTTTTCTCTTTTTTAAAATTATTGAATTATTATTATTTATTGAATGTCATTTGTGCAAGTTGCTTCAGTTTTAGTTATTGTACACTTTTGGATTTTTTTTATAACTATGTAGATACTAATAAGTTACTTAAAAGAAAAAATCCTGTCCAGATGAAATATTTTCAAAATATGCAAAATTAATTTTGTAATGTCTTAAATAAGCCTTTATGATTTTTTTTACTTGCAAAATTGATAATATCAGAGAAAATGATAATCATGCAACCATCTACAGTATTGCTTCAGACATTGTGCAATAGACTCCCTGAGGGACATTTAATTCTTCATTGTTTTCATTATTTTCTATAGGAGAGGAAGAATTGTCAAAGTTTGTTAAATCATCAAAATATATTTGTTAGACCGACTAAGCTACTAAAAGAGATGCTTCCAGAAGTCATAAATTCACTCCTTGAGTTTAATTATATTAATTCATCATTGTCATTATGTACCAAAACCTTTCAAGCTACTGTACTGTACTGCTCTCACTACAAACAACACAACTTTACCCTAAAATGAGTTAATTACAGATCTCACATCTCCCTTTTCAGTCAAAAATACTAGAAAATAAATTGTGTTTGTGAGATTTCCAGTCAGAATTTAGACTATCATAGACTTCAGTTCAATGACATTAAAGGTACGTTTTGACTTTCGCATGAAACTGAAACGGTTAAGACATGAATGGTGTCACATGAATATGTCAGATGAAAGATTAACTTCTGTCCCACACTAATTTATGACGAATTAATCACTTTTTTACCTTGTTTACCTTACCTTGTTTCATTGGTGAGTTATTATGCACTAGACAGATTATGTAAAAATAATACAGTTTTTTTTATGTAAAAAAATAAATAAAAAATACTACCAAGGTGAAAAAAAACTGCAAAAGAAAACCAAATCTTACAAAATGCATCAACATAAATAAGGAGAGAACTAAATGGCTTTGATTCAGTGACATTAAATGTACTTTTTATCCTTGTGTGCACTAAACCCCCTAAGTGTGTTTGCTGCCAAAAAGCTATTTTTTTAGTTTCATCTGTCCACTGAACCCTGTACCATTTGAAGGTCCGGTCGTGTCTGACAACTGAATTTGCTGGAGTTTGTTTTTGGATGAGCGAGGAGGATTTTTCTTGAAACCCTCTCAAACTACATGTGGTGATGTAGTTTTTTTTATTTTTTTTTTATTAATAGGTTTCTGACCCCAAGGCTCAACTAAACTCTGCAATTCTCCATCCTTGAAGAGTCTTTGGCCACTCAAACTTTCAGTATCACCGTGCATTAAATCAATATAGACACACGTCCTCTTCCTGGCAGATTCGTAACATCTTTAGATGATTGGAACTTCTTAATTATTGCCCTGATGGTCAAAATGGGGATTTTCAATTCTTTAGCTATTTTCTTACAGCCACTTTCTATTTTGTGATGGTCAACAATCTTTTAATGCACATCAGAACTATATTTGAACTTTGGTTTTACTCATTGTGATGAATGATTAAGGGGATTTGTAATTTGTGTTTCCTCATGTTTAAACTCCTGTGAAACAAGAAGTCATGGCTGGACAATTTCAAGTTCCCAGTCAGCCTGGTGTGCTAAAAAAAGTTAAATATTAATGGTAATATACTTCAGAGATATTTTACTCGTAAATAATTCTAGGGGTACCAATAATTGTGGCCAACTTGTTTTGGAGAAAAACATTTATTTCATAATGTGTTCAATTATTTTACTTCAATGAAAGGTTCATTTTTGCCATATATATATATAAGTGTTACCTTTTTTCATGCTTGGCACTAATTGCACAAGCAAGTCTAAAAAGGAACTATTTTAGCATATTTTCAATTGTTGTTGTTGTGTGTGTGTGTGTGTGTACCTACTTAACCATATTTTGGGGACAAATTTGTACCCAGAATTGAGCAAAACCTAACAAAATCTCCAAAAACTTGTTTGTAAAACCAGTAAAAGAAATAAAATAAAATAAGTATTTAACGTTTTTTTAGAATTGTAAAAATGCAGAAAGTTTTCTGTGATGGTTTAGGATGTGGGTTAAGAATAAGTTATAAAATATATAACTATATATATTAGTTAGATAGATAGATAGTAAACGTGTGATTATTTGTTTGTTTTTTTTAGTCCCGATGAGGAAAAACACTTTATAAATCATACTAAGGGAGGTTTTCTGAAGATGCAAATATGCAGAAGGTTTCCTGTGATGAGTAGGTTTAGGGATAGAATATACAGTACAGTTTTTACAGTATAACAATCATTATGTTTATGGAATATAGGGTAGCACTTTAATAATACGTATACAGTATACAAAATGATTTAAAATTCTGCTTCGAGTTATTGTTTTAAACAGAGTCGCAGTGTGTCAGACTCATTACACTATACTACAACAGTTGTATAGTGACCACGATTAGGGGTCGACCGATATGTGATTTTCCGGGCCAATGCCGATACCGATTATTACATATCAAGTAGACAGATAACCGATATTTTGAACCGATATATATAGCCTATGTCTGGTGTAAAAATTTAAACTAATGTCAAAATTAAGAATAACAAAGGGTTTTGACAAATACTTTCTATAATGATTTTAAAGATATCTTTGAATCTGAGAACTGTTAATAATAACATTATTATTATTAAATTATTAATAACAATAATAGTAATAATAATAACTTAAAAAGTGACCACCCAGCAGCATTCTGTAAACATTTTGTATAACTTAATGACTCTATTTTAATGGTTAAATAAAAATGTTGTAATCAAAAAGCATTTCTAATTAATTGAAATCAAACTTATTCAATTTATTTACAGTTTGACAAAATTATAATTTTAGGGTCCTATGAAAAACTTTTTTTGGGGTTGCCGTGGAGCTCTTTTTGTTTCTGTGTGTTTATGATATTTATTTATTTATTTATTTGTTTATGCAATCATGTCCTCATATAATGATGTGAAACAGCGCAAGCGTAACGCATGCTCCAGTGTGTGTGTGTGTGTGTGTGTGTGTGTTGACCACACACAGTGTGGTAAATTAAATCACGCGTCTGCGTCATTCATTTAGAGACACCCAGGATTCATATTTAAATAGTCTTTTTACGGTTTGAAATTCGATTTGATTTGTACTGACCTGCTTTTTAGTAATTCATCAAAAAGTTGACAAATTCTGTGACAATCCGCTTTATACAGTAAATTCCGTTTTTATGACTGGATTCCGCGATTCCGTCTGTGTTTTCTGCATCGCGGAAATCACAGGGACCAGGGCAATATTATATCAGGGGCGTAGAATTTAGTAGGGACGTGTCCCTATCAATATCCATCCAATGACCACTGATTTGTCCCTAGCAATAATTTTGATAAAAAAATAATTATTATTGATTATTATTTTATATATAAATTTAAATATATTTATATATAAAACCACGCTTACAAGAGCATTCTGTGAAAAAGGCGCAATTCCCTTTTTCCTCAAGTCCCGCCCCGCGAACCTCCATCGCTAATCCGATTGGCGTTTACTTTTTCTTTCTAACATGTGAGAGGCTGTAGCTTAATTGGGTTGTGAGAAGGGGCAAAGTTCCTCCGAAGGGAGAAGTGAGGGAGAAATCAACAGCTCTATGAACAAAAATACAGGATAAATCGCGTCACATATTGATTCTGGGACAGTGCAGTTTTTTTCAATGTAGCCTATGACAATCGCGAGATAAGTAGAAAACCTAAACTGTTTGTGTGTGTGTTTAGGTTTGTGTGGTTGGGTGTGTCTGTGTCTTTGTCTCTGTATGTCCTGGTAAACCCTTATGGGGGCAAAATGGCCCATGGGGACAGGGATTTTTGATCCACATGAGGAAAACCACGTATAAATTATCTAAGTGATGTTTTTTGAAAATGTAAAAATTAAGTACCTGAGAGAGAAAAAGGAACAAAAGGAACACACCCCAAACCAAACACATGTCCCTTAGGGTCGTAACAGATGATCTGCTATATAGTTCTTCAATGTGTGTTTGAAATGAAAGCTTTGATTAGTTGTTTTCTCATTGTTCATATGCAAGAATTCATAACATTACAGAATTCATTATTGCATTACACCATGAGCGGAGTAAAGTTAATAAGTGTTAAACTCCCTCCTTGTCATTATTACGTAACATTACATAATTCATTGATTAACATTAAGGTCAATGTAAAAACCTTAATACATTATCCTATTCATTTCATTTCCTGAATCCTCAACTTCCGGGGATGTCCCCACCAATCTCACAATCAAACCTACGCCTCTGTATTATATTGAGGTGTTTTGCAACTTCAGTGTAGTGATTTATTGCTACTTCAGCAAAGTCTGCTGCTGCCTCAACTTTGAAAGACAACTGATGCATGATCATTGAAGCAGCTCCAGTCAGCAAGTGCTTTTGGTGTGAGAGTGCAAAACTTTCAGTGCCTTCAGCTCTCCGCGTTGATTGCCCCCCAACAAATCAGTTGTGCAGGGACATTGGTCTAGTCTACAGAGTGGGGTCTGACATTGGTGGCTGCGCCAGAGCCAAATATAGCACATTTCAAAATTAAATTATTTTATCGGCAAATCGGTTTTGAAAATGGCCGATACCGATAACCATAAAAATGCTTAATATCGGTGCCGATAATCGGTCGAACCCTAACCATGATGCGTTGGGCCTATCCATTTACTTTAGAATTTCCGGAGAATTATAACTACAGTTTCAATTACATTAGAAATGCACAACTGCACATCTTGTTTTAGTTACTTTAGAAACAACAGTACTAATCAAACTCGGTAACACTTTACGGTAAGGGTACATGAATTATCTTGAATTCATGTATAAATTCATGCATGAATTATGCATTCATTCATGCATTAATATCTCATGAATCATCAGGAACTAACACGAGTTTAATGTTTTTCATTCATGACTTCATGGATGAACAACACCTTAATTCAAACATTAACTAAGATGACTACATCATCATGAATTATGATTAACGCGTGATTGTTTTCTTTGTTCACAGTTATGCCACCATTAATAGTACATTGTTCATCAGTGTTTCAAAGGACTAGTCACCACTTTAGTTGAGGGGTCACACACATGAAGTCATTGATAGATAATGCTTAGTTAATGATAACTACTGTATTTGAATGTCAACAGAATTCATGTGCTATGAGCTGTGATTGGTCTATTTTGGGGTCTGTTCAATTACCTGCAGGCTATGAAGAAGACATGAACATGCTGGATAACCCTAACCCATATAAACAACATTAAAAACTTGATTTTCACTACAGGGGGATTTTAACAGAATTATATAAGACTAACACCATGTTTCAGTTACTTTAGAAACTCACCACACTGCGTTGGGCTGATCCAGTTCCTTTAGAAACATTATGATCATACTGGTACAACTTTTTTGCCAAATGTTGAAAATATAGTGAATTTGTACACTGTATTTACCTAAAAGATTTAACGATTTATTTTGTTTTATTGTTTTTATATTTTGTATTTTCCTGGTAATGTTTTAATTGCTGTTTCTTTTTAAGGCAGACAATATTAAGATCTGTCCAGGGACAATGGATGAAAAATAGCCTTTTGGCTCATTTTGGTACATTTGCAGTAATTTGCAGTACATTTGCACTGTCCCTGTCAAATAAATTAATTTAAAAAAAAAAACTATGATCAATTTGGAGTGTTGTACTAAGAGTTTTTAAAGTTAATCACTTGTGTACATTAGTAAAGCAAATAAGTAAGGCTAGAATTTTTGATGAATTCTCAAATTACTTTAAGAATTATTTTTTCAGTTTCAGAAATTGCAAAGCAGTTCTATCGAATCTATATCTGTGGAAATGTATAGATGTTCCAAATGATTTATTAATTAACCATTAAAGGAGCCGTATGTAAGATTGTGGCCAAAACTGGTACTGCAATAACTTTCAAATTGACGAATGTATATAAAAAAAAAAAAATTTGACAAATGTATTAAACTGAACCACAAGATGTCACAGTCTTCGTCTGCACCTGTCTGTCTTAGTCAGCACTACATTACCCAGAATTATGTTTGATTTGTGCTTGTATTTAGTTTGCCTCTGTTCAGTCTGTCCTTGTCGGTTGTTAATTGTATGTTGGTGTTTAATGCGTGTGATCCACGCTGTCTTCCTGCCTGTCTGAACCTATGAATGTTATTTTGAGTAAACTATTTGAATTGGAGTATTTGCCTCTGAGTACTTCAAATCCACACGACATCGTTACACAAGAGATGCTAATGTAAAGTTTGATAGTAATAAGTATGATTGTATATAGTTAAACATTTATATCGATGAAACACTCATTTTGTGTAGTGAAAAAGATGCAATTGTGTGTACTGGACTAACATAAATGAAAATATGCTAGAATGTCTGTAAACCGTGCATTTTTGATGACCTGAAACTAGTACTAACAGTTTAGAAAAGCTTGAATATTACTGTAAAGCAAAGTTATGTGCAGATGAAATACTTAAAATATACAAAATATACATTTTGTAAATGAATATGTAATGTACAAATTAATTATTATTATTATTAATAATAATTTGCATACAGCAAAGATATATATATATTTTTTATTATTTTGTAGAAACAAAAGTCTGTGCAATCAAAAGACAACTGACTATGATCCTAAAGTATATGTGTCTGGAGAGATCCTCCAAGTAGTCTCTCATGTTAAATATCTCCGCATTATCCTTGACTCCTAGCCTGGGAAAACCCAGACAACTTCCGGAAAATTTAGATTTGCTCTGAAAGTGAGTCTGACAAAGAGCTCATTCAAGCCCATTTCCAGTCCGTCGAAATCGAGGCACCAATCAGAAACGTTGGGGCGGGCTTTACACAATGACGACAGCGCTGGGATTTTGAAGCAGATTTTGTAGCCTACATTACAAAGATGGATGCCGCCGTGGAACATCACTCTTTCGAATCATCTATCGCGTCTGTTTTAAGCGATTTGAACATTTCCTTTTTGTTAAAAACCGAGCAAAGAACAACACTCTGAGATGTTTCTCCGTCGATCTGCAATGCATACATCATCTCCTTCATTGCTCCGATTGGTTTTAGGTCTATCCGCGACGTCCGTTGGTGACGCCCAGTGTTGGGAAAGTTCACTTTCTACATGAACTAGTTCAAAGTTCAGTTCACAAATTTTAAAATGAACTAGTTCAGTTCATAGTTCATACTTCAAAATTTTGAACTAAGTTCACAGTTCCAAAATTAACTAGTTCATAGTTCTTTTTTTCCATATGTTGTTGCGAGCTATTTTTTTTTAAATTATTGCCACAGCCCACAACAACAGACAGCAATTATTTTATCGGCAGGCAAAGTTTGCACAGAAATGTAAGATTTTTCCCATCCTCACCGACCTTGAAATAAAGGTTCCCTCCCGCGTTACAATACGACGCCTCCTCGCTGCTTTGTCGACTACATGCTACTTTTTGTTTTGATGACGCGTGCGGCGGTGCGACACTGGTGGCTGGTGTTGCCAGATTGGGGCTGCGTCCGAAATCGCGTACTATGTGAGTAGGTACTACATTTAAATAAGAACGTACTTCGCGACCGTTAAAAAAGTACGTTCTATATAGTATGAATACGGGTAGTATGAATGAATCCGGACGTACTACATGCGCCATGTTGTTGTCGCGTGACATACGCGCTGTCATAACAGTGCGAAAATGTAAAGAGCCCATTCCACTGACTGCACCAACTTCGCGCTGGTTTTAGTTCTGCTTTCTGTTTTCATCTGCGTTTTTACGTCGTCCGAGCCGACAATCAAGAGGAGGCGTCGGTCAGCTGCTCGCAGATCACGGCTTTTGTGGAGTTTCTCAAATAACATTTATTTACCTAATAGAAATTTTACCTCATAAAACACACAAACAACCCCTATGAACAATGACAGATGTTGATTTTTGGCAAGGAAAAAGCCATTTATTTGCTTGTGATATTACCATCGATAAATAAACATGAATGAATCAATAGAGATACGCATGTGTGTCTGTGTTTATCTCTACAGCCCATAGCTAACGTTACAGCCGCGTCTCCGGTTTCCGCCATTTTCAAATATAACGACAACAACTCCTCTCCCGTGGCATCATGGGATAGTAAAGTGTCCATCGTATGCGCACTTCAGAATCTCGCCGGAAGTAGTAGGTCATCCGGGGACTTTTCGCCTACTGTTTTTCGAATTCTATGATTTCGGACATACTACTCTGCTCGCGTACTGTTTTTCGCATACTATATAGTAGGGAAGTATGCGATTTCGGACGCAGCCTGGGTGTTTTTTTTCGCTACATATTAAGGCCTGTTTACTGTGTGTTTTAGCCAGGTTTGCCTGGAAGGCTCTATAGAAATATGGCACCCAATTGAACGAAGTAAAACTGAGAGAGCGTGCGTTCACAGACACCAGAATGAACGAGTTCACAGTAACGTTCATCAGGCATTAATACAGTACGTTCAGTTCACGTTCGGCTAAACAATGAACGCGTTCAGGCACAACACTGGTGACACCCCTCTGGAAATGATTTGTCTATGACGCTTTGCCAGACCCTAACTCAGTTACAACTGAGAATGGTCTGGTTTTAACCAGGCTACTTGATTCCACCCTGTCATTCAAAAAACAAGTGAAGAAAGTAATGCAAATAACTAAATACAACCTGCCCAATTTTAAGTATATAAGAAACTGCCTTAACAACCACAGCAGCAAAATTATATATGAATGCAATGATCATCCCCCACTTAACATATTGTATGACAAGCAAGATGTACAACACTGAAGCCCAAGCAGACTCACAAAGTGTTATATAGAAAACCCAATACTTACCACCACTGTAATATTTGGGGAAAATATGAAATCCTTAGTTGGGAAAATTTAATGAAATACAGTGACATCTGTCTGGTGTTTAAGATTCTAAATGGTAAAGATCCCCCACCACTTGGTACTTTTATTAAGCAGAAAATTACACCAACAGAACTACAAGATGAGCTCTAAGAGGGGACTGTGTGAGTCTAGCTCCTTCAGCCAATCATGTTTTTCTGTAAGAGAAACTGAAATTAGAATCTGTAACACCTACCATACCTTCACACAAAATCTTAAGGCCTGGCTTTTAAAAAAAAGTCAAACATGTGAACATTTCTAAACTAAATTGTACATTGCACATTTTATTTCTAATGCTGTTATTTAACCTGCTGCTAACATGTCTCATGTCCTCTGCCTGTTGCCAGGCGGCCAGCTTTGCACAGCTCGGTAAGACCAATGATTGATGTATGTTATTTTATGTTTATTGTTGTCCTGCATGTTTGCATGTAACAAAAGTAAGTTGTGTGTTGTGCTTCGAGTTATTTGCATGGCTAGCTGTGTCTAAATGGTGTCTGCCGTAACTATACTGATGTTTTAATGTTTCTGGATGTTTCGTGTGGTTTTATGTCGTGAGTATTGTGCTGTTTTATTTGCTGTTTTTATAGTGTCTTGATGTACTTTCTGTATACTGTATATTTTATAATTTTTAAGGTTTCAAAACATCTTGCCAAAAGACTGCAGTTGAAAATTAGCCAGTAGGCTAACACTGGCACATTTACAGTAATGGTGATTCCTTTACACGCAGGCGCAGAACGCACATTCTAGCTGTCAGTCGGCTGTAGTTCTCTCGGTGTGTTTAAAGTACGACAACACAGTCGGCTTTCATCAGCGCTCGTTCATCGGCGTCGGCTTGGTGTGTTCCAGCCAGGACGTGAAAGGAGGTCGTGTTTCAAGATACGCAGTGGAGTAGACCAAACTAATTAACAGGGAGGGCATAAACTCACATGAACTCAAAATACTTGTCGGCCGCGCCCGCGCGATCGACTCATTCATCCATTTGCGTAGAAAAGACATGTAATGATTTCAGTCATTTTTTTTTTTTCATCAAGATTTCCGGGTGGGCCGGCCCACCTTGGCCAGCGGCTCACCGGGAAAAGTCCCGGTGCTCCCGATGGCCAGTCCGCCCTAGGTGATTAATGTGTGGTGTGCTGTCCATATAAATAAATAAATCCTAAAAATAATTTAAATTCATGCGTCAAATTTAAATCCACAGCGTAACGAGAGACCGTCAAATCCCGAATCATTTCATTGCGTTTTACATCAGGAGCAGTTGTGCTGAACATGGAGATTTGAAGCGCGGAGAGACAATCGGCAGAGAAATGTTTTTATTCCAGCCACACACACTGAAACTCAGTTCTGCACAGTCACATTCTTCCACCAAACAACGGACGTGCACAAGAATAAATCTGTTATGTCGGTTAATGCAATTCCTTCCTGCAGTGTTAATGAAAGATCATGTCAGGTAAAAGGGAAAAACATTCTGCAGATTATATTTAATGTTGTGTCTGCTGGCTTTATTTCTTCATGTTCTATACAGTTGCGCATTAATTTTCACGCACCGCTTACTGCGCCTATATTGCGACTTTTCTCGGCAATTCTCAGTATTTAAATCCATATAATTTGTGCTGTCATTGATGGAAAAGTCTGTAGGCTTTTAGCAGTACAGTAACAGTATAGAAAGAACACAAAGTAACCCCAGTTTCGGGTGATGCATCTGCGTGGTGGCGCAACTGATAAAACGAGTGCGTTTGGTTCTAATCCAGTCTGTAGAGTTTCCTATATTCAATGTACATTAACTCAAAGTGAGTTAATGGTATACTGGGGGATTCAGTAATGACAAATTATTAAGCTGTGCCATTATTTTAAGAGATTACTTTATTATATTTGAAGCACACAATAATGATTCCATTGTACACTTCAAGTTTACTTGGAATTCCATTGGAATGTGTTTTAAATTCACAAGTAAAGGATAGTATAACCTCAGTTGTTATTAGTATAATATTAATGTATGTTCAACACTCTTACAGTGTAATTGAATTGCAATTTTACTGCCAAAATACATTTGAAGTTTAGAGTAAATTCTGCATTTCAAAATTTAAATACAAGAGTAGTTTGTAAAGCAAGTATATTATATACAACTTTAGGTGAACTTCAGCACTGCTTTTGGATAAATTAATTTATTGCAAAATTAGTTGTTCCAATTTAAGTATTTAAGTATAGTATAATGTATAGCATGCATCCAATACATTTAGTTATAAGAATAAATTGTGCTTAAGTATAATATTTTTTCGCTAGGGAAGCTAAGGAGAAAAATCTGAGTACAGAGTCTGATGTTGTTGAGATCTCTTCTGAAACTTTAAAGGAGACCGTTGTGAGAGTGTTAAAGTTTTTGTCCCAGGAGACAAGTGTGAAATGCAGGAGACTCAAGCAAAAGTCTCCATTTGATGTTAAAGTAACCGCATTTTTGTCTAGGAGAAACATTTGAGATGTTTAAGAGATTTGATTTTTCTGTCCTCTGGGTGTGTGTGGCAATACCTGTAATTTTTTTATCTTGTGGGGACATTTGTTTGGTCCCTATGAGGAAAACAGCTTCTAAATCACACAAGGATGTTTTATGAAAATGTAAAAATGCAGAAGGTTCCTGTGGTGGTTAGGGGATAGATTCAGTTTGTGCAGTATAAAAATCATTATGTCTATGGAATGTCCCCACAAAACATGAAAGCCCAGCATGTGTGTGTGCGTGTGCGTGTCCGTGTGTGTGTGTGTGTGTGTGCGTGTGTGTGTGTGTACCTACTTAACCATGTTTTGGAGACAAAAGTTGTAGTGAAACGTGTGTTTGGTCGAGAGAGAAGGGCTAAGGGACGATGCCACGGGTCGAAGAGACGTTTGCATCTCATCTCTCGCCCGATGCTGCATCGTCCCTGAGAGCTCCGGCGCTTCCCTCCGGCAGGCGTACCCTGTCGTACCACCTCGGCTTTGGTTGGGAAAGGATATATGGCGGCAGGTCGGGCTGGTGCATGCCTGCACACAATGGGGCTGCTGCAGGCATACCAGGCCGACCTCCTCAAAGAGGTAGACCACAGCGGGGAGGTCGCCCTCGACGACATTCAAGAGATGCGTCTGTGGTCGACTTGTCTCTCCGTGCTACCAAAGAGACAGCCCGTGCTATTGGCCGCTCTATGGCAGCACTGGTAGCTACGGAGAGACATTTGTGGCTGAATCTGTCGGGCATTGGGGACAAGGACAGGGCCTTCCTCCTCGATGCCCCGATTTTGTCTTCTGGCCTTTTCGGCGACGCAGTCGATACTGTCGTCGATAGGTTTCAGGAGACGAAACGACAGTCAGCCGCATTAAAACTAGGGATGTCCCGATCCGATCACGCGATCGGAAATCGGGCACGATCACGTGGTTTCAGACTCGATCGGAATCGGACGTTACCTCCCGATCAGGACTCGGATATATGTAATTTAGGGGTGTAACGGCAAACGTAATGAAAGCGGAACGAAACTGCGCTACTCATTATATTGTGCTTAACGGACCATTTATCAGTTCGGACCAGCAACATCTGTGCAGCGCGAGATCAAGCGACACTGTGCTAAGAGATCCAGTGAAGAAAGCATTTGAATTCGCCACTGAAGTAATAACATCGCTGCGAGATCTAGTGAGAAGAAGCATTCAAATTTCTCCGTTATTAACCTAAATCTCTATTAGATCAAACAGCGCTGACGTGGGAACCAGGATAAACATTGTGCATTGCTATTTGTTTTTATATTAGACTTTTTCCTATATTTACTGTTGCACTAAAGGCCAAAAGTGAAGCATTTATGTTATTTATTACTTGATTGTTCAAGCTACCTTATAGAAGTGCTCTGTTTGTTAACAGAGTTGTTTAATGTTAAAATAAGGTGAATTAAATAAAAAATAAGGAACATCCTAGATCTGTTTTTTCGCTCTTTATTATTTTTTTAATGTATTATATAATTATCGGATCGGGACTCGGTATCGGTAGATACTCAAAATCAAATGACTCAGACTCGGACTCGAGGGCAAAAAAACCTGATCGGGACATCCCTAATTAAAACATCTAATCCCCCGCCGTTGTTCTAAGTCTCATGGGTCTGCTGCGCAGGCCTCTGAGGGTGGTCCCCCCCGTGATCGAGCACCAACAGCTTCACGGAGCCCTCAGGAAATCGATGTGTGCTACCCGCCGCCAAGTGCGCTTCGGGGCGCATCGGTTTCCAGCGAACGCAATTCGCAGTGTCCGCCCGATATTGCGGCACTGCCGATTGTGTTCCTCTCACGAGGCCTGCAGAAAGGTTAAATCGGTTAGCTCCTGCCAGTCAAATGCTTCAGGTGACCGATATTTTAAATATAACACCAGAGGTCAGCCCCGAGAGGCTGATCCCCCTATCAGATTATTTAGACACCTGGAAAGGTCTTCAGAATATATCTCAGTGGGTCTTGCGCACAGTGGAAAAGGGATACAGAATTCAGTTCGAATATTGTCCACCTCGGTTCAGCGGGGTGGTTCACACGTTGGTCAGTCCCGAGCAAGGTCAGGTTATGGAGCAATAAGTTCAGTCCCTCTTGATAAAGGAGGCCATTGAGCAGGTTCCTCCTCAAGAAAGGCAAGCCGGGTTCTACAGCCGGTACTTCATAGTTCCCAAAAAGGATGGGGGGTTGCGCCCTATAATAGATCTCAGAGTATTGAACCGGTCTCTGAGGAGATACATGTTCAAAATGACCTCTTATTGTGAGTCATATCAGGTCCGAGGACTGGTTTGTCACCATAGATCTAAAAGACGCTTACTTCCATATCTCCATCCTTCCCCAACACAGGAAGTTCCTAAGATTCGCTTTTGGGGGAATAGCGTATCAATACAGGGTTCTTCCATCCGGCCTAGCACTGTGTCCTCGCACCTTCACGAAGTGCATGGATGCTGCTCTTGCTCCGTTGAGACTTTAAGGCATTCGCATCCTAAACTACATCGAAGACTGGCAAATTCTGGCACAGTCAGTTGTAGGGAACTAGGATCAATATAACTCAAGGGGTGATTGAATTACAGTGAATAAGAACCTAATTTATTTGCAAATTATTCAGAATTAATATTTAACACTTTATCAACTATTCGTCCACCGATAAATTGAGATTATTGTCTTTTATTAATTCTGGATATAATATTATCCCGTGGCCAGTGTTGGGAAAGTTCACTTTCTACATGAACTAGTTCAAAGTTCAGTTCACACATTTTAAAATGAACTAGTTTAGTTCATAGTTCACAATTCCAAAAATGAACTAGTTCATAGTTCTTTTTTTCCATAAATTTGTTGCGAGCTATTTTTTTTAATTATTGCCACAGCCCACAACCACAGACAGCAATTATTTTATAGGCGGGCAAAGTTTGCACAAAAATTTAAGATTTTCCCATCCTCACCGACCTTTCATTAAAACTCATTTAAATTATCATACTGTAACGAGTGGATAGGTGTGGCCCCTTTAAGAGATGCGCGCGCGCCCTGTTAAACTGTCTACACTCTCTCTGTATGGTATTGTACCGTGCCCCTCGATGTATGCGGGTAATGGTGCTCATTTTATTTGATCTGTTTATGTTTTGTTTGGTAACGCTGTGGACGGAGCGTGGGACAGACAGTTGCCCCAAGTTTGATTGGGGAAATAAAGCGTGAGCTGTTGTGATGCCAATCGCCTCCGTGAGTTTATCTGGTCTAGTGGCTTCGGATGTGAGCTATACCGGTTTCCTTTCCCTCCTGACACACATAATGCGTTACGACACATCCAGTCCTCGCTGCTTTGTCGACTACATGCTGCTTTTTGTTTTGATGACGCATTCGGCGGTGCGACACTGGTGTCTGGTGTTGCCAGATTGGGTGTTTTTTTCGCTACATATTAAGGCCTGTTTACGGTGTGTTTTAGCCGGGTTTTGCCTGGAAGGCTCTATAGAAATATGGCACCCAACTGAACGAAGTTAAACTGAGAGATCGTGCGTTCACAGACCCCAGAATGAACGAGTTCACAGTAACGTTCATCAGGCATTAATACAGTACGTTCAGTTCACGTTCGACTAAAATATGAACGAGTTCATGAACTATCGTTCAATGAACGCGTTCAGTCACAACACTGCTCGTGGCCTACGGTAACAACATCATAAAATTATAATCACTGATTATGAGCAAGGTAACGAAATCTACAGTTTAAGGCAGTAACTTGTAAGCACACAGCACAAGACACTTGTATGTAAAATCAACCAAGACTTTATTAAACTACTCTAATACACACAAACTAATCTAACAAAAACACACAAACATTCATTCAAACAGTGACAGGTAATGTTATTAACAGAGTATGAATGGAGTCCCAAATGTCTAGCGTTAGACACTTATTTCTTGACCGCAACCTGAGAGAATCAATACTAGTATTTCAAACCTTTGTTCGTTTGCTTAATAGGACTTGCACCAGTTCAGCAAGAATTAGGAGATTGTGTACTTGCGTTTAGATGCTCCTGCGAGCGCGTGCGTTCCCTTCGGTGACGAAGTTGCTGGAGGGAACCTTTTTGGCGCTGATTGGCGGGCAGTCGGTCGATGATGCGTTCTGAGGGACAGCACTCGATGGTGAATGGATGGTTGGCTTTGCCGAGTGGCGCTTCGTGTGCCGGTTTCCTGGATTGCGGGTTGCTATGCAACAGAGTTTCCTCTGAGTCTGGAGAAGCTGCTGGAGCGACTCTGAGAGGGGGTTCTTCGACGAAGTTCAACGAAGGCTCTTATGGAATAGTTGATGAGTTCTGAGTGAGCTCTTGGTGGTGTAAAAAGCGTGTAAGCGTACGCGCTGGACGATGAAAAGGTCCGCAAAAAACTCAAAGCAAGAGCAAAGGTCACTGCAAAAGCAAGGCAAAAAGCAACGCAGAGCTGCTTGTCATTGGGTTATAAGCGTGTCCATCCGACCTGTCCTTCCGAGTGTGTCAGCCAATCAGATATTGTCTTGGGCGGGACCTACGCCCCGTTCTCCGGTTCTTGCATATCATTAGCATAATGTTCACATGATTGTGCGTGCTCAAATATCTAAGAGTTTAGATCAACACTTTAATAAGCCAACTTTCATTTTAAATATGGTGCATCCTACGTAATTCTACTTCATATCAAAATTCTAGAAATCGTTTACCTATCAAGTAGGTAATCCTATCAACCTATCATATAATTTCCCACAGTTGAGGTAGGAGTTAATAAGGATTTAGCTATGATAAATGTTTAAGACACAGATTAAGCGTAGGTGATATAAAGCATACATAAACAGAGGATATACACATGAGGCAACTTCTGGTGATTAGTTCTTATAACTGAGGTAGAAAAACCTAAGAGTATAGGCTGTAATAACTGTTAAACACACTGTAACGCACAGGAACGAGAACAGGATGCAAATGCAAATGCAAATAACGCTTTAATTAGAGAAGACAGTCACAGGTAGGTCAGAGACACAAGGCGAACACAATGGGTCGAATCAGCTCAACACAGATGGACGGTGGCGCAGGGACCTCGGTGGGACAACCGGTGATGGTGCTCGGTGATCAGATGTCTGTAATCCTGTGATGGTGCTCGGTGACCAGCTGCCAGTAATCCTGTGACGGTGCTCGGTGATCCAGTGGCAAAAGCGAACTCTCAGGAAACGACACGACAAAGAACAACAATCAATCCACTTCAGAGACGACAGCACGGAGACAGGAACACACCGGGGAAGTACAACGATCTGACGACATGAGACACCAGTTACTGAACATATAAATTCACACACAAAGTGGTACCAGCTGGCGCTGCTGATCAGAGGTGATCAGTGACCACGCCCACACTTACACACACACAGCACGCGAGACGAGAGAGAGAAAGTAAATTGATCAAACGTGACACACACAAGAAGAACTTCACAGGTTATATAAAACATACATGATACATAAGATATATGTGAGGTAAATACTGGCGATCAATTCAGCTTATTGGAAGCAATTTTGAGACCGTTGTTGGTTAGAAACCATGAGTGGGTTTATTTCAGTCTATTGGTTTTGGAGACAAAAGTCTCTGGAATTTACAGCTGCAGAAAGGAGGTGTCCCTTGTTTAAGGTTTGTGGTGATTCTAGACCATGGGAATGCC
Organism: Semotilus atromaculatus; assembly: GCA_031834385.1. Classification (NCBI taxonomy): domain Eukaryota; kingdom Metazoa; phylum Chordata; class Actinopteri; order Cypriniformes; family Leuciscidae; genus Semotilus; species Semotilus atromaculatus. Next base: position 39,462,726 of record JAULUF010000055.1, on the reverse strand, counting down.
TTAGCACCCTTTGTTTCCTGATAAGGGTATGAATTTATGCATTGGGGTCACCACAGGGTTTCTTAGTCATTTGCTCTTAAGTTTGGGGAACAAAGAGAAATCTTGTCATGCTGTCCTGGCATCGCTGGTGTGAGATTAGACAGGCACAGAAAGGGAAAGGGCATCTTGGCACCATGAATGTGTTTTATGACTTACTAATGGTGCAATGGGGAATCCGAACTGTGGAATGCGGTGTTGTGTTCATTGAATGGCCTGTACATGGATAATCCTACACAGTGGAAATGGCAGTTCAACATTGAGATGTTGTTCTGAATCATCTAAGGTGCTTAGGATTAAGACTCATTGTCAAGAAAAGCTCATTAATTCCTCTTCAAAGAACAATGTTTCTAGGGGTAGTATGGGACTCAGTTACGATGCGAGCACAGCTGTCTCCCGCTCGTATAAACACCATCTTGACCAAAGTAACGAGTCTTAAGTTAGGCCAAGCCATCACTGTCAAACATTTTCAAAGAGTTCTGGGTCTTCTGGCAGCAGCATCCAACGTAATTCCTTTTGGTCTGCTGTACATGAGGGCCCTGCAGTGGTGGCTCAGGACCAGAGGGTTTTCCCCGAGGGGGAACCCTTTTCGCATGATCAAAGTAACGCGCAGATGCCTTCGTTCTTTGGTCATGTGGAAGAAACTGTGGTTCCTGTCCCTAGGTCCTGTGTTGGGAGCACCGTGTCAAAGAAAAATTCTAACCACGGATGCGTCCCTCACAGGCTGGGGTGCGGTGATGGAAGGCCACTACACCAGGGGTCTCTGGAGGGACCATCATCTTTCCTGGCACATCAATTGCCTGGAGATGATGCCAGTGTTTCTGGCCCTCAGACATTTCCTTCCGGACCTCAGAGGTCATCATGTTCTAGTATGAACAGACAATACGTCGGTGTTCTCATATTTAAATCGTCAGGGGGGCCTGATATCGCGTCCTCTGTGCAGACTGGCGCATCAGGTTCTCCTGTGGTCCCAGGGGAAGCTTCTGTCAGTCAGAGCAATGTTTATCCCTGGGGACAGCAATTTGGGAGCAGACATCCTGTCGAGGCAGGTGCTGAGGCCCGGGGAGTGGAGACTCCACCCTGAGTCGGTGGAGCTAATTTGGAAGGAGTTCGGTATGCTGAACTGTATGCTTTAAAGTGGAATGTATTCACTTTATGGTGTAAAGATCATCAGCTGGACCCACTTAACTGCCCAGTGGCTTCAGTACTGGAGTTCCTCCAGAGTCGTTTCTCTGACGGGCTGTCCCGTCCACGCTTAATGTCTATGTGGTGGCCGTAGCTGCCTTCCACATGCATTTAGGGGTGGGCACTTTGGGGAGACACCCACTTATTGTACTTTTTCGTGGAGCAAGGAGGTGTCTGAGAAGTTTATGTCCTTGAAGGTAGCTTTCCTGCTTGCCATTACGTCCCTAAAGAGAGTCGGGACTTGCTGGCTCTATCTGTCGCTCCTTCTTGCCTCGAGTTCGCTCCCGGCATATTAAAGGCCATTCTCCACCCTAGACTCCCTAAAGTGCCGTCAAATGTGGCACGGTCTATTATTCTCCAGGCCTTCCATCCTCCACCGCAAGTGTCGGATGAGCAAGCTAAACTCCATTTACTGTGCCCGATCCGAGCCCTGGATGTCTATGTACAAAGAACCTCGGGCTGGAGGAAGTCGGACCAGCTACTTGTGTGCTTTGGGGCACCTAAAAAGGGTTCTCCTGCCTCAAAACAGTAGATGGATAGTAGAGGCAATTTCTGCAGCTTACGAGGTGCGCGACATGCCTTCACCTCTTCTGCTAAAGGCCCATTCCTCTAGAGGGGTGGCCTCCTCTAAAGCTCTACTAGCAGGTGTTTCCCTTCATGAGGTCTGTGATGCCGCAGGCTGGGCTTCCCCTCACACTTTTATAAAACACTACAGTCTGGATCTGCCTCCGAACAATTCTGATTGTTGCTTCGAACAATCAGAAGCTGACACGGCTATGTTCGTATTTGATTGAAGGAACTCTAGAGCTGTGGTTCAAAACCATCTCAGGGAACCGAGTTTACGTTAGTAACAGAGTATGTTTCCTGGAATGTTTCTAAAACAGGTAAATACAATATTTATTGTCAGTCAAAATAATAGAAATCACTTGAAAATATGATCACTCAATGTTCCAGTTAATGAACATTTTTGATTAAGGCTATATAGACAGGCTATATCAGCCTACTACAGTGATATGTAACAGGTCCCTATTAAAGGCTAATTAGCTGCTGAAATAATCAATCTTTTGGGGTTATTCGTGGTCTGTTGAAGTCATTTTGTTGCTTTTTTCACTTTTAAAGGGTGAATAGGCTAATGTCATCTCGTTGTACCGTTTTACAAAATGCTTGTTTACTGTTTCATGGAAGTTACTCCAATAATTCACGCTAAGCGTCATGGAGCGTAAAAAGGTGGATAAGGCTGTGGCTGTGTCCGATAACTTGGGCTGTTGCCTCGCTGCCTTATAGGCAATGACTTTGAAAGCCCTGTGCTGCTCTGAATAAGGGCTGTGTCCGATAACTGAAAAAAAAATGCGGCCTTTGGAGGACGCATTCTACGGTAGGAAAGCCTCAAGACATTCGGCTGGATCTCTAAATAAGCTGCAACTTTAATAATGTTCGACCGAGGGGGGGGGAAAGCTTCTGGGAGGGTGTTTGACTCGAGGTCATGGTGAAGGACCCTAGGTTGAAATTACTCCGAACCATCCCTTTAACTAATAATGCCAATGCCAAAATGTTTTCTTTGTTCACCAAGTAATGAAATGGCATTGGTCTGGTCAGGCATTATTGTTAAAATCGCAAGACTGTAAGGAGAAAATGACAATTTGATGGATGATTTAAATATATTCTGTAATCACATTTTGGTATGTATTAATTCCACCATCACACCTGAGCACGAAACGCTGCTTGGATAGTTTCAAGATAGTTACAAATAATTAATCATTTAATTGTTCAAATGTGTTTATTCTTGTTAGATTTTAAATTTTTTTTAAAATCAGTTTTGCTTTGTGGTTTATTGTAAAAGACACAAATGATGCCATCAAGTTGTTGTTTAGAGCACGCGTCTTCCAGGAATTCTGCTGTAACCAGGTAATTAGTAATTTCAGGAAGTAATTTCAGCAAGAAAGAAAGAAAGTAATTTCAGCAACACAATCACTGTTAGCAAGACATTATGTGTCAATATGGGTGTCACAATAACCACGGGGACCAGAATACTAATCAACAGACTTTATTTATACACTGAGCAAATCCAGGGCAGAAGAATAAACATAGGAAATTCAGAAGATACTTGTAGACACATTAAACTTGAACTCCTAAATGCTCTCATAGTCCTTATGATATCATTCGTAGATGCGCATGGGATGTTCTCACTGACAGTCCTCGCGATATCACTCACAGATGCACAGAAGACCGCGAGTGCTTAGGGTTCCATTTGGGACAGGGCCATAGATGCACGGGGAATTCTCATACAGACAGTCCTTGAATTTTCACTCACAGATGCACGGGGAATTCTCATACAGACAGTCCTTGAATTAACACTCACGTCAGTCACTGGAGATGAGCAGTCGATCCAGTATTCACGTTCCTAGAAGACTCTTGAATAAACAATCACGTTAAATATAGGAATCACCTCGAGCGTTGAAACGTTGAAACACTCCGAGGCATACTAACACTTGGATCGCCAACGCGGGAACATCCCCGTTTGTAATGATGATCTCTCACGTAGACACCGGAGTCACCCCTAGTGAGGGAACACAGAGCCACTCGCCGATAACCTATGGAGCCGGTGTTTCAGAACACAGATATAGCATGTGGAAACAGAAATATGAAGTAACGTATAATACCCCGCAGTGAGACAATGGGAGTGAGGAGGTTCTAAGGGCATAGCAAGATCATGAGATGATAGGGAACAGCTGTGGAGATGAGGGGGAAGTGAGTGCAGGTGCGAGGATCTAGGAGGAATGCTGGGAAATGTAGTGCGGGACAGAACCAGGGAAATCACTTGTGCCACAAGTGAGCTTTTAAACATCACCAATTTTAACTCCATATAAATAACCATCCCAAATGTGTTCAGTGAAGTTCATCTGAAATTTGTACAGGCCAGTCCAATAAATCACTTCTTCTACATGTGTACACTTTGTTTGATTTTCATGCATGATTTTTCTGCATCGGTTTGTATTGAGTGAAACTTAAATAAGCAAATTAGAATGTGAAGTCTTCATCCTTTTGATGAGCCTTTCTTTTAGCCGTTGTAGAATTAAAGAAGCTGTCAAAACCATGCACATACATAAAATAACACACAATCACTGGATTTTTAACCTTATTCCCTGTTTTTTTGTTGTTGTTGTTTTTTTTGGTACAATATTTCACAATATTACTTTTTTTGGTTCTATTTTTGATCAAACAAATACAGCCTTGGTGAACATGAGAAGAAGAAAAAAGAAAATCAACCCCAAACCAGGAACCATTAAATATTAGTGTATGCTATTTTGCAATCAATTTAATTTTAATCATAAAGCTATAAGTCTGAAACAAGAAACTAGTACAAAAGGTCATCAGAATTACTCTGGTCATTTGCATAAGCCTCGGCTGGATGTTTTCTTGAACAAGGTTTGAACAGCTTGTTGGGTGTTCATTTTTGCAGAAATTCACTGAGGTGACATTGAGTGATTGTCTAAAGAAAAGAAAGAACGAAAAATGAACAGAAACCAATTTAGAAAAAAGTACAACATTCATGGATCTTGTGAATATATATATATATATATATATATATATATATATATAAACTTGATATATATATATATATATATATAACTATATATATATATATAATCAAAAACTTGATACAATAATAAGAACTTAAGTTATTATTTTAATTATTTGAATATAACAGGATATGAACACGTGTATACTATATATATATATATATATATAGTATACACGTGTTCATATCCTGTTATATTCAAATAATTAAAATAATAACTTAAGTTCTTATTATTGTATCAAGTTTTTGAGTCTGTAATACCTTGTCCCCAAACGTGCAGGGGCAGGGTTCATGAGGATTTTCTTCAAGATATTTAGATTGTTTAGTCTGTACCAGTTCATGGAATGTTTCTTTAGTAAAGTTAACCTGTAAATATAAAGACGAATACACACATTTGTCATGTTTACTTTGTGTCTGTAATGAGATCAAAATGTTAATCTACAAATGCAATTTGCAGTTTAAAGTTCACTGACAGAAAATACATACGCCGTTAAGGTGCCTCAACCAAGTACTTGAGAATAAATCAGAGAGGTAGACTTTCCTCTGTTGATCGTAATCAGAGGGAGTGTTTTTGATATATTTGTGACATGAAGCCAACGCAAAGACTGGGTGACAGAAAATGGATTATTGTTATAGACAACTTTCAAACAAAAAATTAGTGTGACTGACTGGTTACAAATAAGGCAGGACCATTAGTTGTGGTTTTCATATATCATCTTACCGTCTATATCATCGCGAAAGCCGTCGAACATCGATCCAGAGTAATCGCTGTCCATGAATATCACCATCTGCAGCACATACACATGATGAGAAAATAGTTATATTTAGAAATACAGCCGAATCGTTCCCTTTACTGAAGCGGTTTTATATCACTACTGGTTCTTGTTTCCCCTTTCAAAAGCGTTGCCGTATCAGTTGTGAAAGTAGCAGGCCTAATGTGACTGTAGGGTAAGATGGGCCTGCTAGAAAAAGAAGAGTAGGAAAAAGAGTCGCAAGGTCTGAATTTAAGATTGGGATTTGTTAAGTAAGAAAGAGGTGGAAGAGGGTACAATTTGTCACATTTGGCAGGAAATTATTTTTTTTAATTATTAAACAGAATCCATCTCTCTCTCTCTCTCTCTCTCTCTCTCTCTCTCTCTCTCTCTCTCTATATATATATATATATATATATATATATATAGTGTATATATATATATATATATATATATATATATATATATATATATATATATATGGTGCTGTTCAAAAGTTTTGGATCTGTAAGATTTTTAACATTCTTAAAGAAGTCTCAACAAGGCTGCATTTATTTGATTAAGAATAAAAAAAAACAGTAATATGGTTATGTGACAATTTAAAATAACTGTTTTCTATTCTAATATGCGGATTTGATGCTCAAAAACATTTATTAGTATTATCAATGTTGAAAACAGTTGTGTACGTTTTTTTTGATAAATATAAAAAGTTCAAAATAACAGCATTTATTTTAAATAGAATCTTTTGTAACATTATAATCTTTACTGTAACTTTTTATCAATTTAATTAATCCTTGATGAAGTATTGATTTCTTTTATTTATTTCCCCCCAAAAATAAAATAAAATTCTCACTGACCCCAAACTTTTGAATGGTAGTGTTTAATGTTACAAAAGCTTTCTATTTCAGAGAAATGCTGTTCTTTTGAATTTTCTATTCATCAACGAATCCTGAAATAAAAATGTAAATAACTGTTTTCAACATTGATGATGCGAAATGTTTCTTGAGCATTAAATCATATTAGAATGATTTCTGAAGGATCATGTGACACTGAAGACTGGAGTAATAATGCTGAAAATATAGTTTTGATCACAGGAATAGATTACACTTTACTATATATTCACTTTGAAAACAGCAGTTTTAAATTGGTATAATATTTCACAATATTACAGTTTTTTTCTTTTTCTGTATTTTAATTAGATAAATGCAGCCTTGATGAGTAGAAGTTTTGAATGGCAGTGTATATACTATAATACATACAAATTATGTAAACATTGAATACATACCTTTGAAAATTTTTTGTCATCATGCATTTTCTTGAGCGTGTCTTTGAAAAGTGCAGGATCAAGCTGTCATAAAACATACAGAATTAATGGTCTAGAAGTCAGCAGGTTGTCAGATTAAACACAACAGTTCCTATGTCCTTATCCCTGTAATTACATGGTAAATTCTAAAATCAATTTTTAAGATGAACCATTAAAAGAAAATAAATAAATAAATAATAAATGTAAAAAATTAAATAAAATTGTTGTATGTTTATTTGTCAAATGTATATTATCCATAGCTACACTTATAAATGAGTGATGGTAATTTTTGTTTTTTACTATATAGATTAGTATTATTATTATATTTTTTCATGTTCAGATAAATGATTACTTAACATTCCGTCCCATTTATTGTTTTACTGAGAAATTTTGTGGGCAGAATTTCTTTCCCATTGGAATCCGTGCGATTGGGAGTTTTGCATGAGGGTTAAAATGTTCCCCAGATTTTTCTCAAATTCAAATTTGACAGAAAACTCGACAGAAAATACTTCTCGACAAACACCTTCTAAATGAACACCTCGACAGAAAACTGCTTGGTTTAAAAATGAATTATTTGAGAGCTGTGAGTTTTATACATCGCTACACTCTTGAGATAGAGAATTGGTATTTTTATATCATAATATTTTGGCTCATCATTATAAATATACCGTATATCCATCTGATAAACTCTTGAATCTTGTTATACTTACTGGCTTGTCAAGAAACTGAAACTTGCTGCCTTGTCCCAGACCGCTCATGTAGACGTATATGTTGTCATCGGGTCCACTGCATTAAATGAAAATAATAATGGTACTTCATTTTAGCTGCAAATTCACATTACAGAGAAGCAGCAATTACAGGGCCAATCACTGAAGCGGCAGATCCGTTAGAGTTATTTCATTATACATCCCTGGTGACAGGGACGTGCACAGACATTTTGTGGGGCAGGGGCTCAATTGAAAAAAAGGGCACTTCTCATAATTACGTGTTTTTTTAAAACAAAAAAGTATATATATTAACACAACTCTGACTTTCTTTAAAAAAAAAAATGTAAAAGTTAATTTTATCTTCCTCAAACTCACGCAATTGTTTCATTTTCAAAAGATGTCTACAAAATAATCAGTTCACACAGGAACCATGTCTTAGTATACATTTTTTTTAAACATTTATTAGGCTTCAAAAATAAAAACGCTTTTAATTTAAGTAAACTTCAAACAATCCTCACATAAACCCATAATAAATGTCATATTTACCTGTGCCCTTCCTGTCTAACAGGTAGGACATATACAGAAATTGAATAAAGTTATCAGACAGTCTGCGCTGCATAAATTATAAATGATATATAGACTAATCCTTATTAAAGCTACGCAAGTTCTTTAGTCAAGAGCAGTGAGTAGTAATTTTCTCTGTTCCCTTTGTTCTTTGATTAACTTTACTGACAGAACTGTTCTTTTTGATTAACTTTACTGACAGAAAGCTTTATTGGTAGCTGGCCCTTTAAGACCAGCCGCTTCTGGATCTCACACGCGCCTCTTTATGTCCGTCATAAGACTGCTCTTATGTTATGAAGATACTTGACAAACGACATTTTGGCATAATTCTGTGTTATTGTTCGTTCAAGCGCGAAATAGAACTGTATTCTGGCGCGCGGTCTGTGCATGAGCAATTTGCGCATGATCTGGCGCTCATCTTTCTGTGAGTCAGCACATTCACAGGCAGCGGGCTCTCTTTTGACTTGTGGCGCATTGGTTTGAAGCAGGTTTAAAGTTTTTACTCAACTTTGTGTGGGCCTTATGTAAAGTACGGGACAAATCGCGTCCCTTATTGATTTGATACGGGCCGGGACGCATTATTTTACTTGTAAATACGGGATGATTCCGTATTTTAAGGGACGAGAGGGAGCGCTTAAGAACTCCTGACCTGATATTTAGATACACTATTCAATAAATATATTTGTTTGACAGGGAAGCTGTGCGCAAAGAGGAATATATATTATTTTTCAAAAAAAAAAAAAAAAAAGCACCCAAGAAAAAAGGGCACTTTCTCTCCAGGAATAAAAAGGGCAGGTGCTCAAGCCCCTTTTGATGTTTATGTGTGCACGTGCCTGCCTGGTGATAATTTTAGGCAAAGTGGTTTCCAAAATCCACATGTAGAATTATTTATAACGTGAAACAACTGTTTTTGACCAGTTGGTGGTGCGGTCACCTAATTCATAGAAAATTCTGTATTTCGACAAACACATTGGCTGCGTCCGAAATCGCATACTCTCCTGAGTGGGTACTTTTTTGAATAAATGATTGACTTTGACTGCTAAAAAAGTAGATTCTATATAGTATTGTAATGACCCGGCAGTCAGCACTAGCAGCTGGGTGCATTATGGGTAATTGTTTGTTGGGAGTTGATTTATGTGTTATTACAGCAAGATCGTTGAGTTTTTGGGATAGTAAAGTTATGTGTGTTTATCTTCAAGTTAGGTTAGTGGTTCTTGGTTCATTTACTGCCTTGTTATGTAAAAATGTGTTTCTCACCATCATGGAGAGAGATGTGTAAGGGAGCGACTGGCGATAGGGCCTTACCAGTGTGGTTCGTTCAATGTTCAGAATAAAAAGAGAAGAAAGACAACAGTTCTGCCTCCTGCTGGTTTATTTTACCAATGCTTCTCTTGCTGAAACACTCATGGTTGTGCAGTGTATGGGACACAAGTGTTCATATCTCGTGCTAGTAATTAGCATAGTAAAAGTGAGATAGCGTAGCTTAGCTCTGGTCAGTCCCACGTATAATAACTACAAGTTATTACAGTATGTGTGTCGTATGAATGTAATAATCCATACATATTACATGTAGGCCACAGGAGAGGATTTATGAATATAGCGAAGTTACGTAACTGGCGTTGGTAGGTCACATGATAATGACAATATGGCAAATGTAGTATTTCCGGATTACATTCATTTAATACTACACACATACATACTGGAGAACATACTTTTTTAGTGGTCGTGAAGTAATGACGAATTCAAAATAAATTTCTACTCAAGAGAGTGTGCGATGTTGGACGCAGTCAGAATCTCACCGGAAGTAGATGATCATCTGAGGAGTTTTAACTCTTTTATGAGTTCTGATAAATTCGGACATACTTCTTTTGTCACATACTGCTTTTTGCCTACTATTTAGTACTGGCCATCTGCCATCTGTCCAGGGTGCTTTCCCCTGACTCTGGCCTAGGCTCCAGCCCTATGACTTAGAAAGTCGGATATGGAATAGAGAGAGCGATATTATGTAATTTCAGATTCAAAGTTATAACTCTAGCACCTGTGCTGCTTCCTCACATTCAGTGGTTGGCCCTTAACCAACTGCACAAAAGTGAAGGTATTAATAATATTAATCATTAATAACATGACATATTGATATCATTGAAAGTTTCTTCTTCACAGACAAACTAACCTGTCTATGACTTTTTTGGCCATGCTCTTATCCCCTCGAAGAGCAGCCAGGAAGTTCTCTGGGGTCAGATCCTGTAAGATCATAATTGTCATAATTAATCATTATTGTTAAAAATTATAATTGTGCACAGATATGGAATAAAAACATAAAAACAAAACTAAACACGTTACCATGTCAAAACAAAACAAATATTACCTTTCCAGTGTAGTTCTTTGGAACTCCTGAGTACACGTCTAAACCATCAATTAAACTGATAATCTCTCCTTTAGTTGGGTTACTGCAGGCAGTGAAGAAAAGTTCAGTGTTAAACGCAGTCAGCTCCAACAGTCTTAACAACACTTTTCTGTGATGACGTGTTTCTAGAATTATTAAATCTTGCAAATATTGCTAGCAAATGCTGTTATGGGGGTGTTTGTAATGCATGTCTGAGGAAATGACGGTCGATTTGACATCTTTCTCTCTTCTGTCTTCTGTAATCATCAATCTCTCTATTTTCTTCCTCTTTTGGAAAGTCATGCAAATGCTATATGGTATCATGCATTTTTGATATTTTTCCCGGTTTGCTATTGTTTTGCTTTTAGCAAACCCCAGAAATGCGGCTCCGTCACACTGTTGTTCCCTCACTATAATTAGCATATGTTTAGCACAGAAGATTGAGATCAACTATGAAACCCATGATACTCAAAAGCTTCAGAAAATTACTCACTGTGGATCCTGAGCGATGTCATCATACATCATCACCACAATCTGCTCATCAGGAATTTTATGTCTCTTAATTAACTGATAATGAAGGCACACGTTGGCCTGAAACGCAAATGATAAAGATTTCAGTTACTGTCATCATTTATAAACTGAGGCACAGCACACCTTGAAAAACACAAACACAAACCTGGTGTTTGTAATTTTCCCAGCCCTTTGAGCCGGCGACAAGGAGAATCCATTTTTTTCCAGACATTTCAGAAGCCTTTTCCAAGCAAAGTCTATTGGAATCTAAAATAATAATAACAATACTAACAATTTAAAACAAAATTAACATTGTTCTAATGCTTTTAATTGGCTAACATGCATTTTTTAATGGCTCATATATTTATGATGCGTTTTAAGAAACACAGAAAAGAACACAAGTATTTGATATGTTATAAAGTTCAGGACGATATTACAAGAGTTCAGGTTTTAAAATTAAGTGTTGCTTTCTATTCATGAAGTGCTGAAATGTCAATCACTCGTCATGATGTTAAAAATACTGGTCAAAATATTTTCTATTTTAATTATCTACATAATTAAATACAGTTGCTATAAGTGTTTAGTGATTTAGATTATGTAGATGATTGTATCATATGCCATCATACCTGTGTTGAGTATCAGGTGTTCCTGTCCTGTTGATTTCTGGTGTTTTAGTCAGACGGCCTCTGTCTTTATATAGGCAGTGTATCCCGTTCATTTGAGACGCATGGGCGGAGAGTTTGTGCTGGTGGGAGTGTGTATTTCATATTATGCAATAATTTTTATATTCACTTTAATTGATGGCAGTTGGTGACTTTGTGAAGCATCTTAAAACGAGTTTTGAATTAGAATTAAGTTGATTTGGTTTTAAACTTTTGAGGTGGGACACTTGTTACAGTAACAGTTAATCAAATTGGAAATATGAAGCTCTTCCACAGGTTTTCTCTTTTTTTAAATGATTGAATTATTATTATTTATTGAATGTCATTTGCGCGAGTTGCTTCAGTTTTAGTTATTTTACACTTTGTGATTTTTTTATAATTATGTAGTTACTAATAACTAATAGTTACTTTAAAGAAAAAATCCTGTCCAGATGAAATTTTTTCAAAATATGCAAAAAACTTGATTTTGTAATGTCTTAAATAAGCCTTTATGATTTTTTTACTTGCAAAATTGATAATATCAGAGAAAATTATAACCATGCAACCATCTACAGTATTGCTTCAGACATTGTGCAATAGACTCCCTAAGGAACATTTCATTCCTCATTCTTTTCATTGTTTTCTATAGGAGAGGAAGAATTGTCAAAGTTTGTTAAATCATCAAAATACACGTTTGTTAGACCCTATACCGACTAAGCTACTAAAAGAGATGCTTCCAGAAGTCATAAATTCACTCCTTGAGTTGAATTATATTAATTCATCATTGTCATTATGTCCCAAAACCTTTCAAGCTACTGTTAAGCATCTCACTGCAAACAACACAACTTTACCCTAAAGTTAGTTCATTACTGCTCTCACATCTCCCTTTTCAGTCAAAAATACTAGAAAATAAATTGTGTTTGTGAGATTTCCAGTCAGAATTTAGACTATCATAGACTTCAGTTCAATGACATTAAAGCTACGTTTTAACTTTCGCATGAAACTGAAACGGTTAAGACATGAATGGTGTCACATGAATATGTCAGATGAAAGATTAACTTCTGTCCCACACAAATTCATGGCGAATGAATCACTTTTTTCAATTAGTTTTTTTTGTCAATATCATACCTTGTTTCTTTGGTGAGTTATTTTGCACTAGACAGATTATGTCAAAATAATAAAGTGTTTTTTTTTTTATGTAAAAAATAATAATAATAATAATACCAAGGTGAAAAAAAACTGCACAAGAAAACCAAATCTTACAAAATGCATCAACATAAATAAGGAGAGAACTAAATGGCTTTGATTCAGTGACATTAAATGTACTTTTTATCCTTGTGTGCACCAAACCCATCTAGCGTGTTTGCTGCCAAAAAGCAATTTTTTTTAGTTTCATCTGTCCACAGAACCCTGTACCATTTGAAGGTCCGGTCGTGTCTGACAACTGAATTTGCTGGAGTTTGTTTTTGGAGGAGCGAGGAGGATTTTTCTTGAAACCCTCCCAAACAACATGTGGTGATGTAGTTTTTTTTTATTTTTTATTAATAGGTTTCTGACCCCAAGGCTCAACTAAACTCTGCAATTCTCCATTGTGATCCTTGAAGAGTCTTTGGCCACTCAAACTTTCCTCCTCGCCGTGCATTAAGGTAATATAGACACACGTCCTCTTCCTGGCAGATTCGTAACATCTTTAGATGATTGGAACTTCTTAATTATTGCCCTGATGGTCAAAATGGGGATTTTCAATTCTTTAGCTATTTTCTTACAGCCACTTTCTATTTTGTGATGGTCAACAATCTTTTAATGCACATCAGAACTATATTTGAACTTTGGTTTTACTCATTGTGATGAATGATTAAGGGGATTTGTAATTTGTGTTTCCTCATGTTTAAACTCCTGTGAAACAAGAAGTCATGGCTGGACAATTTCAAGTTCCCAGTCACCCTGGTGTGCTAAAAAAATTCAATATTAATGGGAATATACTTCAGAGATATTTTACTCGTAAATAATTCTAGGGGTACCAATAATTGTGGCCAACTTGTTTTGGAGAAAAACATTTATTTCATAATGTGTTCAATTATTTTACTTCAATGAAAGGTTCGATTTTTGCCATATATATATATATGTAAGTGTTACCTTTTTTCATGCTTGGCACTAATTGCACAAGCAAGTCTAAAAAGGAACTATTTTAGCATATTTTCAATTGTTGTTGTTGTGTGTGTGTGTGTGTGTGTACCTACTTAACCATATTTTGGGGACAAATTTGTACCCAGAATTAAGCAAAACCTAACAAAATCTCCAAAAACTTGTTTGTAAAACCAGTAAAAGAAATAAAATAAAAGAATAGTTTTTTTTAGAATTGTAAAAATGCAGAAAGTTTTCTGTGATGGTTTAGGATGTGGGTTAAGAATAAGTTATAAAATATATAACTATGCAATGTACCCATTTAGATAGTAAACGTGTGTTTATTTGTTTGTTTTTTTAGTCCCGATGAGGAAAAACACTTTATAAATCATACTAAGGGAGGTTTTCTGAAGATGCAAATATGCAGAAGGTTTCCTGTGATGAGTAGGTTTAGGGATAGAATATACAGTACAGTTTTTACAGTATAACAATCATTATGTTTATGGAATATAGGGTAGCACTTTAATAATACGTATACAGTATACAAAATGATTTAAAATTCTGCTTCGAGTTATTGTTTTAAACAGTCGCAGTGTGTCAGACTCATTACACTATACTACAACAGTTGTATAGTGACCACGATTAGGGGTCGACCGATATGTGATTTTCCGGGCCGATACCGATTATTACATATCAAGTAGACAGATAACCGATATTTTGAACCGATATATATAGCCTATGTCTGGTGTAAAAATTTAAATTAATGTCAAAATTAAGAATAACAAAGGGTTTTGACAAATACTTTCTATAATGATTTTAAACATATCTTTGAATCTGAGAACTGTTAATAATAACATTATTATTATTTAGCTCCGCGTTTACAGGATGCTGGAGACACCCGCCCAAGGCTTCTGAGAAATTAAAGAGAAAAATACCCCTAGAGTCTGCGAGAGCGGGGGCGGAAGATGACTCGATGTTGGACAACATGGTTAACGACTTAGGAATGGAAACGGATATGAGTATGGAGAGTAAGACTAGTTCAAGATCTGCAGTTAGTAAAGTCATTGAACTCCAAGTTTGTGTCTGTGGCTGGAGCAAGGCGACAACGGTCAGGGGTTTGAAGGTTCATCAAGGGAAAATGAAATGCTTGAGGGAGAAGGGACAAGGGCCTCGCATTGATCAGTACTTCTTACGAAGTCAGTCAAGTCAGTCGAATGAAATCCAGCGACAGGAAGCAAACCACAGCTCGCAGGATATCAGCACCCCTGTCATAGAGGAGAGGAGGGCTTGCACAGTTAGTGATGAACATATTCATACTTGTGAAACCGGTCAGACTAACCAGCATAAGAGAGAAAAGAACCTCAACGGGCATAGGCCTGGAGTTAGATGGCCAAGAGCTTGTGAGAAAACTGCATGGGACACAGTAAACAAAGATCTATGCTTTGCATTGGAAAGATTAACTGGTACAGTTGAAAAGAAGCTGGATAAATTTGGGGACATCATTTACGCATATGGAAGTGAGAGGTTTGGTGTGGAAAAAAGGAAGGAAAAAGTACAAACAACTCCTGGAATGTCTAGACGGCAGCAGAAAATTGAAGGGTTAGTTAGAGAAAGGAGACAGCTGAGGAAGCAATGGAAAAGAGCAGAACAAAGTCAGAAGGAGGGACTCAATCTCTTACAAAGGGACATAAAAGATAAGCTGGCAACATTACGCAGAGCTGAGCGTCTACGGAAACGCTACAAAAAGAAGGAACGTGCGAGGGCTAATTTCTATAAAGACCCATTCAAATTCGTAAAGAAGTTATTCACCAGTGAGAAGAATGGCACTTTAAAAGCATCTAGAGTTGAGCTAGAGAGATATTTGGAGGAAACGCATACAGATGCAAAAAGGCATGAGCATATGTCAATTCCATCAGACATACCACCTATCAACCCACCAGAATACCAAATGGAGGTCTGTGCACCTAAGTGGAAAGAGGTAGAGCAGGCTGTGAGAAAGGCAAGAGCTTCATCATCTCCAGGGCCTAATGGAGTTCCGTACAGAGTGTACAAGAGTGCTTCAGGAGTTCTGCAAATTCTGTGGAAATTGTTAAAAGTGGCATGGGAAAAACAGGTTGTATCTCGAGCATGGCGCAGAGCTGGTGGAGTCTTTATACCTAAAGAAAAAGATGCTACAAGCATCAGTCAGTTTCGTCCTATTTCACTATTAAACGTTGAAGGTAAGATTTTCTTCAGCATTATTGCCCAGAGATTGTCGACCTACCTATTAAAGAATGGCTTCATTGACACTTCAGTTCAAAAAGCGGGCATTCCAGGGTTCTCAGGATGCTTAGAACACATCAATGTTATCTGGCAACGAATTCAGTCAGCTAAAAAGGAGAGGAAGGAGCTCCATGTGACATTCCTGGATTTGGCTAATGCATATGGTTCAGTGCCACATGAGCTTCTTTGGGCAGCATTTGATTTTTTCAGAGTACCAATGTCAATAACAAATTTAGTGAAAGCCTATTTTGGAGATTTGCAATTTAGTTTCTCAACTCCAAAATTCAGCACTGCATGGCAATGCTTAGAGGTTGGAATAATGGCAGGATGCACCATTTCTCCACTGGCTTTTACCATGGCAATGGAAGTAATCATTAGGGCATCAAGATGGGTAGTAGGAGGAGAGCGCTTGGCTTCTGGCATGCGACTACCACCAATCAGAGCATACATGGATGACATGACAACCATGACTACAACAGTAGCCTGCACTAATCGGTTATTGGGGAAGTTAACAGATAATATTGAATGGGCACAAATGCAATTTAAGCCCTCTAAATCAAGGAGCATCTCGATAGTTAAAGGAAAGGTAGTAGATAAAACATTCTTCATTAATGGTGAAGCAATACCAACAGTTTCTGAGAAGCCAGTGAAGAGTCTTGGGAGATGGTACGATGGAGATCTAAAGGACACAGTTCGAGTGGGAGAAGTTAGACAACAAGCAGTGGAAGGGTTGAAGAGCATAAACAGCTGTGCTCTACCAGGCAAACTAAAACTCTGGTGCTTTCAGTTTGGTCTACTGCCGAGGTTGCTGTGGCCACTGACTGTGTACGAGGTTCCGTTGACAACAGTGGATAAGCTGGAAGCGTTAATAAGTTCATACATCAGGAAATGGTTGGGAGTTCCACGCTGCCTCAGCAGAGTGGGACTTTATAGTAAAGGAATATTGCAGCTGCCAGTCTCTGCTTTAACCGAGGAGTTTAAGTGTGCCAAGGTCAGGCTGGAAATGACATTAGTAGAGTCACGTGACAAATGTGTAAGGGAGGCAGCCCCTGTGTTAAAAACTGGTAGAAAGTGGTCAGCAAAGAAATCTGTAGTAGAGGCAAAGGCTGACCTTCAAATAGGGGATATCGTGGGACAGGTACAGCATGGAAGAGGGGGTTTTGGGCTCAGTGTAGCTCCTCCTAAATGGCACAAGGCAGGCCCAGCTCAAAGGAGGAAGCTGGTAGTCAACGAGGTGCGAAAGCAGGAGGAGAGGATGAGGTGTATAAAGGCCATTTCCCAGGCCAAGCAGGGAGAGTGGATGAGATGGGAGAGTGTGGAACAACGCAAGATGGGCTGGCAAGACCTTTGGTCAATGGAAGAGAGTAGGATCAGTTTCCTTATTAGGTCAACATATGATGTTCTCCCATCACCGCAGAACCTAAACCTCTGGGTAGGAGAGGATCCCTCTTGTCCTTTGTGTTCATCACCTGCCACATTAAGGCACATTTTGACAGGATGTAAGGTGGCTCTTAGCCAAGGTCGGTTTACTTGACGCCATGACCAAGTACTGCGATGTTTGGCTTTAGCATTGGAAGGCAAGCGTAGTATGACCAATAAGTTGCCGCCTGTTCTAGCAAAACATTACACGCAGAAGACAACATTCCTCCGCCCAGGCGAGCAACCACCAAGAAAAGTTGTTAACACCAATTCTCGGCCAGGACAAATGGAAGCTGCTAGGGACCGGAAGATGCTGGCTGATCTTGATCAACGGCTTATTTTTCCACCTGAGATTGCCACCACTAACCTACGACCAGACATTGTTTTGTGGTCTGGATCAGCACGCATTGTTCAACTGATAGAGTTGACAGTGCCATGGGAGGATGCTGTAGATGAGGCATATGAGAGGAAGAAACTGCGGTATGCTCATTTGGCCACTGAAGCAGAACAGCGAGGATGGAGAGTCCAGGTTTATCCAGTGGAAGTGGGTTGTCGAGGTTTTGTGGCACACTCTACAACCCGGTTCCTCAGAGACGTCGGATTCAGTGGCCAAGAGTTGCGTCGCACAGTAAAGAACTTATCTGAAGCAGCAGAAAGGAGCAGCAACTGGCTGTGGTTGAGACGGAAAGATTCTAGCTGGCTGTGTACAGGCCGCCACGCTACGGTTTTGTAGAATTCTTGAAAAACTTGAAGAGTCTGTTGGTTTATTTGTATAGGTTTAGTATTTACAGTCATTACGTTCCTGTGTATATTGCGTGAATGACGGGTGGTTGGGCAGATATTGTGTTTTGCGGTAGGTGGTATGCCATATGGAACCGTTGCCACTGGAACTGCTTTAACGCACCAGTGGGGCTCGACAGCCTTAGTCAAACGGGTTGGCGCGTATGGTTGGGTTGCGGAGAGATTGTGAGATTGTGGTTAGGTCTCAGCAGCAGGAGGGATGTAGAGGTCAGTAAGCTGGGCTGAGTTGAGTGGGGGACGGAGGGGGGTGACTCTGGGACGCCAGAGTCACTGTCGAGCCCTCTTGAGGTGTCGTGGGCTAGTCGACGAAACACTGAGGACGGAAGGTGCCCACTTGAAGACCCTAGAGATGTCCCCTACTCGGCTCAATCCAGACGGTTGTCGTGCTGGTCCACTAGGGAGACCACACTGTAGTTGCAGCCGTCGTGTGTGCTGACGCGCCAAGTACACTGCAGCCGTTAACGGCGGACAGAAGGGGAGTCACACCCTCATATGGAAAGAAGCGTAAATGGATGGAGAAGCATAGTTTACTGTAAAGCTACGTCTTAGTGTTGCTTATCTTGGCGAAAGCCGAGTACAAATCAGCATGAAGTTTTTAACATCTACTCTCGTGTAATGGAAATCATTATTAAATTATTAATAACAATAATAGTAATAATAATAACTTAAAAAGTGACCACCCAGCAGCATTCTGTAAACATTTTGTATAACTTAATGACTCTATATTAATGGTTAAATAAAAATTTTGTAACCAAAAAGCATTTCTAATTAATTGAAATCATCAAACTTATTCAATTTATTTACAGTTTGACAAAATTATAATTTTAGGGTCCTATGAAAAAAAATTTTTTGGGTTGCCGTGGAGCTCTTTTTGTTTCTGTGTGTTTATGATATTTATTTATTTATTTGTTTATGCAATCATGTCCTCATATAATGATGTGAAACAGCGCAAGCGTAACGCATGCTCCAGTGTGTGTGTGTGTGTGTGTGTTGACCACACACAGTGTGGTAAATTAAATCACGCGTCTGGTCTGCGTCATTCATTTAGAGACACCCAGGATTCATATTTAAATAGTCTTTTTACGGTTTGAAATTCGATTTGATTTGTTCTGACCTGCTTTTTAGTAATTCATCAAAAAGTTTACAAATTCTGTGACAATCCGCTTTATACAGTAAATTCCGTTTTTATGACTGGATTCCGCGATTCCGTCTGTGTTTTCTGCATCGCGGAAATCACAGGGGCCAGGGCAATATTATATCAGGGGCGTAGAATTTAGTAGGGACGTGTCCCTATCAATATCCATCCAATGACCTCTGATTTGTCCCTAGCAATAATTTTGATAAAAAAATTATTATTATTGATTATTATTTTATATATAAATTTAAATATATTTATATATAAAACCACGCTTACAAGAGCATTCTGTGAAAAAGGCGCGATTCCCTTTTTCCCCAAGTCCCGCCCCGCGAACCTCCATCGCTAATCCGATTGGCTTTACTTTTTCTTTCTAACATATGAGAGGCTGTAGCTTAATTGGGTTGTGAGAAGGGGCACGTGGTAAGTGAGGGAGAAGTCAACAGCTCAAAACAAATGAAACAGTGAACAAAAATACAGGACAAATCGCGTCACATATTGATTCAGTTTTTTTCAATGTAGCCTATGACAATCGCGAGATAAGTAGCAAACCTAAACTTTGTGTGTGGTTGGGTGTGTGTGTGTCTTTGTCTCTGTAGGTCCTGGTCCTGGTAAACCCTTATAGGGGCAAAATAGAGTGCCGAAGTTATGACGCCACTTTGTAGGCCAAAACGCGGAAGTGAGTTATCATTTTAGCACTTCCGGTTCCCTCGCCCTAAAGTCTATGTTTTTTTTTTATGTGTTTTTGCTAAATCGCCTGAAATAAGGTCGGTGGTTAACAAAGTCTCTAAATATTTTCACGTTTTGATCTATGACATAAAACACACCAGTTATAACCTGCTTGTGGTTTTTTAAACTTTTTACCGTTATGATTTTATATCTGACGGCTTTATTTAGGCTTCAAAATGTATACATTTTGGATTAACTTGTAAAGATTATCTTGATAGACAAAACGTGTAAGGGTCACAACTCTTTGTTGAACACAGACCTTTTATTTTGCGATTTTCCAAAAGTCTATGGGGAAAATGCATAGCTTTTCGATCGAGGGAACCCATGCGCCGCTAGCTTCCGAGTTGTCCTACAAAGTGACGTCATAACTTCGGCACTCTATGGCCCATGGGGACAAGGATTTTTGATCCACATGAGGAAAACCGTGTATAAATTATCTAAGTGATGTTTTTTGAAAATGTAAAAATTAAGTACTACCTGAGAGAGAAAAAGGAACAAAAGGAACATACCCCAAACCAAACACATGTCCCTTAGGGTCGTAACAGATGATCTGCTATATAGTTCTTCAATGTGTGTTTGAAATGAAAGCTTTGATTAGGCACAAGTTGTTTTCTCATTGTTCATATGCAAGAATTCATAACATTACAGAATTCATTATTGCATTACACTTTGAGCGGAGTAAAGTTCATAAGTGTTAAACTCCCTCCTTGTCATTATTTGTTATACCTGTAACATTACATAATTCATTGATTAACATATTATGGTCATTGTAAAAACCTTAAAGGTGCCATATGTAAAAATTGAGGTAACAATATCCAAAAAATGAGCTACACGTATCAAAAGAATGAGAAGAAATAAATGCAATGATGTCATTAAAAAAATGACAAGTTATAGTCCTGCCGAGATTTAAACCTGAATTAGCATGCTAAATTACTAGCCCCGGCCCGGCCGGTGTCATTATACCAGTTTCGGCCATGGGAGGCGGTATGCGGGCAACATACATAACCACCAGCCAAACTGCAGTACACGAATAACTCGCACGGCTTGTGGGTGGACTTGAACCTGATGTCAATCGCGTCTATATGAGACCGGCCTTTATAATTTAGTGTTGAGATGTTGTTCATTGAGTCTCTAATCTCTAAAAAATCTCCAAATGAACTGCGGTCTTACTATCGTGTCAGTTGATTTGAATAATATGCGCGAGGGAGAGAGAGAGAGCAGAAGGACTGCGCTCGTGTTGTTTGAAGACGTGAGAGTGCGCGTGCGCGGCCGGGGCGCTCTCTCTCTCTCTGCTCGTTATAAGCCCTGTCAAGCGCAGCAGTCATTATATTCTACATCACTCACCGTTCAAAATAGGCTTTGGCGGGACAAAGCGGACGATTTGACGGTTTTAGAAGATTAACAACCCGAAACTAAAAAACAGACTAGAGTAGGCCAACTTTCTGGAGGTATACTGCCCCCATCTGGTATGGAATATGTGGAAAATTAAATTTATTTTTTGGCAGACATTCCACATGGCACCTTTAATACATTATCCTATTCATTTCATTTCCTGAATCCTCAGCTTCTGGGGATGTCCCCACCAATCTCAAAATCAAACCTACGCCTCTGTATTATATTGAGGTGTTTTGCAACTTCAGTGTAGTGATTTATTGCTTTGTGCAGGGACATTGGTCTAGTCTACAGAGTGAGTTCTGACATTGGTGGCTGCGTCAGAGCCAAATATAGCGCAGTTCAAAATGAAATTATTTTATCGGCAAATCGGCCGATAACCATAAAAATGCTTAATATCGGTGCCGATCATCGGTCGAACTCTAACCACGATGCGTTGGGCCTATCCATTTACTTCGGAATTTCCGCAGAATTATAACTACAGTTTCAATTACATTAGAAACGCACAACTGCACAACTTGTTTTAGTTACTTTAGAAACAACAGTACTAATCAAACTCAAGTTTGTACAAACAACAGTACTAATCAAACATCATGAATTCATGTTTAAATTCTTGCATGAATTATGCATTTATTCATGCATTAATATCTCATGAATCATCAGGAACTAACACGCGTTTAACGTTTTTCATTCATGACTTCATGGATGAACAACACCTTAATTCAAACATTAACTAAGATGACTACTTCATCATGAATGATGATTAACGCATGATCATGATGTTTTCTTTGTTCACAGTTATGCCACCATTAATAGCACATTATTCATTAGTGTTTCAAAGGACTAGTCACCATTTTAGTAGTGATGCTCCGATTGATCGGCCGCCGATCATGATCGGCCGATATTGGCTAAAAATAGCTTGATCGGCGAACCCCAAAACCACCGATCAAAAAAGCCGATCACGTGACGTAAATTACTCGCGCGACTTTTTTCCACCTGCATGCATGCGCACGGGTACACAACATCAGAGCGGAGCTTGCCAGTGTCAACATGAGTTCTCCCTTCTGGAAGTTTTTCAAAGTGTCTGACAGAGACGTTGCTAACGGCGAGAGTAAATACATAGATTTAACTATTTGTTGCGTGTATTTTAATTCTATTCACGAGTTGCATGCGGTTGATGAACGCTCTGCTAACGTTAGTTAACTGGAGATTAATTAGATGTCCGATGTTCGTGGGACACGAGTTGCACGCACTTGATGCACGTCTCATAAATCGTTAAAAAATTTAAACGTCTGGGAGAAAGAGAAGACATATAGATCTATCTATCTGAATAACAGTGATGACGCGAAAGAGCTTTATTTGGTATGTTTTTCTGTGCGCACACACACATAACGTCACACACACACACACACACACACACAACCGACGCGAAGCGTGCAGCCCTGCACATAGACCGCTATACAGCGCGCGAGGACTGAACTGAGCCCTCTTTCGTGTCTGAATGGGCAAATACACACACAATTATGTATAAATGTCAGTATTCGCAGTCGGTTATGTCTTTACAGAGCGTACAGCAGCCTGTGAGAATATCGGACGTGCATCAGTGCAATTGGATCTGCACAGTCGGTCTTAAAGTGACAGTGCTTCTGTACACTTAATATTAATCAAACAACAAAATAAAAAGAGAAAAGCATTCACTGCTCTTTTAATAGCTTTAATAAGGATTAATTATATTTAATTCATAGGCTACAAATAAATATGTCTGCTTGAAAGAATAAATAATGATGTAGGTTAAAGAGTGCATCATTCATTGAAGAAAAAAATACTGTTTTAGTCTTAAAAATAAAAAAGTGTTTTTATTTCATTTTAAGATATTATTTTATGTCACAGTGCTAAATCTGTGTCTGTATTGCATGTTCAATCTTTAAAAATTATTCATATTAACAGGTTAATAGATGTTTTCTACAGGAATATATAATGGGTTTGGAAATTTTAGAGAAATTCTAAATTAATGCATTACAATTTAACTAAACCCATTATATTTTAGTCTACTAAATCTACTGTAGATTTAGTCAACTAAATTCTTATTGTATTTTGTCGACTAAAACTAGACTAAAACTAAAACAATTCAGATGACTAAAATATGACTGAAACTAAATGGCATTTTAGTCAAAAGACTATGACTAAAACTAAATCAAAATTTGTTGTCAAAATTAACACTGCAGTATATTAAGAGGCTACAATTTCCAAGTATGCCTAAGTGTAACTTGATCCCATCCCATTAAGCTGATCTAGTGTGTGTTGGTCTGCCTGACCCCTCTTTGTTTGGAATAATTTTATGTTACTCTGCCTTATTTGGGGAAGATGGCCTACAGTAGCCTTAAGTTATCTCATTTTCTAAATACAATTAAATAAACACTTGGTGGTTCTTCAAGATCTTGACTGTAGCATATTTATTTCTACTGGTTGTTTTTTTTTAATACAGTTTTCATATTTCATAATATTTCAAATATTTCATAATTCATAGTTAGTTTAATTTCTACAAATGGTGCAAACTCTGCTAGATTATAGATAAAAAATTCCCATGCCCCTGCCATTCTGTGATCGGCAGTAATCGGCAATCGGCAGATCATGATTTTGGTGATCGGTAATCGGTGATCGGCCCCAAAAATGCTGATCGGAGCATCTCTACATTTTAGTTGAGGGGTCACACACATGAAGTCATTGATAGATAATGCTTACTAGTTAATGATGACTATACTGTATTTGAATGTCAACAGAATTCATGTGCTATGAGCTCTGATTGGTCTATTTTGGGGTCTGTTCAATTACCTGCAGGCTATGAAGAAGACATGAACATGCTGGATAACCCTAACCCGTATAAACAACATTAAAAACTTGATTTTCACTACAGGGGGATTTTAACAGAATTATTTAAGACTAACACCATGTTTCAGTTATTTTAGAAACTCACCACACTGCGTTGGGCTGATCCAGTTCCTTTAGAATCATTATGATCATACTGGTACAACTATGATCAGTTTTGGAGTGTTGTACTCAGAAATTGCAAAGCAGTTCTATCGAATCTATATCTGTGGATGTATAGATGTTCCAAATGATTTATCAATTAACCATTAAGATTAGCTGGATTAAAAATTGACAAATGTATTAAACTGAACCACTAGAGATACAAATGAAAAGTTTGATAGTAATAAGCATGATTGTATATAGTTAAAGGTGGGGTATGGGATTTGCAAAACGGCCGGCAGATTTTGAATATACACAACTCGAATGGTCCTACCTTCTTTCCTCCAACGCTGGCCCTGATTCGCGTGAGGGGTATAGGGGGAGGGGGGTATGGTACGACCGTTTGATTGACGGACTTACTGTCCAATGATTCTAGGTGGTCTTGGAAATGATTGGCTGGAGTTTTTCGAGTCCTGCCCGTTCCACAGATGATTAAATTTATTAATTTTCATTTCACTGCTTCTAACTCAGTGTCTGTAAGTGGGTCATGAATAGGATTTCAAGTGATTTTGAACAAATGGACAAAAAAGAGAATGACATACCCCATCTTTAAACATTTATATCGATGAAACACTCATTTTGTGTAGTGAAAAAGATGCAATTGTGTGTATTGGACTAACATAAATGAAAATATGCTAGAATGTCTGTAAACCGTGCATTTTTGATGACCTGAAACTAGTACTAACAGTTTAGAAAAGCTTGAATATTACAGTAAGGCAAAGTTATGTGCAGATGAAATACTTAAAATATACATTTTGTAAATGAATATGTAATGTACAAATTAATTATTATTATACATCCATAATATTATTAATAATAATTTATATACAGCAAAGATATATATATTTAATTATTTTGTAGAAACAAAAGTTTGTGCAATCAAAAGACTGTTTGCATGTTTTGCATGTTTTTTTTAACAAAAACACACTCTGCAACTGACTATGATCCTAAAGTATATGTGTCTGGAGAGATCCTCCAAGTAGTCTCTCATGTTAAATATCTCGGCATTATCCTTGACTCCACCCTGTCCTTCAAAAAACAAGTGAAGAAAGTAATGCAAATAACTAAATACAATCTGACCAATTTTAGGTATATAAGAAACTGCCTAACAAACACAGCAGCAAAATTATATATGAATGCAATGATCATCCCCCACTTAACATATTGTATGACAAGCAAGATGTACAACACTGAAGCCCATTATTTCTATACAAGCAGACTCACAAAGTGTTAGATAGAAAACCCAATACTTACCACCACTGTAATATTTTGGGAAAATATGAAATCCTTAGTTGGGAAAATTTTATGAAATACAGTGACATCTGTCTGGTGTTTAAGATTCTAAATGGTAAAGATCCCCCACCACTTGGTACTTTTATTAAGCAGAAAATTACACCCAACAGAAAAGATGAGCTCTAAGAGGGGACTGTGTGAGTCTAGCTCCTTCAGCCAATCATGTTTTTCTGTAAGAGAAACTGAAATAAGAATCTATAACACCTACCATACCTTCACACGAAGTCTTAAGGCCTGGCTTTTGAAAAGTCAAACATGTGAACATTTCTAAACTAAATAGTACATTGCACATTTTATGTCTAATGTTGTTAATATTTAACCTGCTGCTAACATGTCTCATGTCCTCTGCCTGTTGCCAGCTTTGCACAGCTCGGTAAGACCAACATCCAACATAATGATTGATGCATGTTATTTTATGTATACTGTTTATTGTTGTCCTGCATGTTTGCATGTAACAAAAGCAAGTTGTGTGTTGTGCTTCGAGTTAAATGGTGTCTGCCATAACTACTGATATTTTAATGTTTCTGGATGTTTCGTGTGGTTTTATGTCGTGAGAATTGTGCTGTTTTATTTGTTGTTTTTATAGTGTCTTGATGTACTTTCTGTATACTGTATATTTTATCATTTTTAAGGTTTCAAAACATCTTGCTGAAGGACTGCAGTTGAAAATTAGCCAGTAGGCTAACACTGGCACATTTACAGTAATGTTGATTAATGTGTGCTGTCCTTATGTAAGCAATAAGGTACGAGAGGCTGTACTGTTTCGTGAATAAGTAACAAAGTAACAGCTGAAGGGCGTTGTTCGCGTCGTGCCTGCAACCCCTTCAGCCATTACTTATTCACGATACAGCACTTACCTCGAGTACCTTATTGCTTTTATAAAACGGTTACCGCACAATATTAAAGAAAAAAAAAGTATTAGTGGAAATTTCATGAAGTTAAATCAATAAAACCATTCCTTCCGCTAGAAAAAAATAGTCCCTGACCGGGAACAACAACGTTGTGCATATTTGCCAATAGGCTAATATGCATGAAAGCTCAAATAAAAACAACAAACCGTTCTCAAACTCAGGGGCGTGTCCAGAGCATTTTCAGTGGGGGGGCCATGCTGGGGCACTGCCTCCAAACGGGGTGGCCGCCAGTGACCAAAAAAAAAAAGCTAAATTCTACAGTATATTACTTAAATCATATTGATTTTATTATTTTATTAACTTGAATAAAGTTACTTGTAAACAAATTTAGTAATAAAGCACATTTTTGATTAATTACATTTTTTGTCATCCCTGTATAGCCTATATCCATTAAGTTAAATTTGAGAGCCAGTGTTTATCAAATAAAAGCAATTTTAATAATGAGCAATTTTAAAAACCCAGAAGCAGAAACGATGTCAACTATTTTCTTTTAATTAGTTTGGCCATTACAATATATAGTTTTATTCACAATCTCTTTCAAATAATAATAATTGAAAATAAAAAATCCCCCCACTGTAATAATTCAAATGTTTGGCCAAAACATCATAGTGTTTCATTCAACATTTCTTTCAGATAAATTTACAAAAAAGCTGAGTAACACAGAGTTAAATGCTTCTGATTGGCCATTGTGTTTAAGAAATCAACACATGTGTCTGTGATTGGCTACATCGCTCAACGCTGCAAACATGATGTTATAAAAAGAAACTGGCCTGTAAATCGTTTCTGTTTTGGTTTAGTTGTTCTTTTTCTGCAACAGATGAATAACAGTTTATTTGTTTTTATGTGTTTTATTCATTGATATTTATATTTTGCCGGAGTCCCGCGAATCGTTTTATTCTCCCGCAGCCCGCACAGAGTGAGTGCATTACCGCCCGCGCTCGCACTCGGCCATCAAATCTAGTCCCGTGCGGCGCGCACGTCTATGCAAATCACCATGACAGTGTTTTTTGTTTGATAGCGCCCAGCGTATTTTACTTTTATTGTGTTTTATTAAACTTTGCCTGAACATTGGATTGAAATCAACCACGACCAACGCGAGCAGAGCCTGACGGGGTAAAAACATTGATCTGAGAAAACAAATATATTAAACCATAGGCCTACATAAAGGTTACCAGCTCTTTGTTTGGTGTCTTGACTTCCCACACTTGATTAAGTAAAAGTCCTAGTCCGCGACGACCGTTGTTTCTCTGGCGCTGCACTTCACAAACTTTACGAACTTCAGTAGAGTCTATAACTGAACAAATCACAAGACATCTTATAGGGGGGGCACCTGGGGTGGCCAATCGAATTTCAGGGGGGGCCGGTGCCCCCCCTGGCCACCACGTAGACACGCCCCTGCTCAAACTTTGTCTCATTTTGTTTTTTTTTACAACACAGTATTTGTGAAATTTCCTCACACAAATAGGCATAGCTTATCTCTCAGCATGAAAAAACTTTTATTTTTTTGTTTATTCCGTTATTTTCTCTCTGCACTAAACTAAATATTTACATAGCCTATAAATAAAAACACAAGGGCACATATTTTGAGATAACAGTTAGGTCTTTAATCTATTTTATTAATGTTATTAATTTAGTTGCTAAAATGCTGCCTAACAAGAGATACTTTTTTATTGTTGTTTATTTAAATTTATTTGAACATCTTTTTCTTTCTTTTTTTTTTCTTTCACAACAAACATTAAAAACTATGGAAGCCCGTTTCCGCCACGTTGAGTAAAAAAATATAATTCTGTAAGTCATAATAATGAGAAAGTTTCTCATAATAATGACTTAATATCTCATTATATTGAGAAAGTTTCTCATAATAATGACTTAATATCTCATTATATCGAGAAACTTTCTCATAATAATGACTTAAGTATCTCATAATAATGAGAAACTTTCTCGTAATTATGACTTAGCATCTCGTAATAATGAGAAAGTTTCTCGTAATAATGACTTAACATCTCGTAATAATGAGAAACTTTCTCATAATAATGACTTAACATCTCATAATAATGAGAAACTTTCTCGTAATTGACTTAGCATCTCGTAATAATGAGAAACTTTCTCGTAATAATGACTTAACATCTCGTAATAATGAGAAACTTTCTCATAATAATGAGAAACTTTCTCATAATAATGAGAAACTTTCTCGTAATAATGACTTAACATCTCATAATAATGAGAAACTTTCTCATAATAATGAGAAACTTTCTCGTAATAATGACTTATTTTTCGCACTTCTACGCATGCGCAAAGCAGTGGAGCAGAAGGGAGTGCTACGCTAGCGACATCCGCTGGTCAAAGCCGTGTAAATGCATCACAGCAAACATGGCACGCTCTGCAGTGAATAACAATAATGATAAATTATCAGTATATGAGATGGGCTTCCATACTAGATAGTCTTTTATTCATTTGTATTATTCATTTGTATTTTTGTGTATGAACAAGCAGCAACACAGGGTGATCCGTGGATTTAAAATAGTTGGAGGAATGATAAGACCGCGCACCTTTCCAAATCTGTTAAAGAACGCTTTATCTGGAAATCTGTGTTCATCATATTTTCAAGCAGTTTTTTTCCCATAAGGGTCCGTTCATACAGAACGCGCTTTTTCATTGCGTTTCTAGGCAAACGCGGACTAGACGGACGTCGCGCTCGATCGCGTCTCGCGCATGACGGCGTTCTAAAAACGCGGAGCTCAATTGAAAAGAGGTTTAGCTTTTAAAAACACGCCTCTCAAGACCTTGCGTTTCCCCCCATTCCACTGCCCACTTATGTGTAAATGTCCCAAAAGTTATAAAAGTTTTGATATCTTCCAGGTGAACCTGCACATCCTACACGCATCCTCAAATAATAGCCTACGTGTTAACACATAGCCTACCCATATATTTTATGAAGATGTCACACTTAAACTTAACGAATAAATGTAATATTCCAATTTTAATCTGATAGTTTTGTAAGTTAAAGTAACCCAATTTCCATCGGTGTGCACAAGCAGGCGTCCTTTGTAACCGACCTGCTTCTGCATTCCGCTTTCACACCTTTTTGTGCACATGGAAAAGTATGGAAGATATACTGATGATTTCCAATTGATGTTATTTAATGATACTACATACTGCACTTCGTAGATCACATTGACTTTAATGAAAACATCTGTTTCGCAGAGCGTGCCATGTTTGCTGTGATGCATTTACACGGCTTTGACCAGCGGATGTCGCTAGCGTGGCACTCCCTTCTGCTCCACTGCTTTGCGCATGCGTAGAAGTGCGAGAAATAAGTCATTATTACGAGAAAGTTTCTCATTATTACGAGATACTAAGTCATTATTACGAGAAAGTTTCTCATTATTATGAGATACTAAGTCATTATTACGAGAAAGTTTCTCATTATTATGAGATGTTAAGTCATTATTTCGAGAAAGTTTCTCATTATTACGAGATACTAAGTCATTATTACGAGAAAGTTTCTCATTATTATGAGATGTTAAGTCATTATTTCGAGAAAGTTTCTCGTTATTACGAGATGTTAAGTCATTATTACGAGAAAGTTTCTCATTATTACGAGATGTTAAGTCATTATTACGAGAAAGTTTCTCATAATTATGACTTAATATCTCATTATATTGACAAAGTTTCTCATTATAATGAGATACTAAGTCATTATTATGAGAAACTTTCTCAATATAATGAGATATTAAGTCATAATTATGAGAAAGTTTCTCATTATTATGACTTACAGAATTATATTTTTTTTACTCAAAGTGGCGGAAACGGGCTTCCATAAAAAACAGTGTTATATGTTTCACAAAAAGATGTGATGGACAATTGCCGAAAAACCCTCATGGGGCTTAATTAGTGGCAATCTCCATAGAAACAATAATATTTAACAAATTAAATACAAAACAATTTAAAATTGGATTTAGAGCACAAACCCATATGGAAAATTCAGACAACTTAGTAGCAACAACTTTACTCTCTGTTTAAAATGTTTTTTAAAAACCTCAATAAGTGATGTGGGAAGACTGTTCCATACCTTTGACCCTCTGTATAATACACTAAACTGCGACTGAGTCGTACGAGAGTAGGGAGGCCTAATAAGACAAATAAATCTCTGTTTATTGTGCACGCATTAAATATTTGTCTCATTTCAATTAGCTCCACTGTGGTGATATTTAACGCGGTTCTCTTTAGTTGGGGCTTAGGACTGTCAGCAGTGTTTTCTGTTGCTGCAAGAATGTCGCTCCAGTGCTTTCTTTGTTTTAAGTTTGGCCTCCAGTAGCTCTGTAGTGAACTTTCACACTTATGTCCACTCACATGTTGATACGTGTGTTTGCTAAGGGTGTTGCTAAGGGTGCAGTGATAAATAGAACCGTTGGGTGAAGCGGTCATAGCAGTGTTTTATCGTGACTAAAGCACAGCTATTGACCAATCAGAATCAAGGATTGGAACTAACCGTTTTATAAAAATAAATAAATCCTAAATTCTAAAAATAATTTAAATTCATGCGTTAAATTTAAATCCACAGCGTAATGATAGACCGTCAAATCCCAAATCATTTCATTGCGTTTTACATCAGGAGCAGTTGTGCAGAACATGGAGAGTTGAAG
Source organism: Semotilus atromaculatus (assembly GCA_031834385.1). Taxonomy (NCBI): domain Eukaryota; kingdom Metazoa; phylum Chordata; class Actinopteri; order Cypriniformes; family Leuciscidae; genus Semotilus; species Semotilus atromaculatus. The sequence continues at coordinate 39,431,326 of JAULUF010000055.1, read as the reverse complement.
CGCGCAGAGACAATCGGCAGAGAAATGGTTTTATTCCGGCCACACACACTGAACTCAGTTCTGCAGTGCACAGTCACATTCTTCCACCAAACAACGGACGTGCACAAGAATAAAACTAATGTTATGTCGGTTAATGCAATTCAGGTAATGTCAGGGAAAAACATTCTGCAGATTATATTATTTAATGTTGTGTCTGCTGGCTTTATTTCTTCATGTTCTATACAGTATCGCGTTTATTTTCACGTACCGCTTACTGCGCCTATATTGAGACTTTTCTCAGCGATTCTCAGTCTTTAAATCCATATAATTTGTGCTGTCATTGATGGAAAAGTCTGTATGCTTTTAGCAGTACAGTAACAGTAGGCCAATACAAAGAACACAAAGTAACCAAAGTTTCGGGTGATGCATCATCTATACTTTGCTGTTAATTCTTTGCATGAAACGTTTCAATCTGGTTTTAAAGCTTCTTTACACAATACTGAAACTGCCCTTTTAAAATTTTCAAGCGATATCTTCACAGAAACTGATTCTGGTATCCATTGCTTTAGTTTTATTAGATCTGAGTGCTGCATTTGATTTAGTTGACCATGAGATCCTGTTGCGACGTCTGGAGATATCTGTGGGCTTTCGTGGCGCAGTCTTACAGTGGTTCCGTTCTTATCTGACCAACAGATGTTTTAGTGTTCGTATTGGACATCAGTCCTCCTCTAGTCTACTTCTAAATTGTGGTGTCCCACAGGGATCAATCCTCGGCCTGGTATTGTTTATCCTGTATATGCTGCCTCTGGCTTCCATTTTTAATAAATACAGAGTATTCTTCCACCTATACGCTGATGATACTCAGATCTATTTTCCGTTAAAACATAACGATAAAAATGGTTTACAATCCCTGCTGGCCTGTTTAAATGAACTTAAACTTTGGCTGTCAAGTAATTAAAGTAGATTTAAACGAAAATAAAACCAGGGAAAACTGTGTTCTTGATGTTGATCGTGGTCCACTTGCCCCTTATGAAACTCAATGCTAGAAATCTGGGCTTTCTGTTCTATCATAACCTATAATTTGATAAACAGATCAGTAATTATTTCCATTACACGAGAGTAGATGTTAAAACTTCATGCTGATTTGTACTCGGCTTTCGCCAAGATAAGCAACACTAAGACGTAGCTTTACAGTAAACTATGCTTCTCCATCCATTTACGCTTCTTTCCATATGAGGGTGTGACTCCCCTTCTGTCCGGCGTTAACGGCTGCAGTGTACTTGGCGCGTCAGCACACACGACGGCTGCAACTACAGTGTGGTCTCCCTAGTGGACCAACACGACAACCGTCTGGATTGAGCCGAGTAGGGGACATCTCTAGGGTCTTCAAGTGGGCACCTTCCGTCCTCAGTGTTTCGTCGACTAGCCCACAAGTAAAAAAAAGTGAAAAGTGTTTCCAAAGTGAAACCTTTTTTAACCAAGAGTAACTTCCAAACAGTGATCCATGCTTTTGTTACATCACGTTTGGACTATTGTAACTCTCTTTATATTGGTGTCTTCCTTCTCCTCTCTACAGCTAGTGCAAAACACAGCTGCTAAACTCCTCACTGGGACTCGTAAATATGAACCTATTTTACTCACACTGCACTGGCTACCTGTCAGATTTAGAATTGATTTTAAAATGCTATTATTTGTTTATAAAGCATTGAACAAATTGGCCCCTCAGTACCTGACCGATCTACTTCGCCCGTATACTCCCTCTAGAAGTCTGAGATCTAGCGATCACTGTCTACTCATCGTGCCTAGATCTAGACTTAAAAAACGAGGAGATTGCGCTTTTGCAACTGTGGGCCCTAAACTTTGGAACAGTCTACCTCTCCACATTAGATTAGCCCCGTCTGTTTCCTCCTTCAAATCTTCTTTAAAGACATATTTATTTTCTTTGGCCTTTAATACTGATTCATTTTGGAAATTATTGTTTATCTATTGTTGTGTTTCCTTTTATTGGTTGTTTTATTATTATTATTTTATTTTTATTCTGTCCTGTACGGCACTTTGGTCAGCCTGGGTTGTTTTTAAATGTGCCTTATACATAAATATTGTATTGCATTGTATTGTAAATAAATAAATATTGTATTGTATCTGCGTGGTGGCGCAACTGGTAAAACGAGTGCGTTTGGTTCTAATCCAGTTTGTAGAGTTTCCTATAATGTACATTAACTCAAAGTGAGTTAATGGTATCCTGGGGGATTCAGTAATGGCAAATTATTAAGCTTTGCCATTATTTTTTAGAGATTACTTTATTGTATTTGAAGCACACAATAATGATTCCATTGTACACTTCAAGTTTACTTGGAATTCCATTGAAATGTGTTTTCCAATGTGAGTCAATTGTAATTGAATTGCAATTTTAATGTCACCAAAATACATTTGTATTTAAATTTTGAAATGCAGAATTTACTCTAAACTTCAAGAGTAGTTATTTAAAGTGTAAAGTATACATGGAATAGTTCCATTTTAGCACAAACAAGTATATTATATACAACTGTAGTTGAACTTCAGCACTGCTTTTGGATCAAAAAATGCATTTATTACAAAATTAGTTGTTCCAATTTAACCGACTTTAAGTATATGCCACAAATACATTTAGTTATACTAAAGTACATGCGAATAAATTGTGCTTAAAGGTACAATATGTGATTTTTTTTGCCGCTAGGGGTCGCTAACCTCTTACAATAACAAAGGTGTAGGTTTATGAAGCAGTGACGAGCTGAATGATGGGACTTACTGTCAAGCTGATGGATCTAATAATGTTTATGGATGAGTGAAAACATTGTTTTTTAACATTACAGTGGTATGAAGCAGGTCGCGATTGCTAATAAGAGACAGATATCACACGCGAGTCCCGCGGATATTTAATTCTACCGATCTACACGCAAGTGCTGAATTACTCACACAGAATTAAACTTATGAGGGGATGCAGCGCTGTTCCACTTGCTCTAATGCCTGGTTCAGATTACACGATTTTTTTGTCTGTTACGATAGTCACTGTGTCAGATTACGCGATTTTGACTCCTAAAATCTTGTCGTGTCGTGGACAAGAAACATGTCAGACTACACGTTGCTTCCTGACCAGTCATCTCTTGCCGTCTTTAACGACGCGCGTGATCTCATCGAGACGGCGAAACTAGTAGCGAGTGACTTTCGGAAAGGAAAGTAAACAAACAATGGATGAAACGGTGAGTGTTGTATTGGCTGTCCTGTGTTGAGAAAAACGTAAAAAAAGAAAGAAAACCCGACAATGGACACGTTCCTGGATTATTCGAAGAGGACAGTATGGGCTGTCAATCCTCCAAAGAGAACTTGAGGTAAAATATTGTTTTCTTATATATTTTTTACTTTTAGCCAGTAGGCTAGTACAAGTAAAATAATGTTGCAAGCTTGCCACAATGATAACATATTACAAAAACAGACAAATTCAAAAAGTATCGCAGACACGACGTAGGTTGTCGCCCACTATGACACACTATACGAGATGATATCGAATCTTGCGTCCCGACGCCCGTTGTCGTTTACGAATCCCCATGACACCCTACGTCAAACGGATCGTGCCAAAATCGGGCTAAAATCGTGTAATCTGAACCTGGCATAACAGTTACACTATCACATTAAACGGCATTTGTGTGTTGAATGTTGTTAGTTAGGTTGTTTGTTGGCTATGTGAGACTAGCAGTAAGCTCAACATTAAAATAATATACAGATCATATTCTAACATTTCATCAGGTTGAACTAAATAACATTGATTAGTTGTATCATGTACATTTGCTCACCTGTAATAAAGTATGCAACGCTCGCGTCTCTGTCAAGTCCAAGCTAGTCGTGGACGTGGAGCTCTCGGCATCTCGAAAGATGTTGATCTTAGTTTTAGTCCTCTTTTTGTCTCAAAGTCTGCTTGCCATGGTCCATAATGTTTGACCAAAATAACAACAGCGTGAGCGTCCTGCTAGGCATAACCCAGTTGTCCACGTCTGTCACAGTGGTTACTATGGCAGTACGAGCAGAAACCACAGACGGCGGAAACCAAGGGTAATGCGGATATGACGCAATTGACTGGCGACTCCCAGCTCACCCCTGCTCACACGCCCCGTTTCCTTGGTTAAAATCGCAATTTTCTCACGATTCAAAAATAGTTGGAAACATTTGGAATATTGTAAGTTATCAACTTAACAAAATATATAACACTGGCCTTGTGATTTTGGGATATTTTAATGCAAAAATATTACATATTGTACCTTTAAAGATAGGGTAGGCAGGATTTAAAAATAAAAAAAATCCCATATTTGTTTAAACTGTCTTTATATACCAATACATAATTAAAATGTAAGTACTCTGAAAAAGAAAGTATAAAAATCGAGTGTCTGTTAACCTCTCAGGGCTGCAATAAACACAGCTACTTATTCCATTCACTCCCACCCCCTCCCGTCTAGGCTCCTTCCAAAGCCACGCCCCCAAAACACATGAATGCGCGATGCCGCCCGCGCTCAGCTGGAGGTCGCGTTTACCAGCGCCGAGTGGAGACGAGTGACATCATGTCAAAATCACATGTAATAAAAATACCTAACTTTATCATTATGAATATAAACAACTAACATAGCTGTTAGTACTCACTAGTATCAACCCAGCATATCGAACCTGGCAAAGTTTAAAATATATTGAGTTTGATTCGGTAACGAGCTAACATAAGGCAAAGCTAAAAACTAGTGATGCACCGATGTGAAAATTGTGGCCGATACCGATATTAATCTTTACAAAAGTTCACAATGCTGATGCAGATGCAATAAAATGTAGACAACATTGAATAAATACATTTTCGTCAAGTTAGATACTGGTAATTAATCACTCAAACCCCTTTATCTAAACCTCTCTACATAACCGCCGGACTCGCGCGTCCTCCATGTCTGTAGTTTTTTAACACTTTTCACTCGTGTTTGTAGTTCTAATCGAATTCTCGTCCAACGCGCGATGGGTTGTGGGTAATATCAGCCGTTAGAGACAGGCCCTGTCCCAAATGGAAGCCTAAGCACTCGCGGTCTTCCTCTGAGTCTTGACGTAATGCCACTTTGACTGTCGGGAAGAAGTCCGCTGCGGAGCCCGTGTCAGTGCGGGCTGGGCAAAAGTGCGCATCAAGGGCGCAAATCGACCACTTGGGGGTGCTCGCGAGCACCCTTCTGAGATCTAAAAATGACAAATGGGACACACTGCGGTCTCACGGACTTAACGGACACGCGCACGCGGCAGCCATTGTAAGTCCACAAGACCGAAAGTGTGCGATTTGGGACAGGGCCACAGTGCGCATCGATCTACACTTCGGATTCTGACCGGATATAGTAGACCATCCGGGCATCTTTGGAACACTCATTTCAACATACTACGATTCGGGACGTACTAATTCTACTTTCGAATACTATTTAGGACGGATAGTATGTGAATTGGGACGCAGCATTAGTTTACGTAGATTTGCGCATGCGCAGTCAGTTCTCATGCTCTCTTGAATTATCAACATTGAGGCAGATGCTGCGTCCCAATTCGCATACTATCCGTCCTAAAGAGTATTCGAAAATAGAATTAGTACGTCCCAAATCGTAGTATGTTGAAATGAGTGTTCCAAAAATACCCGGATGGTCTACTATATACAGAATCCGAAGTGCAGATCGATGCACACTCTTTAGGCATGCGCGAACGCACGGGACACAGTCTAAGCACATACACGCTTACTTTAACGCGAAGAGGAGAGATTCGCGATTGCACTGACCACGTTTTAAGTGCAGGCATATTCTCCGAGCGAGCCCAGAGAAAATTCTTACAAGAGCAGCGTGTATCTGAGAGCGCGCGCGAGCAGAGATTCGCACTCGGCACATTAATTCCGCGCGCGAGCAGAGAGATTCGCGCTCGCGCATTATATTAATGTACTTTAGCGCAACAATAATGCGCTCTCGACATTTGACAGGAAAATAACGCCATATACATCCTGCTGCTCGCTGGAGGGGTCAGGCTGCATAATCATCTCTAAAACTTCATTACAAGCCCTTTCTCATGTTGCTTGCTGCTCTTCTCACCATCTAATGTCCAGCAGGCTTGCATGCAAGTGTTTAAATCCATGCTTTGTTTTTGTTTAGTCTGCATTTCTCACCATCAAAAGGCAGCAGATGCATAAATACACTTACTTTGTTTTTGTTTACTCCATGTATCTGAGAGCTGAGGTGCATATTTAGATTTTCTCAGAGCATCAAGGTGAGTTCTCACACACTCTCTATCTCTCTCTCACACACACACACACACACACACACACACACACACACACACACACACACACACACACACACACACACTTTAAGATGCTATTATACTCCATATAACTTCATGTAAAAGCCAGAAATCAAGCTTTTTTTTGCACAGGCCTATCTAAAGGGTTAATGGTGCCACCTGGTTATCAACAGTAAAAAATACAAATGTTACCTCTTCCCAACAGGGAAAACCACCAACAATCAAACATGCATGATTATATGGTGTCATGGCTTTGCAATCAAAAAATGTGGTTATAATGGAACACTCATTTCAACATACTACAACATACCCCCCCCCCCCCCCCCCCCCCCCCCCCCCCCCCCCAATTTGGTATTAACATTTGGTATTTTTGATCAGGACTGAGGTTGATTAATAAATCTATGCAAAAAAATTTAAATAAAAAAATATTTATCTGAAACATTTTTACAGCAGTTTAAAGTAGTGGTTGTTTTCAGCCACGAACATAACGAAAGGGTAGTGAATTTGAACAATGCACAAGGGTTAAATGATAACACTTTTATTACAGTGACAATGAATGGAAAACATGAGAAAAATGTAAATAAAGACTGCAGAGTCAATTTTCAGATATTATTAATTATTATTATATTTTGAACTATGCTGTAGAGCAGTGTTTTCTGGTGTGTTTGTTGTCAAAATCAAAAAATAGTTTACTTTTAATTATTAATAAAATCCTTTATTTTATATGAAAAAGTTAATAATTGTATTTTGAGAAAATATTTTAGTTTGACTTGTATATTTTTTTGATTAGATCAGATATGATCAGATAGCATTTTAAGCTGTCATATGGTCATGTTACAATGTGCACTGCACGTTACAATGTACCCCACCTATGGGCATGTTGTCACATTTCACTTCCATTCTTTCAGGGTATATCAAGAAAAGAATTTACATTGTATTAATAAAACAAAACCACATAATTGTACTAGACATGTGGGAAATTAATGTGGGGAAAAATAAATACTCTAAACCCTAAGTAGATTTACACAAACTGAGAAAGTCAAAAAGCGTTACGTTGTCTCTCCCCTACATGTCGCATTAAACTGGCAGATTTTAGAATGTTAGGCAATTATTTTGCCAGTAATTACGTGTTTAACTTTGTCTTGCCTGGATCTTTGGTGTAAACTCGTGAACGCCCCCCATGAACACCTGGATGCACCCCTTTCAAAAATATTGCCCCGTTGTTCTCTGAACACCCCACGTTGAGAACCACTATGATAGATGATTTTTTTTTTTACTTGTTAGGAAAAATATTTTGATGTCTTGAATTAGGGAAATAAATATCACCCTCTCTAAAAGGCTGGCATAAACTTTTAAGATTATTCCTTTGGAGCTCCTGATTCACTCAACATATTTATTTATTTTATATCACATTTGGACCCCAATTCTTGTTGTTGTATTTATTTTGTGTTGTCATACTTACAAATTACAAACATATATATTTTATACAAATTATTATTAATAATATTATTAATGATCATTATTTTGTACATTACATATTCATTTACAAAACGTATATTTTGTATATATTTTAAGTATTTTATCTGCACATAACTTTGCTTTACAGTAAAAAGCTTCAAGCTTTTCTGAACTGTTAGTACTAGTTTCAGGTCATCAAAAATGCACGGTTTACAGACTGTAGCAAATTAGCTCTAAAGAAATAATAATGAATCATATATAACTTGTTATAATTGATTATGAATATTTGGATCAGTTAATAGAATTAACTTAATGTAGTAAAATTTATATTACAATCTGTTTGTCCTGTGAACACTCAGCGTTAATTGTTTATTATTTCTAAGAAATATTAATTTCCCGGGGAGCTGATAATGATATAACTAACATCTTTGATAATATTATCATCAAACCTTTTTTTGAGATTTTTACATTAAAGTACATTGAGGAAAAAGGAAAGGAAAATATTAAAACTCGAGGGAAATCATTGATGTGCCGATGGGAAAAATAGGCATAAAGCTTACATATTTACCCAAATTATTATATGCATGTATAACCGAAGCTAATTTGGGTGGAATTAGTGAAAATGTGTATTTATTTCTAACAGTGGTTGGTTATTTAATAGACTTTATACCCAAAGCATCTGAAACATCTTCAAGACACATTTACTCCAAGGCAGTTTTTGATTGAAGGAACTGATTTTGCTGAGTGTACAGCACCATCTGGTGGATAGATTGAGTACAGCACCATCTAGAGCTGTGCTTCAAAACCATCTCAGGGAACGAGTGAGTAACAGAGTAGGCTACGTTTCCTGGAATGTTTCTAAAGCAGGTAAATACAATACTTATTGTCTGTCAAAATGATAGAAATTACTTGAAAATATTATCACTCAATGTTCCAGTTAATGAACATTTTTGATTAAGGCAATAGGCAATAGACAGGCTATATCAGCCTACTACAGTGATATGTAACACGTCCCTATTAAAGGCTAAAAGCTGCTGAAAGAATCGATCTTTTGGAGTTATTCGTGGTCTGTTGAAGTAATTTTTTTGCTTCTGGAGCATGTCATCTCATTGTACCGTTTTTCAAAATGCTTGTTTACTGTTTCGTGGAAGTTACTCCAATAATTCACGCTAGCGTCATGGAGTGTAAAAAGGTGGATAAGGCCGTGGCTGTGTCGGATAACTTGGGCTGTTGCCTCGCTGCCTTATAGGCAATGACTTTGAAAGCAGCGTTTATAGGCACCTCAAGTTACCTCACAAAACTGATTTCAGACGTGCAGCGTAACTGTTAATGATCTACAGCAAAATAAAGAGAGCTTTGGTGATAACTAAGCATATATTAATTACTAATTGCTACTTTCTCGCTATAAATGATATCATAAGTGGAAAACGTTGGTCAAAATTTTACATTTACGCACAAACTGACCAACTTTCAGATATTTATTTTTCTAGCTCAACTGTCACTAAATGGAATGTGAAATATTAAAGGCAGTGAACTATCTTTCCTTCAAAAATACTTCTAACATTCAACAACAGACATGTTCAAAATTCAAAGCTTGCAGTTTGTTACTATTAGTAACAAACTTACCAATGACATTTTGTCAATACCTCATTTACTGTACGTACAGTACACCAATTTTAATATGAAAATATTACTGTAATTCACCTAAAGTGTTTTTCATGTTTCAGAGGTTGTAGTAATTCCCTAGTGACCAGACTGACTTACTACATGTGAAATTTGAACCATACCTCCTTTACTGTACGTACAGTACACACATATTAATATGAAAATAGTACTGTATTTCACTTAAAGAGTTTTTTCATGTTTCAAAGGTTGTAGTAATTCCCTAGTGACCAGACTGACTTACTACATGTGAAATTTTAACCATACCTCCTTTACTGTACGTACAGTACACACATATTAATATGAAAATAGTACTGTTATTCACCTAAAGTGTTTTTTTCATGTTTCAAATGTTGTAGTACGTTACTAGTGACCATACGGGCTTACTACATGTGGAATTTTAACAACATTCCCCTTACTGTATGTACAGTACACAAATATTAATATGAACATATTGTTTTAATTCACCGTAAGTGGTTTTTTTTTCATGTTTCAAAGGTTGTAGTATGTTCCCTAGAGACCTGACTGGCTTACTACAGGTTACATTTTTACTACACCACCCTTACTGTACGTACAGTACACAAATATTAATAAGAATTTATTACTGTTATTCACCTAAAGTGTTTTTTCATGTTTCAAAGGTTGTAGTACGTTCCTAGTGACCACACTGACTTGCTACAGGTGAAATTTGAACAATACGTCCTTTACTGTATGTACAGTACACACATTTATATGACAATATTACTGTAATTCACCTAATGTGTTTTTTTTCATGTTTCAAATGTTGTAGTATGTTCCTTGTGACCATACAGACTTACTACAGGTGGAATTTGAACAATACCTCCTTTACTGTACGTACAGTACACAAATATTAATATGAAAATATTACTGTTATTCACCTAAAGTGTTTTTTTCATGTTTCAAAGGTTGTAGTACGTTCCTAGTGACCATACTGACTTGCTACAGGTGAAATTTGAACAATACGTCCTTTACTGTATGTACAGTACACACATATTTATATGAAAATATTACTGTAATTCACCTAAAAGGTTTTTTTTCATGTTTCAAATGTTGTAGTATGTTCCTTGTGACCATACGGACTTACTACAGGTGAAATTTGAACAATACCTCCTTTACTGTACGTACAGTACACAAATATTAATATGAAAATATTACTGTTATTCACCTAAAGTGTTTTTTTCATGTTTCAAAGGTTGTAGTACGTTCCTAGTGACCATACTGACTAGCTACAGGTGAAATTTAAACAATACGTCCTTTACTGTACTGTATGTACAGTACACACATATTTATATGAAAATATTACTGTTATTCACCTAAAGTGTTTTTTTCATGTTTCAAATGTTGTAGTACGTTCCTAGTGACCATACTGACTTGCTACAGGTGAAATTTGAACAATACCTCCTTTACTGTACGTACAGTACACACATATTAATATGAAAATAGTACTGTTATTCACCTAAAGTGTTTTTTTCATGTTTCAAAGGTTGTAGTACGTTACTAGTGACCATACGGGCTTACTACATATGCACCCTTTATTTTAAGGAAGAACATTTATTTATTTAGGATACATTATTCATTCACAAAGAAAATTGGTGTCCTTAAAGATTGTAATTTTTAATTAACGCATTAAGATCAATTTCCAAAAGATTACTTTTTTATTCCTTTTTAGTCAACTGTAGTGGGTGTATTCATTTATGCTTAGCACTATACATATTTGTGTACTGTACATACAGTAAAGGAGATATTGTGAACATTTCACCTGTAGTAAGTCAGTATTACTGTAGTCAGTAATTACTACAACCTTTGTAAATACAACTACAACATGAAAAAACACTTTAGGTGAATTAAAATAATATTTTCATATTAATATTTGTGTACTGTACATACAGTAAAGGAGGTATTGTTCAAATTCCACCTGTAGTAAGTCAGTATAGTCACTAGGAACGTACTACAACCTTTGAAAAAAAAAAAACGCTTTAGGTGAATAACAGTACTATTTTCATATAAATATGTGTGTACTGTACGTACAGTAAGGGAGGTATTGTTCGAAAATATTACTGTTATTCACCTAAAGCGTTTTTTTCATGTTTCAAAGGTTGTAGTACGTTCCTAGTGACCACACTGACTTGCTACAGGTGAAATTTGAACAATACCTCCCTTACTGTATGTACAGTACACAAATATTAATATGAAAATAGTACTGTTATTCACCTAAAGTGTTTTTTTCATGTTTCAAATGTTGTAGTACATTCCTAGTGACCATACTGACTTGCTACAGGTGAAATTTAAACAATACGTCCTTTACTGTATGTACAGTACACAAATATTAATATGAAAATATTACTGTTATTCACCTAAAGCGTTTTTTTCATGTTTCAAAAGGTTGTAGTACGTTCCTAGTGACCACACTGACTTGCTACAGGTGAAATTTGAACAATACCTCCCTTACTGTACGTACAGTACACAAATATTAATATGAAAATAGTACTGTTATTCACCTAAAGTGTTTTTTTCATGTTTCAAAGGTTGTAGTACGTTCCTAGTGACCATACTGACTAGCTACAGGTGAAATTTGAACAATACCTCCTTTACTGTATGTACAGTACACACATATTTGTATGAAAATATTACTGTTATTCACCTAAAGTGTTTTTTTCATGTTTCAAAGGTTGTAGTACGTTCCTAGTGACCATACTGACTAGCTACATGTGAAATTTGAACAATACCTCCTTTACTGTACGTACAGTACACGTTTTCAAAGACATCTCTTCTGCTCACCAAGGCTGCATTTATTTGATTAAAAATACAACAATAACAAACAAACAAAAAACACATTTTGTGCAATTTAAATTTAAAACTGCGGTTTTGTATGTGAATAGATAGTAAAGTGTAATTTACTCATCCAAATACGCTGATTTGATGCTCAAGGAAACATTTATGATTATTATCAATGTTGAAAACAAATTTTTTTTTTTTTTTAATTAAGGATTCTTTGATAAATAGTAATTTCAAAAGAACAGCATTTATATGAAATAGAAAGCTTTTGTAACATTAAACAATACTGTTCAAAAGTTTGGGGTCAGTAAAAAAAATTAGGGGGGAGGGGGGGATGAAAGTAAACATTATTCATCAAGGATGAATTAAATGTATCAAAATGTACAGTAAAGACATTTATAATGTTATAAAATATTCTATTTTAAATAAATAATCTATTTTATTCATCAAATAATTCATATTTAATTCATAATAATTAATAAAAATTGTACACAACTTTTTTCAACATTGAAAATAATAATGAATGTTTTTTAGCATAAAATCAGCATGTTAGAATGATTTTCTGAAGGATCATGTGACACTGAATACTTTAATTCACCATATATACATATGAAGACTTTAATTCACCATATATACATATATACATATGAAGACTTTAATTCACCATATATTTATATATATATATACACACACACACACACACACACAGAAGAAGAAGCCTAAACTGATGAATAATGTAGACGGTGTCAGTACTCTTTTCTTCACAAAATTATGTAGTCTAGAAGATTTCAATATAATTAAGTTGAGGTAAACATAAAAAAGGAGTAATTATTTAAACCACTAACAGTTATGTGTGTTAACCAATTACATTATGCAATGAATAAATAATATTAAATAAGATAGTAATATGTTCAATTGCTTAAATATGTTCGTTTTCCCAAAGTACTGTGAAAATGTCCTCAAGTCCTCAAATTGTGTCTCAAAGTCGAAGAGTCGAAGCTCCAGGTCTCAGAAGAATGAACTTTATTGACAAACAACAAAGTGAGATGCCAGCTGGCCATCTGTACATAAGACTTGCAATAATCAAGCTTCAGGTCTTATACCTTTTCTTATCAGGTAGCTAATCAGCTATCTTTTTCTTTTTTTCTCAATTAACATGTTTTTAGTACCATCTTATAACCACACACATCATCTCTCTGAGCTTGTTGTACTTTTCCATCCTCACAGACCCTTTGATCTGGTTTAACCTGGTTTCTGTCTCAGACACAGCAATACAAATCTTTAAACACACTTGAAAAAACTGAACTAAAGAAATATTTTCATTCACACACATTTGTTTTATTGGAACATTTATTCGGTCACTTGAATAAAAGAAAATATAGTAGCTTTGATAATATAAGGGAATATATCCATGAAAGAACTGGCCTTTAAAAATAAAAATCTGCTGCCTCAATGGGAATTTAACACAGGGGTGTCCTGACTTATGCACCCTTTATTTTAAGGAAGAACATTTATTTATTTAGGATACATTATTCATTCACAAAGAAAATTGGTGTCCTTAAAGATTGTAATTTTTAATTAACGCATTAAGATCAATTTCCAAAAGATTACTTTTTTATTCCTTTTTAGTCAACTGTAGTGGGTGTATTCATTTATGCTTAGCACTATACATATTTGTGTACTGTACATACAGTAAAGGAGATATTGTGAACATTTCACCTGTAGTAAGTCAGTATTACTGTAGTCAGTAATTACTACAACCTTTGTAAATACAACTACAACATGAAAAAACACTTTAGGTGAATTAAAATAATATTTTCATATTAATATTTGTGTACTGTACATACAGTAAAGGAGGTATTGTTCAAATTCCACCTGTAGTAAGTCAGTATAGTCACTAGGAACGTACTACAACCTTTGAAAAAAAAAAAACGCTTTAGGTGAATAACAGTACTATTTTCATATAAATATGTGTGTACTGTACGTACAGTAAGGGAGGTATTGTTCAAATTTCACCTGTAGCAAGTCAGTATGGTCACTAGGAACGTACTACAACCTTTGAAACATGAAAAAAAACACTTTAGGTGAATAACAGTAATAAATTCTTTTTAATATGTGTGTACTGTACGTACAGTAAGGGAGGTATTGTTTAAATTTCACCTGTAGCAAGTCAGTGTGGTCACTAGGAACGTACTACAACCTTTGAAACATGAAAAAAAACGCTTTAGGTGAATAACAGTAATATTTTCATACTAATATTTGTGTACTGTACATACAGTAAAGCAGGTATTGTTCAAATTTTACCTGTAGCAAGTCAGTATGGTCACTATGAACGTACTACAACCTTTGAAACATGAAAAAAACACTTTAGGTGAATAACAGTACTATTTTCATATTAATATTTGTGTACTGTACGTACAGTAAAGGAGGTATTGTTCAAATTCCACCTGTAGTAAGTCCATATGGTCACTAGGAATGTACTACAACATTTGAAACATGAAAAAAACACTTTAGGTGAATAACAGCACTATTTTCATATTAATATTTGTGTACTGTACGTACAGTAAAGGAGGTATTGTTCAAATTTCACCTGTAGTAAGTCAGTATGGTCACAAGGAACGTACTAAAACCTTTGAAACATGAAAAAAACACTTTAGGTGAATAACAGTACTATTTTCATATTGATATGTGTGTACTGTACGTACAGTAAGGGAGGTATTGTTCAAATTCCACCTGTAGTAAGTCCGTATGGTCACAAGGAACATACTACAACATTTGAAACATGAAAAAAACACTTTAGGTGAATAACAGTACTATTTTCATATTAATATTTGTGTACTGTACGTACAGTAAAGGAGGTATTGTTCAAATTCCACCTGTAGTAAGCCCGTATGGTCACTAGGAATGTACTACAACATTTGAAACATGAAAAAAACACTTTAGGTGAATAACAGTACTATTTTCATATTAATATTTGTGTACTGTACGTACAGTAAAGGAGGTATTGTTCAAATTTCACCTGTAGCTAGTCAGTATGGTCACTAGGAACGTACTACAACCTTTGAAACATGAAAAAAACACTTTAGGTGAATAACAGTAATATTTTCATATTAATATTTGTGTACTGTACGTACAGTAAAGGAGGTATTGTTCAAATTCCACCTGTAGTAAGCCCGTATGGTCACTAGGAATGTACTACAACCTTTGAAACATGAAAAAAACACTTTAGGTGAATAAAAGTACTATTTTCATATTAATATTTGTGTACAGTACGTACAGTAAAGGAGGTATTGTTCAAATTCCACCTGTAGTAAGCCCGTATGGTCACTAGGAATGTACTACAACATTTGAAACATGAAAAAAACACTTTAGGTGAATAACAGTACTATTTTCATATTAATATTTGTGTACAGTACGTACAGTAAAGGAGGTATTGTTCAAATTCCACCTGTAGTAAGCCCGTATGGTCACTAGGAATGTACTACAACATTTGAAACATGAAAAAAACACTTTAGGTGAATAACAGTACTATTTTCATATTAATATTTGTGTACTGTACGTACAGTAAAGGAGGTATTGTTCAAATTCCACATGTAGTAAGCCCGTATGGTCACAAGGAACATACTACAACCTTTGAAACATGAAAAAAAACACTTTAGGTGAATTGCAGTAATATTTTCATATTAATATTTGTGTACTGTACGTACAGTAAAGGAGGTATTGTTCAAATTTCACCTGTAGTAAGTCAGTATGGTCACAAGGAACGTACTACAACCTTTGAAACATGAAAAAACACTTTAGGTGAATAACAGCACTATTTTCATATTAATATTTGTGTACTGTACGTACAGTAAGGGAGGTATTGTTCAAATTCCACCTGTAGTAAGCCCGTATGGTCACTAGGAATGTACTACAACCTTTGAAACATGAAAAAAACACTTTAGGTGAATAACAGTACTATTTTCATATTAATATGTGTGTACTGTACGTACAGTAAGGGAGGTATTGTTCAAATTCCACCTGTAGTAAGTCCGTATGGTCACAAGGAACATACTACAACATTTGAAACATGAAAAAAACACTTTAGGTGAATAACAGTACTATTTTCATATTAATATTTGTGTACTGTACGTACAGTAAAGGAGGTATTGTTCAAATTTCACCTGTAGTAAGTCAATATGGTCACAAGGAACGTACTACAACCTTTGAAACATGAAAAAACACTTTAGGTGAATAACAGTACTATTTTCATATTAATATTTGTGTACTGTACGTACAGTAAAGGAGGTATTGTTCAAATTTCACCTGTAGTAAGTCAGTATGGTCACAAGGAACGTACTACAACCTTTGAAACATGAAAAAACACTTTAGGTGAATAACAGTACTATTTTCATATTAATATTTGTGTACTGTACGTACAGTAAGGGAGGTATTGTTCAAATTCCACCTGTAGTAAGCCCGTATGGTCACTAGGAATGTACTACAACCTTTGAAACATGAAAAAAACACTTTAGGTGAATAACAGTACTATTTTCATATTAATATGTGTGTACTGTACGTACAGTAAGGGAGGTATTGTTCAAATTCCACCTGTAGTAAGTCCGTATGGTCACAAGGAACGTACTACAACATTTGAAACATGAAAAAAAAACACTTTAGGTGAATAACAGTACTATTTTCATATTAATATTTGTGTACTGTACGTACAGTAAAGGAGGTATTGTTCAAATTCCACCTGTAGTAAGTCAGTATGGTCACTTGGAATGTACTACAACCTTTGAAACATGAAAAAAACACTTTAGGTGAATAACAGTACTATTTTCATATTAATATTTGTGTACTGTACGTACAGTAAAGGAGGTATTGTTCAAATTCCACCTGTAGTAAGCCCGTATGGTCACTAGGAATGTACTACAACATTTGAAACATGAAAAAAACACTTTAGGTGAATAACAGTACTATTTTCATATTAATATTTGTGTACTGTACGTACAGTAAAGGAGGTATTGTTCAAATTCCACATGTAGTAAGCCCGTATGGTCACAAGGAACATACTACAACATTTGAAACATGAAAAAAAACACTTTAGGTGAATAACAGTACTATTTTCATATTAATATTTGTGTACTGTACGTACAGTAAAGGAGGTATTGTTCAAATTTCACCTGTAGTAAGTCAATATGGTCACAAGGAACGTACTACAACCTTTGAAACATGAAAAAACACTTTAGGTGAATAACAGTACTATTTTCATATTAATATTTGTGTACCGTACGAACAGTAAGGGAGGTATTGTTCAAATTCCACATGTAGTAAGTCAGTATGGTCACAAGGAACGTACTACAACCTTTGAAACATGAAAAAACACTTTAGGTGAATAACAGTACTATTTTCATATTAATATTTGTGTACTGTACGTACAGTAAAGGAGGTATTGTTCAAATTCCACCTGTAGTAAGTCAGTATGGTCACTAGGAATGTACTACAACCTTTGAAACATGAAAAAAACACTTTAGGTGAATAACAGTACTATTTTCATATTAATATTTGTGTACTGTACGTACAGTAAAGGAGGTATTGTTCAAATTCCACCTGTAGTAAGCCCGTATGGTCACTAGGAATGTACTACAACCTTTGAAACATGAAAAAAACACTTTAGGTGAATAACAGTACTATTTTCATATTAATATGTGTGTACTGTACGTACAGTAAGGGAGGTATTGTTCAAATTCCACCTGTAGTAAGTCCGTATGGTCACAAGGAACGTACTACAACATTTGAAACATGAAAAAAAAACACTTTAGGTGAATAACAGTACTATTTTCATATTAATATTTGTGTACTGTACGTACAGTAAAGGAGGTATTGTTCAAATTCCACCTGTAGTAAGTCAGTATGGTCACTTGGAATGTACTACAACCTTTGAAACATGAAAAAAACACTTTAGGTGAATAACAGTACTATTTTCATATTAATATTTGTGTACTGTACGTACAGTAAAGGAGGTATTGTTCAAATTCCACCTGTAGTAAGCCCGTATGGTCACTAGGAATGTACTACAACATTTGAAACATGAAAAAAACACTTTAGGTGAATAACAGTACTATTTTCATATTAATATTTGTGTACTGTACGTACAGTAAAGGAGGTATTGTTCAAATTCCACATGTAGTAAGCCCGTATGGTCACAAGGAACATACTACAACATTTGAAACATGAAAAAAAACACTTTAGGTGAATAACAGTACTATTTTCATATTAATATTTGTGTACTGTACGTACAGTAAAGGAGGTATTGTTCAAATTTCACCTGTAGTAAGTCAATATGGTCACAAGGAACGTACTACAACCTTTGAAACATGAAAAAACACTTTAGGTGAATAACAGTACTATTTTCATATTAATATTTGTGTACTGTACGTACAGTAAGGGAGGTATTGTTCAAATTCCACATGTAGTAAGTCAGTATGGTCACAAGGAACGTACTACAACCTTTGAAACATGAAAAAACACTTTAGGTGAATAACAGTACTATTTTCATATTAATATTTGTGTACTGTACGTACAGTAAAGGAGGTATTGTTCAAATTCCACCTGTAGTAAGCCCGTATGGTCACAAGGAACATACTACAACATTTGAAACATGAAAAAAAAAACACTTTAGGTGAATAACAGTACTATTTTCATATTAATATTTGTGTACTGTACGTACAGTAAAGGAGGTATTGTTCAAATTCCACCTGTAGTAAGCCCGTATGGTCACTAGGAATGTACTACAACATTTGAAACATGAAAAAAACACTTTAGGTGAATAACAGTACTATTTTCACATTACTATTTGTGTACTGTACGTACAGTAACGGAGGTATTGTTAAAATTTCACATGTAGTAAGTCAGTATGGTCACTAGGAACGTACTACAACCTTTGAAACATGAAAAAACACTTTAGGTGAATAACAGTACTATTTTCATATTACTATTTGTGTACTGTACATACAGTAACTGAGGTATTGTTCAAATTTCACCTGTAGTAAGCCCGTATGGTCACTAGGAACGTACTACAACCTTTGGAACATGAAAAAACACTTTAGGTGAATAACAGTACTATTTTCATATTAATATTTGTGTACTGTACGTACAGTAAGGGAGGTATTGCTCAATTTTCACCTGTATTAAGTCAGTATGGTCGCTAGGAACGTACTACAACCTTTGAAACATGAAAAAACACTTTAGGTGAATTACAATAAAAAAATTATATTAATATTTGTGTACTGTATGTACAGTAAGGGAGGTATTGTCCAATTTTCACCTGTAGTAAGTCAGTATGGTCACATGGAACGTACTACAACCTTTGAAACACTTTAGGTGAATAACAGTAATATTTTAATATTAATATTTGTGTACTGTACATACATTAAAGGAGATATTGTGAACATTTCAGCTGTAGTAAGTCAGTATGGTCACTAGGGAATTACTACAACCTTTGAAACATGAAAAAAAACACTTTAGGTGAATTGCAGTAATATTTTCATATTAATATTTGTGTACTGTACGTACAGTAAGGGAGGTATTGCTCAAATTCCACCTGTATTAAGTCAGTATGGTCGCTAGGAACGTACTACAACCTTTGAAACATGAAAAAAACACTTTAGGTGAATTACAATAAAAAAATTATATTAATATTTGTGTACTGTATGTACAGTAAGGGAGGTATTGTCCAATTTTCACCTGTAGTAAGTCAGTATGGTCACATGGAACGTACTACAACCTTTGAAACACTTTAGGTGAATAACAGTAATATTTTAATATTAATATTTGTGTACTGTACATACAGTAAAGGAGATATTGTGAACATTTCAGCTGTAGTAAGTCAGTATGGTCACTAGGGAATTACTACAACCTTTGAAACATGAAAAAAAAAACACTTTAGGTGAATTGCAGTAATATTTTCATATTAATATTTGTGTACTGTACGTACAGTAAGGGAGGTATTGTTCAAATGTCAGCTGTAGTAAGTCAGTATGGTCACTAGAGAATTACTACAAGCTTTGAAACATGAAAATAATTTGAAAATAATTCACTTAAACACTTTAAGTGAATTATTTTTATTTTTATTCAAAAAATAAGTTTGTACTGTACATACAGTAAGGCAGGTATTGGCAAAATCTCATCTGCAGAAAGCCAGGGTCGTCACTAGAAACAACTAACACCATTAATTATTGTACTTCGGTTTGCACTGTGAGCTGAATTTGCAGACGGTCCCTAAAGCAGCGTATGTGAATATGCAGCGAATATCGAACCTAAAACTAACTTTACCCCGCTTCAAAAGCGAGTCTCAGGAGACAGAAGTGAAGCTGTGTCCGAAAACTTTTAAAAAATGCTGCCTTCGGAGGACGTATTCTACGGTAGGAAGGCCAAGACACGTCCAAATCCAATGCCAGCTTCACTTCCTGTCTCCTGAGAAACCTTCATCTGATCGATTTTTGGAGGCAGCATTTTTACGTTTTCAGACACAGCCCTTATTCAGAGCAGCACCATGACAGGTATGAAAGTGAGGCTGTGAGTCTGAACTTTCTGAGAATTCTGAGCAGAACCTGAAAGAATGAACATATCACACCAATCCTCAGGTCATTACATTGGCTCCCAGTTACATTTAGGATTGGTTCTAAAGTATTAATACTGCTATGTAAATAACCCAATCCCAATGGTCTAACGGTGCGTGTCCACTGGCACGGTGCGAGCGGAGCGGAGCGTGCGTTTTCAATTCATTCCTATGGAAGTCGAGCTTCACGCTCGCGCATTGCATTTTGGGATTGACAGCGGACCGGAGAAAGCACTGAGAGCGACCGAGAGCGTCAAAAGGTTGGGCAGTTCTCGACTTTATGCAAATATCAAGCGAAAAACGCAGTCGGCAGCCAATTGCTGTGAGGTTCGGGATGTGACGTCTGTTTTGAGAGTTTAAAAATATGCAAATTGTGCCGGAGTTTATGCTGGATTTAGTGCGTAAATAATTTTGTTTACAAATTAGACGCTTTGCAGTTGTTATATATGTTAAAGATTTTATTTTGGATGTGTTCATTGTGATTATATTGGCTGGATTTGTAAAAGTTTATAAAATTTAAAGGATCTTTGCTTGGTGCATTTGGAAACAAAGCTAGTCTATTTCTAAACGTAATCGCGTACATTGCTGATGATTATACTGTCCGTGTGTTGAAAAAAAACTTAGATTAAACGCACTCGCAACCCAGCAAGCAATAGCCGTCATTTCAACGTCTCGGTTAAATATAGACCCCATATAGACCGGCTATGTGCACTTTTAGCCAAAATAACATTGAATCTGGCTACATGTAATTTTTTCCAAAATAACTTGCAAAATGTATGATATTGCATCATGTAAGCAAAGTCAACTGTGATTACAGGGTTTTTGGTTTCATTTATTTGACATGTTCTATGTAGGCTGTGCGTAGACACGATCTAGCTCGTATAGTCAGCCCGGCTATTTGTAGCCCAGAGTCGAAACTGATCGGTTATAGTTTTAATTAATTGTTGGGCAGGAAACGCATGAGATGGTTGATATACCATCATGTTCGCATTGGTAATAATATCTACAAGGTGCCAGTGTCAATTTCATGACATGGTCGATCTGTAGTCACGATTTAGCTCTGAATTGGACAGGCTGTGTGCAGTCTGCTTTTAGCCCACCCGGCGAGATCGAGGCAAGTGGTCTAGGTTTAACGTTTTGGCTATAGCCCTGATTTAGACAGCGACTAGTATAGGCAAAACAGTCTTAAAATTGTTTACATGTTTTTCGCCCACGCAGCTGCATGTTTGCCGTCACACATTCATAAAACAAATCTACGATATTATTTGAATGTCTCTAATTTTAAATTAAAATAAAATGCAATTACATTTCTAAACCGCTAGATGGCAAGCCCCACAAAGACATGACTACTGGCAACGCGAGACTTGATAGTTAGTAGTAGAGATCATGGTTCTCGCGATCGCGCAATACACATTTCCACCATTTTGAAACATTTTAACCGAGCCAGAGCATTGCATTCAGCTGTCGGTCGAGGAGAACAGGTCAAATTCAAATACATTCCTACTTTTGTCTTGTAAGTATCTGTGTTTCCGTTTTGACCTGCTCATTTTTAGCTAAATTATTTGTTATCATGTTGTTGGAATCGTGACATTTTAGCGGGTAACAGTGTATCATGGTACATGCACGTGTAGGCCTACTGTAACCCCATGTTTCCATGTGCACTTAAACTCAAATTATCTGAATCCAAAGGTGTAAACAGGAAACATGTGAAACCTATTATAAAGTGTTATGAAAGCCACAAATATATTTTACTCTTTTCTTTAGATCATTATGGTATGAAAATAGCATTTCCTCACTAAAACTCTCATTGAAAAAGTCCATCATTGATTTGAAATGATTATAATATTGAATTTGTCTGAACAATGGCTTGTTACATACAGAGAGAGCATAAGCTAATAGAGTAGAATAAGATGTCATTTAAGCACAATAAGATGAATTTTCATTCAAAATGCCTTCATTCATTAAAGTTTGAAACTGTCAAATACATTTTTTAATACAGCACAAAAATACAAATGATTGGCTATATAAAATTAGCAATTATAAAAGTGTCCAGAAGTAGCCTATATCAATAATGCAAATAGTTCAGATGTGCATTAAAACCTAAACATAACACACACACACACACACACACAAACAGTACAGGTGAATGTATTACTCCATGGACACTTGAGGTTAAACTGTCAACAATGCTTTTCTTGTGCAAATTATTATTTTTTTTATTTGGCAGATGCTGTGATGACCAACTTCCCAGCAGCAACAGAGTTTTATATTTTATTATCTTAAGATTCTTCCATATTTAAAAAAAAATAATTTTATATTGTATTTTTAATATTTCATTTGGTCACTTTTATGTTTAGATATTTTTGTAATTTATTAATGTTCTTTTTCTAAATAAAACTTTATATTTAATTTGTTTGGATTGATTGTCATTTATGAGAACCTGTTATATTTGAGTGAAAAGAATCCTTTAGCCATCATTTTGTTGTCTATTACATGTAGGCTATATGTAGTCGTTTAATAGCCGTCTAATTGATGACTATCTATTCTTGGGCTCTGGTTAGACGTCTATTAGATTTTCACTGACAGCCCAAATTCAGCCTTGTTTTAGCCTAGACCCATATGCACTGTCTATTAGAAGTATATATGTAGTCGTTCAATAGCCGTCTAATTGATGACTAGTCTATTCTTGGGCTATGGTTAGACGTCTTATTCTTGGGCTATGATTAGACGTCTATTAAATTTTCACTGACAGCCCAAAGCCTTGATTTAGCCTAGACGTCTGGGCTGTGTTTTGTCGGCTATTAGACGTCTTTTAGATGCAAAATTGCTTGCTGGGAACAGACACACCCCAAAGCGGGGAAGTTATAGCGTTGCCAGCGGCACTGAGCGGAGTTTTGCCACTGTAGTGGACACGCACCGTAATGGTGCGTTCACACCGGACGCGAATAGCGCGTCAGGCGCGAATGATTTCAATGTTAAGTCAATGCAAAGACGCGTTACGCGCGTAAAAAATTCCTGCGGCGCGAATGTATGGAACGCCAAAAGGGTCAATTTTCGCCTCTAACCAAACGCCTTACATTCTCAAAACGCCGGTTTTTACGGCGTTTAAGACGAAAAGACGCCGCAAAGTACGGCGTTCTGTGGTACAAACGCCGCAAATTACGGCGTTTACAAAGCAAATTCGCCGTCATTATTGGCGTTTTTTTTATCCAGCCATTGACGCCGTTTCTGACGCCGCAGGCCATCCATAGTGCGCCGTTATCTACGGCGCTTCTGTCTGACAAAGACGGCGTAAAAAGCGGCGTTTTGTATAATATTATAATCAGCCCCACCCTTTTCTTCAAAGTTCAGCCCATCTAATGAAGTAGATGGAAAGACATACGTAGTAGATTGTCGATCTGAATGGGTTCTGTTTTTCTAATGTTGTTGGACTATTTGGACTGTATTGTCATATTTTTCTTCATTGGGCACGTGGTGTATCCCCCTTTTTCCTTTATCATGTGGGTATATAGTATGATTCATAGATTCTGATTCAGCCTCTGTTTACATTCATGTCTATGAAATACATTAGATTACCCAGCAAACCATCTTCAGTAGGGCATTGGTCTGCGTGCACGGGAAGCAGTGTTGTTTGCTCTTATAGTGACTGGGTTCGACTCGAAGGTCCGAGCGTATTTTTATCTCCGCTTCGTTTCTTTTGCTTCATTATTTTAAACATTACAAATTAAAACATTTTTAGTAGGCTGTTTCCATGAGAGCGAAAAGCGCGTTTCTGAAGATTCCACACTCAGGGCCGTCGCCAGAACATGCTTTCGTTTTATAGGTGAACAATTTTTTGATTATGATCTGAGAAACAGACTTCTCAGCAAAACGATAAGATCCCGTATTATTACTGAAGTAGATAGTCCATCACCACAACCCTTTTGCATTAGCCTGCTATATATTCCCTATACTTCGTAAACGAGGAACAAAAACGTTTCAATTCCTCCAACAACACAATGATAAAAACAATACATACCAAACACCAATAAAATATGAAGCCTACATCTAAGGGCTGCATAATATATCAAAATATCGCAAATGTATTTCGCAATATGCATATCGCAACGGCTTGCAATAACTGCATGAGCAAAAAATGAAGAGAAAATCACTCTGCTCTTGGCTAAATAACTTTTGTAGCTTTAATAAGAATCAGTATAGGCCTATATTTAATTGGGTTTTTATTTTTTACATTTGATTATTCAGTTTCAGTTTTCATTTATAACCCTAATGTAGGATAACCTGAACCCCTAAACCCCGTGGTTTATATTGATGTTAAAATAGCACTTCTAACACACTGATGTTCACTTTATATAAGTTGTGATGTTTTCCTGTCACAAAAAGAATGTGGAACACGTATGGGTTATATCATTTTAAATACATTTTAAAGATAACATATCGCATTTTTCTTCAATCGTGCAGCCCCAATCTGTAGCATATTGATGTGTAACAAAACATTCACTGTACAGTAGGCTACTCACTATCTAAGGCGGCTATTCTCCAAGTGATATTCATTTATAAATAAAATAGGCTAATGTTTCAAAGTTTCCTTTTGTGTAATAAAGCATATTAATTTTCTGACAGGCGGAGGGTGTCGCGCTTCCCATTTAAAAACAAGTTTCAAGTTACTTTTCACCGTGACTTCGAATTTCTTGAATTTCGTTTTGTATAATGTGTATCTTAATTTGAATAAATATTTCATTAACCAATGGCCTGGATTTAATAAATAAGAAGCAAACCAAGAACATCGGGGGGGGGGTATTGCACAAAAGCAAGATAAGGGATTAAGCTGGGATTTTCCAGTTATCCTGGCTGAATTTAGCCCTGACTTGGTTGCATGAAGGGAGGCTAAATTAATCTACATTAAGTTACTATGGAGATTTACACTTTGCAGTTAGCCTGCTCTAGAGCAGGCTAACAACCAGGCTAAGATTAATCCTAGTGATTTATCGGCTAGTTCCTCCCTAAATCCTACTAGATATTAATGTTTTAGTTACTTCATGGTCCTGTATTAAAATACTAGATATACTGTCATTCATCTAAGTATGCATACTGCTATTTTAGTAATTATTGAAAACTGCTGTTCATTTCACTGTCAGAGGTTTGATGAATATATATATTATTTGAGATTTAAAGCGTTTATTGGCATACACCTGCAGTGTGGAAAGCAGATTTTCCTGAGCAATTATAACTTTGCTGTCCACAATGAATGCCAACACAATGCAAAAGAACTATACTATACAATATGAGACATAGAATAAAGACTATATCTACATATGCAAGTATATAGTAGAAATGTACTGTTGAATGAGAAAAAATATATAATTATATTTTATTGCAGTTGATGAGATAAGAAATGGCTCGTGAAGTTGCAAATGTGGTTTCAATTAAGTCAGTAACGAGGTCAATATGTAGTATATATAGAATAAAGATTTGTGTGTTTCCTATTCACAATGGCTTGCCCTTTGTTGGATGATGTAGTTGATGAGGAGGTTTTAATACTCAGACGAGCATTCAGGCATGAAAGAGTCTTCCGAGATAGGGCAGACCCATTGGCCTTTTCAGACGAATATCTGACTGAGAGGTACAGATTCTCAGGTGATGGCATCAGATATTTGTGTAGGCTGCTGGGTCCACACATACAGCACAGGACAGCACGGAGCCATGCTCTCACTGTCCCACAGATGGTCTGCGTAGCACTGCGATTCTTAGCAAGTGGCATGTTTCTGTATTCTGTCGGTGATTGCAGAAAACCTCAATAAAGCCACTATTTGCCGCACAATAAGAAACGTAAGTCTGGCATTGAAATCTCTTGTGCACATATTTATCACCTTCCATGGTCACAGAAGATTCATCCACATCAAGGAGGAGTTCTACAAGATTGCAGGTAACACGAATAATAACAGATTGCTACAAAATGTCACATTAGCATAGTCACAGTATGACACATTATTTTGCGTTACAGCTTTTCCTAATGTAATTGGTACAGTGGATTGCACCCATATTCGTATCCAACGCCCCTCAGGGGCACATGAGGGAGATTATGTTAACAGGAAATCCTTCCACAGTGTCAATGTTCAGGTAAGAATTATGTTATGGTTACTGTCAGCTACATAATTATTCTGTGCATTAAATGACCTTAATAGGCTATATATTTTTACAGATGATCTGTGATGCTGACTGCCTCATCACAAATTTAGAGGCAAAGTGGCCTGGCTCAGTCCATGACTCCAGAATCTTTCGGGCCAGTAGAATTTACCAGAGACTCTCTCTAGGTAAGCCACCCCATTTTTTTAAGCACCTTGAACATCAAGAGTACAGTACAGTACTTGTAAGAATTATGTTTTGCATTCGCAGGGGAGTTCTCTGGTGTGCTGCTGGGGGACAAAGGCTATGCCTGTGAGACATTTTTGATGACTCCCCTTACAGACCCCCAAACCCCAGCACAGCAAGCTTACAACCATGCCCATGCCAAAACCTAGGGCTCGAATTGAAATGACCTTCGGCCTTCTGAAATCACGATTTCAGTGCCTGCACCACCTGAGGGTCTCCCCAGACAGAGCATGTGACGTGACCGTTGCCTGCACAGTGCTGCACAATATTGCCTGCCTAAGAAAAGAAAGGGCTCCCAGAGTTGCTTTGGATGTTAATTGGGACAATGCTGCCATATTCCCAGATAACAGAAATGGTAGACTTGTTAGAGAACAATACATTGCAAATTATTTCAGTTAATTTAGTTTTGATTTGGCACATCCCTTAATAAAGGATAATGCTTTATATAACTTTTTCATGTGTACATGCATTTTATTTGGCATCGGTAGCACACACTGGTTCTTTTCCCAAATTCTAGTTCCACTTCACTGGATCAATAACTATGAAGTGTACTTGACATTCATAAAAAAAAAGTTACAAGACCACAATGGTTTTGGAATATTTTTCTTTTATTATTTTGCTGTTATCACTTGTCAGCTTGGAGCTTTGGAGAGAAAAAAGGATGATGATTAATACATTGTGTTACAGTCATGGTTACAGCATGAACTGAAGTCACTTACTTCTCTTTCTAGTTTCTGGATTTCCAGTTCTAGTTTCCTCAGTGTCTTGTGTTTAATTTGCATCTCAAGGTCCATGTCCTGCAGCTTTCTTTTGTTCACATCAATCTTGACTTCTGTCAGCTCGATCTGTCTCTTTAGATGGGTTGTGTAGAGATATCTGACAGTTTGTGAATTCTGTGAAAGCCTTTTAGTTAGCATAGCAGAATTTTGTCATAATGTAAATTTACTTTAGGCAATACTCACTATGTTACCAGGCTGCTTATCAGTCTGCCCAATGTCAGGATCCTGTAACAAATAATATTTTCTATTAGTACTACTTCCCTGACTTCTTTTCTATTATGAGCTTATAAAAAAATGTTGTCTATTTTCACAAAATACCTCGAGCCTTCTGAAGTCCAGCGACACGGTCTCCTCATCGGCAGAAGTGCACTCCACTGCTGTAGATGTGCCTTCCCTCTGCCATATTCAATACTTGTATTGATATTTTTTGACAGGACATGCAAAGCCTATGATTTAATAAAGAGTACTCACCGGCAAATCATAGTCTGGTGGCTCCAAAAGTGTAAGGGTGCTACCAGCCACTGCAAGGGAAGGCAAAGTCACACAGTTTACAAAACAAAATATATATGGATTTCAATATTTTCCATGTGCAGTTGTATGGCAATAATGTACTTTCTATGAAGAGGCCAGTATCCCTTGCTGGGCCAGAGTCAGTGGATGTCCCTCCCTGGATCCCTTCGATCACTGGCTTCCCTTTATTTAAATTCAGGGCCAGCTCCTCTGCTGTGGTAAAGTCTTGGGTTGGAGGGCCACCCCCGTACCAGATATATGACTCTTTTTTTTTTATTGCTAAAATCAGCACAGACAATAAAGTGTCAGCAAACATGCCACCTATGTTCTCCGCAAACAAGTCACTTACCAGCCTGCAAAATATTCTTGTATTTAATCTTGACTTGCCGCCAAGTCGTTTTTTGGCCAGACATGTTTGTTCTTTAAGAGGAATAGATACAAATGATAAAATAGATTAGATGGATAAAAATAGAGCAAAATATCTGATTATAGATTACATCAAATCAATTAAAAACAAAACCTACATACAAATAGATAAGAGTAAAAAGATTAAAGAGATAATAGACATAAAATAAACTAAATAGATACACACGTGGGTAAGTTTTTGCAATTATTCTTCATGTTAAATGCATGTTCACTGGTCACATATAAGGCAAAGTATACAATTATTTTAGAAAATGGCAAACAACTCCTTGAATTGTAATTATGAGGGTTTCAGTGGAGCACTGGTTATTTGGACTACTTACGCATTCAATCGGTCCGCTATTATTTGCCATGCATTCTCTCTTTGTTTTATTACAGCAGCTGTACTGCCTTTTTTACATATGATATGTTTCACTTCTTCATACGTTTCCATAAGAAGCTGTTCCTCATTAGGCGAAAAGTATGCCGCACGCGTTTTGTCCATTTTCGGACCGGTGATTCTGTGATCGATTTCGTGATCTTTTAAAGAATGCCGTGAACGTGCATTTATCCAAACTATATACACCTGGCTTGACATATCCGCGCGTTCTCATCCTGGCTCAGCAAACGTGCAACGGATTAAGCCAGGATGCACTGATTAAACTAGGTCAAGCCGGGACTGTTCTGTTATCCTGGCTTTCTTAATTCTACTTTTGTGCAATACCCCCCGGGTTTGGATTAGTGACAAACGAACCATGTTTCCGCGGCCTTTAATGCCGAAAAAATATAGCCTATGTCTTTCTGCTTTTAATGAATGTCTTGCATGTCTCAATTACAGTAAGCCTCTAGGAAGTTATGATATTTGTGTCTTTAAAGCAATATGCTGTATTGTATAAGGGTGATTCTTCAATTGGGGGCTATTTTGCCATCTTACATTTTGATGAATGAAAATTGGTTGAATTTTGTTAGAATTATGTCAAGACAATGTTTACATGCTTTGATGTAAAGATATAATAATGGCCACGACTAAGCTTAAATATAATTTGAGTATTTTATATCTTTTTGCCAACTGGCACTGTAAAACGTCATTCCCATCACAACATCAAAAAGTCTCATAATGCAAAGAATGTATCAAGGAGATCATTTAAACTCATTTATCTTGCAAACATTGTTAACCTTCAACAATACGTATAAAAAACAAAATGTTTCCATTCAGCGAATTACATATATTTTTTTGTTCTTACCATCAAAATGTGTTTTTTTGTGTTCATCAAAGCACACTTTTGTTTAATTTCTGGAAAATTAATTGTATATGTTTTTTCTTTGAATAGGTGGATGAGTATTTAATTAGGCTTTTCTTGTAGCACCTCAAGATTGAACATAAAATAGTTTTAAAGGTATGTTTGCTGTAAATTAAGCAATGTGGCGGTAATGACACACTGTTCTGGTAATGACATAGTGTTTTGGTAATGACATAAATGAAAAGTGCACTGATACATAAAGCCAATTTAAAGGCTTAAATAATGACTTCTGGTGAGTGTTGTTGAAAGAAATTGACAGATGTGAGAAGATATATAAATGTGACACAACCATCAACTTGAACATGTTTATTTCAATCATGAAGAAACCATACAATATTTTCTAGAGAATCAATTGTCACAATGGGATAAAACAGCATAACAATATCCTTCATAAACTATGACTATTACCATTAGGTGAAATATTATATGTTTGAGTTAAAAACTAAAGTTGCATTGGGTTAAAACTAACAATGCATAATGAAATGTGTTTGCTTTCAAACATGTATTTGAACATTCAAAATGTGAATTAGAGATGATAAAGGGAGATGGATGGGATGTGGAGAGAAAGAGATATGGGCCCTAGTTTAAAGGACAGGCGTAGTGTAGTCACTCAATGAGCAAAGTGTCCTGAAAATTAACTCCAGCCATGCCATTGTGTGTCATGTGGGAGTATTGTGGTGACCAAATGTTTTTGCTTAGGATCTTGCACATGGTATTAAAAAAAGCTAATTTAATTTCATAAAGAATTGTCCTTGTTATAAAATTAGGTTTTATTTAGAATTTAGACTTTGCACTTTTCCTGCAATTTAAATTAGGTCCCACTGACAGAAAAAGAGGTAGTAAAAAAGTTGAGGGAGAGAGCACACTAGTTTACCTAACATGAATATCCAGAACTATATATCTCCAAGTTGTGAGATTACTTTAAGCTTTCCTGTTTCTTTTCTTCTTTTGTATCTTTCCTTTTCTCTGTCAATGTACTGCTGATATTTTACAGGATCTTCCTTCAATTTTTTTTCTATAATCTCTAGACCTTTCAGTTGATTTCTTGGGAGCCATTCTGGTTAAAAAATAAGAAAAAATAGTTTTAGGAAGTAAGGCATCTCACTTAAGTTTCATTGTAAAATCACACTATTACGCTTCTTTCACTTAATTTATAAACACATAATATAATATAGATAGTGAGACAGAACATGTCATTACCACCATCACTTGTCATTACCATCACAACAAGTTGTGTGTTGGTAATGACGTGTTGCGTTAATGACATTTTTTATTTTTTTCAGGAAAAAAGATGCTAGGTCATGGTTTTGCTAACATTACTCAACAGCTAGTACAAAAAGAACTTTAAATACACATAAATCATGTGAATATATATATATATTTATCAAAATATTGCTGCTACAGCATTTATGGTAATGACGCTGAATAAGTCTACTCTATGATCAGAAGGAATTCATGATTAAATTACTTACTTTTTCAGACATCAAATTTCACTCTTCTTTCATAGCTGACATGTGCTCCACTGCTAGTCTTCGTTTCCATGGTTACGGAATAAACAAGTCTCGCCCTCAAAAAAATCCTTGTTGTAATCATAGACTGTTGCGGTAATGACAGTATTGTTGTGGACAATACTAAATTGTTAAAAATATTCACAAATTGCACAGATATGATCCCGAATTATGGATCAAGTGCCTTTTTAAGTTACTGTTTAAACATATATTGTGATTTTTTAATGAACTGATAACATTTTATCACATTTTCAGAGCAGATAAGTTTTAAAGTCTGGGTTGGGGACAAGGCATGAGTAGCCAAATATTAGTGATAAAAACATTTTTAAAAATGGAAATCATACTGATTTTAGTGTATAACATTTTTTGGTGGTGCAATAAATATTATTTGAAATAACTAAACTATTTATTTTATAATATAGTATTTTTAACATGAATGTATAACCTGGGGACATAAAAGTTCCCCTAATCGAAGAATCACCCATAAAGTGGTAGGCTATATAAAAAAAATATATATAAAAAAAAAACTTGTATTAGGCCTACTTAAGTAAATAGGCAATTCCAAATGTGTTGAGTCCAAGTTTGACTGAAACAATTAAATTCAAGATTTTATTTGAGAAAAATACAATATAATTTTTTTTTTTTAATACACATTTAAAAGAAAAAAATATATATATAATGTAGCATTAGCCATTATGGAAACAGGCATATCACAACTCTTTATTATTTACAGTCCATAAAAATAGGGCATGTAGCCTATTATACGATTAGGCCTATAGCCTATAATACGAGAATATATTTACAGTTTTCCCGTGTATTTTTACTGAGGCATTGTATTGTGTTGTGTTGTGTTTTAAGGTTTAACGGAAAATGCCTAAAGTCTTGAAAAAAAAAAAGAGAAAAAAGACCATTACATTTTCCATCTTTAGCCCCCTTTTTCCCACAATGGTCCACTAAAAATAACGCCAGAAATTCTGATTTTGATTCTACAGAAAATGAATAATTTAGTGTTACAAAAAAAAAACGACATTTAATCGTTATAGTATTTTATGACATCAGATCAGAATGAACAAGGTAGTACAAAATATTTTATTTACTGTTAGCAATATTAATGTCTATTTTAAGGCTTGATAATAAATAATTTATGTGAAATATATTACAGTCATGTATGGTCAAGAGCAGCGGTAGTCCTCGCTTGGGCTGGCGCCATCGCTTGCTTAATAGTTCAATCGTTTAGGAAGGCTTCTTTCGTGTATCCTGGGAACTGATAAAACTCCAGAGTTTTATGATCTTAAAAAGCTAAATGGTCTATATCGTGAAGCGCCCATCTAAATCTAATCCGCAATAAAGGGACCCACAGCAGCCAAGCGGGCTTAAACAGTTGCTGTTGTAATTTCGTAATAAGTAGCCTACCCTATCGCCAGCTACTCAATCAGTTGTCAGCTATCGGGTAGTCTTCCGAAATGTAAAAGACATAGGCTACACCAACATACCAATACAAAAGAAACGAAGCGGAGATAAAAAATACAGTCGGACCTTGTCCTGAGCAAAACACTTTTCCCGACACTGCTTCCCGTGCACGCAGACCAATGCCCTAATGAGGGTAGTAATTTGCTGGGTAATCTAATTTATTTCACAGACATGAATGTAAGAGGCTAAAACCATACTATATCATGATAAAGGAAAAAGGGGGATGCACGTGCCCAATGAAGAAATAAAAATATGACACAATAGTCCATAGTCCAATAACAACGTTAGAGAAACAGAACAAAGACGGTCGCCTTTCAGATCGACAATCTACTACGTATGTCTTTCCATCTACTTCATGGGCTGAGCTTTGAAGAAAAGGGTGGGGCTGATTATAATATTATACAAAACGCCGCTTTTTACGCCGTCTTTGTCAGACAGAAGCGCCGTAAATAACGGCGCATTATGGATGGCCTGCGGCGTCAGAAACGGCGTCAATGGCTGGATAAAAAAACGCCGATAATGACGGCGAATTTGCTTTGTAAACGCTGTAATTTGCGGCGTTTGTACCACAGAACGCCGTACTTTGCGGCGTCTTTTCGTCTTAAACGCCGAAAAAACCGGCGTTTTGAGAATGTAAGGCGTTTGGTTAGTGGCAAAAAATGACCCTTTTGGCGTTCCATACTAATGGCGCGAATTAAGCGTCTGGCGCGTTAAGCGCGAATGATTTAGTGCTATTTCTGTATTCACGCGTTTGACGCGAATTCGCGTCTGCCGCCCGAGTTGAAAAATCTGAACTTCTGCGTCAATTCGCGCCGCGTTAACCAGTCAGGAGCCTGCTTGCTGTCACGTGGTGAAGTATCTGGATGCTGGATGACTCAATACATTATTTTGTAATATGACAAAATGGAATAAAATGACTATTCTATTCTATTCTGTTCTAATGCAGGAACAAAGCAAATATTTTATCACATAAAAACTTGATTTAAATATATGAGACATATTCATTTTGTATTGAATGCTTTTTATTCCATTTCTAGATTATATGAAACATTATTATTCTAATGTAAAGACAACCAACATAGTACATAATTATTCTAGACCCGACGGTGTCCGGTCTGTTATATATATTTGACAGATGTTGGTGAGGGCGAGGGTGATCCTCGCTCCGATGCGGGACAACAGGTCATCAAACTGGGCGCGGGACAGGCGAGAACCGCTGGAAGCGGCCGTCATCCAGGCGCTGCACCCTCCAGGTGACCGTGATTTTGCCAAGTAAGATGTGTTCCTGGATCAACAAATTTTGTTGATCCTGGATCAACATTTAATCAACCAATCACAAGCCTCTGATGTCATCCGTGTGTGCCGACCCAAATACAATCAGTCCATTTTGAATCTTACCTCGGCTGACCGACAAAAGGTAAGTTATTTTGTCTGTCCTCTTTCTTTCACCCTCTCTGTAACTAAAAATCTACCTTTGTAAATGTATTTATTCACTAAAAAATCCTGAAATATTACACTTAAATGGCATAATGTAATGTAACTCTGAACATACATACAACAGCCATGTGCCGGTGAGCTAATAGCTTAGCTTACTTTTCTCTATAACCCCTAAAAGTCTTCTTTCTCCCATACTTTTACACACAAATGTAATATTTAATACAATTCTATAATAATGTTTTAAAAATGGTAATAAATTCCTGCTCTTTAAAACAGACTACTAAGATTTTAGTCAGAATAAAGTGTGCAAAAAGTATATGCATTTAAAAAAAACTGTAGAATAATTGCTTTTTGAATATGATTGTAATCAATATTTTGATAATTGCTATTGTCATCATTTCAATACGGGGTAGATTCGCTAATGTTGATTCAGGACCATCATGATCAGTTCAATATGGGGTAGATTCAGTAATGTTGATCCAGGACCATCATGATCAGTTCAATATGGGGTAGATTCGCTAATGTTGATCCAGATCAGTTCAATACGGGGTAGATTCACTAATGTTGATCCAGGATCATCATGATCAGTTCAATATGGGGTAGATTCGCTAATGTTGATCCAGGACCATCATGTTCAGTTCAATACGGGGTAGATTCACTAATGTTGATCCAGATCAGTTCAATACGGAGTAGATTCACTAATGTTGATCCAGGACCATCATGTTCAGTTCAATATGGGGTAGATTCACTAATGTTGATCCAGGACCATCATGTTCAGTTCAATATGGGGTAGATTCGCTAATGTTGATCCAGGACCATCATGTTCAGTTCAATACGGGGTAGATTCACTAATGTTGATCCAGATCAGTTCAATACGGGGTAGATTCACTAATGTTGATCCAGGACCATCATGTTCAGTTCAATATGGGGTAGATTCACTAATGTTGATCCAGGACCATCATGTTCAGTTCAATATGGGGTAGATTCACTAATGTTGATCCAGGATCATCATGATCAGTTCAATATGGGGTAGATTCACTAATGTTGATCCAGGATCATCATGATCAGTTCAATATGGGGTAGATTCACTAATGTTGATCCAGGACCATCATGTTCAGTTCTATATGGGGTAGATTCACTAATGTTGATCCAGGATCATCATGATCAGTTCAATATGGGGTAGATTCACTAATGTTGATCCAGGACCATCATGTTCAGTTCAATATGGGGTAGATTCACTATTGTTGATCCAGGATCATCATGATCAGTTCAATATGGGGTAGATTCACTAATGTTGATCCAGGATCATCATGATCAGTTCAATATGGGGTAGATTCACTAATGTTGATCCAGGA
This sequence comes from Semotilus atromaculatus, assembly GCA_031834385.1. Lineage (NCBI taxonomy): Eukaryota > Metazoa > Chordata > Actinopteri > Cypriniformes > Leuciscidae > Semotilus > Semotilus atromaculatus. The sequence goes on along the minus strand of JAULUF010000055.1, from coordinate 39,395,371 downwards.
TCATCATGATCAGTTCAATATGGGGTAGATTCACTAATGTTGATCCAGGATCATCATGATCAGTTCAATATGGGGTAGATTCACTAATGTTGATCCAGGACCATCATGTTCAGTTCAATATGGGGTAGATTCACTATTGTTGATCCAGGATCATCATGATCAGTTCAATATGGGGTAGATTCACTAATGTTGATCCAGGATCATCATGATCAGTTCAATATGGGGTAGATTCACTAATGTTGATCCAGGATCATCATGATCAGTTCAATATGGGGTAGATTCACTAATGTTGATCCAGGATCATCATGATCAGTTCAATACGGGGTAGATTCACAAATGTTGATCCAGGACCATCATGTTCAGTTCAATATGGGGTAGATTCACTAATGTTGATCCAGGACCATCATGATCAGTTCAATATGGGGTAGATTCACTAATGTTGATCCAGGACCATCATGATCAGTTCAATACGGGGTAGATTCACTAATGTTGATCCAGGATCATCATGATCAGTTCAATACGGGGTAGATTCACTAATGTTGATCCAGGACCATCATGATCAGTTCAATACGGGGTAGATTCACTAATGTTGATCCAGGACCATCATGATCAGTTCAATACGGGGTAGATTCACTAATGTTGATCCAGGATCATCATGATCAGTTCAATACGGGGTAGATTCACTAATGTTGATCCAGGACCATCATGATCAGTTCAATACGGGGTAGATTCACTAATGTTGATCCAGGACCATCATGATCAGTTCAATATGGGGTAGATTCGCTAATGTTGATCCAGATCAGTTCAATACGGGGTAGATTCGCTAATGTTGATCCAAGACCATCATGATCAGTTCAATACGGGGTAGATTCACTAATGTTGATCCAGGACCATCATGATCAGTTCAATATGAGGTAGATTCGCTAATGTTGATCCAGATCAGTTCAATACGGGGTAGATTCGCTAATGTTGATCCAAGACCATCATGATCAGTTCATTATGGGGTAGATTCACTAATGTTGATCCAGGATCATCATGATCAGTTCAATATGGGGTAGATTCGCTAATGTTGATCCAGGACCATCATGTTCAGTTCAATATGGGGTAGATTCACTAATGTTGATCCAGGAATATCATCATCATTTCAATATGGAGTAGATTCACTATTGTTGATCCAGGAATATCACGATCATTTCAATATGGGGTAGATTTGCTAATGTTGTTCGAGGACCATTATTGTCCGTTCAATACAGGGTAGATTCACTAATGTTGATCGAGGACTATTCATGATTCCCATAAATTAGCATTTTAAGCAAATTCTCCAACATACCATTTCTACTGTAGTTAATCAAATCATAAGTTAATTGAAATCTTTGTTTTTTTACTTATTACAGTGATGGATTAAATCTAAATCTAATATTTTGTATTGAAGGAAGTGCTACTGTAATTGTAACTGTAAATATTAATACTTAGTTTAAGGATAAATAACTTAGCTCTGCTGCACCCTGCACTGAAGTCACATTTTACAGTGTCTGGTAATTTTTTTTGGATACTTTTGCCTTCATTTATATAATTAATTAGCTTAACCCACGTTTCTATTTCATTCTTGAAGGCTGTATGTGTTATTTCCATTAACCCTTGTTGTTAACAACACCGGCCATTAAGTGTACTGCAGCCAGAAACTCTCTGCTCGTGCTCGCTCTTGTGCACACACTCCATAAGTGACTTAGTCTTGGGCAAAACAGTAACTGAATGTAATTTACTGACATTATGTTGACAGATGATCGTTTTATGATAGTTCATTTTGGATTTTCCCTTCAAAAAAGGGTGATAAATCATAAAAATCAGTCTACAGACTTACACAGCCAACCTAGGAAGTCATGGAAGCCATAAAAAATTTCTTACATAGCCCCTTTTAATTGTTAACAGAAATGCTTCCTAATGGACTGTGACATTCTTGTTTTCCAGCTTTTATCGTATGATTCAACATGACTGGTAAGGGTGCACATTCTGTATCACATATACATACTTACCCTTTTAAAATTGTGCTGATTACTTTTATATACATACCCTATGTACAGATCAACCTTGGGAGTCCTTATTTGGCTGTGTTGGGCCAAATAGCATTTCAGCTGCCCACTTAAAAGCACTGTTTGAACCAGGCTACATACCAGATGTGGTGAGCTATTAGTGTATTTAATAATTGCAATAATTGGTGTATTTTAGAATTTAATGATTTTTTTCAGGTTCTAACTAAAGTTATTATCAATAGGTAATGGATGCTCTCATGAGTATCACCTGCAAGGTATGAAGTATATAATGTATGTCTATCTGTCTGTATGTATATACACTCACCGGCCACTTTATTAGGTATCCCATGCTAGTAACGGGTTGGACCCCCTTTTGCCTTCAGAACTGCCTCAATTCTTCGTGGCATAGATTCAACAAGGTGCTGGAAGCATTCCTCAGGGAGTTTGGTCCATATTGACATGATGGCATCACACAGTTGCCGCAGATTTGTCGGCTGCACATCCATGATGCGAATCTCCCGTTCCACCACATCCCAAAGATGCTCTATTGGATTGAGATCTGGTGACTGTGGAGGCCATTTGAGTACAGCGAACTCATTGTCATGTTCAAGAAACCAATCTGAGATGATTCCAGCTTTATGACATGGCGCATTATCCTGCTGAAAGTAGCCATCAGAAGTTGGGTACATTGTGGTCATAAAGGGATGGACATGGTCAGCAACAATACTCAGGTAGGCTGTGGCGTTGCAACGATGCTCAATTGGTACCAAGGGGCCCAAAGAGTGCCAAGAAAATATTCCCCACACCATGACACCACCACCACCAGCCTGAACCGTTGATACAAGGCAGGATGGATCCATGCTTTCATGTTGTAGACGCCAAATTCTGACCCTACCATCCGAATGTCGCAGCAGAAATCGAGACTCATCAGACCAGGCAACGTTTTTCCAATCTTCTATTGTCCAATTTCGATGAGCTTGTGCAAATTGTAGCCTCAGTTTCCTGTTCTTAGCTGAAAGGAGTGGCACCCGGTGTGGTCTTCTGCTGCTTTAGCCCATCTGCCTCAAAGTTCGACGTACTGTGCGTTCAGAGATGCTCTTCTGCCCACCTTGGTTGTAACGGGTGGTTATTTGAGTCACTGTTGCCCTTCTATCAGCTCGAACCAGTCTGGCCATTCTCCTCTGACCTCTGGCATCAACAAGGCATTTCCGCCCACAGAACTGCCGCTCACTGGATGTTTTTTCTTTTTCGGACCATTCTCTGTAAACCCTAGAGATGGTTGTGCGTGAAAATCCCAGTAGATTAGCAGTTTCTGAAATACTCAGACCAGCCCTTCTGGCACCAACAATCATGCCACGTTCAAAGTCACTCAAATCACCTTTCTTCCCCATACTGATGCTCGGTTTGAACTGCAGGAGATTGTCTTGACCATGTCTACATGCCTAAATGCACTGAGTTGCCGCCATGTGATTGGCTGCTTAGAAATTAAGTGTTAACGAGCAGTTGGACAGGTGTACCTAATAAAGTGGCCGGTGAGTGTATATGTATGTATGTATGTATGTATTTATCTGCTTTTCCTTTTCCCCTTAAGAAATTCAATGATGTGTACAATATTTGTACACAATCCATGACTAAGATTCTGTCTGGATCCCAGAGGGTTAAAAGCCACTACTTCTGCAAGGTGCAGTAAATAATATTTACATACCTAAAATATGATCTAACATAAAAAAATGCAATCAAAGACATTTGCCCATCTAAATATTAAAGCTGCAGATTCTAATGTTTTTCTGGAATAGCAACTGATAGTTTTCAAAAAAAGAATTTAAGCCAAGGTGGAAACTTCCGGGGCTTGTGATGACATATCGTGCATAGCATAAATAAGTATCTAAAACTTAATAAATTCAGCAATTACTCTTTACTTGGAAGACATGTTAGGGTTCTTTGGAGATATAATGTTCCAGGAAGTCTTCTTGATCAATTATCAAAGAAGCATGACAAAATTGTTCAGGAAAATAGTATTTTCTTATCTTAAAGGTGGGGTATGGGATTTGCAAACCGGCCGACAGATTTTGAAAATACACAACTCAAAAGGTCCTCCTTTCTTCCCTCCAACGCTGGCCCTGACTGGTATGGTACGACCGTTTGATTGACGGACTTACTGTCCAATGATTCTAGATGGTCTTTTGTGGAAGATGATTGGCTGGAGTTTTTCGAGTCCTGCCCGTTCCACAGATGATTAAAGTGATTAATTTTCATTTCAATGCTTCTAACTCAGTGGCTATGAATAGGTTATGAGTAGGTTATGAATAGGATTTCAAGTGATTTTTAAGAAATGGACAAAAAAGAGAATCACATACCCCACCTTTGAGTGATAAAATGTTGTATTGCAAAAATAAGTACACCCTCCTGAAAGTTACTCCTAAAAAAAAAAAAGAAAAAAATCTGGTGTCAGTTCAAGGCAATTTACCCTCAGAAATAAAGGTACAAAGCTGTCACTGGGGCGGTACCTTTTCTAAAGGTACTAATATGTTCCCTTTAGGTACTAATATGTTCCCTTTAGGTACTAATATGTTAGCCTGGCTGCGCCCTCCTACGCACTTCCGCTCAATTTCATTTTCCTCCAGTACTACGTCTGGGATTCTGCTGTAGACTTTGGTTTTCTCCGATCAATTTTTTGTAGGGCCAATCAGCGAACAGAGGGAGTGGCTGAGAACGATGAAGTCGTGCGTTATTTTGAGTTGTAGTTCAGTAATGGCAGCGGAGAAAGATGCGAGCGAAGCGATTGGTGGCAGATCCAGAGTGACTCTGGGCAGATCCAATAGTTTTAGACTTCAATAGAGTACCCGCCTACAAGGAAGTTAACGATTGTCAATGGAGCGAGGCCAGACTCTCTGTACAAATGAAATGTACGAGAGTCTGGTAGAACCAGGCTACTAATATGTACCATTAAGGTACCAATATGCACCCTTTGGGTACAAAAGTGTACCTTTTCAAGAGGTACCGCCCCAGTGACAGCTTTTGTACCTTTTTTTCTGAGAGTGAACAGGTAAGTATGTCGAACCAAAATATTTAAAGAAAAGTAATTTCTTGACAATTAAAAGTGTTATATAGCCCACTGAATCATTCTCAGACATACAGTAATTCTGACAACAATGGTACCACTTGGGAAAGTGGTAAAGTGAAAATATAGCAAAATGAACACAGAAATAAATAAAATAATGGACTTGTGACAAGAACCCTGAAATAATCAGGCCTTCATTTTAAGCTTTCATTTAGTGATGAGTGATTTTTGCTTGACAAAAGGCAGGAGAAATACAAAGCGAGTGTTTCAGAGCCAGCAAAAGCTACGAAAGGAGTGAGTTTATCTCACAAAGTTAGATGCACTCTGCAGAAGTTACATGCATGGTTATTGTCCACACTACTTACTGTAGCTAAAACACAAAGTAAATTAGCCTTTTCCAATAACCATATTTACAAAATATAGACTTCTGTGAATCCTTACTTGGGTCTCATGAGACCAAGTCAATCATTTTGGATTTAACAGCATCCAAAATGTTATGCTGTTGTTGGAGGAGGAATACAGGGAGAAGTGCCTGGTTTCCACAGTGAAGTTCAGTGGTAGTAAAGCTCTTATATAGGGATGTATGAGTTATGAAGGTGTGAGGGAGTTATGCTTTATCAATGCTGTCATTAATTCACACATCTCAGTCTGATGTAATACAAAAACTTGAAACATAAGATGCAACCCTCTCCTCATTACTCATTGCCTGCGTTGTTGGGCATTTTTTCAACATGAAAATGACGTGACATTCTCTCAAGGTGAAAACCTTCTGTGGATATGTATTTCACCCAATCTTAACACACTTGAGCACCTGTGAGGGATTTTGTAGAGACAAGTTAAGCAACACTCCCCATTAAAGATCAGGGCATTTAAGGAGGTCATAATTGGGGTTCAAAAGTTCAAAAGATGTGACAATTTGTCATGAAGTTTTTCACTCTGTTCCAAAAAGGGTCAGAGCAGTTTATTTAAAATTAAGGAAGACATACTAAGTACTACAATATTATACATTTGTTGAATTAAATCTAGGGTGTCTAATTTTTGCACAAAATTGGCTAATTTTCTTATTTTACGGATATTAATTACATATATTTCTCTATTTTTAGCATATGTTTCAGTTTTGCCATATTTCAATGAATTGTATTAGTGGTCATTAAGAAAATACATCTTTTGTATTTGTTCAGAGGAGATTTACTCATTTATGCTGTGCACTACAGATACTGTGCTTACCTACTGAGGCACTGTAAATGTTCATAGCAATGACATACAGTCTGAATTTTTCAAGGTTCACCCTGATGTGGAGTGGAAAATAGAAATATGGAAGCTGCACTATTAAACATTATGGGCAAAAGTATCTTGTCTTTGATAATTTTCCATTTATTTGTAAATATTACAATTATGTTTATGTAATTGTTTGCATCAGAATCAACATACAAATGGTTTACATACTAAATTGTCACTGCATATTCGGCTGCAAAAGGAGAATGTTTTAACTAACTTGTTTTAAAGTTACAGCCTTATATTATTTTAAAGGGGCTATACGCAAGAATTTTTTTCATATATTAATCATTTTGTTTATTTTATTTGTTTCACTAGTGAAACCTAAAAAAAAGGAGACATTTCCCAACTTCCTAGGTTGTCTATGAAAGTCTCTATTCTGATTTTAACAACTCTATTTTAACAGTGTAATTTTAATGAACGTCATCTGTCGATATGATGTCAGCTACTGTTTGGCCAAGTCTTGCTCGAATCACTATGGATTGCAGGCATGAACGCAAGCAATAAGTTGCTGACTGGAGTTCAATTCACACAGGTGCCACTAATAACAAGAATTTTTTTATTTTTCCTAGAGCCCCTTTAAAAAAAAAGCATACATGATGTTTCACAGAAAACTGGTTTCTTTTGATTCAATTAATAATTTTATCTTTACAGAAAGACCTATTTAAAACCTACACTAAAGTTATTGGTGCCCTCCTGGAAAATGAAAATCACTGGACCCTTTTTGTAAGTAGGCCAAATCATAACGTTCTGAATACGCCAGGCTTGGTTCAGTAGGAAACCATACCAGACTAAATGCCATAGAACGTCCTGGTTGTGCGATGTTGACTCAATGAGGATCACGTTAGGGAGCCAATCATCTTTGAGTATCTTTAGAACAAGCCAATGCACATTGGCGTGCGAGATCTGCATCTCACACTCCACCCGCGGCGCGAATAATATATAATATAATATAATACAGAAGTTGATGCATGCACAAGTTGCTTTTTCGCTGAGGAGCCAAGCACCCCCGGAATCAGTGGTGGTCCAGCAGTAGTGGCGAGTGGACTACGTCCTCCGTTCCCTCCTTCAGGGAACGGTGGGTTGCATACACAAACAGGACGTTCCCTTTCAGTCGATAACGTCAGACGTTGTCGATGTCGACTGAATGGGGATCTTATTGAAAATGCCACTAGTGCTGCCACCTTCCAGTGCCTAGACAGAAGCCTCCTGATCCCCTTGCGATTTTAAAGTAGAGAAGGAACAGGGCTTTAGGCCAGGGAAGTCACTGCTGTTCCTACAGGACCACTGGGAAAGCATTCCCTGTACATGGAAGGAAGGGACGCTGCGGAAGCCACATCCCGCCCAAGGGTAGGACTCTGTACTGATACTTCAAACCCTCAAACGCAACATGCAGGATAACCTGTGGTGCGGAAGGTTAGAGATCTGAAGTACATCTCATTCAGGTCAAATGCTGTAGACCAAGCTTGGTGGCGGGATACTATGAAAAATTGCCTCTGTGTTAGCAACCTGGACGGAGGCTTTCAAGAAAGGTTCCATTTCAGGTGACACAGGTTCAAGATGGTCACGACCCACCACCTACTAGGTACCATGAAAAACAAGTTTACAAAAACTGGCTGAAAAAATCATATCGGCTGGAGGGAGCGGCTATACCGCGTCCTTCGCCAGTTGGACAGCGACATGTGCGGACAAGACAGGAGCACTGCTCAACACTAGGTGGGATGAATATCACTGAGCTTCTGGAGCATATCTGCTCAACACCTAGCGGGTGCCGAGTGATAATGAATCGCATAGCCGAGTCTGATGGTCAAGGTGGTTTCCGCTTCTACGAACCAGGCTCAGAAGACCACAGACGTAACCGAGGTGGGGCAGCGAGGTGGAGGTCAGGGACCCGGCTCGGAAGGCCCGGTGTCGACCCGACACTTGCCTGTCTCCATGGGACAACAAGGGATGCGTGACAAGGCGAATGACCGGGTCCTTGAGCGCACTGTGCTGCCGGTTGGTGAACAAGAGGGGGCTGAGGGGTACAAGGCTGTTCTACAGGGTCGCACACCGCCAGACTTGCCCTCTTGTGACCTCGGGCTGGAGGAAAGAGCTCGTCCCCCCCATCCATGGGTGCCCCTGTCTCAGGGACGCTTCATTTGACACTTGCCCCCTGGCTTGGCAGTGCCTGAGATAGACTGGGCGGCCTGCCTGCTGCTGGCTTTACGCTGGGGCCTGGGTGGAGGCTGCTGTGGGCCCCCCCCAGGAACCAGAGGCAGCGGCAGGGGGATGCCCTTGGCGACGAGCAGGCGGAGGAACTGCCACTGGTGGCGGGGTGGAGGCAACAGCGGGCCGCCAGGGAAGGATGTGTCGGGTGGCCTCCGTCTGCCCCTGGGTGGCAGAGAGCTGTTGGGCACAGCTCTCCACTGCGTCGCCGAACAACCCAACCTGGGAAATTGGCCTGCCAAGGCATGGCCTTGGCGCAATCCTTCACCGCTCCTCCCTCAAGGGTAGCGAGGGAGGAAGAACCACTCAGGCAGTTTTCGGCAGTAAAAGGTGCCGTCTACCAGCTAGTAACTTAAATTCCATACACTTTGGGAAAGAAGGGTACTGGGGCGACGGGCTGAGAACCAGCACAGCCCGCCCCGAGATACCAATCATCCAACACAAACAGAAATTTGGGTGTTGTGAGAACACCAGTTGAGAGCTCGAAAGCTTGCGATCAACGTTGCACTTGCACTGTAAACACCAACACCAGGAGAAACTTCCAGAAGAAGCACCGATACACTAGCTCGTTGTATAACAACACTCTTCAGAAGACCTGAACATGAAGCTCGGCTCCGAAGCGAAAAACGAGATTCTGAAGAATTGGAGGTAGTAGATTAACGACTTAAAAGTGACACCGCAACAAAACTGAGACATGTCCTGGCCACATATTTATGAAAAATACCCTCTTCCGGTCTACTTTCATTTAGTTAGTACTTGAAACTTGCCAAAGTGTTTTGTTTTTAGAGTCCTGCTACACAACAAAGTTATTCTGCTAATGGATTTTAGTATAATAGTGAAACATTACCTTAAATGACCAAGCATATGAAAACAACAACATCTACATTCAGAACAAAGACCTAATAATTAAGCTTTATTTTTCAGTTATTTTGCTAAAGCTAAAGGATGTGCCCTGAAATGGACATGGAATGATGTGCCCCACCCACGACAAGAGGATGGACATTCTTGTGGGGTCCATGTACTAATGGTAATTTTTTTCTAATTTTCTCAAATCTGTGGATGTACTTTTATTTTTATGCATTCTGATAAAGTATTTACAATGCCCACTTAACTTAATTTATATTTTAGTTTGCTCAGGCCCTGCTTGAGGGAAAAGGTTTCGTGGATGGATATGGCTCAGTGGATATACCCCAGCTGAGGGCACAGTTCTCCCATGCCACCTCATGACAATAAGAATGTCACTACCTCAACAAAATGAATTAATATCTCACAGGGACGTGCAGAGAGTTCCTCAAGGGCAGGGGCTCAAATGTAAAAAAGGGGCATGCATATATATATTTATGCATTTTATATATATATATATATAAGCTTGGAAACATTACTATTTTTAATGTTTTAGAAAGAAGTATCTTATTGAAAAATTGATCAAGGCTACATTTTGTAGTTCATTTTTTTTAAGAAAAAAAAAACAGTAATATTGTGAAATATTCCTAAAATCTAAAATAATGGTTTTCTATTTTAATAGACATAGTAACCTATAACCTTTGATACTTTTTTTAGGATTCTGAGTTTAAAAGTTACAAAAAGAACAGCATTTATCTCTAATAGAAATATGTTGAACCAATATCCACTATAGCCTACTGTTCAAAAGTTTGGGGTCAGTAATTTTCTTTCTTTCTTTTATTCAGCAAGGATAGTAAAGACTTACAAAATAATTTCTATTTGAATTAAATGCTGTTCTTTTTAACTTTTTATTAATAAAAAAAACATTGAGCACCACAACTGTTTCCAACATTGATAATAATAAATCAGCATATTAGAATGATTTCTGAAGGAACATGTGAAACTGAAGTTAGGGTTAGTAATGATGCTGAAAATTCAGCTTTGCATCAGAGATAAGTGATATTTTTTTTAAGTAGGCCTATTTTAAAATAGAAAACCATTATTTTAAATTTTAATAATTGTTTTCTGTATTTTCAATCAAATAAATGCAGGCTTGAAGCGCATAAGAGGCTTCTTTAAAAAACATAAAAAAATTGTAATGTGTCAATTTTTGACCGGTTTTGTACTATTATCAAAAATCACCATTTCACGTGTTTGTTGTCAGCCAACACTTCACATCATAGGCCTGTAGGTGGCTCCTGGGCTTCATTAATTTGAATCAACTAAGTTATGATAGTTTTCAAATGGTAAACGGTGTATCAATATAATTTACATATGCTAAATACATGACTTGAATACTACTTACGATTAAAGCGACTTTTGGTGCTGGATTTGTGCAGTGCTTTGTAGTCAATTAACATCCATTGTTTCAATGACGCAGATCCAGATCGCTTCATAAATGTAAATTCGATTGTAATTTTTAAACGATTTCTGAATGACTAGAAAATTGCCGCTCCACTTCACATTGTCCAATGAAATTTGAACTTTTTGTGCCAGATGACGATTGGTCGGTGTATTACAAACAGTCATCAATGAATTATGTAATATTTTAAAATATGTAATATGTGGATTTAAAAAATAATACACTACCTTTGATTATTGGAAGAAAAAAAAAGAAGTTTAAAAATGGTTTGGTTAATTTTTTCCTGCCGGCGTCGAGCCTAGATAACTTTACTCACTGAAAGAACCATATATTTTGGCTCGAGCGCATCAGTTCGGTTCCTCATCAGACTGCGGAATACCTACGTTGTCGTTTACACTAGTGCATTTTCGTGTTAAAACGCATAACTTTTGCTACGGTTGCGCGCGCCTGCCGTCCTCCGCAGTTTTAGACCCTCGAAACCGTAGACTGACCTCTTCAGTCGAGTCCGAAGCAAGACACGCAAGTGACGCAACCCATAGCAACGAGTCATGGCAACGGCACCTCAGACTGACAGAAACGTAAAAATAAACGTGAATTTAGGCTATTTTAGTTTTGTACACATTGTCATGTTAATTATAATTAAATGCATTTTGTTTTATTGAAAACAATATTATCATTATTTGTTTGAGAGGGGCACTTTCGATTAATCTTGAAAAAGGGCAGGGGCTCGAGCACCCAAAGCCCCCCCCTCTGCACGTGCCTGATATCTCATGGCCAAGACAAAACTACTCCTTTGATTATTAAAGGTTGTATCAGTCATTTCAGGCCCAAAAAAGGGCGAAACATAAATGATCACATTCACCTAATCTTTCCTAACGATCCGCTAGCTGCCCGCCCCATAAGCATGCCGTCCAAAAAACGCGTCTCTGTACGCAGCCTAGGCTCTGAAATCTGCACACAAAACAAATGGGTACACCACCACTCAAAACCAAAATAAACAGTGTTTCAACCAATCACCGACAGGGGCGGGTGTTGTGAGGTTTTGAGCTCGTTCACGGCCCTGTCATGACTTGGTGGTGTACCCATTTGTTTTTGTGTGCTGATTTCAGAGCCTAGGCTGCCTACAGAGACGCGTTTTTTGGACGGCATGCTTATGGGGCGGGCAGCTAGCGTGTGATCATCATGTGTGATCAAAATGTGATAATTTATGTTTTGGCCTTTTTTGGGCCTGAAATGACTGATACAACCTTTAATATATGATTTTTTTCCCCCCTGCAGATAGAGGAGTAAAGTGCACAGTGTGCTGGAGTGTCCTGATGAAAGAGAAGGTACATAGAAGAATCTGTTTGATAATGTAATTAATTGCAAAGAATCAAACATTGTTTCACTTTTAGGTGTGCTGTCAGGAATGCGGTGCACACAGCCATTTGAGATGTCAGCGAACACCATGTGGCATCTGTGTAATTTGTAAGTAATTTCAATTACAAGAACAAACAGCTATTCAACACTGTATAAAATCCAGGCTAAAAGAGCAAGTTGTGCAAACTGCAGTGAAACTCCCACAAAAAACAAGTATCTAATGTTACATAATATATTTCAAAGCAAATTTAAGGATATTTGTAAAATTTAAGGGGCAGTTTGAATAAGGGTATGTTTATATGCATGTTAGTCAGTGCTGTACAATTTGTTTCTGGAACAGTCTTTTCAATAGTCTAATAGTGCTTCAACTACTGAAGGTATTTGACCTCTGGTGACACACTTTTTTCATTACGAATTTTGTGTGCATGCTATCTTTTTACATCATAGCTCTTGTCTTAGCAAAAAAAAATAAAATTATGCTTTGAGGCTACGTTTACACATAGCCGGGTATTTAGAGAAACGAATATTTTCCCCCCCTCCGTTTTCAATAAAAACATCGTGCACACGACCCGCATAAATACGCCGCGAGCGCCTTCATAACTATGCCAAACCTATGGGCGGCAGTGTAGGGAGAAGGATGAAGCCAATCAGAATCCTCAGAATCGACACGAGAGAACCTAAAACCCCGTTTCTCCCAGTTGACACGACAACACATAACCGGCGTTTTCAGAAATCTCCACTTTGGCCGTAGTTTTTAAAAATAATCGTTTTCTGTGATAAAAACGGGGTTTTCGTGTAAACGAGAGGCCAAACCGCAGGGAAATATCTGCGTTTTCCCTCCGTGTAAACGGGGCCTTAGACAAATCTCAAAAAGTTATGAGTGTATGTTTTGCTGAGGTAAGAGGGGAATGTTATTAGTTAATAATCAGTTTTGTTTTGGTCTGTTCCTTATCATGTATGACTTAAGAACTGTTGGTAGAGTCCACAAATTGTAGATGTATAGAGGATGTTGTATCCCAGTAAAAGTTTAGTTGTACACCCATTTTAATGTTTAAAGGGGTCATGACATGAGAAACCAAATTTGCCTTGATCTGTTGGTATATAAGAGATCTATGTACAATTAAAACGTCCTGCAAGTTTCATAGCTTAAGACGTCCATTATAAACAAAGCATTTATTTAATCAAGCTCTAAATACAGCTCGTTCTGGATCCATGGTATGAAGTGACGTCATGGTACGAAGTGACGTACCAGTCGTTTGCATATGACCGCATCCAGCGCAAGACAACTACGCCTCATTTCGCATCATCGCATGCGTAGTCGTGCAGCGAGTGGGTCTGTTTACAAGATGACTGTGATGCCACGCAGATGTGCTGTTCCTGCTGTGGACAAACAACATGTTTGAATACGCTGACGAACGATCCAGACGTCAGGGAAAGCAGTCGGCAGTGTTGGGAAAGTTCACTTTCTACATGAACTAGTTCAAAGTTCAGTTCACACATTTTAAAATGAACTAGTTCAGTTCATAGTTCACAATTCCAAAAATGAACTTGAAGAAAAATGAAGTTCTTTTTTTCCATAAATTTGTTGCGAGCTATTTTTTTTAATTATTGCCACAGCCCACAACCACAGACAGCAATTATTTTATCGGCGGGCAAAGTTTGCACAGACATTTACGATTTTTCCCATCCTCACCGACCTTGTCATAAAACTTGTTTAAATGATCTTTAAGAGCTGCGCACGCACCCTGTTAAACTGTCTGGTATTGTACTGTGCGCCTCGAGTCCCCCATGTATGCGGGTAATTGTGCTCATTTTATTTGATCTGTTTGTTTTGTTTGGTAACGCTGTGGACAGAGCGTGGGACAGACAGCTCCCCCAAGTTTGATTGGGGAAATAAAGCGCGAGCTTTTGTGATATGCCAATCGCCTCCGTGAGTTTGTCTGGCCTAGTGGCTTCGGCTGTGAGCTATCCCGGTTTCCTTTCCCTCCTGACACAACGAGTTGTACGACGCATCCAGTCCTCGCTGCTTTTTGTTTTGATGACGCGTGCGGCGGTGCGACACTGGTGGCTGGTGTTGCCAGATTGGGTGTTTTTTTCACTATTAAGGACTGTTTACAGTGTGTTTTAGCCGGGTTTTGCCTGGAAGGCTCTATAGAAATATGGCACCCAATTGAACAAAGTTAAACAGAGAGCGTGCGTTCACAGACACCAGAATGAACGAGTTCACAGTAACGTTCATCAGGCATTAATACAGTACGTTCAGTTCTCGTTCGCCTAAAATATGAACGAGTTCATGAACTATCGTTCAATGAACGCGTTCAGGCACAACACTGGCAGTCGGATGCAGTTTATTTGCAGCATATGCAGCGCGCCAAAGCTTGATTTGAACGGTGAGTGAGATGAGTGTGACAGGGCATGTTACTGACAGAATGAGCAGAGAGAGAGAGAGAGAGCCCCGGCCGCGCGCGCGCCTTCAAACTGTCTTGCTCTCTCCCTCCCTCGCGCATATGAATCAAAATCAATTGAGAATTGACACGATGGTAAAAGATTGGAAGACCGAAGTTTCATGTGGTGGAGCATTGTGTAGTCTACATGTGATACAAAATGATTAACGTTAATAATTTATGCATAAGCAGCACTGACGTTAGCCAATCATAACAGTATAGGCGTTAACACTGAAGTCCTAAAGGGGAATCACCCCAAAACAGACTGTTTGAATCAGAGGTGAGAAACAGGGTGGGAAAATGTCATAAATCACTACATTTTTTAATTTGTTTTGTACAAAAAACTATAGTAATACTATAATTGCACCTAAGGGAACATAATAAAACAAAACAAAACACCATGTCATGACCCCTTTAATGTTTTAGATGTAATGATTATTCGTCCTGAGATTAGAATGGCATTGCTGTTTATTATGACGCTTCAAATAGCAGGTGAAGGAAACACTGTGTTCCAATATCTACAAGAAGGAGAAAGTAAGCAGACAGAGGAAAGCACAAGAAGACCTTCAGAGGATGAGAAGAAACAAGAGGAAGAAGAGAAAAGGGAAACTCACAAAACAGAAAAAGTGGAAGTAAAAAAAAAACAATCAAAGGTTAAAAAAATAAAGGCCAGTGAAGCATCAGATAGGGAAAAAAAGCAAGACCGCAAGGAAGAAAGACAGCCACAAACCTTTGACGCTGACAAGGATGCAGGTTTTGAAAATGAGGAAATAGAGGCAATAGACAGTGGAGATTGTCCTTTGAATAACCCCACAGACGACATTAAAGGCATCAAAGTTTTTGGACGCTTAGTCCTCACTGGTCAGAGAAAGTCCCCATATGTTGTCACAAAGGAAGAAATTCAGCGCAGAATAGAAGGGGAGAATATGTCTTCTAATGTTTTCAGAGATCTGCTAGGAGTAAGTTGATTTTTAAATTGATACGGTCGATATTTTAGTTATCAGTTGTGTTTTATATTTGTTTTAATCTCTCTTTTAGTTTTATTTTAGTTCTAATGCACTACTGGTCATTTTTCTTAAGGGACGCAAACAAAATCTGCCTGAATTAGTCCTCAATCTTCCCAAGAAAAAGAAGACTAAGACAAGCATTTTTAGTGCACTAACAGAGGGAGAGGCTTCAGATCTTGCCACTGGTTTAACTAAAAGGCTGTGTCAAAATGTCAGTCCAAAGTTGGTACGTAAAGACATAAGTGACCACAATGCAGAAGTGACCAGGTACAGTACATTTTCTTAATGCAGAGCTACTGTATGTACGTTGCTGATATTTGATGTAATTTAATTAACGGTTTCATCTTTTTCTTTTCATTAAAGGACAACTCTGGCTAGTGTACGTGCCAACTTGCAATCAAGCCTGGATTCAAGTTCAGCTTTCAGTTTGTTAACCCACACATTTGGTCCGCAGGCAGTGGATGGAGTGTTAGGTTTCATTTCAGAGTCTCTAAAATAAAAGGAGAACGAATCAATCTCAAATGCAGCACCAAACTGTTTGTGAAATGTTAAGGTTGTTAAATCTGAGAATAACCTTTTATGTTTGAAGTTTTGTTTATACAGATGGTTCATAAAATTTCCCAATTAATCGAATCAGTAGGGGTCTTTTATTTCTGCAAAATACCCTTATATTTGTGTTATATTAATAATTTTGTTATATCAAAATGCTCAGTGTAAAATAAATTTATTACATATTTAGTATGTGGAATAATTAAAAATGTTTTATTGGATGAATGACGTATAATTCCTTATAAACACAAACAGAAACATACATGTCATCTAGCCCCATTGCAATGGTATTGTAACTGTAATAATTAATTATAGATCTAAAATATCAAATTTACATTGACGGAATTACTTTTTAGCACACAAAATACATCACATTGAAAACAGCTTTGCAGATTCTTCCAAAAACAGTATTGTTCAGAAATTAACAGCAACACAAAACATTTGGCCGCACTAAAAATCAGCTCTTCATTTGGTACCAAAATTTCATACAAGGTATTCTGCACCCAATTCTATATTCACGTTTTCTTTCATTTTCTTACTTTTTTTGGGTTGCCTCTTTCTTCTTTTAAACCCTTCTGAATTGGTGTCAGAAATGCAGGGTTTCTTGGAAACCTTGGAAGTCTTTTTTCTTTTTTTTGCAATGCATGGGAAGAGTGGCTGTATCTTCCTTGAACTGTCATTGGTACAATGCCTTTTTGACAATAGACTTCTGTCTTTTTGTTGCACATTAAGATAGAGATCATTTATTTGGCTTTTGATGTTCTCTGGAACAGTCTGCCATCTTTTGACAATTTCAAGAACATCTTCTAGTCTCCGGAAGTCTAAACTTGTGTCTTGTTTCTCAAAATACACATCAGCATTGTCAGATTGATTCACAGAACAGCACATTTTTTCATTAATGGTCATGCCAAACAACTGTTGTGCTAAAATAAGGCAGGGACATATGCCATGATATGAGAATGTGCAACAGGAACAAGAATAGGTTTCCAAATCTGTATGATATGTTCCTCTCCCACAAAGACTTTCCACGCCGATTTCCATCTTCACCTCAGAACAGATACTGAAGTGACCATTGTCTTGTAAAGCTCTTGCATGAGCTTCCAGCTGAAGAGCAAATTCAGGGAATGCATCATCCTTATCTTTGAGTATATCTAGCAAAACCAAATGTTTGCATACTTCACCTTTCAAACCCACAGGGCAACTGCAGAAACACTCTGCTGGGCAGGTTCTGTAGGAAAGTGAGGAGTCTTGTTCGGATGGCACATTATACACATATATTTCCGATGATTCGCTTGTAATGTGGTCAATCCAGCCTTTTTCCATCATTCTAGTTGCTTTGCTAAATGTTTCCTCCAACTTCATGGCAACACAGTTTGCCATTCTTCCTGCTGATTGCAAGTGTTTTATCACCTGAAAGTAAGTCTCCGTCTTGCAAAGAAGGACGTCAAGCAAGTCATCCAAACGCCGATTTCTTATCCCAGATAAGAATTGGTATTTCAGTCGATGGAAGAACCTGAATAAAAGAAAAACAATTTATAGTCCCAAAACAAGTTTATAATTATATGTGGAATGACAGTGAATGATTTCTGCTTTACAGTCTTTAATACCAATTTAAATTCCCTAGGGTCTTATGTTACCTTTCTATCAAATTGTTGGTCTCTGAATTCCCATGGTTATAACAACGTCCATAATCAGCCCATCTATGACTGATTGGTTCCCAGTACCTCTGGAAGTAATTGCAAAGCTCTTTGTAGTGAGAAAATTCCTTTAGGAATTGTTTAGACATTCTGTCAAAGTCAGCCTTCTGCAATTAACAAAAATAGGTATGGTGAGTCTGCAAGTAAAAAAAAAGGTAACAATATAAAAGCTTAGTAATATTGTATAATATTTATAGTGTAATTATTTATTTTGCCTTTTCTGTGTTTTTTAAAAACATTGATACAGTGAATGGAAAAGTACACAATGCATAGTGAAAAAAAGCCTCTTGGTCAAAAATGTTACGGGGCAAATGGTAATACAATTCAAACATTTCTAACTTAAAGGGATAATTCCCCGAAAATGAAAATGCTGACAATTTACTCACCCTCATTTTGTTCCAAACCTTTATGAGTTTCTTTCTTCTGTTGAACACAAAAGAAAATATTTTGAAGAATGTTGGTAACCAGACAGTTGACGGCACCCATTGACTTAATTGTTTAGTTTTTTTTTACTATGTTGGTCAATAGGAACCATCATTTGTTTAATTACCAACATTTGTCAATATATATATATTTTTTGTTTTCAACAGAAGAAAGAAACTCAAACAGGTTTGAAACAACATTAGGGTAAGTACATGACAAAAAAAATTCCATTTTGGGTGAAAAAATGACAACCCTTTAAAAATGGGTTGTCAAGGTATACATTATGTACATATTAAAACTGCATAATACAACCATTAAAATGTAAAATTCAAATACCATAGGACAAGCTTTCATTTTTTTGAAGTAATCAATAATTTCTTTCCGGATACTTGAACGCTGTGGCCCACTAACACTGGAATCTGACTTCATCAACCACCGAACAATGGCCTGTGAACCAGGACATATGTAACGGATTATGCAAGTATCATTAACATTATTAATCAATAAATTTAAGGGGAAAAAAGCATCTTACTTGGAGTACATGGTACCAGCAAAGAAGAACATCAGACTCAGGGAAAACGTCATTCAAAGCATTTATTTCACTCATGTCTTTGTCAACCATGAAGCACCTTTAAAGAAAAAGAAAAGCAAGTTAACTTGTTCAACCAGCAGTGGATCCCCCAATAGATCAGTTCCTTAATAAATTACCTTGGTGGCTTAGGGAACAAAGGTCGTAGCCTCCGAAGTGCAAGCTTAAGGGTTTCTTGTGTCTCATTGCTTGTTATTATGTATGCAACAGGAACTCCATGACCATGGTCATCTCTCACAAGCAGTGTAAAAAGTGGAAAGGAATATTGATTCACACAGTGTGTGGCATCAAAAAACACAATGTTACTCCCATGGTCCTGTAAGTCTTTTCTCATGCACTCCGTTTGGAGAACGATTATAAGATCCTGATCCTTACCCAGTGGCTGATAAAATACAACGTTATCTTTTAAAGGACCAGCTAATAGTTTCTCTGTACTCTTATAATCATCTTTATCAAGATGTTTCCCTCGAAGCATACAGGTACGGATATTATGTATGTCTTCTGGTGTAACAAAATATTCTCTGGAATGATAATTAACTTCTCCATGAGCTTTTGACCACTGATGAGCTTGAAGGAGGATGACATCTGGTTTTACGCCTAATGTGATCCACTTCTTGATCTCATCCACCAGCTGAGGGTGAATCTGATGAAAATGACCATCTTCTACAGAAACATCATGTCCATTGTGCTGGTCAAATATTCTCTGCACAATAACTTTGTGTCCTTTCCAATCATTTCTCACTGTAAAAGAGAGGTATGCTTTACACCCGACAGCTCTGTGACTTCTTTCATATACATTTCCAGATCTTCTGCAATGGAAAATATAATATCCTCTTCTTTTATCTTTTAAACTGGAACAATTTGTGGTCCTGAATGATTTTGTGTGCTCTTTGTTAATTATTTCTGTGATAAAGTTCTCTTCTTGATCATCTTGTTTAAGAACATGCACCTTGAGTTTAATGTTTTTCTGTCTTATTTTTCTCCTTTCTTCATTTTCCACAAACTTTTTGATAAACTCCTCCATCATGGAACATTTCTGAAATGTATACACAGAAAAATTATACTTAGTTAATTCAATTTCACATAATGTTTTTGTTCTGGTTATTTTAAAATAACACGCATCAGCATCACCAAACACACATACTAACTTTAAAGAGGAAACACTAACAAAGAGCTGATACATTGAAAGATCACATTTTAAAACATCTATCAGTTCTCCACATGAGCTATGCAAAGTGATTGGTGATTTAATTGATTCTGAATCAATGCTGGTCCTGTAACAACATTAGCGAATCTACCCCATATTTAACTGAACATGATGGTCCTGGATCAACAATAGTGAATCTACCCTGTATTGAACTGATCATGATGGTCTTGGATCAACATTAGCGAATCTACCCCATATTGAACTGATCATGATGATCCTGGATCAACATTAGCGAATCTACCCCATATTGAACTGATCATGATGATCCTGGATCAACATTTGCGAACCTACCCCATATTGAACTGATCATGATGGTCCTGGATCAACATTAGTGAATCTACCCCATATTGAACTGACCATGATGGTCCTGGATCAACATTAGTGAATCTACCCTGTATTGAACTGATCATGATGGTCTTGGATCAACATTAGTGAATCTACCCCGTATTGAACTGATCATGATGATCCTGGATCAACATTAGTGAATCTACCCCATATTGAACTGACCATGATGGTCCTGGATCAACATTAGTGAATCTACCCTGTATTGAACTGATCATGATGGTCTTGGATCAACATTAGTGAATCTACCCCATATTGAACTGATCATGATGGTCCTGGATCAACATTAGTGAATCTACCCCGTATTGAACTGATCATGATGGTCCTGGATCAACATTAGTGAATCTACCCCATATTGAACTGATCATGATGGTCCTGGATCAACATTAGTGAATCTACCCCATATTGAACTGATCATGATGGTCCTGGATCAACATTAGCGAATCTACCCCGTATAGAAATTATCATGATGGTCCTGGATCAACATTAGCGAATCTACCCCGTATAGAAATTATCATGATGGTCCTGGATCAACATTAGTGAATCTACCCCGTATTGAACTGAACATGATGGTCCTGGATCAACATTAGTGAATCTACCCCGTATAGAAATTATCATGATGGTCCTGGATCAACATTAGTGAATCTACCCCGTATTGAACTGATCATGATGATCCTGGATCAACATTAGTGAATCTACCCCGTATTGAACTGAACATGATGGTCCTGGATCAACATTAGTGAATCTACCCCGTATAGAAATTATCATGATGGTCCTGGATCAACATTAGCGAATCTACCCCGTATTGAACTGAACATGATGGTCCTGGATCAACATTAGTGAATCTACCCCGTATTGAACTGATCTGGATCAACATTAGCGAATCTACCCCATATTGAACTGATCATGATGGTCCTGGATCAACATTAGTGAATCTACCCCATATTGAACTGATTATGACGGTCCTGGATCAACATTAGTGAATCTACCCCGTATTGAACTGATCATGATGGTCCTGATCAACATTAGTGAATCTACCCCATATTGAACTAAACATGATGGTCCTGGATCAACATTAGTGAATCTACCCCGTATTGAACTGATCATGATGGTCCTGGATCAACATTAGTGAATCTACCCCATATAGAAATTATCATGATGGTCCTGGATCAACATTAGCGAATCTACCCCGTATTGAACTGAACATGACGGTCCTGGATCAACATTAGTGAATCTACCCCATATTGAACTGAACATGACGGTCCTGGATCAACATTAGTGAATCTACCCCGTATTGAACTGATCATGATGGTCCTGGATCAACATTAGTGAATCTACCCCATATAGAAATTATCATGATGGTCCTGGATCAACATTAGCGAATCTACCCCGTATTGAACTGAACATGACGGTCCTGGATCAACATTAGTGAATCTACCCCATATTGAACTGAACATGACGGTCCTGGATCAACATTAGTGAATCTACCCCATATTGAACTGAACATGACGGTCCTGGATCAACATTAGTGAATCTACCCCATATTGAACTGATCATGGCGGTCCTGGATCAACATTAGCGAATCTACCCCGTATTGAACTGAACATGACGGTCCTGGATCAACATTAGTGAATCTACCCCGTATTGAACTGAACATGATGGTCCTGGATCAACATTAGTGAATCTACCCCATATTGAACTGAACATGATGGTCCTGGATCAACATTAGTGAATCTACCCCATATTGAACTGAACATGACGGTCCTGGATCAACATTAGCGAATCTACGCCGTATAGAAATTATCATGATGGTCCTGGATCAACATTAGCGAATCTACCCCGTATTGAACTGATCTGGATCAACATTAGCGAATCTACCCCATATTGAACTGATCATGATGGTCCTGGATCAACATTAGTGAATCTACCCCATATTGAACTGATCATGATGGTCCTGGATCAACATTAGTGAATCTACCCCATAATGAACTGATCATGATGGTCGTGGATCAACATTAGTGAATCTACCCCATATTGAACTGATCATGATGATCCTGGATCAACATTAGCGAATCTACCCCATATTGAACTGATCATGATGATCCTGGATCAACATTAGTGAATCTACCCCATATTGAACTGATCATGATGATCCTGGATCAACATTAGTGAATCTACCCCATATTGAACTGAACATGATGATCCTGGATCAACATTAGTGAATCTACCCCATATTGAACTGATCATGATGATCCTGGATCAACATTAGCGAATCTACCCCATATTGAACTGATCATGATGACCCTGGATCAACATTAGTGAATCTACCCCATATTGAACTGATCATGATGGTCCTGGATCAACATTAGTGAATCTACCCCGTATTGAACTGATCATGATGGTCCTGGATCAACATTAGTTAATCTACCCCATATTGAACTGATCATGATGATCCTGGATCAACATTAGTGAATCTACCCCATATTGAACTGATCATGATGGTCCTGGATCAACATTAGTGAATCTACCCCGTATTGAACTGATCTGGATCAACATTAGCGAATCTACCCCATATTGAACTGATCATGATGGTCCTGGATCAACATTACTGAATCTACCCCATATTGAACTGATCATGATGGTCCTGAATCAACATTAGCGAATCTACCCCGTATTGAAATGATGACAATAGCAATTATCAAAATATTGATTACAATCATATTCAAAAAGCAATTATTCAACTGTTTTTTTTAAATGCATATACTTTTTGCACACTTTATTCTGACTAAAATCATAGTAGTCTGTTTTAAAGAGCAGGAATTTATTACCATTTTTAAAACATTATTATAGAATTGTATTAAATATTACATTTGTGTGTAAAACTATGGGAGAAAGGAGACTTTTAGGGGTTATAGAGAAAAGTAAGCTAAGCTATTAGCTCACCGGCACATGGCTGTTGTATGTATGTTCAGAGTTACATTACATTATGCCATTTAAGTGTAATATTTCAGGATTTTTTAGTGAATAAATACATTTACAAAGGTAGATTTTTAGTTACAGAGAGGGTGAAAGAAAGAGGACAGACAAAAAATAACTTACCTTTTGTTGGTCAGCCGAGGTAAGAGTGGAGGGAAGATTCAAAATGGACTGATTGTATTTGGGTCGGCACACACGGATGACATCAGAGGCTTGTGATTGGTTGATTAAATGTTGATCCAGGATCAACAAAATTTGTTGATCCAGGAACACATCTTACTTGGCAAAATCATGGTCACCGCTCCGGCTCCTGGAGCGAGGAAATGGTGAAACTCGACAAACTGAGTTCACCTCAGAATGGTCTGGTGGACCCAAATACAGCGACGATGATCCGTACGCCGCTGTTCTGCTTTTCAGAGCAAATACAGAGCGGTGACTCTCTCGATAAATGCTCGATCAACATAAAAAAGATGGCCGCCAGCAGATTTTGAATCTGACGCGCGTGACGCGCGTGACGCGCGTAAATTTCGCTTCAAACTTTTGTTTTTACGCGCATCAGTTTCACTCTTGACACGCGAATTAACACAAAGTGGTCAAGCGTCAAACTAGACGCGGTAGACGCGAATTTGACACGCTATTCGCGTCCGGTGTGAACGCACAGTAAGACCTCAATACATTACAGATATGCTCAGATCATTAGGGTCACATCAGCTAGAAATACCAAGCGTTCACTCAAAGCAAGGAGAGTCTGCTTTTAGCTCTTATGCCAGCCGCAGCTGAACCAGCTTCCAGGAGATCAGATTTGCTCCTATAGTCACATTCAAATCCAGACTCAAAACACTTCTGTTTAGCTGTGCATTTACTGAATGATACAGTGGCACTCACATACAACTGATTACACTGTATTTTATTTTGCATCCTCCTTTTGATACTAAACTGAACTCGAATGGCACTGAGAATTGGGTAAGAGAGAGATGAAACCATGCAACCAACCCACAGACTTGGGTCTGTGTTGGAGTAGTGAGTTTGACGAGTAATTCAACTCAAGGTTCTGTGGGGTGCGGACTGGATCGATTCCATTCCTAGAGCCTCCAAACAAATCTTTGGGGTGCGGACTGATGGGGCAGTGAACCCGAGGTTACCCCATGAGTCAGTCCTAGTTCCTCCTGTCCGATTTTAGGGAAAAATCGGGTCCATTAGAGACGTCCAATAGATTTCTTAGGCGGGCCAAGAGAACACCACAGACACAGTGTAATCACCACGGGGAAATCTCAGAGTAAAACTGGGAGTTGTGATACACTGGTGTTTTGCTAAATGAGAAGTTTATCTATGTGTCATCTTTTTTACTCTTTTAATTCATTTTAATTTATTTGTATTATGTTGGTTGCTGTACATATGATATCATACCATTTGGAAATTAAATGTTTGTTGAGTGGCGCTAAAAGGTTATGCTCTGTCACGTTTGCAAATAATGTAGCTCCTTCACTAAACCATACCTTAAATGCACTTGATAGTGTTACCAAAAGCAAATATGTGATACATTTTTTATTATGACTCATGTTTCACGCGACTCTTACGCGAGTGCTTTGTGTCACAAATGCAATTATGGTGCGTTCATGCCATGATGTCATAATTACCATAATTACAAGATTTCAACTTGTCCTCATAGAGCTCGTAATTACATTTAGTAAGCTGGAAATTTTCCAAGAGCTCCTACTTGTACCACATGACGCTGTAACACCTGCAGATTCATTTATGTTGCTTTTCCACTGCATGGTACGGCTCTGCTTGCTTTACTTTGGCTCAGTTTGCTTTTCCACGGCAGTTTAGTACCGCTTCAAAGTGGTTGGGATGGGAATATAGACTGATCGTTATAGTTGCGCCAAATCCAAATGATGCAAAATCCAATGACGCTGGTAGTGACGTTTCTCTCTGACGTTTCTCTCTGCAGTGTTTATACGTCACATTTTAATGTCATTACGGCTCGCTTGAACCTCAACTGGTGCTAGGTACTGCACACAATGGAAACCCCCCCAAAGTGAGCCATACCGAGCTCGCTGTACAATGCAGTCGAAAAGTGTCATTAGGCATTGATAGTGTTGCCACAGAAATGCATAATTCCCAATTGGAAGACTTGAAGATTTTAGAGTACAACGTTATATGTCGTCAATTACGGCAATTTCAACATGGTGTGAATGCAGCACAATTTGTGAGCTACCAAGCAAGTTTACTACATCAGAAAAAGCCATATGGAGCTGGTTATGTGATGTAAATATCAAAATCAATAGAGACTCAAAGTCACTTTGCAGTGTGAAGGTTTGAATAAGAGTCTATGGTTTGGGTTGAATTGATTGCAGAAGTTTAATGCCTAATGCACTAACCTGAAGGTTTGAGAAATATCAACATGGTAAGAATCAAATGTTTGGGCAATATCACTCATTTTTATATTATTGCTATTTTCCCTACATTTAAGAAAAGTAAAATCAAAGCTTACTTTATTTAAACTTATATTTTATACTTCTTCAACTATTTAAACTTCTTCAAATTCACCTGTCTGGATATGATTGCATCTGCCTCTGCTCTTAAATTACATTTGTCTAACTAATTTCAAGGAATTACGCATAAGCCTTTAGGCCAAAAGGTCTTGAGGATTATGAGAAACAATCAAACTTTTGACTAGTACTGTATCTCTTCTAAAGGATAATATTTGAGGTATTAATGTATCTCAGTTTATATCTGTTATGATATATTTATGACAAAATTAGTTTTGCTTTGTGGTTTATGGTGTAAAATACACAAATGGTGCCATCAAGTTGTTGTTTAGAGCACGCGTCTTCCAGGAATTCTGCTGTAATCAGGTTTTATAGTTGTTCTAATGGTGAACGGGTCATTTCAGAAACACAATCACTGTTAGCAAGACAGTATGTGTCAATATACAGCATATTTAAAGTCACTGCACACTTGTGCAAAAGTGAGGTTTTAAACACCACAAACTTTAAATCCATGCATATAAATAACCATCCCAAATGTGTTCAGTGAAGTTCAGATCTGAAATTTGTACAGGCCAGTCCAATAAATCACTTCTACATGTGTACACTTTGTCTGATTTTCATGCATGATTTTTCTGCATCGGTTTGTAGTGAGTGAAACTTAAATAAGTCCTCCTCCTTCTTTTAGCAATTTGCAGTGTAAGACAATGTAGAATTAAAGAAGCTGTCAAATCCATGCACATACATAAAATAACACACAAACACTGGATTTTTAACCTTATTCCCAGTTTTATTTTTGGTACAATATTTCACAATATTACTTTTTTAGGCTCTATTTTTGATCATCAAACAAATGCAGCCTTGGTGAACATCAGAGTATAAGAAAAAAAGAAGAACATAAGATATAAAAAAAATCAACCCCAAACCAGGAACCTTTAAATGATAGTGTATGCTATTTTGCAAACAATTTAATTCTAATCATAAAGCTATAAGTCTGAAACAAGAAACTAGTCTAAAAGGTCATCAGAATTACTCTGGTCGTTGAGCCACGGCTGGATGTTTTCTTGAACAAGGTTTGAACAGCTTGTTGGGTGTTCATTGTTGCAGAAATTCACTGAGGTGACATTTAGCGAGATCCTACAGAAAGAAAGAAAAATGAACAGAAAGCCTGTTAGAAAAAAGTACAACATTCATGGATCTTGTGAATATATATCTATATATATATATATAATATACGTGTTCATATATACGTGTTCATATCCTGTTATATTCAATAACTTAAGTTATTAAAATAATAACTTTTTTCTTATTGTATAAAGTTTTGGAATTGTTAATACCGTGTTCCCATACTGGCAGGGGCAGGGTCCCTCAGGATTTTCTTTAAAATGTTTAGATTGTTTTCTCTGTACCATGTGAATGAATGTTGATGTATTATAGTCAGCCTGTGAATATAAAGACGAATACACACATTTGTCATGTTTACTTTGTGTCTGTAATGAGATCAGAATGTTAAACCCAAATGCAATTTGCAGTTTAAAGTTCACTGACAGAAAATACATACCATGCTAAGCTCCTCCAACCAAGCACTTGAGAATTGATCAGAGATGTAGACATCCCTGTCTTTATTGTAATTAGAGGGAAGGAGTTGGACATTTTCGTCACATGAAGCCAACGCATAGACTGTGTGACAGATTCAGAACAGATCAGTTCAGATTTTTTGGGCAAAATAGATTATGGACACACAACTTTAAAATAAAAAACTGAGTGTGACTCTGGTTACATATAAGGCAGGACCATTAGTTGTGGTTTTCATATATCATCTTACCGTCTATATCATTGGGAAGTTTTTTGAACATCGTTGCAGAGTAACTGCTCTCCATGAATATCACCATCTGCAGCACATGATGAGGAAATGGTTATATATTTAAAAATAAACTCATTCCCTTTACTGAAGCGGTTTTATATCACTACTGGTTCTTGTTGCCCCATTCAAAAGCGTTGCCGTATCAGTTGTGAAAGTAGCAGGCCATTGACTATAGGGTAAGATGGGCCTGAGAAATAGAAGAGTAGGAAAAAGAATCGCAAGATCTGAATTTAAGATTGGGATTTGTTAAGTAAGGAAGGTGGAAGAGTTTTCACATTTGGACATTTGGCAGGAAAGTATTTTGTTAAATTATTAAACAGAATCTCTCTCTCTCTCTCTCTCTCTCTCTCTGGATTCTTTGATGAACAGAAAGATAAAGAACAGCATTTATTTTAAATAGAATCTTTTGTAACATTATAAATGTTTTTACTGAAACCTTTGATCAATTTAACTCATCCTTGATGAATAAAAGTATTGATTTATTTTATTTCTTTCCCCCCAAAAATAAAATAAAATCCTTACTGACGCCAAACTTTTGAACGGTAGTGTTTAATCTTACAAAGCTTTCTATTTCAGAGAAATACTGTTCTTTTGAATTTTCTATTCATTAAAGAATCCTGAAATAAAAATGTAAATAACTGTTTTCAACATTGATAATGAAACAGAGGGCCCTATTTTAACGATCTGAAACGCAAGTTTTAAGCGCGAAGCGCAAGTAACTTTGTGGGCGGGTCTTGGGCGCTGTTGCTATTTTACCGGCGGGATAAATGACTCTTGCGCCCAATGCAAGTTTAACAGGGGTTGGTCTGAAGTAGCTTCATTATTCATAGGTGTGGTTTGGGCGTAACATGAAATAAACCAATCAGAGCGTCATATCACATTCCCTTTAAGAGCATGATGAACGAGGTGCGCTTGTTCCATGGCGCAATACTATTATAACGGCGCATTTACCAGGAGCGCTTCAGAATCGGTTCACAGCCGAGGAGATCGATGTTCTCGTCAGGGCCGTAAAAGAAAGAGAAGTGACATTGGGGATGGGACAAACCCACCCAAATTAGCTTCGGTTATACATGCATATAATAATTTGGGTAAATATGTAAGCTTTATGCCTATTTTTCCCATCGTCATGCACATCAATGATTTCCCTCGAGGTTTAATATTTTCCTTTCCTTTTTCCTTAATAAAATATTTTTCCTTATAATAAGGTATCATTTGCAAAAAGGAAAATGCATCTGTGTAGATGAGAGAATCATCTACAGTGTATGCGCGTTGTTCACACTCTGTATTATGACCAAGCATGCGCGCTTAAAATAGCATCTCAATGTACGCTCAACGCGCCACTGACTTTAGACTAGTTTTTTTCTGGTCAGTGGCGCAATTGTTTTCTGGAACTGCAAAATAAGAACCAGGGATTGTTTGCATCGGAACACGCCTCCTTTTTTGCGCCGACCCGCCCAGGGAGCGCAAGTTCATTCTCTAGTTTGCCAGCGTGCGTCTGTGGAGGGAAAAGTCCGCTTTGCGCGGGTGCAAAATACGAATGATACTTGCGTCAGTGTACAAAGTCATTTGCGCCGGGTGCAAGATAGGGCCCAGAATGTTTCTTGTTGAGCATCAAATCATTAGAATGATTTCTGAAGGATCATGTGACACTGAAGACTGGAGTAATGATGCTGCAAACTCAGCTTTGATCACAGGAATAAATTACACTTTACAATTAAATTGTAGTAATATTTCACAGTATTACTTTATTTTTTATTTTTTATCAAATAAATGCAGCCTTGGTGAGCAGAAGACGCTTCTTTTAAAAACATTAAAAATCTTATAGATCAAAAACTTTTGAATGGTAGTGTATATATATAATACATACAAATTATGTAAACATTACTGAATACATACCTTTGAAAATCTGTTGAAAGCATGCTTCTCTTTGATCGTTGTAATGAGAGGGTCAGGATGAAGCTGTCATAAAACAAACTGAATTAATGGTCTAGAAGTCAGCAGGTTGTCAGATTAAACACAACAGTTCCTATGTCCTTATCCCTGTAATTACATGGTAAATTCTAAAATAAATTAAGATGATCGCTTATTACCATTAAAAGAAAATAAATAAATAATAATAAATTGAATAAAATGGTTGCATGTTTATTTGTCAGATGTATCCATAGCTACACTTATAAATGATTAATGCTAATTTTTTGTTTTTTACTATATAGATTAGTATTATTATTATATTTTTCATGTTCAGATAAATTATTACTTAACATTCTGCCCCATTTATTGTTTTACTGTGAAATTTTGTGGGCAGAATTTCTTTCCCATTGGAATCTGTGCGATTGGGAGTTTTGGATGAGGGTAAAAATGTTCAAGTTACAGAAAACTGCTTTGTTTGAAAGTGAATTATTTGAGAGCTGTGAGTTTTATACACTCTTGAGAGTAGAGAATTGGCATTTTTATATCATAATATTTTGACGCATCATTATAAATATATCGTAGCCTATGTCCATTCTGGTAATCTCTTGAATCTTGTTATACTTACTGGCTGGTCAAGAAACTGAAACGCGCCTTCTTGTCCCAGACCGCTCATGTAGACGTATATGTTGTCATCGGGTTCACTGCATTAAATTAAAATAATAATGGTACTTCAGTTTAGCTGCAAATTCACATTACAGAGAATCAGCAATTACAGGGCCAATCACTGAAGCGGCAGATCCGTTACAGTTATTGTACATAGGATCCCTGGTGATAATTGTAGGCAAAGTGGTTTCCAAAATCCACATGTAGAATTATTTATAACGTGAAACAACTTTTTGACCAGTAGGTGGTGCGGTCATATGCACACATTGCATTGCTGCATTGGCTGCCTATTAAACATAGGCCTACATTTTAAAATATTGTTGATTACTTACAAAGCCCTAAATGGTTTAGCTCCGCAGTAGGCCTACTTGAGCGAGCTCTTATCGCATTATAGTCCTTCACGTCTATTGCGATCTCAAAATTCCGTCCAGTTAATAATACCTAGAATATCAAAATCGACTGCTGGCGGTAGATCCTTTTCCTATAGACCCCTTTTGCGCCGACGTCACAGTTACGTCACGGCGCTAGGTGGAGGCAAAACAAACGGACAACTGCAGGCGGCTAATACAAACCAGCACAGATTCGGCTACATAATGAGCTTAAATTATTATTATTATTATTATTAAATGTCATCTTGATGTGTTGTTGGGTGCAAGAATCAATGAAAAATGAGTATGCTGTATCTGGAATTTTTATTTCTAGAAAATATTCACATCATTAAAATTGCACCGTAATATCACTCTTTACATTGTCGTCTTCTCGGCGCTGGCTAGGCAGAACTGCGGATCGTACCACACAAGTCTTGTACAAGACCATTCAGCACATAGTTATAGGCATCTAAAGATTTATATGCCCTCAGTTTCTCTTTACGCTCGGTTTCTCTATCAGATAGGTGTAGAAGTCAGGCCACCCAACCGGAGGTAGCGTTAATCCTGTCAGATCGTCCATGCATTGAGTGAGCGTGTACGGGTCAGCCGTAAAACGTTTTTTTTACGTCTGGTTCCGTCCGTTAAAATGAACTTTTGCAAATAAAAATCGCGGTCCTGGACACTGAGTGACCTTGCACATTAAGATAAAATCGGATTTTCTCCGGTCATTGTTAAAAAACAAGCTAACAAAACTTGCAAACTAACGTTAGGGAAGCGGCCAGAGGGATCATTCTGCAACAGCCTAAGCTCCGCCCACAGAAAAACGTCACCATGTTTACCAACTGATAATGGGGTCTATTTAGCACCAAAACTCTGGAACAGTCTTCCTAACATTCCGGGAAGCAGACACACTCTGTCAGTTCAAAGCTTGATTAAAGACACATCTCTTTGACCTAGCATTCACATAATACATTATAGACTTCTATAATTCAATGTTAGGCTGCATAGATTAAGTCAGTCGGAACTGGGAACACTTCCCTTAAATTCTGATGTAGGCTACTCGTTAGTCTACATCATAAGAAGAATGGCATCTACGCTAATTTTAGTGTCTTTGTTTATCCCAACACGATCTCATAATAGTGCGTATAAATACCACAAATTTAATTACTCGTACCATTTACACGCCAAAAATGTTTTTTGCGTGTATATGCTACGCACTGCAAACCCTTGGGTATGATTAGGGGTGTGGAGTGCGTGTGTATTACACGCCATAAAGTGCGTATCATATGCATGCGAAAACTGCGTATATCATATACACGCAAAAACTATTTTTATATAAATGGCACGAGAAATTAAATTCGTGGTATAGATACGCAGTTTCATGAGACCGGGCTGTTTATCCCGAGGTTGCCTGCCGGATCCAGGCCATATCCAGATTTGACTGAGGAGCTTCGCCTGTACCCAATGACAATACAGATTCAAACGCACATAACCATAGAATCAATTCTTAATGCGCATGTGAACACCATCAGCGTTTATCACAGGTTCGCGTTTAAAGTCTGTTTAGAGTCTGTTTAGAGAGAACGGCGGCATCTTAGCAGCCCCTAATTTAATAACAAATTATCATTTCGCCGGAAGTGAATCAATCAAAACTAACTTTAGCTGTAAATAACATTATTCAAGAACCGCTATAATGCCAAAACAATCTCTGTTACCTTAAATTATATGTTTATCTCTGTAAAGCTGCTTTGATACAATCTACATTGTTAAAAGCACTATATAAATGAAGATGACTTGACTTGACATTGGCTACATCCAAAATCGCATACTTCCCTACTATAAAGTAGGCGAAAAACAGGATGTGACAGAATATAAGAGTAGTAGGAGAGAGAGAGAGAGAGAGAGAGAGAGAGAGAGATGCGATTTTAGGTTCAAAGTTATAACTTTAAGCACATGTGCTGCTTCCTCCCATTCAGTGGTTGACCCTTAATTAACTGTACAAAAATCAAGGTATTAATAATTAATAGCATGACATATTGATATAATTGAAAGTTTCTTTACAGAAAATCTTTACAGATAAACAAACCTTTCTATGACTTTTTTGCCCGTGCTATTATCCCCTAGAAGAGCAGCCAGGAAGTTCTGTGGGGTCAGATCCTATAAGATCATAATTGTCATAATTAATCATTATTGTTGAAAGTTATAATTGTGCACAGATATGGGATAAAAACATCAAAACAAAATTAAACATGTTACCATGTCAAAACAAAACAAATATTACCGCTCCAGTGTAGTCCTTTGGAACTCCTGAGTACACGTTTGAATCATCAAATACACTGATAATCTCTCCATTAGTTGGGTTCCTGCAGGCAGTGAAGAAAAGTTCAGTGTTAAATAGGGCTGCAACTAACGATTATTTTAATAATCGATTAATTTGTTGATTATTTTTTCGATTAATCGATGAATCGGATTAAAACAAAACTGAAAACAAAAAAGCATTAATTTCCAACCCTTTAATCAAAAACAGAACTGACAGTGCAAATCCACAGTGCCCAAAAAAAAAAAATAATTCAAAAAATCAGAAAGTGCACAAACGGGTTGCTCCTTGAACATCCCTGAGCTGTTAAAGTAATAAAAAAAAAACATAAAAAAAATGGACTACCACAAAAAACATACACATGTATGCTTTACATAGGCTTTTTTTTTAAAAAAAGTGCTCAAAAAGATGTATATTTTTGTTTAAAGGGACCTGAGCTGTCTTAAATAACTTAACAGGATTTGTTTGAACGTCAGAACTTGTTCTCTACACTACTCACAGATGCAGACACTCACAAACTTTTTTTTTTGTCAAATATGTCTAATGGCAATAATATAAGATTAATATTATATATTAATGTATAATTATAACAGAAGATAACACCTCTAGTCTATCCTAATATTAATTATAAATACAACGTATATCAAATATAAATACAGTATACAATAATATAAGAAACAAATACAATGGATTGACCACCTCACATGGTGTGCAAGGCCTATTTTGCAGCTCATCCTTTCGGAGGATATGTGAAGTTTCAATGAATCATTTAGACTTAAGAATGAAAAATTCGGTGCTGCAAATTTTGGAAAAAAATATTTCCCTTGTAGTGGTAGCCTACTTGGGACAGACAAGAAAGTTTTCTCATCTTCTGTTTATCTGATTCAATCACTGCAGTCAGCTAATTCAGTGGTAATCATTTAATTGTTGTTTTTATTTTTGTCCAGAAATATTGTAAAAAAGTAAACGATTCAGTCAAACATAC
The DNA here is from genome assembly GCA_031834385.1 of Semotilus atromaculatus. Lineage (NCBI taxonomy): Eukaryota > Metazoa > Chordata > Actinopteri > Cypriniformes > Leuciscidae > Semotilus > Semotilus atromaculatus. The sequence continues at coordinate 39,361,302 of JAULUF010000055.1, read as the reverse complement.
AGCAGGATACAACGTTAAAATAGGCTAAATATAAAGTTATGAAACCTCACTTTGCCCTCAGCCAAAACGATTTGCCAGTGAACAAATTATAGATTAATGAGACCAAAGATCGCCCGTTAGATATACACAAGACGAATTATATCTCATGTTTAACCACTAACTGCAATCACCAATAGTTGGGTTATCTTATCTTAGGTAATGCCCTTCTTGTATTGTAAATATATGTATTGTAAATTGTACTTTATAATTGTTTTTATTTTTCATGTATTCTTTTTTACTTTTTATTAATGTAATATGATGATGTGTTGACCTGCCAAGGGACTACAGATGAAAATTAGCTTTTCTGCTAACTCTGGCGCATTTACATTTTGAGTGTAAACAAAAAATGTCAATTGATGTGCATTGTCCCTTTAAAAAAAAAAAAAAAAAAAAAAAAAAAACCTAGACTAGAGACATCCGCCAGCGGCACACGTCAGAAGCACTAGCTGAGGTGAGGCTGTTCCAGGCGGGGTACATGAGCGCTGAGCACCCGCTGATCTCATGGGTCTCAAAACTCCGAAACCGTCAGATCAAATTTTTAAATAGGCGCTATCTTTATAAATAAACCACAGATTTGAGCTTTAAACAACTACATTGTCAACTGAAAAACTATTAAAACTACATTTCGTGACACAATAACAGCAGTATTTTTAAATTTCGCGGCCTTTCTCCTCTGAACGTTACTATTACTAATCATATCATGATCAAATACAACCAGAAACAAATGTTCAGTCTTGCTTGTGAAAGGTAATTCATTGAGACCTGTTTTCAATTGTGTGGCGATGTGTACAGCCCCAAGCAGAACACGAAACAGGCATTTTTCTCAATTCCCGGTATGAGAGGTATGGGAAAGTTGCCATCCCCAATATGGCGGCGCCGTTGACGTATGATCCAGCGACCAATAGGGCTCTTAAAATTCCATTTCATGACACAATAACAGTAGTATTTTGATATTGTTGTTTTGCAAATGCTGTTATGAGGGTGTTTGTAATGCATGTCTGAGGAATGCATGTCTTTCTCTCTTCTGTAATCAATCTCTCTATTTTCTTCCTCTTTTGGAAAGTCATGCAAATGCTATGGTATCATGCATTTAAAAAAAAATATATTTTTCCTCTTTTGCTATTGTGGCGAATGCAGAAAATAATTGACTGTATATTGTCTTCCAGTCGTCCCTCTGTGACAGCCCTGTTTTGCTTTTAACAAACCACAGAAGTTCAGCAAACTCCGTAACACTGTTGTTCCCGCACTATAATTAGCATATGTTTAGCACAGAAGATTGAGATCAACTATGAAACACATGATACTCAAAAGCTTCGGGAAATTACTCACTGTGGATTGTGAGCGATGTCATCATACATCATCACCACAATCTGCTCATCAGGAATTCCATGTTTCTTAATTATCTGATATAATCCGCACACATTGGCCTGAAACACAAATGATAAAGATGATTTCAGTTACTGTCATAGTTTATAAACTGATGCACAGCACACCTTGGAGAATTTATGAGCAATATCTAAAAAAAAACGAGAAAACACTTCCAAAACAACACAAACCTGGTGTCTGTAATTTTCCCAGCCATTTGAGCCGGCGACAAGGAGAATCCATTTTTTTCCAGACATTTCTGAAGTCTTTTCAAAGCAAAGTCTATTTGAATAAAAAATAATAATAATAAAAATAACAATTTAAAACAAAATGAACATTGTTCTAATGCTTTTAATTGGCTAACATGCATTTTTTAATGGCTCATACATTTATGATGCGTTTTAAGAAACACAGAAAAGAACACAAGTATTTGATATGTTATAAAGTTCAGGATGATATTACAAGAGTTCAGGTTTTAAAATTAAGTGTTGCTTTCTATTCATGAAGTGCTGAAATGTCAATCACTCGTCATGATGTTAAAAATACTGGTCAAAATATTTTCTATTTTAATTATCTACATAATTAAATACAGTTGCTATAAGTGTTTAGTGATTTAGATTATGTATAGATGATTGTATCATATGCCATCATACCTGTGTTGAGTATCAGGTGTTCCTGTCCTGTTGATTTCTGGTGTTTTAGTCAGACGGCCTCTGTCTTTATATAGGCAGTGTATCCCGTTCATTTGAGACGCATGGGCGGAGAGTGGGTGTGTGCTGGTGGGAGTGTGTATTTCATATTTTGCAATAATTTTAACATTCACTTTAATTGATGGCAGTTGGTGACTTTGTGAAGCATCTTAAACTGAGTTTTGAATTAGAATTAAGTTGATTTGGTTTTAAATGGAAAAATTAAGCTCTTCTTTTTTAAAGAGATTCCACAGAATCACAAGTTTTTTTTTTTTTTTTACACTTTGGGATTTTTTTTATAACAAAATCTGTCCACATGAAATATTTAAAAAATATGCGAAACACTTGATTTTGTAATGACTTAATGACTTTAAATAATGCCTTTATGATAATTTTTTTTTTACTTGCAAAATTGATAATGTCAGAGAAAATGATAACCATGCAACCATCTAATACAGTAATGCTTCAGACATTGCGCAATTTTGAGGAACATTTTATTCTTCATTCTTTTCTATAGGAGAGGAATAATTGTCAAAGTTTTTTATATCATCAAAATCAACATGTTAATATTATTAATTAATCATTGTCATTAGGATATGTCCCAAAAACTTTCAAGCTTCTGTTAAGCCTCTCATTAAAAACAACACAACTTTACCTTAGAAAAAATAGTTAATTACTGATCTCACATCTCCCTTTTCAGTCAAAATACTAGAAAATAAATTGTGTTTGTGAGATTTCCAGTCAGAATTTAGACTATCATAGACTTCAGTTCAATGACATTAAGGTATGTTTAGACTTTCGCATGAAACTGAAAAGGTTAAGACATGAATGGTGTCACATGAATATGTCAGATGAAAGATTAACTTCTGTCCCACACTAATTCATGGCGAATGAATCACTTGTTTCAATTCGTTTTTTTCGTCAAAATCTTACCTTGTTTCTTGGTGATTTATTATGCACTAGACAGATTATGTCAAAATAGAATGCATTCAACAATTGTAAATCTGTGTGTGTGTGTGTGTGTGTGTGTAGCTGGTAATCCCTACATTTTGAGGACCAAATGTCCCTATAGGATTGTAATACAAGGCATTTCTGACCTTGTGGGGACCTATTTTTTGGTCCCCATGAGGAAAACAACTTATAAATCGTACAAAGTGATTTTTTTTTGAAAATGTAAAAATGTATGTGTATGTGTATATATATATATATATATACACAGTCGTCTCTATATGTTAATAGACTATATACAAATAGTGAGTTCTTCAATCAACGGTAAATAACTTAATAAGCTCTTATGTAAAGTTAGATAATGTTTTTTTTATGCTTTAACTAATTAACCATTAATAGTTATAGTTACTTGATATAATGTAATGTTTACAGCTGAACTTATTTCCTCATACTACATTTATGTATCCTTTAGCTAATAGAAGTAGCAGATTAATTTAATAATATTCCTTAAAAGACATATCATGGGGAAAGAACAAATAAAGCATTTCCATTTTTCAACAGTTGAAAGTGGGCATGATGTAATCCTTAATAAAAAACAAATCAGACCAAAAACAAAATAAGTTTCAACATGTAAACCACAAAATGTACAAAATATATCCATTTCACAATGAAATCTGTTTAGAAGATAGTAATTGCAATATTCATATTTTTAAATGAGTTTAAAATAAATTAGTTTTTTAATGAAATTTATGAATGAAATATTTATTTCCACATTTAATTCCACATCAGACAATCACAGTCGTTCTAAAATAAAAATAATAGAATAATCTAATATATTAGTGCTGGAGACGATGGGCCCTATCACACACCCGGCACAATGCGGCGCCAGACGTGTGTGTTTTGCTAGTTTCAGCCTGACTTTAGTGCGGCCATGTGCTGCTGGTCTGAGAACGAGGTGTGTTCAGGCGCGCTGGTCTGAGAACGAGGTGTGTTCAGGCGCGCTGGTCTGAGAACGAGGTGTGTTCAGGAGCGTTAGTCTGAGAACGAGGTGTGTTCAGGTGCGCTGGTCTGAGAACGAGGTGTGTTCAGGCGCGCTGGTCTGAGAACGAGGTGTGTTCAGGAGCGTTAGTCTGAGAATGAGGTGTGTTCAGGCGCGCTGGTCTGAGAACGAGGTGTGTTCAGGCGCGCTGGTCTGAGAACAAGGTGTGTTCAGGTGCGCTGGTCTGAGAACGAGGTGTGTTCAGGCGCGCTGGTCTGAGAACGAGGTGTGTTCAGGAGCGTTAGTCTGAGAACAAGGTGTGTTCAGGAGCGCTGGTCTGAGAACGAGGTGTGTTCAGGCGCGCTGGTCTGAGAACAAGGTGTGTTCAGGTGCGCTGGTCTGAGAACGAGGTGTGTTCAGGCGCGCTGGTCTGAGAACGAGGTGTGTTCAGGCGCGCTGGTCTGAGAACGAGGTGTGTTCAGGCGCACTGGTCTGAGAACGAGGTGTGTTCAGGAGCGTTAGTCTGAGAACAAGGTGTGTTCAGGAGCGCTGGTCTGAGAACAAGGTGTGTTCAGGCGCGCTGGTCTGAGAACGAGGTGTGTTCAGGCGCGCTGGTCTGAGAACGAGGTGTGTTCAGGCGCACTGGTCTGAGAACGAGGTGTGTTCAGGCGCGCTGGTCTGAGAACGAGGTGTGTTCAGGCGCGCTGGTCTGAGAACGAGGTGTGTTCAGGCGCACTGGTCTGAGAACGAGGTGTGTTCAGGAGCGTTAGTCTGAGAACAAGGTGTGTTCAGGAGCGCTGGTCTGAGAACGAGGTGTGTTCAGGAGCGTTAGTCTGAGAACAAGGTGTGTTCAGGAGCGCTGGTCTGAGAACGAGGTGTGTTCAGGCGCGCTGGTCTGAGAACGAGGTGTGTTCAGGAGCGTTAGTCTGAGAAGGAGGTGTGTTCAGGCGCGCTGGTCTGAGAACGAGGTGTGTTCAGGAGCGTTAGTCTGAGAACAAGGTGTGTTCAGGAGCGCTGGTCTGAGAACGAGGTGTGTTCAGGCGCGCTGGTCTGAGAACGAGGTGTGTTCAGGAGCGTTAGTCTGAGAACGAGGTGTGTTCAGGCGCGCTGGTCTGAGAACGAGGTGTGTTCAGGAGCGTTAGTCTGAGAACGAGGTGTGTTCAGGTGCGCTGGTCTGAGAACGAGGTGTGTTCAGGCGCGCTGGTCTGAGAACGAGGTGTGTTCAGGAGCGTTAGTCTGAGAACAAGGTGTGTTCAGGCACGCTGGTCTGAGAACGAGGTGTGTTTAGGAGCACTGGTCTGAGAACGAGGTGTGTTCAGGCGCACTGGTCTGAGAACGAGGTGTGTTCAGGACCGTTAGTCTGAGAACAAGGTGTGTTCAGGAGCGCTGGTCTGAGAACGAGGTGTGTTCAGGCGCGCTGGTCTGAGAACGAGGTGTGTTCAGGAGCGTTAGTCTGAGAACGAGGTGTGTTCAGGCGCGCTGGTCTGAGAACGAGGTGTGTTCAGGAGCGTTAGTCTGAGAACGAGGTGTGTTCAGGTGCGCTGGTCTGAGAACGAGGTGTGTTCAGGCGCGCTGGTCTGAGAACGAGGTGTGTTCAGGAGCGTTAGTCTGAGAACAAGGTGTGTTCAGGCACGCTGGTCTGAGAACGAGGTGTGTTCAGGAGCACTGGTCTGAGAACGAGGTGTGTTCAGGCGCACTGGTCTGAGAACGAGGTGTGTTCAGGCGCGCTGGTCTGAGAACAAGGTGTGTTCAGGCGCGCTGGTCTGAGAACGAGGTGTGTTCAGGCGCGCTGGTCTGAGAACGAGGTGTGTTCAGGCGCGCTGGTCTGAGAACGAGGTGTGTTCAGGAGCGTTAGTCTGAGAACAAGGTGTGTTCAGGCACGCTGGTCTGAGAACGAGGTGTGTTCAGGCGCGCTGGTCTGAGAACGAGGTGTGTTCAGGCGCACTGGTCTGAGAACGAGGTGTGTTCAGGCGCACTGGTCTGAGAACGAGGTGTGTTCAGGCGCACTGGTCTGAGAACGAGGTGTGTTCAGGCGCACTGGTCTGAGAACGAGGTGTGTTCAGGCGCGCTGGTCTGAGAACGAGGTGTGTTCAGGAGCGTTAGTCTGAGAACGAGGTGTGTTCAGGAGCGTTAGTCTGAGAACGAGGTGTGTTCAGGAGCGTTAGTCTGAGAACGAGGTGTGTTCAGGTGCGCTGGTCTGAGAACGAGGTGTGTTCAGGCGCACTGGTCTGAGAACGAGGTGTGTTCAGGCGCGCTGGTCTGAGAACGAGGTGTGTTCAGGCGCACTGGTCTGAGAACGAGGTGTGTTCAGGCGCGCTGGTCTGAGAACAAGGTGTGTTCAGGAGCGTTAGTCTGAGAACGAGGTGTGTTCAGGCGCGCTGGTCTGAGAACGAGGTGTGTTCAGGAGCGTTAGTCTGAGAACGAGGTGTGTTCAGGTGAGCTGGTCTGAGAACGAGGTGTGTTCAGGCGCGCTGGTCTGAGAACGAGGTGTGTTCAGGAGCGTTAGTCTGAGAACAAGGTGTGTTCAGGCACGCTGGTCTGAGAACGAGGTGTGTTTAGGAGCACTGGTCTGAGAACGAGGTGTGTTCAGGCGCACTGGTCTGAGAACAAGGTGTGTTCAGGCGCGCTGGTCTGAGAACGAGGTGTGTTCAGGCGCGCTGGTCTGAGAACGAGGTGTGTTCAGGCGCGCTGGTCTGAGAACGAGGTGTGTTCAGGCGCACGGGTCTGAGAACGAGGTGTGTTCAGGCGCACTGGTCTGAGAACGAGGTGTGTTCAGGCGCACTGGTCTGAGAACGAGGTGTGTTCAGGCGCACGGGTCTGAGAACGAGGTGTGTTCAGGCGCACTGGTCTGAGAACGAGGTGTGTTCAGGCGCGCTGGTCTGAGAACGAGGTGTGTTCAGGCGCACTGGTCTGAGAACGAGGTGTGTTCAGGCGCGCTGGTCTGAGAACGAGGTGTGTTCAGGCGCACTGGTCTGAGAACGAGGTGTGTTCAGGCGCACTGGTCTGAGAACGAGGTGTGTTCAGGTGCGCTGGTCTGAGAACGAGGTGTGTTCAGGCGTGCTGGTCTGAGAACGAGGTGTGTTCAGGAGCGATGGTCTGAGAACGAGGTGTGTTCAGGCGCGCTGGTCTGAGAACGAGGTGTGTTCAGGCGCGCTGGTCTGAGAACGAGGTGTGTTCAGGCGCGCTGGTCTGAGAACGAGGTGTGTTCAGGAGCGCTGGTCTGTGAACGAGGTGTGTTCAGGAGCGCTGGTCTGAGAACGAGGTGTGTTCAGGCGCACTGGTCTGAGAACGAGGTGTGTTCAGGCGCGCTGGTCTGAGAACGAGGTGTGTTCAGGCGCGCTGGTCTGAGAACAAGGTGTGTTCAGGCGCGCTGGTCTGAGAACGAGGTGTGTTCAGGAGCGTTGGTCTGAGAACGAGGTGTGTTCAGGAGCGCTGGTCTGAGAACGAGGTGTGTTCAGGCGCGCTGGTCTGAGAACGAGGTGTGTTCAGGCGCGCTGGTCTGAGAACGAGGTGTGTTCAGGAGCGTTGGTCTGAGAACGAGGTGTGTTCAGGAGCGTTAGTCTGAGAACGAGGTGTGTTCAGGCGCGCTGGTCTGAGAACGAGGTGTGTTCAGGAGCGTTAGTCTGAGAACAAGGTGTGTTCAGGAGCGCTGGTCTGAGAACGAGGTGTGTTCAGGCGCGCTGGTCTGAGAACGAGGTGTGTTCAGGAGCGTTAGTCTGAGAACGAGGTGTGTTCAGGCGCGCTGGTCTGAGAACGAGGTGTGTTCAGGAGCGTTAGTCTGAGAACGAGGTGTGTTCAGGTGCGCTGGTCTGAGAACGAGGTGTGTTCAGGCGCGCTGGTCTGAGAACGAGGTGTGTTCAGGAGCGTTAGTCTGAGAACAAGGTGTGTTCAGGCACGCTGGTCTGAGAACGAGGTGTGTTTAGGAGCACTGGTCTGAGAACGAGGTGTGTTCAGGCGCACTGGTCTGAGAACGAGGTGTGTTCAGGACCGTTAGTCTGAGAACAAGGTGTGTTCAGGAGCGCTGGTCTGAGAACGAGGTGTGTTCAGGCGCGCTGGTCTGAGAACGAGGTGTGTTCAGGAGCGTTAGTCTGAGAACGAGGTGTGTTCAGGCGCGCTGGTCTGAGAACGAGGTGTGTTCAGGAGCGTTAGTCTGAGAACGAGGTGTGTTCAGGTGCGCTGGTCTGAGAACGAGGTGTGTTCAGGCGCGCTGGTCTGAGAACGAGGTGTGTTCAGGAGCGTTAGTCTGAGAACAAGGTGTGTTCAGGCACGCTGGTCTGAGAACGAGGTGTGTTTAGGAGCACTGGTCTGAGAACGAGGTGTGTTCAGGCGCACTGGTCTGAGAACAAGGTGTGTTCAGGCGCGCTGGTCTGAGAACGAGGTGTGTTCAGGCGCGCTGGTCTGAGAACGAGGTGTGTTCAGGCGCGCTGGTCTGAGAACAAGGTGTGTTCAGGCGCGCTGGTCTGAGAACGAGGTGTGTTCAGGCGCGCTGGTCTGAGAACGAGGTGTGTTCAGGCGCACTGGTCTGAGAACGAGGTGTGTTCAGGAGCGTTAGTCTGAGAACAAGGTGTGTTCAGGCACGCTGGTCTGAGAACGAGGTGTGTTCAGGCGCGCTGGTCTGAGAACGAGGTGTGTTCAGGCGCACTGGTCTGAGAACGAGGTGTGTTCAGGCGCACTGGTCTGAGAACGAGGTGTGTTCAGGCGCACTGGTCTGAGAACGAGGTGTGTTCAGGCGCACTGGTCTGAGAACGAGGTGTGTTCAGGCGCGCTGGTCTGAGAACGAGGTGTGTTCAGGAGCGTTAGTCTGAGAACGAGGTGTGTTCAGGAGCGTTAGTCTGAGAACGAGGTGTGTTCAGGAGCGTTAGTCTGAGAACGAGGTGTGTTCAGGTGCGCTGGTCTGAGAACGAGGTGTGTTCAGGCGCACTGGTCTGAGAACGAGGTGTGTTCAGGCGCGCTGGTCTGAGAACGAGGTGTGTTCAGGCGCACTGGTCTGAGAACGAGGTGTGTTCAGGCGCGCTGGTCTGAGAACAAGGTGTGTTCAGGAGCGTTAGTCTGAGAACGAGGTGTGTTCAGGCGCGCTGGTCTGAGAACGAGGTGTGTTCAGGAGCGTTAGTCTGAGAACGAGGTGTGTTCAGGTGCGCTGGTCTGAGAACGAGGTGTGTTCAGGCGCGCTGGTCTGAGAACGAGGTGTGTTCAGGAGCGTTAGTCTGAGAACAAGGTGTGTTCAGGCACGCTGGTCTGAGAACGAGGTGTGTTTAGGAGCACTGGTCTGAGAACGAGGTGTGTTCAGGCGCACTGGTCTGAGAACAAGGTGTGTTCAGGCGCGCTGGTCTGAGAACGAGGTGTGTTCAGGCGCGCTGGTCTGAGAACGAGGTGTGTTCAGGCGCGCTGGTCTGAGAACGAGGTGTGTTCAGGCGCACGGGTCTGAGAACGAGGTGTGTTCAGGCGCACTGGTCTGAGAACGAGGTGTGTTCAGGCGCACTGGTCTGAGAACGAGGTGTGTTCAGGCGCACGGGTCTGAGAACGAGGTGTGTTCAGGCGCACTGGTCTGAGAACGAGGTGTGTTCAGGCGCGCTGGTCTGAGAACGAGGTGTGTTCAGGAGCGTTAGTCTGAGAACGAGGTGTGTTCAGGAGCGTTAGTCTGAGAACGAGGTGTGTTCAGGAGCGTTAGTCTGAGAACGAGGTGTGTTGAGGTGCGCTGGTCTGAGAACGAGGTGTGTTCAGGCGCACTGGTCTGAGAACGAGGTGTGTTCAGGCGCGCTGGTCTGAGAACGAGGTGTGTTCAGGCGCACTGGTCTGAGAACGAGGTGTGTTCAGGCGCACTGGTCTGAGAACGAGGTGTGTTCAGGTGCGCTGGTCTGAGAACGAGGTGTGTTCAGGCGTGCTGGTCTGAGAACGAGGTGTGTTCAGGAGCGATGGTCTGAGAACGAGGTGTGTTCAGGCGCGCTGGTCTGAGAACGAGGTGTGTTCAGGCGCGCTGGTCTGAGAACGAGGTGTGTTCAGGCGCGCTGGTCTGAGAACGAGGTGTGTTCAGGAGCGCTGGTCTGTGAACGAGGTGTGTTCAGGAGCGCTGGTCTGAGAACGAGGTGTGTTCAGGCGCACTGGTCTGAGAACGAGGTGTGTTCAGGCGCGCTGGTCTGAGAACGAGGTGTGTTCAGGCGCGCTGGTCTGAGAACAAGGTGTGTTCAGGCGCGCTGGTCTGAGAACGAGGTGTGTTCAGGAGCGTTGGTCTGAGAACGAGGTGTGTTCAGGAGCGCTGGTCTGAGAACGAGGTGTGTTCAGGCGCGCTGGTCTGAGAACGAGGTGTGTTCAGGCGCGCTGGTCTGAGAACGAGGTGTGTTCAGGAGCGTTGGTCTGAGAACGAGGTGTGTTCAGGAGCGCTGGTCTGAGAACGAGGTGTGTTCAGGAGCGCTGGTCTGAGAACGAGGTGTGTTCAGGAGCGTTGGTCTGAGAACGAGGTGTGTTCAGGCGCGCTGGTCTGAGAACGAGGTGTGTTCAGGAGCGTTGGTCTGAGAACGAGGTGTGTTCAGGAGCGCTGGTCTGAGAACGAGGTGTGTTCAGGCGCACTGGTCTGAGAACGAGGTGTGTTCAGGCGCGCTGGTCTGAGAACGAGGTGTGTTCAGGAGCGCTGGTCTGAGAACGAGGTGTGTTCAGGCGCGCTGGTCTGAGAACGAGGTGTGTTCAGGAGCGTTGGTCTGAGAACGAGGTGTGTTCAGGAGCGCTGGTCTGAGAACGAGGTGTGTTCAGGCGCGCTGGTCTGAGAACGAGGTGTGTTCAGGCGCACTGGTCTGAGAACGAGGTGTGTTCAGGCGCGCTGGTCTGAGAACGAGGTGTGTTCAGGAGCGTTGGTCTGAGAACGAGGTGTGTTCAGGAGCGTTGTTGGTGCGCTGCTATTTTGAGGAACTGAAATGACTGCGGCGTTGACCAACTGAAACCTGGTCTAAAGTCAATGGAGCAGTATTTGTTTCATTTTTATTTATTTAAGGGAACATTAGTAATATCCAGTGAATGTAGAGAGAGCTGAGTATATGTAGATATTTTTACGAAGCATTTTAACCCAGACGGGACAGCATTCATGTATAATCTGACAGTGACTGGAATATTACATTACGTGAGAAATACAGAGCAGGTCAACATAAGTTTATCATGGTTAAAAAGTTCACTCATCAAAAGAGATTCTGACAAGAAAGAAGCCGTCTTTTTTTCAGGGAGAGGAAAAATAAATTAAATTTTCTTCTATTTTCATTAATTTGAATAAATTTGAACTTTATTCAGCTGCTCTTTATAATATGAAAATGAAACAATTAATTTAAAGGAAATCCAGATATAACATTTTCAGTTTTTTTAATGTAACAAAAAACGTTACTGGTCAATGACAAGACAAGACAAGACAATTACTGTTTTTTAATCTTTAAAAAAATCAGTAACGGCAGCATATATGTTTCAAAAGAAAATACCAGTGTCGCATGCAGCAGTGACGAATGAATCACTCTACATAACCTCTACATTTTCTTCAGAAACGTAATTCCAGTTTTTTTTTGTTTTGTTCTTTTTCGTATTGTTCTTATCTTTCTTTGGTGATTTCTCAATAGATTATGTGGAAATGGAATGCAAATGTCGGAGTCAGAGGTGTGCTAACATGCAGGACAGACAAAGATCACTTGAGCAACACACACTGTGTATTATATGTATGCCACACATATAGAAATAATGTTTTTTTTTATACTGTACAAACTGTATATTCTATGCCCTAATCTTAACTGATGTATCAATGTGATCTAAGTATTTATTTGTAATTTATATTGATAACATTATGATGTGTGTATATATATATATATATATATATATATATATATATATATATATTTTTTTTTTTTTTTTGTCCCGATGATGAAAAACATCTTAGAAATCACACTAAATTAGGTTTTCTGAAGATGCAAATATACAGAAAGTTTTCTGTGATGGGTAGGTTTATGGGTAGGGGATAGAATTTTGTACAGTATAACAATCATTATGTTTATGGGAAAGAGGTTAGCACTTTAATAATAATAAGTATTCAGTAATAAAGTACTTACAAATCATGTACAAACTAGTAGTTTATTTGTAATTCATAATTAATATACTGTAGTCTCTACCTTGTTAATATATACAGTACTGTGCAAAAGTTTTAGATCGGTAAGATTTTTTATGTTTTTAAAAGAAGTCTCTTCTGCTCACCAAGGCTACAATTATTTGATAAAAAATACAAAAAAAAACAGTAATATTGTGAAATATTATTACAATTTAAAACAGCTGTTTTCTATGTGAATATATAGTGAAGTGTAATTTATTCCTGTGATCAAAGCTGAATTTACAGCATCATTACTTCAGTGTCACATGATCATTCAGAAATCATTGTAATATGATGATTTGATGCTCAAAAAACATTCATTATTATTTTCAATGTTGAAAACAGTTGTGTACAATTTTTTTTTCAAAATTCTTTGATGAAGAGAAAGTTCAAAAGAACAGCGTTTATTTAAAATAGAATATTTTCTAACATTATAAATGTCTTTACTGTAACTTTTGATCAGTTTAACTCATCCTTGATGAATAAAAGTATTGATTTATTATATTTCTTTCCCCCAAAAATAAAATTTAAATTCTTACTGACCCCAAACTTTTGAAGGGTAGAGTTTAATGTTACAAAAGCTTTAGATTTCAGATAAATGCTTTTCTTTTTTAGTTTCTATTCATCATAGCATCATGAAATAAAAATGTAAAAAACTGTTTTCAACACTGATAATAATCATAAATGTTTCTTGAGCATCAAATCATCATATTAGAATGATTTTTGAAGGATCATGTGACACTGAAGACTGGAGTAATGATGATGATAAATTCAGCTTTGATCACAGGAATAAATTACACTTCACTATATATTCACATAGAAAACCGCTGTTTTAAATTGTAATAATATTTCACAATATTACTGTTTTTTTGTATTTTTTATCAAATAATTCCTGCCTTGGTGAGCAGAAGAGACTTCTTTTAAAAACATAAAAAATCTTACCGATCTAAAACTTTTGCACAGTACTGTACAAATAGAGAGTTTTTCAATCATTGTCACTGTAATTAATAAAATTACTATTGTTTTATTAGTCAACAAAGCATAAAAAACATTATCTAACTCTTTGAATATGAACTAATTAACCATATAGTTCTCACATTAGATTAGGTCACAAAAAATCTGAAAATGTTATTAGTATTAGGTGTTTGTACAGTACAAAGGCCACTTAATGAGGAGTAAGAGAATGTCAGAGCGCTGTCATACTGACGCTGGGGACTTTTGCTGTATTCATGAGTGCTGAAGACATGCATCAAAGATATTATCAGCCTCAGATTGGATGAACGGCCTGTGTCAAAAAGTATTTGCACATTGACACTTAACTTCTGCTGCTTGACTTCACGAAGTAGGGATCATTATGATATTAGAGGTGCAGGTTTTGCAATCAATACTGGCCCACAGACTATAAGAGACAACTACATAATTATGAAGTATTAATAAATACTACATATTTATAAACTATATAACTATTTCTCAGTCCATCCACACATGGAAATTGGATAACTATTCTCTTACCTTGCAAGTAGTCAGCGCCAGTAGTTTCTTTTGTAAACTATCTCTTGGAACAGCTGATTTGCAAATATTACTGGTCCTGCACAGGCCTAATGCATAAATATAAGATATATTCAAGATGAGGCAAGCATGGTGTTTCAGTCAGAGATTAGTTTATTGTTAACAAATATTAAAATATCATCGTCATTCAAAGAATTCAACAATATATTCAAAACAACGTGTTAAAAAACAAACAAAATATAGTTAAATATAATGGTAATTATACAAAAATATTTACATTTTACAAAATATTCATGAAAACCACAGTGATATACTCTCTCAACCCAATGCAGTTTTTTTTTTAATATGTGCTCATATTTTTGGCTCATGGGACTTTACTTCAGGTAGGAAAGTAGTGCAATATTTATTATATAAATATGAAATAACAAATAACTGATTTGGAACACAAGATTTATTGTCAGTGCAGGTCTTTAAACAGCCTGTACTACAGTATATTCCAGACAGACTTGCTCTCTGCAGGGTTTTTCACACTGCATTGTCTAGAACGCACAGAAGATACAGCATGACGGCTCTTCAACCAGGTCCTTGTATACTTTCGAGGATCAATAGGCTAATAGATCGATACATGCCACTCTCCTTTACTTCTATAGCCTCACCATATTTCTCACCTGGACTCTCTTTAAATGAATTTATCACTCGTTTCAGCAGATGCTCTGTTCTGAGGAGAGTTATAGAACGAGCCTGAAGCTCCTGTGACAAGACACTTAGTTCATGGAGTGTGTCATACATGAGCCCAAGGTCACAAAGATATTCTGGACTTTGAACACGGTCCAATAAAGCTCTACATTTGCTTCCCTGTGTTGGACCTCCTCTCATCAGAACAAGCAATCTTATTGTGCTGCACAAGAGCTCCCAGAGATGTCCAAACAGCTTGAACAGTCCAAAAGCTTCTGGCCACCCAGCGTACATCCAAGAACAATTTGTAGCTGTTTGGTTTCTCAACGGTGACATTCAAATACTTGGCATTGTTTGCTGTCAGCAGTCTGCACGCTTTCAAGGAACCCTCCAGCTTCCCCAGCTCCACCTGTATAGATCTTGCTATATATATACACTATATATATATATATATATATATATATATATATATATATATACACTATATATATATATATATATATATATATATATATATATATATATATATATATATCAATCCCTTTACCATATCCCCAAAGCTAAACATAACCACTTAAATAAATGAATAAATAAATGAATACATGTCAATACTGTATGTTTTGGCGACTATACAATTCTAAGTAAATGTACGTACGTGTGTTTGAAAAAATACATACAAATACTCTTGAGATCACATTGTTAAAATACAGTTAGGATACAGGGTTAGGATACAAAGCATACAAAATATTATTTTATGTACTGTACACATGAGCTGATTAAACAATAATCATTTGTAAATTACAGTGACAATGAAACAATAAATCACTATTTGTACATTACAGTTTTTCTCGATAGCTTAAACACTATAACCAGGATTTTGAACTAAAATTTCAAAACCATAATGCCATTTATCAAAAAGCACACCCATTTCCCTAAACTATAAACACTATTCCCTGTTTTGACACATAAGGCAGAATTGTTGAACTGTCACTGCAAAACTCTACACACAAATCCCTTAATTTCTCATTGCCTACACCATGTGGTCATTTAGAAAGCACAAGCATTCAATATTGTTCACTCAAGTCAGCACAGCTTCAGCTCAGTTAGCACACAATTCCCCAGGTGAAAACACTAAGAGTCAAAATTGATCACACACCAATCAGATCCTTCAAAAGATAGATAAAAGGGCCCGAATCAGTTTATTGAGTTTTGGAACAATCAAGCGGTGATTGGTCAGATGACCCAGTCAGTTGGTTAACACGGAGTCAACAAACAGTCAGTTGGTTAACACGGAGTACAGTGTACAATGCTTTTATCAATTACATTATGTTATAATAATGATTATAGAACCTGCGCTGTGCGTACACAACACACAAAATAATTATTGAGCATGCTACATAAAAGCAACAATTATTAATATTAATAATACTTACAGGTTGTGATTCGGAGGAGGAAGCTGACCCAAATAAACTAACGTTAGGTACTGAACCTTCCTTCAATATCAGCCGGCTCGCGAATCCATATTTTATAGCATTTATGTTTGTGAAGCAATCATCTTCAAAATGACGCGAACAAAGCACAAGGTCCGGGCCAACGTATACTTCTGTGGTATGAACTGTAGCTATACTTCTGTGGTATAGTTGTATATATGAACGGCTATACTTCTGTGGTATAGTTGTTGAACTGTAGCCACTTAGTCTTCAAATGCTCGTCTCTGGGCAGATGAAAAAAGTTCGCTTTTGCGTCGCACTTCAGAACACAGCGTCTCGTCGCCATGATGTTTTCAAGGTTTCCCTGGCGTCTACGAGCGTAATAAGGGGGCGTATCTTATTCAAATAACTTGTCAAGTTGACGTCATCTAGATAGAGTAAAAGCATCGTTCGTCTATCGATTCATATCAGCGACTCAGAGTCGACTCTTATTTTGAGAGACAATAACTTTTTATACGGTGAACTTTCATATTTAAAACTTTGCAGGATGTTTTCGTTCACTTAGATCTATGTTACACACTACATGAAGGGTCATTTTCAAAATTCCATAATAGGTGCCCTTTAAAGCTGGAATTTTTTATGAATTCTCAAAAGACTAAGAATTATTTTTTCAGTTTCAGAAATTGCAAAGCAGTTTTATCGAATCTATATGTGTGGAAATTAATAGATGATCTAAATGATTTATGAATTAACCATTAAGATTATTGATTAAACATTGACAAATGTATTAAACTGAACCACAAGAGATACAAATGAAAAGTTAGATAGTAATACGCATGATTGTATATAGTTAAACATTTATATCGATGAAACACTAATTTTGTGTAGTGAAAAAGATACTTTGCAATTGTGTGTACTCGACTAACATAAATGAAAACATTCTAGAATGTCTGTAAACCGTTCATTTTTGATGACCTGAAACTAGTACAGTTTAGAAAAGCTTGAATATAAGCAAAGTTATGTGCAGATGAAATACTTATATATAATATATACAAAATATTCATTTTGTAAATTAATATGTAATGTACAAATTAATTATTATTACTAATATTATTACTACCGGTAGTAATTTTTATAAAATATATGTTTTTAATTATTTGAAGAAAAAAAACAGCTTTTTTTTTTATTTTGGATGATTCTTTTGTGGTTAGGACTAAGCATTTTGACAGTTTATCACTAGTAATACCAAAATAAATAAATCTGAAAAAGTTAAAATATAGATCATATATAGATAGATAATATATAAAGTTAAAGAGAGATGAAAAGTCATGAAGTTCATCCACAGGTTTTCTTGTTGTTTTATGTAAAGGTATTTATGTGGGCTGCTTCAGTGAAGTTTCCTTGGAAATGATTAGAAATACGTACAATTTGTCAACCAACACATGCTCCTCCCAAGAAAATAAATGAAACTGTTGATAGATACTGAGATCCTGAAAACAGCCGTTTAGATTGCACAAACTCACCGGTTTTGGTTACACAATTTGGACCTTTTTGTTCTGGGAACGTTTTGTCCCCATATACGGTATATAAATATATAAAACCATCAATGTATTAAAACATTATAACATAATAACAATCAAACATACCCCAACACACAAATGGGGGAAAATGAATAATAACAGAATCAAGTATGACAACGCAAAGTAAATACATATATTAACAATAAGAAATGGGGTCCAAATGTGATTGAAAATAAATAAATCTGTTGAGGATTGAATCAATCCCATGGTGGGTCTCAGGGCTTCGAATAGTAACTGTAACAGCTTTCCTGTAGCTCAAACCGTAGAGTGTTGGCGCTTGCAACGCCAATGCCATGGGTTCGTTTCCCAGGGAAAGAACTGATAAGAATGTACATTTCTCAAGCAAGAACTGATAAGAAAGTAAATGTGTACTTGAAATGCAATGTAAGTCATTTTATGATAAAAGCGTCTGCCAAATGCATAAATGTACTTCGGACTAAACCACACCACACTACATGTCGGTTTTTGTTTTGTTTTTTGTTTTGCTTGTTTTTTGTTACAAAAACAGCTTACTTAACCACGGTTCTTCGGGCTGAAACAATATTTATCAAATTTAAAACTCTGCTTCGGGTTATTATTTTAAACTTCACAGAGTCGCAGTGCGTCAGACTCACTACACTTCACAACAGTTGTATAGTGACCATGATTCTGTGACCACGATGCGTAAGTTCTATCCATTTACTTTAGAATTTCCTCAGAATTATAATTACAGTTTCAATTACGTTAGAAACGCACAACTGCACAACTTGTTTTAGTGACTCTAGAAACAACAGATCTAATACATCTCTGCTAGCACACTGCTTCGGGTTTATTCAATTACTTTAGAATCTTAAAGTCCCCCTGTAGTCAATAATTGTATCCCTTTTTTTTTTTTTTTTTTTTACATAATTGTAAATATGTAATAGTGTCTTTACATATGTAAAGGTTTTTTTCCTGTGACAAAAATGTCTTCATGTCTTAAAATAGCTTGAATACCCTTACAGAAAAAACACATGGACTTCACATGTGCAAAAACTCAATGCTCATGTGATTTTGCACATATGAAATTTAACATGTAAAAAATCTAAAAATATGACCGCTCTAAATGAGAGTTAGTTGACGTAGTTGAAAAGTTACTTATAATTAGTAGAACGTCTATAGTGACTATCGAAATAAAGTGTAACCAAATGTATACAAAATATACGTTTTGTAAATTAATAATGTACAAATTAATTATTATGAATAATATTATTAATAATAATTTGTATAAAATATATATTTTTAATTATTTGAAGGAAAAAAAAAAATATTATTTGAGATTTTGGATGATTCTTTTGTGGTTAGGACTAAGCATTTTGACAGTTTATCATTAGTAATACCAAAAGAAAAAATATGAAAAAGTTAAAAGATAGATAATATATAGATAGATAATGTATAAAGTTAAAGAGAGATGATAAATCACAAAGTTCATCCACAGGTTTTCTTGTTTTTCCAGATTTTTTCTTTGACATGTTAGTTTTCTCACTTTAAAATGAAAGGTATTTATGTGGGCTTCTTCAGTGAAGTTTCATTGGAAATGATTAGAAATACGTACAATTTGCCACAGTACAGTGTGTCAACCAACACATGCACCTCCCAAGAAAATAAATGAAACTGTAGATACTGAGATCCTGAAAACAGCCGTTTTGATTGCACAAACTCACTGGTTTCAGTTACACAATTTGGAACTTTTTGTTCAGGGAACGTTTTATCCCCATATACAGTATATAAATATATAAAACCATAGATTTATTAAAACATTACAACATAATAACAGTCAAAGATAGCCCAACACATAATAAAGGGGGAAAATTAATAATAACAGAATCAAGTATGACAACAAAATTAATACATATATTAAGAATAAGAATTGGGGTCCAAATGTGATTTAAAATAAATAAATCTGTTGAGTGAATCAGGAGCTCCAAAGGAATAATCTTAAAAGTTTATGCCAGCCTTTTAGAGAGGGTGATTTATCCCTAATTCAAGACATCTGAATTTTTCCTATAACAAGTAAAAAAAAAATCATCTAGCACGTTTATTGGATATTAATTTAAACGGAAGACCTAAAAGTAACGATAACAGGTCCAAATCAAAGACATAACCAACTATGTGACTCAACTATATGACTAACTATGTTAGTTTTTACATTTAATTCTATATCAGACCATCACAGTCATTCTAAAACAATAGTAATAATAATTGAATACAATATATTAGTATAGTGCTTGAGACAATATCCCTTTAAAACAAAGCCCAGACACATTGGTTATTGTTCTTAATGGCATAAAGAGAAACAGATCTGACTGTAGAATAAGAAAGATCCAGTGAATGTAGAGAGAGCTGAGGATATGTAAATATTTTTTTATGAAGCATTTTAACCAAAATGGGACAGCATTCAAAAACAGCATAATCTTTAGGACTGACTGGAATATTATATTACGGGAGAAATACAGAGCAGGTCAACATAAAACGTTCGCTCACCAAAATATATAATTACAAAAGCAATTAAGCTCAGGAGACTTAGTTGTTATTCTCAAATATCTCTCATCTTAATATAAACAGTGTCTCAGATGTTTCTCCTAAAATTCGTAAGGATAAATAAAAGTATGCACAACTGAGACATGAGAAAGCTCTGAGAAAAAGGAGTCCAAAATGAGAATGGGCTTAGAGAACCATGGGAGATCTCTTTATTGTTTTGCAGAGGTTGCTCTTTTTTTATTACCTTGGAGAAACTCAACAGCAATGCAAAATATGAAAAGACAATGCAGAAAAGCAGATCGCATGTGGCGAAAGACAAAACTTGTAGTCCATTATAATATCTACAAAGACTAGGCAAAGCTAGACACACTTTCTTCTTGAATATTACTGACAAAAAGAAAGTCACATTCCTAGAGAAATGCTCTCAGACATAAGTGCAGTGAGTTTGCTTCGTTCTTCTCTGAGAAAATCAATAATATCAGAAAGGTGATCAGCACATCATTGAGCTGCACTGGGGTCGGACAGATCAGACCACAACCTGAGAAAGTAGTTACTATGATTTTGAAGAAATTGATGGCAAAATTTTGGAAGAAACCGTACAGCACCTTAAAACATCAACCTGTGCCCTTGACGCACTTCCCACATCTTTTTTCAAAAGTGTGTTAAACTGTTTAAAAGCAGATCTCCTAGAAGTGGTAAATGCCTCACTTCTCTCTGGGACTTTTCCAAAGTCCCTTAAAACTGCAGTGGTCAAGCCCCTCCTGAAAAAGAGCAATCTGACAGATCTCAAATCTTCCTTTCATAGACAAGATCATTGAAAAAGTTGTCTTCAATCAGCTGAACAAATTCTTAAGCTCGAATGGATACTTTGACAATTTTCAATCTGCATCACAGCACAGAGACAGCACTCATTAAGATAATAAACGATATTCGCTTAAATACTCATACACGGCAGGCAAATTATCAGTGCTGGTACTACTCGACTTCAGTGCTGTATTTGACACTGTCAATTACAACATACTTCTTGACAGGCTGGAAAACTGTGTGGGGCTTTCTGGGATAGTCCTAAAATGATTCAGGTCATACTTAGGGGTTATTATGTTAGTATAGGTGACCATCCATGACACGCGGAGTCCCTCAAGGCTCAATTCTTGCGCCACTCCTATTCAACCTGTATATGCTCCCAATGAGCCAAATAATGAGAAGGAACCAAATCTCTTACCACAGCTATGCAGACGACACACAGCTCTACTTAGCCCTATCGCCTAACGACTACAGCCCCATTGACTCCCTGTGCCAATGTGTTGATGAAGTCAACAGTTTGATGTGCCAAAACATTCTTCAGTTAAACGAAGACAAAACTGATGTCATTGCATTTGGAAACAAAGATGAAGTTCTCAAGGTGAACACCTTAACTCTAGGGGTCAAACAACAAAAAATCATGTCAGGAATCTTGTTGTTACACAAAAAGTTAAAAATGTCAAATAAGTTCAGAAATGTTAACTGCATGAAAAGTAACAACGTTAAATGTATTAAAATAATTTTAATTCATGCTTCACATTTGAATCCGCAGCTTAATGAGAGACCGTCAAATTCCCAAATCTTTTGTACAACTTCAGCACTGCTCTTGGACAACTTAAATGCATTTAGTACAAAATGAGTTGTTAGTTGACTTTTAAGTATATGCCACAAATACACTTAGTTATACTGAAGCACATACTAATAAATTGTGCTTTAGTATAATATTTTTTCACTAGGGTAGCTAAGGAGAAAAATCAGAGCACAGAGTGTGATTGTAACGGTCACCAGCTGGAGTGCCCTTGTGAGCCACCAGAGGGCACTCCACACTAGACTTTCACTCCCTCTCAGACTTCATTTCCCATCACGCACTGCCCGGACTCATCATCACCTGTGTCTCATCACCTTGTTTGTCTCTGATTGCATTCATCTGTGTTTCTCATCACCCTGTTAGTCCCTGTCAAAGTCCTTTTAGGCAAGTCATGCCACTCGGCCCCCATCTTGGCAACGCCTCCGGGCAGCTATTTCGGACTAACAAGACCAGGCTCCTATCTAAATGAATGGGGAGAGAGTCAGAACTGCACTTTCACTGGTCACCGGGACATAAAAACGGCATGTATAGAAACAGCAGTAAAATGATAAAAATTGCTGAAAAAGTTTGATGACTTTGCCCCAAAATAAGGTTTAAAACGCCTTTTCCCCCACATGTTATACTTTACTACGCATGCGCAAGGGTTCACGACACCAACTTCATTTACGTCTCTATCCAGAATACCTCTGTTCAAGCAAGGCTGTCGGCAAATTGTCTCCGCTGTCGTAAACCTCAACTGTGCGCATGCGTCAGTGGAACCAGACGATAGGCTTAAATGTTTCCCGGCTGTACTATTAAAAAGCAGACGATTGGCTTTCCAGAAGGAGGGGCGGGGCATGTGCATACAACCGCCATCTTTGGCGTTACGGGTTTTCCCTATATAGTTGTATTGAGGATTAAGGAAGTGACATGTCTCTATATAAAAAGTCTCTGTCCCTGTCTATTTATTCCATGTTCATTCACTCACTCATTGTGAAGTTTTGTTTGTGTCCCACTGCAATTCTGAGCGTTAACCTTCTAAGTGTTAATCCCGTTTGCCTTGTCCCCTGCCTGTCTTGGATTTCCCATTTGCCTTGTTCTCTGCCTTGTATGTTTTGTTTGTTTGGACTGCCTACAGGGACCACGACCCATCGCTATTCCACTCGACCTACCCCTTTGTATATTAAAATAAAGCTGCATTTGGATCTAACTTGTCTATCTCAGAGCAGTTTCATGACAGTGATGTTGTCGAGATCTCTTCTGAAACTTTAAAGGAGACCATTGTGACTGTTCAAGTTTTTGTCCCAGGAGACAAGTGTGAAAAGCAGGAGAGTCAAGGAAAAGTCTCCATATGATGTTAAAGTAACCGCATTTTGGTCTATGAGAAACATTTGAGATGTTTAAGAGATTTGATTTTTCTCTCCTCTGGTGTGTGTGACAATACCTGTAATTTTTTATCTTGTGGGGACATTTGTTTGGTCTCTATGAGGAAAAAAGGATGTTTATTAAAATGTAGAAAGTTTCTGTGGTGGTTTGGGGTTAGAATCAGTTTGTGCAGTATAAAAATCATTATGTCTGTAATATACCCACAAAACATGATGAAAGCCCAACATTTGTGTGTGTGTACCTACTACATGTTTTGGGAACAAATTTGTACCCAGAAGTAAGCAAAACCTGACAACATCTTAAAAAAAAAAAAAAAACTTTTGGGGACGTCCTTGTTTGTAAAACTGGTATAAAAACAAAGCAATTGAAGTTTTATTAAAAGTGTAAAAATGCAGAAAGTTTTCTGTGATGGGTTGGTTTAGGGGTAGGGGAAAAACTAATTTTAGCATATAAATGGCAAGAGAAATTAAATTTGTGGAATAGATACGCAGTTTCATGAGACCGGGCTGGTTTCTCTGAGGGCTGTGTTTAGGGGTATGGATCGGGTTAGATGATAGAAAATATAATTAATCTGGGAGTAATATGGGATGTCCCCACTAATGTAGTGAAACGAATGTTTGTGTGTGTGTTTGTATGTTTATGATCAATTGTGTATCTCCACCTCTTATTCCTCCCTCAGGCTTGAAACAAATGATCCTTGTGGCCTGTAGTTAACAGCAGTGATTTTACAAATCAAGAATGGGATTTTACTGACACCTGCAGTCTGTTGTAGCCTGTATTATTGTAGTCTATGATGTTTTGAAGAGGCCAAGAGACTTTGTTGAGTAGAGCAATGTACAGTTGCATTCATCAGTGTCACACAGTGCAATCTAAATGCACTGAAGTGTGTTGCTGTCTTCAGCCACCTGTGACTCTCTATGGAGAACCACGGCATGGCCAATCCAAAGCTATTATAAGAGAAGTAATGTTGGTCAACTTATATCTGTAATAATGGCCATACCTCTGCCTGAAGTAAACGTTACTTTAATTTCAAGTGTATGCAATCCATGGGGCTATACCAAAGTATCTTTGATTGTGTAAGCGTGAATTCAACCAATCTCAGCCAATTACCTCTGTTTGGTGACCAAAACTGACGAGCTTGTGATCGTGAGACCCGTTAAGCAGAAGGCGTGAGGACCTCAGAGCGACTTAGCTTCCTAATATGAACGGGTAAAATGTATTGCTAAACTATTATATAATTGACGAATGACCAATTGGCAATCTAACCTAAATTCTAGGTCGTAATAAAATGGAGGCAGATATAAATGGAGTCAGATAAAAGCTTAAATGGAATTAAATTAGGCCTACTTTGCCACATGGAAAGACAGTAACGTGCAGAGACCTTCACTTGATCTATTGGATGCTGCCATCTAGACAGGCTTACAATATTTAGCACCCCATTCATTGACAACCATATAAACATTGACCATCTTGCTGATGGATTTTCGGTCAAATACAGGCTATTTTCACTGTGTATAAAACACACAATAGGCCTACTTCAAATGCTTATTCATATATTTAAATAGCACTACTTTAACAACAAGACATGGCGATGTAGCTGTTGTGGAGAAAACTAATACAGAATAACAGTCACAGCAGCGATCAGTTAAAGTTTATCTAATCGCTGGTTGAAGTTTATGACCCATCCATTTCAGGAATCAAAACGATCTCTGTTTCCCAGTGGTCAATATGACTTGACAGGAAGTTCATGTCCAATTTTGAACTAGGATACTTGTATTTATGATCATTCTGAGCACGCGAAGGCAGCATATATTCACAAAAGGATCTTTGATAACCATCCTTACTATCTACAGAACGCAGCATGTTTACTGTAGGCTATGCAGTGTACAAATGTTCTGTATATGCACTGGTTGACCTACGACACAAGTGCGGTTACTAGACCGGAGTAAAGATAGTTTGCGGTTTGATATTCTGACTCCGGTTAAAACTAGAACCAATGTGAATATTGTACAGGTGGAAATATAGGTGGAAAGAGTCCCTGAAAACCATACTTGAGTAAATAGTACAGATACCTTACAGCGAAAACGACAATTTACAAGTCACCAATTCCAATGCCACTTGAGTAAAAGTCTTAAGAGTATCTGATTTTAACAGTACTTAAGTAATTGATTTGTGAGGACAACAATCAATCACGTTGATTTCCAGTTTCCGTTGTGGAACTTTCTGGAGTTGTTGTGCCTGCATGTATGTGATCATACTTTCTTTTGTTGTGATACTTTTCTACCATGGCTGCTTATGTTCTCCGGCAGTTAATTGAAAGATCAGATGGGTTCACTTATCCCAAAATTATGTTTAGGGACTTATCTTATATCACAATAAACAATAGTATATTGGTATCATATTTTACTCTTTGACCAACAGAGGGCAGCCTTTGACCATATTTAAATTTAAAGTTATTTTCAGAAAGAACCACTGACTCTTACAAGTGACTCAACATTTTAACACAATATAATAAAAATGGTGTCAATATAAATAATGAGAGCTTTCCATATAAGCTAGCAAGGTTCACATCATTCAGAGATCAACATGACATCATGACTTTGCGTAAACATACACGCCACTTTCAAATCAAGTGGCGTGTCATCTATACGCATTTTCAGCTATCCGCGTGTATGTCTACGCTGCGTGTATGTCCACGCCGCGTGTATGTGTACGCCGCGTGTATGTCCACGCCGCGTGTATGTGTACGCCGTTAAATTTCCGAGCGAAACTAAGCTAAATGAATATCTACATCTGGGGAGCGATATTTTTTTCCCTAGGATGGTAGGGGAAGAGTCATAAATGCTAATAACCCAAGTGACGGGTAGGGACGTCGTTGGGGTAGGTCATATATTTATATATAGTAATGTAACGTTAAGTCAATGGCGTTGATAAACACGCTGAAAAGCGATTATGCGTGTTGATAGCACGCCAAAAATGGAAATACGAATTGGCGTGTCATACATACGCTATTTCATGAGATCAGTCTGCAGAGATTTAGAGGCATTTTTTATGGAGGTACTTTGTGGTATTGATGGATGTACAGTCTTTAGAATTGGTATTGCACTCTAATAGTTATGACTCTCCTTATAAATCTAACTTAAAGCTGACATTTGTTTTGTGAATGGAAAGCGATCCACAATATCCTGAAAACTGGATTTGTCCATTATAAAGCAGAATCCTGACTGACAGTTTACACTAAAAACACCTTTGACTTAACCCAATTATTATCCAGTGTTAATTAAAAGAAGAGACCACAGAAGCCACATTATCTCAGTCTGAATAGCATTTGCTTTGTGGCTTAAGCACATTCCCGATGTCCTCTTGAAAGGCCAGTTGTATCTCCATTGAGCATGAGGCCCTCACTATAACCGACTCCTTTGAACGGGCTGCCAAATGTCGGCTTTAAGTCAAATTCCTCACATCATTGCCGCCCCTGGCTTTTGCATTGGGATTAAAGGGATGATGGTTATTGCTGCAAAGCCCCTGGATTTTAAATGTCAGCTTTCTTAACACCATACGCAATTGTGTTTTAATGTCGACTCGTAACTTGAGCTTGACCTTTGACTGGCCAATGCCTGAATCTGTTTTTCTCTGATACTGCCTAAAAGCATTTTTCTTCCATCTCCTCAGGGAAAAAAGGGAAGGCCTAAAGGGCAATATATATATTGCACATATGCATATATGTATGTATATGAAATTTACTTTATTATCCCTGATAGGGAAATTTGTAATTGACTCCATAGCCAGCATTTCGCCAAAACCTGATACATAAAATTTATGTTTATTACACACAATATTCATGCACATAGAAATAAATAGACTTCACTAATTCATGTTCAACAGTCTAATTGATACCAGTACAAAAGACCTGTTCCATTTATAACGGAGAGTTCTGTACCTTCTTCCAGACGGTAAGAGTTCATAAGAGGGGTAGAGTACATGAGATGGGTCGCTTAAAATCCTTTTATCCTCATTTAATGTGCACTGCTCACACAGAGTCTGAAACTAGTCGTTCAGTCCAATCATTTTAATCGAACTATATATATATATATGTGTGTGTGTGTGTGTTTCTGTTTCATATAAAATAACATTAACTGATGAGGAAACATGCTGGGATTTTCCCCAAGATGTGAAGTACTTCCTCCCCCAGATATCTATCTTAGAGACAAATTAAACTGACATTGTGTTGAGTGTGTTTACCCATAAACTATAAAACTGTTCACACAGCATTTGATCTGTGCAATGCTGTGTAAATGTTATATTTTAGTATGTCTTGCCTAGTTTGACTTGGCTTCTCTCAGTCTGTTTTCCTTATGCCTCACTGCATTTGGTGACACGTCAAACAAGTTTCGCATCCTCCCTTCCATCCATCCATCCATCCAAAATGGTACGGTTTGAATCAAATTATGTGGCCAAACTGTTGTTTGTTTTTTATACATCAGACTTTTATGGCTCATAAAGTATGATATAGTGTAAATCAATGCAAACTTTATGACAGAATTCATTTAAAATGCATATAAGTATTAGCTTTGACTCTATATCTATAATGTCTTATTAAGATATTTAAATGCTTAGCTTTATGATCAAAGCTTTGTAGTTTTAATTATGGGGAGCATACAGTATAATGCAATGCAATAGACCTCATTAAATAAACAAATAAAAGTTCCTCAAAAGCCTGATGGATCATATTTGATACATTTCAAAATGGTTTTCTAAAAATGATATTTGGATTCTCTAGCAAACCTAAATTGCTTCAATTCAGTAAGTGTTCATCTTGAAATATTACTAACAATATAAAAGTTATTCTTACTCTTATTATTTTATAACAATCATCAAGGATTTCACAGCAAAAAGAGACATGAACCACAACCGGAAGGTGGACATTTTTAAAATTAGACTAAAAGGCATTTATAGCTTAAAAAGTCAGATGACAGAAGTCATGTAGCAGACTGCATACAATTAGTTTTGATCATGATATTTTAAAGACCTTAATTCACATATCAAATACGAAACAGAAGGGTTTATAGGGTTAAGTGTACAGTATGTTTGCACAATGGTAAACTTATTTCTTTTATTGTTTATTTACATAGTCAGAACAGTGGTCACTGATATTACTGTACATGAATCCAATGGGGATATACAATATATGTGACTGCTTAGCTGTGAAATGAGTTCAGTGTAATTCAGTCATCAGTTACAGGATGTTTTAATTCACGTCTGTATCAAATGGCACCCTGGGAATGTTGGGCAGTCAGAGCGGTCGCCCCCTCTCAGCACCTGCAGATTTAAGTGACCTAGGAAACCCAGACATGAAAGCAGCATTGGCCCAACCCCGGATCTCTCTTCCACAGAGCCCTTTTTGTGGTCCTTTGGCCCCCAGGAGTTCTGGCGATGGGCATCGGCCGGGTATCTCCGAACCATTTCCCGCTTTCCTTGTTCCTTCTCAGATTACAGCTAAGAAGAAAGCTGAAGTGTGTTGGATTTGTGTAAGACGATGAGCTCTGTGTACAAGATGTACAAGGATTATGCTTAAAGTCATATACACTGACCAAAATTATAAACGCAACACTTTTGTTTTTGCCACCATTTTTCATGAGCTGAACTCAAAGATCTAAGACTTTTTCTATGTAAACAAAAGGCCTATTTCTCTCAAATATTGTTCACAAATCTGTCTAAATCTGTGCACTTCTCCTTTGCCGAGATAATCCTTATCAAGATGTTGATTAGACAGCATGATTATTACACAGGTGTGCCTTAGGCTGGCCACAATAAAAGGCAACTCTAAAATGTGAAGTTTTTTCTGCAATGTGCAAAAATTATTCAAATAGCTGGTTTCTTCAAAGTGGTTTCCTCAAATTCAACTGAAAATGCAACTTTTAATGACTTCTCCAGTGTCAAAATTATTCAACCACTTCATGGCAAGCATCTTTAGTACTTAGTTGAACACCCTTTTGCTGTTATGACCTGCATGTTGCAAATGAGATGTATAACCAGACACCAGCTTCTGGCAGTGTTTATGAGGAATCTAAGCCCATTCCTCATGAGCAATGGCCTCCAGTTCAGTAATGTTCTTGGGTTTTCATGCTATAACAGCCTTCTTCAAATCCCCCCTGAATTTTCTATGGTGACTGTGATTACCACTGTAGGATGTTCTACGACTTCTGCAACCAAGCCTTGGTGGAATTTGAGGTATGCTTGGGATTGTTGTCCTGTTAAAAGGTCCAATGACTCCAAAGCTTTAGCTTTCTCACTGACGGCATGATGTTTTCTCCTAGGATTTCCTGTTACTTCAATGAATCCAGCTTGCCTTCCACACGCTGTAGGTTTCCAGTGCCAGAGGATACAAAGCATTTAAAAATCAAAGCATTAAAAAATCTTCTGCTGAACGCAAAATAAGATATTTTGAAGAATGTCTGTAACCAAACAGTTGATGGGCCGCATTGACTTCCATAGTAGAAAAAAAAAAACTATGGAAGTCAATGGGGTCCATCAACTGTAGGAATATTTTGAAGTGAACTATTCCTTTAACTGTAGACACAAGTTTTCTTTTCAGTGTTCTCTTCATTCTTCTTCCTCCAGACATACTACTGATCCATAGAGCCGAAAAGTTCTCACTCCACAGAACAGAATACCAAAATCTAGCCAAATCTTATTTATATGATTTTGAGCAAATTGGAGCCGACTTTTCTTGTTCTTTAGTGGTGTACGTCTTGGAGTTGTGGTGTGCGTTTAGTACGCGGCCTTACTGTGCAAGCTGAAACCTCAGTGCCTGTTGCCACCAAGTCTTGCTGCAGGTCTTTTGCAGTCACTCGAGGGTTTTTCTGAACCTGCCTTCTCAGAAATCTGGTTGCAGCCGTTGATAGCTTCCTTTTCTGCTCCATCCAGGTAGTGTAACCAGTAGTGTAATGTTCCTTTAACTTTAAACTTGTGAACTGTGCTTCCAAAAGTGTCTCTAGGAACATTTTGTGCCTTCACTATCTTTTTGTATCCTGTTCCTTGTTTGTGAAGGGTGAAGATCTTCTCTTAACTTTTTTTGACCATTCTTTTGACTTAGCCATATTTCTAATTGTGCAATATTGTTCTAAAAGCACATTAAAAGCATGGTGGAAATAATTTGAATTGGTATTATTGTTTTATTGCTTTTATTGTTCAAGAAAACATCTCAGACAGGAAGTCATGCGAACGACGTAAAATGTTATTTAAACATCAGCTTAGCGCTACCTAAGTTTGGCACTGAAGGCACAATGCCTCTCTTGTAGCCAGTCTACCCAAGGGATAGACTGCTTTTAAGCCCTATTGTTCTCTCAGGGCACATTATTGGATTATCCCGATTCCAAATGAAGGGGAAGAGTGAAGAGTATTGGAGCAGTGCATTATGGGACATCATGTCAATGTGCTGGAGAGGAAAGAAGCCCAAGTCTATCAAGGCAGATGCCCAAATGCATAACAGCCCCATTCCAAGATGATGTAGGATTCCAGTGAACGGGATGGAAAAATGCAAGCTCTGTCTGCTCAAGACCCTAACATAAAACAAAACATGACGAGGCCTGTCATTCTCCACTGTTGTAGAATTACCATCTCTTGGAAAAAAAAGGCAAAAGAATGTACACAAAGATCAATGACAACAACTTCAATCCTGCCAGCCTAGCCTTCCCAAAACATGTCAAGTAGAAATGAAAGGATTTTCCAAGCTTCATTTTCTCTCGTGGTGCAAATAAATTGCCTGCAGGACCAACATACTGACTCCAAAGAGCCAACAATAACCACCTGACGTTTGACGGTGAAGAGCAAAGCTCATATTAGGTATTGTGGTCAGATAATGATTCCAGGGCCCTCTGAAATATGAGCAAGTTACATAACCTGTTCTTTTAGAATATAATAGAATAATTACAGCAAATTAATATCTCGTATGACTAATCCTTCAGTAATACAATGTATATCACCTTTCTATATTCTTTCATTAGTGTGTGCAGTAGTTTAGGTCACAGGACTTTGCTCTTTGCCTCCTTATCGGGGGCATAAAAGGCCCTGGAAGGTGCAAAATAATGAAACCATTAAAAAAACAAAAGGTACTGTACATTTTCTGTGGTACACCTCCATCTAATCATTGTGTTATAACTTCAGATTTACATTACAATTGTAGGTTGTTTCTTAACAATATATATACTGCAGACTACACAGAACAATAACACTGAAAAAGCAGCATATCTCCACTGCAATCTTTTTAGGGAGCAGACCAAAAGATTCCTTTCAAGTTGTGGAATGTGAAGTTTCATCTACAGCACCTTTATTGCTTTGAGAAAGGCATAAACAGGTATGTTTCTCTCTCTCTCTCTCTCTCTCTCTCTCTCTCTCTTACACACTCACAATATTGACCTATAAACACAGTATAGATACAGTCGGGAACATATCATAAAATGGGTGCGTTGTTTGGTGGGTAAAAACAAATACTGTAGTCCATAGTTACCCATTCTATGAAAAAAAAGACAAAAAATGTTGCAAAGTAACTGCTTTTTAAAATGATAATAATATAACATTGTAAAAATAAAAATCCACAACAGAGGTAAAATATAAAGAAGACTATTGTGGATACAAGAAATTCAGTGACGGCCCGGAAACATCTGTAACAGATGACTTTTGTAGAATTTAAATAAACAGTAAAAAAAAAAAAAAACTTGTAAAAAAGACCAGTTTTTGTGTATTATCCTCTAATGTTATATTATCCACATAATCAATGAGTTTTATGTTTGAAATACTTTGCTAATGTTGACCACATATTAATAGACATCACATTCAAAAGTTTGGGGTCAGGAGGATTTTAATGATCTTGAAGGAAGTCTCTTTATATGCTCACAAAGGCTGCATTTTTTAAAGCAACACTACGTAGCTTTTTCAACCTTCATAATATATTTCCAAGACCCTTGTGATGGTACATCGACTTACAATAGGTTAAATGACACGTCTGCCATAGCCTGATGGTGTCTGTATCGCTTTTACTGGCACTATGTAACTTCGGGTTTCGGGCAGGAACCCGAGCACAAAAAGAACTACAAAATTCGACTGCTTTACGTCAAGCGTTACAATAATCATTATTTTGCTTTTCTCCGTTTCTGATGTCGCAATACATCATCATTTCATGAAATCATGCACCATACTCTACCTTGTCTGTGGACATCATTCATTCCAAAGCCGGTGCTGGATAAACAACGAGCGTGCGTGCGACAGTAAGCTGCGGAAGACTAAATTATTTACGACAGCGGTAATGGACAATTGCGCTTCCAACCAGTAGGGCGACCGCAGAGGAAAAGTTACTTGGTGTTGCTTTAAAGATCAAATATATGGTAAAAACTGTAAATTTTTTTCAAAACTGTTCATTTAAAAACTGTATTGCAATTTAAAATAACAGTTTTTTGTTTTTATATTTTTTAAAATGTAATTTATTCCTGTGAAGCAAAGCTGAATTTTCAGCATAATTACGCCAGTCTTCAGTGTCACATGATCCTTCAGAAATCATTACAATATGCTGATTTGCTGCTCAAATTTTTTTAAATAAAAAAAAATATATTTATTGAAACCATGATACTGTTTTTACGGTTTCTTTGATTAATATAAAGTACAAAAGCACATAATTTATTTGAAATATATATTTTTTGTAACATAAATGTCGTACTGTTCATTTTGATCAATTTAATGTGGTCTTGCTAAAAACATGTAAGAATAAAATAGATGTGAGGTTCTACAGTTGTCTCCTATCATTATGCTGCTGAATTGCTTATAGGTGTAAAAGAAAACAGCCACAATAACTATGGAAACAGGGATTTGTTTCCCCCTACTGGGCCATCCTTTGCTGACGGATCAAATGAACATGCTCTTAGATGTTCTTAGTGCTAGGATTAATTGAATACACAATCCAAGTAATTACACTTAGTCATGTTGGCAGTGAAGATCACTGGAGCACATCCATCAGAAAGAGATGATCCACTGACCCAAAATCAAGCTAATACACAAACCTTTTTACAGCTATTACTGTTTGTGCACTGTTGGTTTCCATAACTGCTCACATTGGAAAGTGGGTTATGATGGGATAAAAGCTTATCTTTAAGATCGCATGCGCAATGTCCTGTGTTCGAAATGCTCGGTCGTGTGTACCGATCCTCAAAAACACAGTTCTCTTAGGGTGTCACTTCCTGTGAAATTGGAGCAAAATATCTTTAACACAAATGGAAGTTTTTCCTACATCATTATTGACTTGCTTCTCAGAGCATGCAGATGAAATGCAATATACTCTGTCATGTTCTCTTGCTTTCGGATGCTGGTGTTTGGGAATGCAATCATGTGAGATACTTATGGAAGAGAATTAAACCAAATAATTTTTATTTCAGGCATTTCAGAATGATCAAACCAACATTTGAGATGCTGTGCAATGAAATTGGTCTGCTGGTTAGTCCAGTAATCCAATCACAATTTTTTTTTTTTTTGCGCATCGATGGATTTATTGAGAATGTGTTTCCATCGTTGTTTATTCGCATCTCAGCATTTCCATCCAGGTTTTTTTTTAATGCGATATACCAAAATGTGCATAAAAATAGGTGGTTGGAAACATAGCTAATGACAATGCTAAAAACTGGAAGATTGTCTAGGTATTTTCTGTCTTAGATAATCTGATGAAAAAATATGGGCCGTTTTGATTTCTCTCAATTATCCCAATGTCATTCCTCTCAGTTAAGCAGACTCATCTGACCGCCTGAGCTCAGCAATAGTGATATCAGTGGTCAATGGAAAAAGGACAGAGACAAATTGAACTCAGTAATGGGTTTTAAGAGGTGCTTGACCATCTCGACGATGGCACTTATGTAGTTATCCTTCATTACGGTATGTTTTATCCCACCTCTATGCTATTTCCTTAAAAGTGCCAACAGTAGTAGAAAAACTAAACCCTTGTGAGCGGACTCAAAGCTAAAAGACATGACTAAAAGCCACAAAATCCAATGTTTTCCTTCTCTTTAACAAGTGTAAATTTATCTAAAACCAGGACATATTACATGGTCTATGACGTGTTAGTGATGTATTTTATGAGGCTGGTTTGCTTCAGATGAATGGGGAAGCTTAGACATAAACAGGAAATTTGGTCTTGACATAGAGGTTGTAAACAGACTCATAAAATTTGGGCTTTGCTCCAAAGATATCACCCTCTCCAAACCGTTATCTGCTAGCACTTCTATTTCAATCCACACAAACACTGAAACCCATCACATGCTCGTTTTGAAGAATACAAGCATGCTAGCCTATTACTAAAAGGCTTTCAAATTCAGTCATGACCACACATGAGAAATTTCACACATTTTATCCACAAATTTAAACCCTCAAAAAATTAAGGCAGTATGTAGGGATAGGAATCAAAAATTAAAAGACAGAATTATTTGTGTTCATTACTATTAACATACAGAGCAAATAGTGTATCTAATTCAAACAAATAGCTCATGTGAACAGATTATTTTTGACGAAACACAGGAATCAGTCTCAAAATGTAAATCAGTCAGATGACTCGCTCATTAAATTAATCTTTAATGTTTACCTAAAAAAATAAATAAATCCAGTTTTGTGTTATTTCATGCCTTAGGAATTAAGAAAAAGACAAATCTGACACTAACTCTAACAGTTTGGGGTTATTTTGATGGTCCACTTTAGACATTCAACTACCTCTAAGGTACTTTGCAACTACATGTAAACTTATTCTAAGCCAAACCCTAAAACCTAGCCCTTCTAACTGTCTATACAGTCTACTTATACTCTAATGAAAATTAGTTGATATGTAGTTACAAAGTTACTTTTAGTTAGTAGAATGTCTAAAGTGGACCATTGAAATAAAGTGCAACCTCGTTTTGTTCCCACAGTTAAAAAGAAAGCTCTTTCTGCAGAACCAAACAAATACAAGCAAACTCTTGAGGAAGGAAGTCATTATTTAAGCTATTCCTTATCAGTCCATGCAATTCAGCCAGTCGACCTGAGCAAGCAAAGTCTAATACGAATGCACAAAATCAAGCACTAAAGCTGCTAGGAATAAATCGAGTATGTTTCCACTCACATGCTCTTTATGGCTAAAAGCTTTTATCTGGTCCACTTTGCTTGCCGAATCAGTGATGTATTGATTCAGGGATTTAAATCGTCCATTAAGTGCGATTAAAAAAGTGCTCTTTCTGCTGGTAAAGGCAGACCAGGAATGCATGTTTTTAATCATGACACTGTTTATCTCTTTTTGACCACTTAAGAAGCGACCAAGCTTTCTGCTATCCAATAAACAACAGAAGTCTTTAATTAACTCAGACAAGGCTGGGCTCTCCCTGCAATATCCACTGTGTGCTTTGAACGTACTAGCCAAAAATTGGTTATGCTGTAATATGCACATATACTTAATATATTCATTTCTTAAATACAAAACAGACTCTTTAGTTTTAATTAAATTCAGACACTGCTCACACTCAATGGGAAATCAACAAATGACCCTATTTACTTTCTGAATGCACAATGATGTCTTATTGTGAGTGATTCATCTGTGCTCTCAAAAAGAAAGCAATTGAATAATGTGCTCCGCCTCTGAAATGATTTTTGACTTATGTCACACAATCTCTCCTCTCAAACCACCTGACTTGACTTTTTTAGAGTACAATCAATTCAAGAGCGATACAATCAAGTTTAACTTGGAAATACGTCAAATTACAGAAGTAAAATGGTTGTGAACATGATTTTTTGTTGACTTATGCCTGGTACACATTGTAAAATTTTGGGCTGTCCCAGACCAAAGATGACCAACCGTTTTCAACTAAAAAAAGGAAAACTGCATTTTGGCCGTTCATTTACACAACAACAGCATTTTGGGGGCCTGAAAACGCAATCTTTTGAAAGTTTTTAAAAACAATACTATTATTGTCACGGTGTAAACTACAAAAACATGAATTTGTGAAATTGGTGACGGTATGTGCATGCATATTATGTGTTCAGTCTACAGGCACTTGTTTCTTTACAAAGTGATATTGCCAACTACTGGCCTGGAATGCATAATAATTTTTTTGTTTTGTTATTTTTGATCTGTATGAAGGGGGATCATTTTAATAACGATGTCGCTTGTATTCAACTTTTCAAAAACACAAAGGAAAAACTTTTCCATTTTTAGTACATTGTTCCTGTGTAAATGTATAGGCTACCGTAAGAAAAGTCGCACCATAGTTTGAGTTGATGCGTAAACAAAATATTTATGTCTTATATTAAGATAAAAAAGTAAGTAGCCAAGAAACTCTTGAACTTAATTTTTTTTTAATGTGTGCAGTGTAAAAGTGTAAACGTAGGACAACGTAGAAATATTCCATGCAAATAGTAAAAAAGATATACATTTTTTTTACATAAAAACATGCAAAAACAAATTATTGAATGAAAGCCTTACATTTTGTGGCAAATCTAATTTGACAGCTCTTAATAAAAATCATTGTTGTACACTTACTGTAGTGACATTTTTATGTACTAGCTTAATAATTAATTTCTAACATAAGTTTAAACAAGACATTTTATGCAGTGTATTTTTATAGATAGCTGTCCACCATTTGTTCGAGATATTCTGGCTGACATCACAGGGTGTGAATGACACACATAACCCCATCACAAATGGCACATTAAGTTGGAATGCAAGCTGAAAATTCCCAGCCAAGATATTCTAGCCTCTGAACCTTTACTTTTGGGATGGCAAATGAAAAGTATCAGTGAATCAGCGACGGATCAGTAACTGCATGCACGGATTAAACACGTGTTGATTATATTGCTTTGATCTCGCCGCTTACAACTCAATTGACAACTAGAAAAGGAAAGTCCATAAAAACAAGCTGCCATGCAGGTGGCCTTGAAAGCATTGGCTGAAAGTTAAAAATAGTTTGAAAAGAGTGAAATTTGAAAGTTATAACTTGAAGGTCAGAGAGACAGTACTAATCACGATAGATAGCTAGTGTACCTGCGCAGTTGTTTGCGCTATGCATCACAAGAGCATTAGTCTGTGTTTACATTGAACGCCAGTTGCGTTTCCTGCAGCTCTGGAGGCGTGTGCGCGCGGCGCGGAGTCACACATCCCAGTTTTCAAACTTTTTTTCCCCTCAGACTCCAATCCTTCCTCTTCCTATGCCTCACTGCGTCATTCTGAATGGGAGTTCTGTGGGCAAAAGAAACATCGTACGCGGAGACGCCGATGCTAAAGGAATAACGCTTGTTGGATCTCTTTGGCTGAAATGCGCGCGAGTGTTTGTACCTGCCGTCCTGACCCTCAGGAAGAATAGTCACGAGAACGCTCGCGTTGAATGGGTCGTAAGGACGCTCACCTGAACCTGTCTGGATGGGATGCACCGTGAGCTTCATCTGCTGTGAAGACGATTTTCTGCAGATGCCTTTGGATCAGCATGTGGAGAAAAAGAAAGAGGAAAAGAGGCTGTTATCTAAGGTATGGCGCACATGGGTTCATGCAGGAACATTCTAGTCCATCGAAAGTTCTTGACGTTGTGCTGTGAACTTGATAGTGAAGCTATAGCCTAAATGTACATTGGTTGAGAAATTAAACGTTTTTTTTTTTATTAACTTTTTTCTCAGAAAGATGCATCTTGGTCGTAAAGGTGTTGTACATTTTTAAATTGGTATTTTTTTTGTTTGTTTGTTTTTTGACTTGAACTTATAGAACATGCACAACAGTCAAAAGTTTGGACACACCTACTTATGTAGTGGCCGAACGAATCAAAACTATCTAATATTTTAGAAATACACATCTCTGGGCATTGTCTCAGCCAACTTCATGAGGTGGTAGTAATTGTGCCGGGATGATTTTAATAATGATTGATGTAGATTCAAGGATTGCTTAATTATAATTTTTTTAATACATAATAAATTGATATTATATTCTGTCTTGTACATTAGCCTACTTAAAGCTACTTTTATATTTAATGCTGATTTTATTTCGTTAGTGTTGTTTAAAAATGTATTTAATTAGCCTACAGTATTTATATAAATTTATGACATTTTACATTTATATATAAAGAATATGATAAAATGCTCCATAATCAAGTCTAGCAAGCAAATACTGTCCCTTAATAAATAAATGAATTGATTTCTGACACTGGTAACCACCATGTATTCTGGATACTTGTTGACTGCTTTTTGATCTCTGGTCCAACCTTTGTACATTTTGGAAATGCAGAATTTAGGCTATAAAACTAATTTAAAGCATTTATGTATACGCCTTTAAAGATCAAAAGATGTTTAAGATCATGAGAAACATAACATTCAGTCAAGTGTGTCTCGTTTGAATGTTAAAGTGCTTAATGTGTTGACAGATTTTAGATTTGTATCAAAAACCCCACCTACAGTTATGTATGAAAAACAAACCCAGAATCTCCTGTTCTGACCTCACAGGGTAAACACACCTCCTACATGACCAGACAGTGAGAAATCAGGGCAAATCCAAGACTAAGCTTAGACAATAGTGTTCTGTTCACATTTGGATCAATGAATGAGTTGCATCATTGCACAGTTTAATTACGGATGGAATCCAGATTGGAAATTTGTGCGTTCCTGCTGCATGGGATCTATTTATAGGCCTTTTGGTTTTATGTTGTCATTGACCACATTTACATGCACTTCATTGTTCAGATTGTTCTGAAATGCTTACAAGCTATTGGTTCATGTGTTTACCTGATGCTGCTTACATAATCAAAACAGACTGAATTCTGTTGTTAATAATGGAATTGATAATGGAATATTCTTTGTGCATGTAAACACA
Source organism: Semotilus atromaculatus (assembly GCA_031834385.1). NCBI lineage: Eukaryota > Metazoa > Chordata > Actinopteri > Cypriniformes > Leuciscidae > Semotilus > Semotilus atromaculatus. Next base: position 39,322,661 of record JAULUF010000055.1, on the reverse strand, counting down.
GTCAGCTCTGTTGAATTGCTATATTTCAGGGAAACGTTCACTGTACTGTATGTGCACCGATCAAAGACGTCTTACGTGGGTCTGTTCTGATGGGGTGGTCTGCTCTGGGTGGTGGGGTCAGATTTAGAAGGTCAGTCAGGGCGTTACTTGGGGCAGAAGAGTTGGAGCAACAAGCCCCACATTGTTGCTTTGCCTCTCAGAAAGGGACCAGAACTCTGGAAGGAATGTTGAAAATAATGTGTGTTTTGAACATTTCAAACATGAAAACCTATTCTACCAGACCCCAAAAACAAAATCAAGACTTTGTAAAAGGGCATGCTAATAGGTAATCTAGTTAAATTTATTAATCTAATAATCAGAATAAACTATTTTCTTCCTAGTAATATTTCCTTTCATCAGAGCAGTGGTTACAGGGTCTATTAAGGCTACTGAATTATGCTTCATAAATGAATCAATGTCATGTGAACCATGCTGGGGTACAGCCAAAATCTCTGGTAACAATTGCAGTAATCAGCAAATAAAGGCCAATTGTTAACTCAAAAATGAAATTCTGTCATTATTCGCTTATGTCATTCCGAAACTGTATGCTGTTGTTGTTTTTTCTGTGGCAACACAGACATGTCTTTACATGGCTTTTTTCTATTACTTTTATGGTGTTTACTTGCTCGCAGACACAAGGGTGAATATGTAATGATAGAATTAAAATTTTTAGGTAAACTATTCCATTAATGTTACATTACTTTGATGTGACGATGAACCTGTGGCATTCATTTCATGAGAGGAATGTGCATTCATTTTTAGAAGATTAATTTACTTTTTTAGTGAGACTAGAGATCTCTGCTACTGCAGGTTTAAATGCCTGTAAGAATGCAATAACATTCCATTATTTTAATTATCCTTGAGTATGTCTTAATCAGTTTTTTTTTCCCATTAACATTTGGCTAAGATAGACCTTGATTCCCTGGGGGAAATCAGTGTGTTATTATTTTTAAAATGCTGAGGAGTGTGCAATAAGTACACATGAAAAGTACTAAAATATAGGCCTTGCATGCTTAATGCATTGGATTGCGAGAGGAAGTGCAAATGAATAAATATGTGCATATGCTTTGAATGAGAAGATTAGCTCAGAGACGTTGATTTGAAATATTAGTAATAGTAAATATTTGAATACTGCACATACTTTCAACCATAAATATATTTGTATCATTCTGCCTTTGTCATGTCAGAATGATTTATCTAAGTGCACATTAAAACCGTTTTATTTTTTAGTGTAAAAAACAGGATTTTCTGTGAACCTGACTTGGTCATAATCAAGTTTTAATTGTGAATGTTGGTTGCTCAACTTTTTTTGCATGCTTTTTTCAACCTGTTCTTAGGGGGAAACGTATTTTATGCTTTTATGAGGTAGCGATTTATATGAAAATGTATGATAAGTAACCCTGAAAGTCCACCTCTACACATAACTGCATCACTGGGGCGTAAGCACGATTTAGCCAGCAATTTGCCAATACGTAAAATAGTTATGAATTGACATGAGATTGTGTTGCAATTTTTTTGTTCTGTCGATAAAGAATAGTGATCATGCTTGCTGAAGGTTTATTGGGCGACAGGCTTAAACAGTTTCCCATCATACTGTGGGGCAGGACATGACTGATAAAATAGACACATGATTCAGCATTTACACACCTAATGTACATAATTTGCTTGTTTTGCCAATAAGTGAAAAAAGCAAAAAAGAAACATGAAATTGCCCAACACATCCGTTTCGTTTAAACCAAAACCACTTGAATGCACGTCATGCCATGATTACAAATTCCAAGGAAGACTTCAGATAACATCACAATGTTTGTAATATTTTATAAGCCGCATTACTGCTGATATGAAGGAAAATTCACACTGCAAGAAATTGAGAATGAGATTTGATTGACTGGTTGTTGTAGATCACAGCTCACTGCGTTCTCTCATCTGTTCCTAACTAACCAGCGGTGCCCAAATCTCTTAGGCTTCCTTTCATCCCTCCAGTGGGAATAAATCACACAGACAGATCTGTGGTGGGATTAGAGAGGGGTGGGGAAGGCTGTCAGGAGAAGGGTGGTGGAAATTCCAGGGATTTGGATGGAGGGAGTGACTGACTAGTTACCTGCACCAGGTGGATCCATAGGGAAAAACTATGGGTTCTTGTTCTTGTTTATCAGACCACTTGTAAGAGCACAGCATGGGCCCTTAACCTACTTTAGACAGCGTAATAGAGCACTGCTCTCTTAATGGAGGGGATGCAGCAAGGCACACCCCAAACTTCCTCTTTCAAACTTGTCAGAACAAAAATGTGGGATTTTATAAATTGTGGTCATGATTTGACTAATCCTAGGGCTGATTTGGGTTATGGAAAGATACTTACTCTTAAATCATAACATACTATACTTGTATTTGGAGGAAATAAATTCCATGCACACTTTGTGCGATGTGTTTGTGTTCATCTTTGATGTTTTTCCTATCTGCAAGAATTCATAACTTGCAGTTGTGTGTTCTTTTCTGTGTTAAAGTGCCACTATACAGAATTGCAAAAAAACTGCTGTTCAACACAGTGATGATGTATTTTTGTTGGCCAACTTGGAATTTCCTCACTCTGGTTCCCTTTTCAAAACTCCAGAATTTTTTCATAAGCTTTTGGATTATTGCAGAAAATAAGCTCTGTGACCAACAAAAGTTAATGGTTCTTACACGTTTTGTTCAGCAAGTTAATCTTCACAAATTAACACAACTTTTATGAATTTTAAAAGCATTTAGCCAAAACCTCATTAAACACATAATCTGGGATGATGAAACTGAAAATAAAAAAATAAATAAAGAGGCTAATTTATATCTTTCCACATTGTAGGACTCACTCCTGCAACACACTATACTCGGCCTAGTCAGGCTGCTCAAAAAAATTCAAGATTACAATTCTATTGCCACTAGTGGTGCTTTAAAAGAATGAGATTTCTATCATTATTTACTCACCCTCATGTCATTTTAAACCTGCATGATTACATTTTTTACTTGTGGCAAATTGGCAACACAAGAAAAAATACACAATTACTGTAAGTCATCAATTACGTAAACACCTAATGTATGTCATTTGCTCTTTTATTTTGTTGCAGTAGCATAAAACGTCCTTTTTTTGGCAGTAAGTGAAAAGGCAAAAAAAACGAAACATATTCATCTTGCTTCAACTTAGACCATAATTACACATTTCAAGGAAGACTTGAGCTCTCAACTTTTTTCCAAAAAGGACGAAATAATAATTCTATGACCTGTTTACACCTGGTATTAAGATGCGGGGTCTAAAACATTTTGCGCTCGTTTACTTTCGGCAATTTCCAGAGGTAGTCGAAAGCTCATTTGAATTTTTGCGAACAGCCACAAAAGGCTGTCTACTCTCCGTCTACTGACCTAACGCATAAAAATTATGGGATTTAAACTTTGTTGAATGAAGACCCAAGTTTGGTTTGAAGATGAAAAAACTCTTACAATGTTCACAGTGTTTGGCGTGGTCTTGCGGCAGTCAGAATATATGTTTTTCGTATGCTTTTCGGTCGTCTCCTTTCCTGTTCATATGTAAATTGCACAAGCTTATTTAATCCATTAGATCGAAAGATCTGAAAAACCCATACATTTACTCACACATAGACCCTCCCCTCGAAGAAATCAGGACTGAAGTGGTTGAAAGTGGACAAAAGAGACAGATTAAAACAACAGGCGTAAACGGGAATGTCTTCCTCGTCTACTTGTGATCCGATCGACCAAAACACATCTTAATACCAGGTGTAAACGGGGCCTATAAGATTTTATTCAAGGTCTTCTGAAGTCATACAATGGCTTTGTGTGAGAATTTAGGTCTGTCACTGTCTGCAAAAGTCCTGCGTGAAGATTCTTTAGGTTTAGAATGAATGAGGGTAAACAAATAATGATACATTTTTCATTTTTATTCCTTTAATTATGCCTCTTTTTGGGACTTGTTATTCAGAGTTCAGGTGACTGTAGGCAAGTCTTTGCTGTTTTTATACCCCATTCCCATCCCACTGGGATATTCTGGATGATCTGTCAGCGCCCAGCTGAAACACATTCCCTCCTGTCAGGGATTCAGCTCAATGTTTTGGTCTTATCTCAGCGCTCGCTCGCAGTGTTCCTGTCCGACTGCCGCAGAGAACATCTAAAGGGCCGAGCTTCTCTCCCCAATAACGCCATTCAGCCATTCCACACACGGCTGCCTGGGCTTTTGTGCTATCGCAGAGCGATTGTGCAGGACACAAAAGGTTCCTGAGTGAAAAACATGACCAGTCAGGTGTAGGAACATGTGCCGGTTAAAAAGTCATCTTCAGTTGTGCCTCGCCCCTCTTTTTTAATTTTTTTTATGGTGCTCATCTTGAACTTTGTGGTCAATGTCATGTTTGTTTCTCCATGAATGCCTTCCTTTTATTTTTAGGCCCTTAGCCTCTAGCTACATATAGATTGAACAGATCAAACTCTACCTGTCTTTCTGCATCGCACTGTACGTTTTTTGGCAACTGAGGTAAATCTATAGCGATTGTAATAGATTTGTTGTCGTATGGGGAAAGTGTGCAGTCTTGGATCTCTCAGTGTACTGACTGATTAATTGGCTTTGCGATGGATCTTAGCATCCGATGGAGTTTTTTAGGTCGTAGGTCCTGCTCCTACACAGGCTGTCTAATCAAAAACCAATTAAAGAGGTTGGGGTGTTCGTGAGAAAGATAGAGATTTGTTCAGTTAAAATTATTAGCTTGATTTTTGCTTTTCTATATCACATGCAATATAAACATGCAAAATCGCTCTGAGAATAAGCACAAAGGACATACCTGAGATTTTTTTTGCCCATTTTTTGTTTCACAGCTTTGAAAATTCAATTGTTGTTCGGTCTTTCAACAACCAAAACAATCACATTTTCAACAAAATTTAGATTTGTGACTAATTGTTGCACATTTCCCCTTACATATTGTGAATATTTGCATATTTTGTAAGGTAATTTTTTTTTTTTACATTGAACACACACCCACAATTGTATTTTATTATGTCTTAAATATATATAATAGTATTTAATACATATAAATATCAAAGACTAAATTTAATACTTTATGCCCAACAAAACATTGTATTATTCATTTAAAAATTCAAAGTTCAAGTTTTTGAAAACTCCACTCTTATTTTCTCTGTGTAATCGACAAAAACACGAATATTTGAAAACGGTGACGTCATGCGCATGCATGTTATGTGTTCAGTCTTTAGGCGCGTGTTTTTTACAAAGTGACATCGCCAACTACTGGCCTGGCAGCAGAATACAGTGTTTTTAGTCGTTTTTGTGGAGCCGTGCGTGTTGTCGGCTGTACACGAAAAATGCAAATGTGGGAGGGGGGAGGCAAACTTTTTTCTGTTTTTTAGCAAGCAAGTAAGCAACTTTATTTATATAGCACATTTTCAAACAACAGACGTTGCCCCAAAGTGCTTTACAAAAATTATAACATTAAAATCATACAACAAAACAAACATAACTTAGTCAAAAGCTAAAGAAAATAAATACGTTTTTAAATAAGACTTAAAAGTGGCAATTGATGGAGCTGACCTCACGTGGAATGGGAGACTATTCCAGAGTTTGGGACCTACCACAGAAAAAGCACAATCTCCTTTTGATTTTAAATGACAATGAGGGACCTTTAAAAGCCGTTGATCGGAGCACCTGAGAACTCTAGAAGGAGAGTAGGGGATGATAAGATCACTGATTTTAGTACATCGTTGTCGTGTAAACGTACCCTTAGATATCAAACTGTGCATCATAATGTTGTGATGCCTACATTCACTTGTAGCATTTAAACCAATTTTTTTTAATGTTTCATTATGGTTAAAGCTTTTGTATTCTTTTTTGTGTTGGATTGGCTTGTTCTTGCAGATTCATTGGTGGATTTTCTAAAGGAAGTAAGAGATAGAAAGAAAGTCCTCCCATTCTCAGACCTCCCCCTCAGCGTTTGTGAAGCGTTGTTCTGAAGAACGTATGTTGTGTAACACCTGGGTTTGAGTCTTCTTTGTGGACTAGCATGTCACGCTTGTTAAAATTGCGAGGAAATAGAAGTGTAGCACAATGCCAGGCTTAGCATGAGGGGAAGAAGGATTTTTATTGCTTGTAGTAGAGTATTGACATGGACAATCATTTTAACTAAGAGTCACTCGTCCAATACATGACAGGGTTTACAAAGTAATTATAACCCTCAAGGTAATGCACCACACTTCAGAAATAGAAGTTATTTAAAATAATTTACATCAGATTTATGAGAAAACATATTTAATTGTCTTTTAAACTCATAATCAACCAAGTTATTTTTATTTCAATGTATTTAGTGTCAGTTATGAGAAGCACATGCCTTGCATTTCTGAAAGCCAAATTTGATATCCGTTTGAAGTCCATGTAAAATATTATTTGCTTGTCTGATCACAAACTTTCCATTGTGACAGTGTTTTTTTGGCCCGTTCCAGAGAGCAGAGAACAGATAGGACGCAAGCCAACAAACTGTGAAATTTGTTCCATCATTTGAACAATTGCAGCCTAGTGGGTTTCATTCAGTTAGTTTATGTTCTAGATAGACTTAGATAAATTAGGCATGCTATTGTGTTCCTCTCCAAACTTTACTATGCGTTTATTCATAGCAAAATGGATACATGAACTGTCTCAAGGTTAAGAATACGAAAAGTGATTAGGTGTTTTGCCAGCCAAAGGTTATGCTCAGTATGCATTAGTATCTTCTTAGTGAATGGATGTGCTGTGTATCTTACACTTTATACTTCCCACTTTTCTTTAAAAATAACAAGTGAAAGTGGGATTTCGTTTTGATAATTCAAAAACATTAAATCAGGGGGTTTCAAACGGTTGATTCAGTCTGTTAATCCTAAGGCTTAATGAAAAATTTGCTGTGGAAACTCCTGCATTAAATTTTATTTTTGCCTTTAGAATATTCTGGTGCTTTTAATTTTTTTATTTTTACTGAAAGCTCATTTGTTTTAGATATCATACTCAAATTTGGAACACAGCTTGTTTAGATTTATGGCTTTGAATTTCTCAGTTTAGAGTAGAAAGTGTTTTGTAAAATATGTATTTCATATAAAAATTAAATATTTTATTTTGCATAACAATGAATGTAAAATGTTCTAAATTTTTTCAAGTGCACTTTTAAGACCAAAATAAGTCTGTGCTCCAAAGCATTACAGATTTATGACCATTTAAGTTGGTAATTTAATTTTCAGGTCCATGCTCAAAAGGTGAATAAATGGATTATAACTGCATAAGCATATTTCAGTACCATAAAATCCCCTAAAAATATTAATTATTAAATAAAAAACATTAACAACTATAGGAGAATCATGTCATTGAATTTTTTTTTTAACATAAGAGTCCAGACAGACATCACGGGAAGCAACGATACAGTAGCTTTCTGTTCAGTGTGTCAGATGTTGATTCAGTAACCGTTCCAACTGATTCAGTGAATCATTCATCAGACTGATTAAGCTTTGAGTATGATTCCTGTTCAGGTTTGTTTTTGCGTGCAGCTTGTGACGTTATTTTAGTGTTATTAAGATATTACAGTCTTATAACTATTTTGAATTGTTTTTTATGTAATATTTTTTAAGTTTTAATTTTAAAATGTATAGTTTTATTAATTATATTTTAATACTATAGAATAGTAATTAAGTTTTAGTGTTTTTTGTTAAGTAATTTTTTGTTGCCTTTTTTTTTGCTGTACAATAGTCATATGTTAGTATGCTATTTCGAACCTAGCCCATATTCTCTGAATCACTCATTTGAATGAAGTGTCACTTCCTATGCATGAGTGTTGGGACAACAGCACAGATCTGTTCGACACAGTACCGCCCGGTTTGCGTTGTGACAGACCGCCAGCAGGGTTTCCCCTCCCGCCTCGGCTCTGTAATTATCTGATAAGGTATGCGGTGCAGTGAAAGTTACCCACAATCCCTCCACACATTCCAGTGTCCTGCTGGCCAGCAGAAAACAGTGTGTTCTCTGTGTAGAGTACCACTGACCTCTTCGCCACTCCCTGCATGCTTTAATGAAAGTATCAATGCTTCAGGAACTATACCTGACCCCTGGCAGACCTCTCTGAACACATACGGATGTGGACTGACACTTTTTGTGTCTTGGTGTACTTGTTTACCTGAGGTTATCTGTCCTACCGCATTAATATTTATTTAAAGTTAAGATTACGTTTGGAAGGTCAAACTGTCTCTCTCTTTTCATTAGAAAACATTTCTGTGATCCAGGCAGTGTAAACATGAAACCCTGTGAGCTACCTATAGACATCATATTTAGTCAATTCACCTTTATTTATATAGCGCTTTATACAATATTATTTGTCTTAAAGCAGCTTCACAGTAATAAACTGCAAAATATCAATCAATGATGCAAACGTCATCATGCAAACTTCATCAAATACCATTAGGTTGTCTTTAGTTGACACCTATTATATTTCCAAGGAATATATATATATATAGTTTTTTGGGTTGTCCTCTAAGTGTCATAAGTGGGACTTTTATTTTGACAACATTAGAAATTGAGAATCGCTCATTCTCTGTCTTCATTACTTAACTGTCTTTGTCAAACAGTTCTGTCTAATAATAAAAATGCAAACGCTATACTAATCTTTCCATATATCGTCATTAAGTAAATATGCATTTATATAATTATCCTCTTTGAAGATCTAACAACTGTTCTGTCTTCTGAAGTATGTAGTATATAAATGTGTGTACCCTGTGTTATGGTCCGTCAGTGCAAAGGATCCAAGATCAAGAGAGCAACTTTTTTAATCCTTGATTTTCAAGGATGTTCAGTGTTGATTCAGTTCAATAACTGTGAATTTCATAAATTATGGAATGGCTTGCTTAGTTGGGGACACTTAATGTTCAGCAGTATTATTGACTCGACTGCACTGACACTATTGGATAAGAACTGAACTGAACTGAGCTTGATGACATCACTGTTTTCTGCAGCTGCTTTATAGCCGATTAAGCTGAATTGAACTCATTCCATAATTGATCAACTTTTCACAGTTATTGAACCAAACTGAATCAACACTGAACTGATTTCAGCTGAGAAATGACTGTTTTCTGTCCTTTTAGAGCTGTTTTACACTGTAAAGCTGCTATATAAATAAAGGTGACTTGATTCGACTTGAATGAGTTCATTTCGGTTCATTTCAGTGCAGTCGAGTCAATAAAACTGCTGAATATTAAGTTTCCCCAACTAAGCAAGTCAGGTGACAGTGGCAAGGAACCCAAACTTTATCTTTGACAGAAATGGGGAAACATTGGTGAACGGGGCTGTTTATAATCCATTAAATATAAAGAAATATTTGTTTAGTATCTTGTTAGGACAAGGATCTTTAAGTGGAATTGGAAAAAATCCCTTACAACTCCCAGCCTTATATAGTTGTCACACACACACTTGTGAGAATCCCTAAGAAATATCTGTGGTTACTATGGTGAGAAAAGACAACTTTTTTTTACACTTTTATGTGATAGAAAAAAAAAAAAAGTTTACTTTCAGAATGACTGCTGAAGGTTGAATAGATTCCAGCCAAACCAATGCATTTCTTAAAGCGAAATTCTGATCCTCAATTTGTCATCATGTTTAACATGTTTCACTCTACTAGTTGCAAGGTCAAAAGCAGATAATAATAGGCATTTGATAGTGTTTGATTAAATTAGATATTCTAAGGTTTAGCTGACTTTTAGATTACAGGATGACAAATATGTGCTAGAGTTACATGTGAGAGTGATGTTTAAGCTGCCGGTGGAGTGTAAGTGAAGGGAATGCCAACACAAAGGACTGTACGCTTCAGATTATTTCATTCCTTCACTGAAGGCCTGTGTGAATGAGACCCATTTGAGGATATCATTTTTCCAATTTCCCAATGTTCACGCTTGGCTTGAGCAGAAGGAAATTATAGGTTGCTTGACGTCAAAATCTTGACAATCTGCTGAAAGCTGAGAAAGGGAGTTGCTCATTATCGATTTCATTCACTTGAGAAAAAAATCTAGGGTTGGTTGTCAATCGATTAATCGATAAATATTTTTTATTCTTATTTATTTATTTATTATTATTCTGGACAATTACCTGATATTTGGTGAGAAAAGCCCCCCAAATTAAGATAATTCAAAAGCATTAAACTGGGGGATTTATTTTATTTATTAGTATTTATTGACTTTAGAGTATTGTTTGAATATTGTCTATATATTTGCTTTATTTCCATATCATTGAACATAAATAGCACTGTTTTAATTTAATTTAATTTAATTTGTGTCAATATGCTAAATTGAAAGCCCTAAAAAGTTCATGTTGTAATTCAGGTTGGGGTTTGCAAGGCGATGCGGTATGAGTGAGGCACTTCGTGCAGCAGACTCTGGGATGGTCAGATATTTCTTTCAGAGTCTGGCTTTCAGGACATTACAGACCCACTGATGCAGAAACCCCTTCACAAAGACTCTGTCAACAGAAGATAATGGAGTACAAAAGACTTTAATACAGTCACTTAAAGCTACTTTAATGCAGCTCGGGCATCGCTTTGAGGATGAAATGACAATCCACATGATCGATTAAGGGTTAAGGGCAACTGTATTTTTTTTCCCAGAGTTACGCTTGCATGCTCTCTTTGTGGGGGTATAACAAGGCTTTTCTGACTTAAACACCTCTTTTGGCTCAAGCCTGTTGCATGGAATGGACAGAATGTAGATTCTACGCAGTCGCTTCCGTCCAGCTCTGTCTTTTTGTCTGTTGATGAATGTGGCTTTTATTCTTGATTTTTGTTGACACTTTCCTGCTGGAGGGATTTTCTTGTAGGCTTTCTAATACTTGGCAAAGAGCTGAGTCAATCGCACTTGGCAACCAGGAACTCCTAGGAAGTCCTGCTCGTCTGCTTTTGTGGATTCTCAAAGGCCTGTGGGGTGATGGACAGGGTGCAATGCTCTCATAAAGCTCATCACATTTAGACCCATATGGCACATTGCTGATGTTAGGGATCACCCAGTTCTAGAGCCTTCTTGTTCTTGTAGAGGAGACGACTGTTGAGTCATGAGGTAATTAGAGGGGTATGGCCATCCAGGTTGGTCTCCTGTGTTTTTTTTCAGGGTTGTTTTTCTCAGGGATCATAATATATCCCTTGGTCTGACATGCTGCATTTACTTTGAATACGCACAGGAAGAAAGTCCCACTTTTTTCTTTCCATTTCACGCCAAATGTTGTAACAAGCCAAGGCAGATATTGTAGTGGACCTGCACGGACTGTTTTTAAAGGATAGGCTTGCAGACTTCCACATGCCGTAAAAGAGGAAAGTATGTACAGTGGAATTCTAGTGGAGTCCCAGTGCAGAAATACAAAAGAAGCGTGATAGAATCTTAGTTTTCCAGAATTCCAAAGTTCTTAATTTTGACTTTTCACATAACTGCATTAAAATGCATATCGGACGTGCAGAACAAGGCAAATTTTTGAGTTACTGTGTATCAAAGAAACATTTTTATTTGGATTTTTTTTTTAATACATTTTTGTATATTTATTTGTGTGCATATATATATATATATATATATATATATTTGTTAATAATGTTATGTAACAGTGAGTAATGATAGTTTAAAGGGTTAGTTCACCTAAAAATTACAATTCTGCCAGTAATTTATCACACTCATGTCGTTCCAAACCCGTTCATCAGAACACAAATGAAGATATTTTTAATGAAATCTGAGAGCTTTCTGTCCCTCCATTGACAGTCTACACAACTACCACTTTTAAGCCCCAGAAAGGTAATAAAGAGTAAAGACATCATGAAAGTAATCCATGTGACTCCAGTGGTTTGTAAATAAAGTGGTCAATTATGTTTTTTTTTTGGCACAAACAAAGTACTCGTGTTGCTTCATAAAATTGAGGTTAAACCACTGGAGTCACATGGATTAATTTTATGATGTATTTACTACCTTTCTGAGGCTTGAAAGTGCGTAGCTGTCAATGGAGAAACAGAAAACGCTCAGATGGTTGACTGTAGCCATTGACTTCCATATTAGGAAAAAAATACTATGGAAGTCAATGGCTACTGTAAACTGTCTGGTTACAAACATTCTTTAAAATATCTTCCTTTGTGTTCAACAGGAGAAAGAAACTCGTACATGTTTTGAACAAGTTGAGGTTAAATAAATTCTTTTTTGGGTGACCTATCCCTTTAATGTTAGAGATTGTTTTTTGTCTGCTTGCAACCATTTCTATCCCGCATGTAAATGCTGGACTGATGATGTAAAACCCCAGACGAGTCTTCTTGCGTGTCTGTTTTTTTAATTTCTTGTCTGCCGTACTTTTTGACATTGTCAACTGAAATAGTGTGACATGGCTTAGAGCTGGGATCATATTCATACAGTCTGACAAGCAACAGTTGTAAAGGACTATTATGAATCTTACTGTGGGCTCATGGCTTTACACACTGCAGTTCATTAAGTGAGTCAGATGTTTATTCACTATCTGCTCTGTCTGATTCAGTGAATCAATTCAGTGAAGGATTCATCAGACTGATTCAGACCTGTCAAAGTGTTGTCCTTTTGAGTGAATCATTAGAAAGAATAGTCTCATAAAAGTAATTTGTTAATGAATAGGACTACATTGGTTGCACTGTATGTTTAGAAACTTGCACTAAACTTTGGGATTACCCAAACTGAATCAGGTTGCAGTACATGCAATGCAAAGGGAAAGCACAAGTGTGCCACACCTCTGTAATTAACACACATGTGTCATGTTGTCATCCTGATCTCTCTTTATAGAGCAAACATGTTGCTCTGATTGTAACATGAGCGTGAGCGTCTATTTTCTCTGATAGCTGTGGGGAAATGTGTGAGGATATCTCACATTCACATAGCGGCAATTGTTTAGTGAACAAAGCAATGCATTGTTCATTGGTCAGTTGTGAATCTCTAAGGTCATTGTAGTCTGTGTAATTATGTGCCTTGAGGAACTCAAAATAGCCTGATGAGGTACGGAATAAGATCATGCTCTTTGTGTTTGTGCTGTACTTGCCGCAGGCTTTACTCTTCACAGAAGAATTTGTGTGAATGTGGCCCTACTAGAGATGGGCATTCTGGTCATTTTGTCTACTCGAGTACAGATAAATCAACCATTCTTTTGCACTCTTTTTGTAATTATACATAAGCTTTGTATAATGGGTTTGGAATGTATTTTTGTATAACTTGCTGCTTTCTTTTTCATGGTCTTGTGCCATGACTGTCATGGTTTTAAGAGGGTGTATACACTAGCGGCACCAGGATTTTGATTGGAGGTGGGCCTCCAGAAAACTGGATGGGCCAGTTAAAATAAGTTAAAAAAAAAAATTTGTGTTCCCCTTCATCTCCGTTTCAGCGCTTTTCTGCGGCACTGAGGACAGCGACCCAGTAGTACCCTACCGGTGTGGCTCTTGTGTCGCTGTCCTCAGCTCAGTGCAGTAACGTTAGCCTAACTGGGGGGGTCGCACACTGGACGAGAAGCGCTGATTGGCTGAGAAGCTTTCACTCAAAGCTTTCCTTGGGCTGGTTATTGGATGTACTGCTAGAATGAAAATCACTCACTACTCATGGGCGGGCCCGGACCTAAAATGGGTGGGAGCCCAATGGTAGTGCCACGGGTGGGTGTAGAGGGTGTGTTCACACTTGGCATGTTTGGTTGGATTAAAACGAACCTGCGATTGCTCTGTTAGTGTGGTTTAGTTGAATACTTTTGAACGCATCTGAAGTCTGGTGTGCACCAAACAAGTGGACGAGACCCCTGAAAAGATGGGTCTCGCTCCGCTTCCAAATGAATTCTGGTGCAGTTTGACTGAAATATGAATGCCCAAGCCAACCTGTTTTTTTCTCTTCATAGTCGTGATGTTGCCCATCACAGGGATTAGAACCGCGTCTCCTCACAGCAGATCTTGGTTTGTGTGTGTGATGGAGGGTTTTCTGCTGCTGTTCTCCTTTACACATTTCATAGGCTCTTCACGAGTTCTCAGCTGGTCAAAATACCATCATATTTTGTCTAGGCACATACAAACGAGTGCATTTATCCCAGCACACAGAATAGTTTTGGATGTTCGGTAAGTTCAATCCCAAAATATATGTAATAAAAGCCTACCAATCCGGTTGTGAACACATCCCTATGCTTTTAGGTCCAGTACCTTTAGGTTCGATGTTAACATGCCAATGTGAACGCTAAGCGGACCAGGACTAAATGAAACCAAGCGAACTGAACTACAAGTGTGAACACACTAAAAGAACTATAGAAATGTTTGTCTTTCAGTAGTTAAGAGTTAAAAAAGAAAGTCAATAAATTCAGTTAATGTATTTTTATAAACTATAATTACAGTCACGTCAGAGTAGTGCGGTGCTCAACGTTCATATGAGTTCATGAGTTTTGTAACACAGACCATCTGGAGATGATGAAGATATGATCTGTGAAGAAAGCATTTGTTTTGATGCAGACATGTGTGTGGCTATTGATGCCAGACAGACAAAGATTATTTGTACTGTTTTATAGCACCTATTTAGGTGTGTTTTACACTTGTGTGCCTTTGATCTAACACTTTTATGAGAGATAAAAAGGGCTTATCAGACTATACAAGTCTTCTGCTTACTCACCTCGCTGCTGAGATGACAAACTCAGACTCAAAGTCACCAGCCAAAAGGTGTGTGGCAGTGTTGTGGCTGTGCCTTCTCATTCACTCATCTCAATACAAATAATGCACGTCTGTGTGCTGTCAAGACAACAATCTGATTGAAAATGACCTTTCACTCAACTCTGGTCCGTTAGCTATGAAAGCCTGTATCTGACTAAGAGCAACAAATAAAATGGATGAAACCCAATTAAATGTAAGAAATTACATTTAATTTAATTTTGTTTTGTTTTATTCATCATAGGTTTTCCTTACTGGCACTGTTGGATTTTATTGTATTATTTTCTTTATGTATTTTTATTCTGAAACACACTTTCAGAGTATATTTTCTTGTTGGCTCTGTTGGGTTGTTTTAAAAAAAACTAAAAACTTTTGTACTCTTTTTTTTTTTTAGGCTTACACCTATTTTGGAGCTTAAACAGCTGTTTTACGTCTCATTAAGCAGACCTGAACATGTTAAGTAGGAATGCACATTTTGGCAGATACCGATAACCAATTATTATTTATAGTTAGAAGTACCAAGCACTTCTACATAAATCAAACATACAATAGCCTAGTTTGAACCAGTGTAAGATTCCTTAATATTAAAAATTAATTTTACACTCCTATGGCCACATTTCTTTGTTAAAAATAAAAGAGGAAATGGAAAATCTATTGCCTAAATAATGCAAACAAGTTCAAAATGCATGTGCCATGGATAAATAAAATGAAATAGCCTATGCATGGACTATAATTTGAATTTAATTCAGCCATATTGTTGATGATAATAATGAAACAAAAAAGTGTTAGTTATTAATAATAATGCATCTATGTTCTTAAATTAATATTACTTTTTCAAATAACTGCATTGCTGTTTGAGCTGCGTGCGCTGATGCTGAAGTGCTTAAAAACCGTTAAACTGAAACGCCTTGTTTGCGGGTTCATTAATGAAATTATTCAGATGTTTATACAACATAAACATAATATATTTGCACAAAATGAAGCAAATGCACAAAAAGTGCAAAAAATGCTTCAAAAAGTGAAGTTGAACTAAGTTACCTGATAGTTAGAATGTATAACTCCTGTTGTTGATGCGCTCTTCCCGTAACTGCGTTGTACGTGAATTAAACCTAAAGAATTCAGAACGTTTTATTACAATAGTGTTTTCATTATAATGTCACATATAAGACAGTCACAATCAGAGTTATTAATATCGAACATTGCTGTTTGAATGCATGGGTCAAAGCTAAAGATGGTCACGGGTAAATGTCAATATTTATGCTGTAACAGTGCACTAAAACATGGGCGAACAAAGAATTCACAAACTTCCTTTACAATAGTGTTTTAAAAATTTAATGTAGCCAATATGACAGACTTATTAACTGTATTTTCCTTTTCAGAGTAATTCCAATCATATTTTAAGCAGTTCAAAAGCGCACCAAGGGCACCAATCCACAATGGAAATAATCCATTATTTATCAGCTTTAATATATCTGCTAAATGTTTTTATCGGTCTGAACATTAAAAATGAATATGTATCGTCTGAAACCGATGTGGTTGCCGATATATCATGCATTCCTAATGTTAAGATGTGAAAGATAATTACATTTCCCCATCTATAGGCTAAAACTGTACTTTATAATTTCATGTAAGATTTGTAGGATTTACTGTGTGATGAAGGTCAGATCGGTTGACAAACGTATGAACAGAGCTATCAGCGCTTGCTTTTATCTGTTCACAATCACTGAATATCACCTTCAGCCAGACGCTTGCTTGTGTCTGAGCCAAACGCGCGATTGACTTCAGAGAGGGACTTCAGGTTTACAGCAGATGAGGCTTTTGCTTTTGTATGGCAACTGCAAATAAGACTGTCGGCTGTTTTATTAGAATCTGTCAAGCAGAAGAGGCCTGTGTATCCATCACCAGGACCGAGGCTGCGAATGCTCAATATTGGAGGATTAAAACGCTTCATGAAGTGTCTGAGTAGCAGTACTGTAATTATAATCTTGAATGCAGGAGATCTACTTTGCTAATTTCAGTAAACCGTGTGCGATGTAAAGTGCTTTCTTTGGTCTGAGAGGCCCATGGCATGTTTTCCATAGTGTTTTTAGTCATCTCCAGATGTACGGGTATATAGTGTTTATCTGATGTCTAGAGACTTCAAAGTTCTCCTGCAATGAAGCAAAATAAACTGAGCTTCATTCCAGCTTTTTTGTGGTGCCACAGAAAGTCAAAACACTTCTTTCTCTCTTTCATCTTGTACATTTTTTTTTTCACGGGTGACACTGTAACATTAGGTATATTCCTACTATGCATTATATTTTATGTGCTCATCATATGTGATTTAATAAATTGGATAAAATGTTCTTTGCACAATTTATAAAGATTTTAGTTACATGTTTAACTTCAAAGGAACACTCCACTTTTTTGGGGAAATTTCCAACTCCCCTAGAGTTAAACAGTTTTACCGTTTTCGGATCCATTCAGTCGATCTCCGGGTCTGGCGGTAGCACTTTTAGCATAGCTTAGCATAGATCATTGAATCTGATTAGACCGTTAGCATCTCTATCAAAAAAATGACAAAAGAGTTTCGATATTTTTCCTATTTAAAACTTGACTCTTCTGTAGTTACATCGTGTACTAAGGCCGACAGAAAATGAAAAGTTGTGATTGTCTAGGACGATATGGCGATGTAACTACAGAAGAATTTTTAAATTTATATAGATTTTATATAAAGACTGTTTAACTCTAGGGGAGTTGGAAAATGAGCCTATTTCCAAAAAAGTGGAGTGTTCCTTTAAAAGATAATTACAGAAATCATAATTAAGAAAATGACCTTGTTGACATCCTCATGTAAGTTACATGCTAGTCTCGTGTAGCCAGACCTTCAAACTAGCGACAGATAGCAGCTTTCACTGACCAAGGACCGCCCATTATGAGATCTGACTGACATGTAAAACAACCAATCACAGATTGTTTTGTTCAGAATCAAAAGTCGATATCCCTGTAATAACAGTCCAGCTTGTAAAACTCTTGGACATATTTTAAAGAGTATATGCCGTGAAGTTCACATAGTCCATCCAGCGTTTAGTAGATTATAAGCGTTCGTCGCAGCTGTAAACATGACAGCTTTATTTTTCCATGAGGGGGTTTGGCGTCACAACAGCTTTGTTTCCTGGCAGACCGTTAAAGACCATTACGCGTTCAGATGACAACTTTTTTGTGTGCCTTGTGCATCAGACGTTCAGTTCAGCTGTGGGCGTGACGTCTGAGACTACATGCTAATAACTAACATTATTTCAATTTTTTAGGCTATTGTGTAAACAATCAAGACAAGCTATAATTCATAAAGTTTTAGTGTTCAGAGTTCAAAAGGTACTTCATAAAAGGTGACCCATACAAATTTAATTATACCTGTCAACCAAAAGCATTAACAATCAGGCATTAACAGGCTGTGGCGTTCCTCACTGTGGTTTCGTTTATTGCAGGAACAAGGCTAAGTGTGTTTTAACCCGCACGACTAGTTTGTGTGTGCTTGCCAGGCAGTAGCTGTGGCCGCTGAGGTGAGGAGTGATTGAGAAGCAGGTGGTGAAAACTAATGATTATGTTTTTTTTTTGTTCTGTGATCAGTGAATGACATCTGGCAGAAGTCACGCACTACACCTGACCACAGTCAACATCACAGACCTGCAACAGATATATATTTGATGTTTGTGTTTACATATATGCATTGTAATCACCTCCACCTTATAGTGTCAGTAAAGCCTTTTTTTAATGTTCTTAAGACAATAATACATTAGTCACTGGCCACAAGGTGGAGGTATTGTTGAAACAAAGCACAGTCACCATTGTTGTGGTCAAGCTGTTGGTCAAGATTGGTCAAGAGCCAGTGTAAGAGAATCCATTGAGTGTCCCCGGGATTGTATGGAATGACAGATCTTATTTCACAATATTATAATAATAATAATACCTTTATTTTTATATAGCGCCTTTCAAGCAGCTTCTCAAGGCGCTTTACATTATAGAACAAATAAATAAAATACAACACACACAAAAAAAGTCAAGTCAAGTAATAGCTAACCTAAAAAGTGCGTTTTTAAATGAGATTTAAAAATACTTGGAGTCTGTGCATCTCTGATATTTGGAGGGAGTGCATTCCAAAGCCTAGGAGCGTATGATGAGAAAGCCCTGTCCCCTACAGTACGCAGTACAGTACGTTTGTGGGACTGCCAATAGACCAGCTTGTGAGGAGCGTAAGTGACGTACATACTAATATATAGTGAATATACTTATATATATATATATATATAGTAATATATTTAGTATATACTACCAATATATACACATTTTATATAATTATTTTATATTAATGAATGAATGAATTAATAAATATAATGCATTCCAAGAGACTAAAATGTACTAATATAAACTATAATTCTTTATATATTTATACAATTTAATTATTTAATAAATCATTATGTATTTATGATCATTTATTTATGATTTATATAATGATAGTACTACTACTACTTTTTATTATTATAACAATGTTTATTATTATTATGTAGATGGTAAATAAATGCTAATTAAATAATAATAGTTCTAAAATAATCCATCCATCCATCCATCCATCCATCCATCCATCCATCCATCCATCCATCCATCCATCCATCCATCCATCCATCCATCCATCCATCCATCCATCCATCCATCCATCCATCCATCCATCCATCCATCCATCCATCCATCCATCCATCCATCCATCCATCCATCCATCCATCCATCCATCCATCCATCCATCCATCCATCCATCCATCCATCCATCCATCCATCCATCCATCCATCCATCCATCCATCCATCCATCCATCCATCCATCCATCCATCCATCCATCCATCCATCCATCCATCCATCCATCCATGGTTATCGCTCACACAGATCTTCACAGGAGGGGCTGAAATATCTAGTCCCCTAAAGAGTTCACACGCTCCACGGCCTCCCCTCCGTACCCATCTCACAGCTGATAAGACACACCAGCTTCACAGCCACAACTGCCCCTCACCAAACAAACCTCAGTTTTCCAGCGCGAACTGACACAAAGCTAAGTAATCATAGACTGAATGCCCTCAATAAAAAATATATATTTACAAGCGCTACCCATTTGTCATCATACTTTCTTAGAAAAACCCGATGAAAAATGATGCGGTTGCATCGCATGTTCTTCACACGTATAAACTCGATTGACAGTTCAGGCTGTAATTGTCTCCGTGTGTCACACACCGTGTGTTTGCGTTTATAAGTTGCTTTGGAAATTTGTGTTTGTTGGGCTTTGGAAATTTTACTCTGCTTAAAGGTGAAGTCTGTGATTTCTGCTCTTCTAGTTTCCCAAATACTTGTCTGCCATTGGTCAGACTATTGGAACAGCAATTTTTTGCAACATATTGTGGCTTCAATTATTTCTTTATTTGTAGCGAACTGGCTATAGTTATTTCACATCTGAAAGATATGTAGTAAAAGCCACAAAATCTTTGATTTAATAAGGTTATCAATCCATCTATCATTATAGGAGGTTTACAAAAAAATTTGACTTGATTTGATTGACATTTGGCTTGAAACTTCATGTTGTATTTATTTATTTGTCCACATTTATTCATCCACAAAACTTTTGATTTATAGGAGGCTAACTGAAAAAATATACTGACAGTTAGACTATTTATTCATTTATTTCTAAAGCCACTCGTTTTTTGATTTCATAAGGACTTTATTATAGGAGGTTGACTGAAAAAACATTCAACTCGAATCATTTGTTCGTTCTTTTGTTCATTCATTCGTTCATTTATTAATCTAAAACCACAAATCAGTCTGTCTGTCTGTCTGTCTGTCTGGTAACTGATGTATATATTCATTATATTGGGGAGACTCCTCTTGAAATCTGAATAGAAGTGGACACAATACAGCAGATTCATTGTGCCTCAGCTGACCACTAGTGCAGGTTCACTGTTGTTTGGCTTGTTTGTAATGCGGTGTGATGGTGTCCCTCAGGAGCCAGTGTAGTGTTGTGGGGTCCTGTACAGTTACGAGGAGGAGGACTGGGCCAGAGGTTACTACAGTTGTTTTGTTGTCTAGCTGGAATGTTTCCTGCGGGTGAGGACAGTGTGTTTCCTGTGCTGTGTATGTGGGGATTTTCTCAAGGTGCTCACAGTCAGGACTCAGGTCTCAGGTTCACATCCGACACATTCACAGCTGACCAGCAGCGGGGAACAGTCTGTTCTGAGAGAGAGTTGCTATTTATACCCTCCTTCACAGGACTTTGTTGAATTCAAGGCTTGTCAGGCATGCGCACACACCATCACACACACAAACATATTTGTAGTTAAAGATGACGTGTGCGATTTCTGCACCACTAGTGCCACCAAGTGAAATTGCAGTCTGTCTGTCTGTCTGTTGTCAAACAAAATTGCGGAACATTATAACAATCATTGAGGTTTTTGAAAAGTTAATAGAAATCCTACTGTATGGCTTTGTGTGAGGAACAGACCGAAAGTCGATATTCACTAATAATCTCTCCCCCCGGCAAAGCTTAGATTAAAAAATGGTGCATTTATGGTCACACCAGGATTGATGTCGTTGACAGCAGCCAGCTGGAATGGAGAATTAAATTAAATTGGAGAGTTGCAGCAAAGGGGAAGATTTGCAATAAATAATTACATTTATTTTATTCCTCGCACAATGTTATCACACGACTTTTCACTGAGCATTCAGTCATCATAATTGGGAATTTGGGGGACTTTTCATCATTCTCTAAGTAAACCATGAATCTAATAAGCTACAAAAAAGTTTGTGAATGTAGCTTGAAAGCTTTAGCAATTAAAAACCATAAATCAATTTGTACAATAACAGTATGTTGGCTCATATAATGATACATACAGTGTGTGTGTGTGTGTGTGTGTGTGCTGGCGCAGATGAATTTAACTCGTCGAGGCAGGAGCTTGATGTTCTCTCCTCAGGGCACCATGTCACACAGCTTTCGCCAAATGAAAACATAGTCAACCCTCAAGGGGACAGTAAATCTACCTCCTTTAATGGAGGACATGTTCACAGAATGCCCTGTGACAAGTCTGCCCACAGACGTGTTATTTAATACCTGTCGGTGCATAGAAAAGAGCAGCCTCTCCCTTATATCTCACGTCTATCTATCTGTCTTTCTCACTTTAATTTAAACCTGAAAACAACAGGAGACGATGTTGAGGTGTTCAGGGCATTCATTAAAGCGGTCCCCCGCTGCTGGTTATGGGGTTGTGACCCGTTTGGCCTTTAAATTTCAAGTGGCTCTCACCCTGACACATTCACCCCGTGCTAATTCTGCTCATGGCAGTGAGGTTTGAAGAGCTAATGCATGCAGGCCCGGGCTCTGTGCTTAACCCCCTCCCACAGGCCAGCCTTTTGCCATTTTGATGCCTGGATACAGATTTATAGATGTACCACCTTGGTAACCATGGGAAACCGTGTTAAGTGGCTTGGCTTGAAAGGCATCTACTTTACAGCAGTACTGACATGCTGGAAAATACATTTCTGACCACTAGGGGTGCAAAAAGTTTTTTAATTGCAAGGATTCCAAAATGTGTGTGTGTGTGTGTGTGTATGTGTATATATATATTAGGGCTAGCTGTCAAATGATTAATCGCGATTAATCGCATCCAAAATAAAAGTTTGTTTACACATAATAAATGTGTGTGTACTGTGTATAATTATTTTATATATATAAATACATACACATGCTTATATATATTTAAGAAATATTTGCATGTATATACTATATATAGATTTATATATAATTTATATTATACATAAATATAAATATTTTATATATAAATAACACATTTTTCTTAAATATATAAATGCATGTGGATGTATTTATATATATATATATATATATATATATATATATATATAAAATAATTATACACAGTACACACACATTTATTATGTAAACACAAACTTTTATTTTGGATGCGATTAATTGTGACTAATCATTTGACAGCCCTAAATATATATATATATATATATATATATATATATATATATATACACACATACATACCTACATTGTAGGATTTCTTTTTACAATTTAAAATGACTGTTTTCTATTTGAATATATTTTAAAATGTAATTTATTCTTGTGATGCAAAGCTGAATTTTCAACATGATTCCTCCAGTCTTCAGTGTCACATGATCCTTTAGAAATCATTCTAATATGCTGATTTGATGTTCAAGAAACATTATTATTATCAACGTTTTCCAGGATTCTTTGATGAATAGAAAGTTTAAAAGAACAGTATTAATCTGAAATGGAAAGCTTTCGTAACATTATACACTACCTTCAAAAGTTTGAGATCAGATGCTTTTAAATTTTTTTTGGAAGGAAATTAAAGAAATTAATACTTTTATTCATTAAGGATGCATTCAATTTATTTAAAAGATATTAAGACGTTTATAATCCTACAAAAGCTTTCCATTTCAGATAAATGCTGTTCTTTTTAACTTTCTATTCATCAAAGAATCCTGGAAAAAAAAGTATTTTTTACTAATTTTGGGGGAAAATATGCAGAATGAATTTAAATGTTAAAATGGATTAACTAGAGCTGAGAGTATCTCAGTTTTATTGAGTTGTGTTGTGACAGCAGCTAATTATATTTTACACACCTTGGCTTTTGACCTCGTAGAGTCGAACACACTGCTGATGATCTTGTAAATAAGGCCTCCTATTCTAATATTGTCATGTCTGAGCCGGGGGGGTGGGGGGGTTGACGGTCTGGTCAGGCAACTTGGAAACTTCTGTAAATGATCAACATGGATGTTAAGAGTCTTCTCTTTAACTGTAGCCCTGTGTGAGGCACCGGTTAATCTTTGACCTGGGAAAACGCGTGAAGGAAAGAAAAACAATGTCGGACTCCTAGTACACGGCATGTTGTCCGACGATCGCATCCCCCCAGGAGAATCTCGCAGAAAAGTGTGTGCGAGAATGCATGTGTTTCCTTTCCATGGCTAACAATGCAGCTCAGGAAATATGTCAGAACAAAGGCCAGACATCCAGGCTCTTGTTCTCAGTGTGCACTGCTGAGGAGGGCTGGGATACACTCATAGCCAGAACCGTGACTGTATATGCATGAATCCAGTTCAGCTGTATGATAAAAGTGAGGCTGGACTGGTTTTCACCTGGAGGTTCTTCTTAGACTGACGGGACAGAAGGCCGTGCGATGTCCCTCTGGACGGTGAGTTGCTTGTTGACCTCTATCTCTCCATATGGGCGATATGGAGCATTACAGACTGAAGACTAGTGAGAATTGATGTCAGAATGTGTAAAAAAAAAAAAAATACTTTATGCATAATATACAGTGCTGTCCAAAAGTCTTAAAAAAAACTCTTTTTTGTAATCCTGGAAATAATCAAGAAAAGACATTTAATAATCTGTACTATTTCTAGGTCACTTATCTAAAAAAGATCATGTTAAACTTTTTATGCAGATTATGAGATGTTCTTGCAGACTGGGGTAATGAAAACAGAAAACAGAAAATATTACTCGTTTCACTGTATTTTCTGGTCAAATTAATGCGGCTTTAGTGAGTTAATGAAAATTGCTTAAATTAAATTAGAAACAGGTTTCTTACGATCATGGACAACATGGAAATGTCAGATTTTTATTTATTGATTTTGTCATGGAAACAAATAAAATCTTACATCATGGAAACGCTTAGAAAGTTCTAGAGTGAGAATCAATTTTCCTGATTTTGTTACTGTGTTGAAAAAGAATTGGACATATTTGATTTGTGAGTGAACAGTGTCGTTTTTGTCATGAATTGGTCAAAATGATTCACAGAATGATCTGAATCAAAGGTATTTTAAAAATCCATATGGAGAGTGTAGCAGAGAATGTATTTTTATTAGTGGCCTTAGACGTTTGGACCCCTCTATGGTTTCAGAGAATGTAGATTTATTAAGGTTGATATAAGGACCGGAAATACATTTTGTTGTATTTGGATTGATATTGATATTGATATTATTAAGGGAAGTAGTGTATTAAAACTGAGTTTGAAATATGTTTTTAGACTAGGGCTGAAAAGTGGTAATGGTTCATGATGTTTGTTTTTCAGTAACATTACTGTAAACAAATACTGTAGACCCGTAACATTACAAAACAAAGGGTACGACTGTGATCATACAGATATTTATTTCACAGCCCCTCAGGCTGTGTTTTTCAGCTCTTGTCTTATCTGACTCTGAATCTGGGTTAGGAAAAACAAGATACAAAGTGTAACAAACACAGCTCCAAGTCCCGACATGTCCGTGAGGTTTTCTACAGGACAGGTAGAACAACAAACCAGTGACGATGTTCCTGTTTACTACTACAACCAATGCAGAACCTCTTACAGATTGCCTGTCTGGGATCATTGTTTGTCTTTTTTGCTGGAGGGCATGAGCGTTTCACAGTTTTCCTGTGGTGTCTAAATGTGTCTGTTTGTGAATGGGGTGACTCTGGTGTCAGCTTAAGATTGTCAAGTTACTCAAAATTGATTTCTGGCTGCTGCTAATTGGGACAGGATTTTTCAAAAACCATTCAAGTTGAATTAATGGTGCCTCTAGAATAAAATAATGGGGTTTCCATTCCTTGTTTTTGGTTTTGTTGTTGTTTTCTAGCACCTAGGCTTGAGCATATATGCACCTGCAGAAATGACACCATAATAATCATGTTATTTAAAATGTTTGTTTTTTTCCAGTGCACTGCAAAATATTCTTCTAACAAATGTAAAGTAGAAGAAGTAAATGTAGAAGTAGCTTGAACAAAAAGTTTTTTTGTAGGAGTAGTCAAGAATACTCTAAATGTTGCTAACAAAAGTTGCTTTATTGACCTTACTTTCTCAAATCCCAACTCTCCAAATTGTGCCATCTAAATAATGTTTTGCAAGGACCCAGCATGCATAGCACCTTTAAATAATAATGTGATAACTATTATTTAAAAAAATTATAATTGCTTTACATTTAATTTTTGCTGCTGTAGTTAGCTGTCATATAGTTTAGAGTTCCTATTTTTACTTAACTAAAATAGTTTGATTTCATTGCGTTTGACATTGCATTGAGGTATCTGTGCATCGTAGAGCAAATGTGGAGTTTATTATATTTACCTATCGGGTAAATATATTTACCTATCAGATTTACCTATTATATTTACCTATCGGGTATCGTAATATGTTTGCCAATTTTAAGAGGCAAATAATGCCCATGTCATGTAGTGAGCATTGCAAATCAAACATAATGATAAAAGAGCAAGGTTTGTATCTCCTTGCATTGCTAATACTAACAAAAACTTTAGTTACTTTGACAGGAATTTCATGAGATTTTTCATGATTGTGTTTTTTTTTTTTAGTTGATTTAACTTAAATTGACTGCATAGGTTGACTAAGTAATTTTTATTTTACAATGTAGGTTATACAGTAATATTTGATTATTACTGTAGTTTGGTGGATAAATTCACAGTTCTGTCATGAAACTCACACAAGCTGATAGGTCCTTAACTCAATCTGTTTGCAATCACATCATTCTCTATTGGGCACAGCTGATTGGTTCCTGCTGTATTAGTAGCCAATGAGCTCGCTGCTCAACCTTCAAATATTTGGTCAGTATTTGCTGTAGCAGTCCAGCGCACTTTCAGAAACCCTTCACCTTCCCCAGCTCCACCTGTATAGATCTGCTACGGGTAATTTGTTTATGCTATTGTATAAACAGCATGTCTTACTTGCTCACAGCAGCGTGTCATGTATGTATTGGCAGTAGCAGCTGCAATAACCAAGTGTTATTGCATCAGCAGTGTATCAGCATCAGCAGTGTAGCAGCAGTGTAGCAGATCTATTCCGGCAAGACCAGTCATACCCATTACCATGCCAAACACTCAGAGACTTGTCATGACAGAAATTGTAGATTAGTCATAATAATTGGTGTTTCACCAATTCTATACATTGTAATTGCTGTGCAGTTTGAAGGACAAACAAAAACCTTTTACATTGGGTGGAAGGAACTTTAAACAACAGTCCTGTCATTAGGACCCTTCTCCACATTGTCTGCTTAGTCCATTAACATCAGTTGCCACCAGTAATGTTGGTTGGTCTGAGGAAATAAGAGTTCACCAGCAAAGGTTAGAAGCACAGACCATAACAAAGAGTCAGATGACAGATCCATGAAAAGCTTGATCGCTTTGACAGTGCTGACATGGCTTCGGCACAACTGTTTTGATGTATCTTGATGGTTTTGTGTATGTCTCAAATTCCTGGTCACAGTTCCTGCAGGTCATTCAGTGGGTCTATTTAACCCTCAGGATGGTCTTTATGTGCACTTCACACTATAGGAGCCCACAAGTGAAGCGTGTCTGCACAAGTGAGGCATATCTCCTCGGCCAGGTCCTGCTGGAGGTTCTTCCACTTAGTGACAGGCTTTATGGACACAGACTGTGGATCAAAACATCAGCTTCTTCTACACAGTCCATGGTGGTGTTGCTGAGCTACTGGCCAAAACAGTGACCTTTGAAATTGCTCTTGGGAAAGAGGTGGTACGGCTACTGTTTCCATATTGTGAGTCTTTAATTAGAATTGACGCAGACATATTTTGGATCAACAGTGATGCAATACTCTATCTTTTGTTTCTCTCTTTTTCTTTTGGCTGCATCTCTCAAAAAGTTACAAAAAATATATTAAAATGGCTGAATGATGAATTGGTTAAAGTCAAAATATATATATATATATTTTTTCCTATTACCAACACAAATACAAATTACACAGATTTTTCCTATCCTTCATCTTAGATATTCTTATCTGTCACTGAGCCTTTTATTAGTCTCGGAACAGATATCTATTTGATTAATTCATAGAGTGGAGTTTTACGAGTATTATATATATAGTATTAGACAGTAGATGTTTATTTTCTTCACTTTCTTGCTCTTTCTCTTGGATGCCTTCACAGACACCGTATTCTATCTCATAATAGCATAGCATTGATATGATATTTTTATGTGTGTGATTCAAAGTCATCCATGGAGGTTATAGTGGGACGGGCTCTTCCCTCCCTCTCTCGGCTTAATGCTTCGGTCACGGGCCAAAACTCTCAGCCTCTGGCTGTGTGGCACACTGCAATGTTCCAGCTAGGAGAGTAATGGGATTAGCTATCTCTTACATAAAATGCTCCCCTGGCAGCCCTGCATGCCCCTCGGCCATTCATCAATGTGGAAAGACGCAGCAGTTATGAATACAGTGGAACCAGAATGCACTAGAGAACAAACGCACATCTCATTGCGGTGCAGTAAATGAGTTTAGAGCGCAAAAGAGTGTTGTGTTTTCACAGGTATTACTGTATCGATGATCTTCAAACATTCAGATAGGAGTTAAGTCTAATATCAATAGGTAACTATTTTTGCCAAACATGATACTTTTTAAGAAATGTAAAGTTTGAAAATGTATTAACACTCAGCAGCATTGAAAGGTAAATCAATAGCTTGTGGTGTCATCATACTATTTTTATATACTGAATTGATTGGCTCTTTTTTTGTACATATTTTACATACTGAATTGTGATTTGGTCTTTTTTTTTCAAATATCATCAACAGAACAGAAAATGCTTCTGTGGAGATATTAAAATAGGCAGAAATTAGTGTGCACAATTAAATATCCATTATTGACCTGAATGATTAAAGACAAATATTAATATCAGCTGATAATCTTACTTCCCTGGCATGGTGAATGTTATAACAATAAAGCACTGTGTGTTTGAATTTATACCCATGTTGTGCAAGGAATGGTCAGCATCTTCTAACACCTCAAAGATTCCCATGAGGAACAGCCAGACCTCACTTAACAATGGATGGTGTTTGAATGAGGGATGAGAGAGACTTACTGCCTGGGTCCCTCAATGGCTTTTTACTGCTTCATTCCCTTTTTTGTTAATGGAGAGGATGTGCAAGCACAACCTTCATTAAATGCATAGATGATTACATAGCAGTCTGGGGGTCGAGCCTGCATGACCCCGTTATGCCCCTCTCTTTCAAGCATTGTCCCTGTGGGGGAATCCTCGGGAGCTGATTAGAAACACCCTCCATTAGAAAGAAGGACCACATGTCACAGCAGCAACCAAATCTTTTTATTAAATTTTTTTTTTTATTACATTAAATTATTTTATACTACACATACTGTATGTGGAATCAGTGTAGCTTAATGTTTTGTTTTATTTTATTTTATAAATACTATATTATATAAATGAGATATATATGGGTGGGAAACGCTGCCAGGCATAGCTGAAGGTTCCTTAGTAAGGATGAATCTCCGTTAGGCTGTATGCTTGAGTTCCCACACTCCCTCTGATTAGCTTCCATTCAATAGGGGGCTTAAACAAGCACTTGTTCAGGTGGAGGAAGAGACCCCATGAGCCATCTTAGAGCTTTGATAAGACACTGGCACCAAATATCCTGAGTGAAGAGAGTTGAAGAGGATATTCTTCCCCGTTTTCCTCCCCTTTTGCCTTTTCTTTCCCTCCCTTTCCCCTCCTTTGTGCAGGTTTTTAAAGGCCCACACAGAAATGCTCAATTTCGAGACAAAGGGAGTCCAATTAAAGCTTCATTGTGGGGCTGGTGCGGCCCAGGATGCTTTGGCTAATCCTGCTACCCCTCCTCTTATTTTCTTTTCTCCCTCTCTCTCAGTTTGAGAGTGTTCAGTTGTGATAAAATTATGTTTTGCCTCATGCCAGGCCTTTTTTGGATAATCGGCATTGGCTGATGATAACACGTCCATTAGGCCGATTAACAGAAGTAGTAGTTCCCCCTTCCATGCATTTCAAAAGCAATGAATAATGCACATGTTTCTAATGGTTTTTTTTGTTGTTGTTTTTTTGTGAATTTTAAGTTACCATAAAACTTCAAATAATAGCCAAGTCCCAAATAGTCTGTGTCTTTTACACGCCTGGTGTAGCGACAGGTTTGGATAAATAAAGGCCGGTCTCATATAGAGGCCTGGTCTGTTTTTTAGTTTCGGGGTGTATTTAATCTTCTAAAACCCGTCCGATTGTCTGTTTAAAGAGCCCCTATCATGGATTTTTGAAAATGACTGTTCATGTAGTGTGTAATATAGCTCTAAGTGAATGAAAACATCCTGCAATGTTTTATACCTGAAAGTGCACCGTATATAAAGTTATTGTCTTTCAAAAGTGAGAGTCGACTCTGAGTCTATGAAATGAATTGTTTTTGAAACGAGTCATTAGCCGTTTCGTAGTGAGGTAGATACGAAACATTAGCATATTGGCCGCGCCCAGTTATTGCGCCCGCAGACGCAAGTGTAAACTTAAAGTCTTTAACACATTCAATACTTCAGCTGAATAGCATCATGTCGAGACGACGCCGTGTTCTACAATGCAAAGATAATACAGCCACATTGTTTTCACTGCCCAGGGACGAGCATGTGAAGGATAAGTGGTTAAAAGTTCATATTTGCAACGATACCACAACAGTGTGCAGATTTCCCACACAAGAGAGCCCTGCACATTTGGGCGGGAGCTGTTAGCGCAAGCAAGGCAGGAAGAGTTAGCGGAGGCCGGAGAGGGAGAAGTGGAGGAGAGCGACGGGGAGGAGGAATTCGCCAATGAACTTATGATCACGGTGATAATGATAGTGATGATTAGGGTCATTTTCTATCACATGATTGCAGTTATTTTACAGGGTAGCCTTCATTCTTTCATTTTGATGTGTTTCGGGCAACAAGTTCATAGGCTCGATGGATATTATTACCAGTAACTCGTTTGTTTTTTTATGCTGCCAATAATCTAAAGGGGATCGCAAACCGGACGAGAAGCGCAGCGCCGCATCACGTCTATGAGAACTCAAGGTATTATGATATTCTCAATTCATTCAATTAACAGACGGTCTGAGGTAAAGTGTTCAGACTGCAGACAGTACAATCATAACATAGTACAGACATTATCTTAATTTCATAATGTCCTTAAACATAACAATAGTGCTTGCCATAAACTGAGAAAGTGCGCGTCCGGTGTGCGATACCTCGAGTTGTCCTAGACGCGACACGTTGCGCTTCTCGTCCGGTGTGCGACCCCCTTTAGACATACGGTAATATAGTAGGCTAATTCTTACATTAACTGATTTATAAATAAAACATAATATAATGTGGTAACCTCCTACTGTCATGCTTTCCATCTAATTTGGATTGTTATCTCTAGGCCTACACTCAATGAACAACATCTCAACACTAAATTAAAGGCCTGTCTCATTTAGACGCCTGTCTCAAATACAAGCCGGTACAGTTCACCCATTTGGGAAAATAAAAGCCCGGGCTATTATTTGAAGTTTTACGGTAATATTGTGTAAAATAAGTGATGTAATTGCTGTATCTCAAATTGCATTAAATAACAACAACAATTTATATTGTACTATTGTACTTTAACTTTATTTCTTTCAAGTTTGTTGCCAAGGTAAACATTTGTTTTTAATAGGCGGAAGTTTTGTATTTCATTTTATGTCAGCCTAAATGTAATGGAATTCATATAGCCTATGTAATATTTAAATAAATGCAAAAATAAACCTCCTTTAGCATATGCTAAATTAATAAATGCGTTATAGTTAAAGTAATTGTGATATTCATTAAGATTAATTTTGTTTATAGTCTACTACATTATTGGGAAATTATTGTGAATATTTATTTGATATATTATCTAGCCATGTTATCCTTTCTACTCTGTTTTAAATATTATTTTATGCATGGATGCAGGTTTTCAAGGGCAGCTCTTCTTTGGTAGAATCTGGGTCCTTTGAATGAGAAATTTCTGTTCATTAGTCATGCGTATTCATTAGTCTCCAATTGTAGACTGTTCAATCCTCTGAATGGCTTTAGGATCAATAGGAGGAGGTGAAAGGGTAATTGATTTCATCGGTCACTGATGTTATGTTGAGGTTTGCATCTATTTGTATATGTAAAAATTGGTACAGAGGTGTATTAATGTGCAGAAAGTGATATTGCTTTGGTTTAATATTATTCTCACTGTAATATACACTAAACTGAGCATCAAGGTTAAGGGAAACCTATAGATATGCCTTGAGTGTTTCAAATCAGTCACTCAGGATATCATATGATATCATGGTGGTTCGCCAGACCTCTACATTCTTGCACTTATATACGGTAGCTGTGAGATATGAGAAAGAGTTAAAATTGAAAATGAACACCTTTTTGCTGTGCGCACAGAAAACGGGTCTGTGGAAGTTACTCTAGAGGGAGTTATTCATTTTCCACTGTGAATAGCATGTATGGGACTGAGTGTAGCACTGGCTCATGGTGCAGTATCTATAAAAAACATCAGCCGTAGGAGGGAGACACACACACACACACACACACACACACACACACACACACACACACACACACACACACACACACACACTCAAAATCTAATTTGATTAAGCACAGCCACTCTCACTGTTTTCCCCACAGCATGCTGAGCAAGCTTAACAAATGGATATTAAAGGCCGTTCACATCCTTTACCTCTTGTCTTTGTTGGTCGATTTCAATTAAGCAACAAAAAAATTGGGCTAAATTGCTATGATGATGATATCTTTGGTTATGCATGAGGATGCAAATATTTTCCTTCAACCTGCAGTGCAGCATGGGATGTGTAATACTTTATCTGCTATTGCAGTTTTTTGGTCGCTGGGGTCATTTTGTTTTCATGTTTTCTGAGTAGTTTAAATGCAGTGTATGTGATTGATGGTTGTGAATTGAGCTTTGTGGTATGACGTATTATGTAGCCATCGGAAGTTCATAAAGTGATGCAACAATACTCAGAAAGGCTGTGGCGTTTAAACAATGGTCAATTGGTACTAAGGTGCCCAAAGTGTGCCAAGGAAAAAATCCCCCACACCATTACACAACCACCAGCCTGAACCGTTAATACAAGGCAGGATTGATCCATGCATTCATGTTGTTTATACCAAATTCTGACCCTACCATCTGAATGTCGCAGCAAAAACTAAGACTCATCAGACTAGGCAACGTTTTTCAATCTTCTATTGTCCAATTTTGGTGAGTCTGTGTGAATTGTAGCTTCATTTTGCTGTTCTTGTCTGACAGGATTGTCACCGGTGTGATCTTCTGCTGCTGTAGCCCATCTGCTTCAAGGTTCGAAGTGTTGTTCATTCAGAGATGCTCTTCTGCAGACCTCGGTTGTAACAAGTAGTTATTTGAGTTACTGTTGCCTTTCCATCAGCTTGAACCAGTCTGGTCATTCTCCTCTGACATCAACAAGGCATTTTCTCCAACAGAGCTGCCGCTCACTATTTTCTCTTTTTCAGACCATTCTCTGTAAATCCTAGAGATGATTACGCGTGAAAATCCCAGTATATCAGCAGTTTCTGACCAACAACCATCAATATTCAAAGTCACTCAAATCACCTTTCTTCTCTATTTCTGATGCTCAGTTTGAACTTCAGTAGATCATCTTGACCATGGCTGTGTCCGAAGTCACCGTATTCATCTAATTAATTTAAAGCATCAAATATTTATTCATTATTGTAGAGTTTGTTGTACTGCCTTTTAACTGATGATCATTTTAATATCATGCACAGTGCAGATGTGGGTTTGTTTATTACCTCAGGAAGAGCGTCAGGTAGATTAACTGGGCCTGCCGTTTCCTTTTCACTATCCTAAACAATGACCATAAAACAATGAAAACTAAGCTCTCCTGACTTCCCAGAAAAACCCTGGTTTCGAGGAACAAACTAAGTTTTTTTTCCTCCCAGCTCAAACAGGAAGCGTCTCCGTTCCCCACCCAGCTGTCTCCTGCCTTTTCATGCCCGACACTATCAGAGTGCTTCTGTAGAAATCACGGATCTTGTGTGTGTCGTTCGATCGTGTGTTTGATGTCCTGAAGGCATACGCACTTATCAGAGGAGATGGCAGCGTATCATTTCTCTTTCTGTAATGGAAGATAACACAGCTGTCAAAGCTGTATTTTTTCCAGTTTTTGGATGAAAGTGTGAAGTGTTCTCTGGAAAACAGGACACAGCAGAGACCCACCCAGGCCGAGGTTATGTATCCACACGTTTGCAGATTTTCCAGAGTTTATGTTTTTTCTCTCCATCTCATTTCCCCTTCATAAAGCGAGCAGAGCCACATCCTCTATGATTTTATGAGTAATACACACAGACACGGAGCGAATGGTTGCATCTGATGGATATTTGTCCATTACTTTTTGTGAGGAACTAATTTAATATGGACATCTGCAGGGAGTGGCATGGTTTGTGTTGACATTTTTAGGGAGTAAGGGATCGGTCTTAGCCTTGTAAAACTGCTGATAAATACAGTTTTAACCAGCCTATGTCGTATAAACTAGTCTCTCCACCTGCTCAAGCTGGTTAGGCTCATCTGTTTTACTAATTTTGGGTTTTTGTGTACTTGTCACTGTTTGACTTGGCTGGTAAACCAGCTATGGCTTGCAAACTACCTTAGGATGTTTTATTTAGTTTTTCTCTCCAGCAAGGGAACAAATGCAATGTTTATACAAAATCCCTTTTATTAAACGCTAAAAGCTACTGAACAATACATTACTTACTCTAAGACTGCTAAAGAAGTCTCTTGTTCACTAAGGCTGCATTTATTTGATCATATATACAGTATTACAGTAAATATTAGTACAATTTAAAAGTACTGCTTTCTTTTTGAATGTATATTAAAATGCAATTTATTTCTGTGATGCAATGCTGAATTTGCAGCATCATTATTTCAATCTTCAGTGTCACATGATCCTTTAGAAATCATTCTAAAAAACTGATTTGCTGCTCAAGTAACATTTCTTGATATTATAATATTGAAAACAGTCGTGCTGCTTCATATGTTTGTGGAAACCGTGATACATTTTTTGATGAATAGAAAGTTCAAAAGAACAATATTTATTTGAAATAGAAATCCTTTATAACAAATGTGTCACTTTTGATCACTTTATTTAGTTTATGGCATGCATGTGAGGAGAAGTTGTTCCTAATCTACAACTATGTTCATGCATATCTACAGCTTTTATTTGTGGCTTTGTGCACTTTTTGATTTGTATGATTTGAGTATTTCCAGAAAAAGGGCTGTTGTGTGACATCCTAAATCAACAGTATCATCCCATTTTGTACAGTGTGCATATTGTGAAAGTGATACTGGCTGTGCTTGTCTGGCACAGAACCAGACTCACTCTATCTCCCACAGCCAGTCCGGTCTGAAACCACCATTGAATTAGTCACAGTCCGCTCAGCATCCTATCCAAAAATTGTACCCCCTCCATTTTTTCCAGTGTTCTCAAAAGGAGACTATAAACTGAATCTGTTCTGTCTCAATAAAACAGGCATTCATGCAGAAGATTAAAGGTGTTTGATTGTAGGCACACACCGTATCCACTTCCAGCTTTGTAATGGATGCATGCTGCATTTAACTGAGAGGAAATTGATACAGTGGACTATAGCAGCATAAAAACTGAACCTCATACATGACTGATTTGTATGGGATTCTATTGATTTCTTTAGTTTAAGCTAAAGACAGGATACTAGTTTAATAATAGTACAAACATTTTTATGTTTTTTAGTTTTCGGGTTGTAAGTATATCTCAAATATGTTTTGGTCACAATGCATTATTGGATTGCTGCTATCCAAAAGGTATTTTAGATCAGCGGACAATTATGATGCTTTAAATTCATAGTTTTGAATACTGATGTGATTGTTGTATTATGGGATGGTGCAGTTCTATGCACATGTCCTCTGAATTTTTCATTGGCCATATTTGTTCATGTTGTAAAACTGAGGCATCAGCTGTTTCTCCTCAATTCTTCATCTGCTATAAAAACCCTGTGCTTGTTTTGACATTTAGATTTAAGATTCTATATATACTTTCTGGATTCATTCATGGCTAATATTTCATCTACTGGTCTTTCAGTTCATATCGCTCTTCCATGAGCATAATGTACCCGTCAGATGTGACTGGGGGTCTGTTGTGATTGTGAAATCTGTTATTCTTAATATTCCTAATGAGAACGTTTACTCAGACAGGCAGAAACGTCCCACGGGGTCAAGAGCAAGCCCATTTTGCAATTTGTTAGAGCTAGTCAATCTTAATTATGCTTCTCCTTCCTGTCCTAACAGGATCTCTCTGGGGTGCTGTACTCCATTTCATCTGCTCATTTCTACATGCCATTTTCCATTGTACCCGTGGATGTGATGTCGTGGCATCTTGAATCAAAATGATGTGTCCGCTATAGGGCTGGGTGATATCTGTATTCACAATACATAAAAATTTTGCTAAAAGAAAATTAAGCCCATTTATCAAACCTTTTAAGATTTAGCATTTTTGCACATTTTCCCCTGCATTTTTCATTCCGGTAAAGCAAAATCTCATCTTTCATAGCTGTACTGCAATATATGTATACTATATGTACACTATGTGTTTTAATATACATACACAGTATATGCACATTTTTACAAATATTGACACATGTTTTAATAGTGTCTCTGATGTAAACTTCAGTAGCAAAAACAAAAGTTCGTAAGTACAATTAATTCTCATGAATCAGTTCAAACTCTCTATTCCAATGAATGGGTTCGAAACTCGTTTGAATCATCACCCAAAAAATGCAGTAAATACAAGTAAAAATATATGTAGGTAAATATCGCTTTTTATTTTGATTCTATTCTATTCTATTCTATTTCTCCATTGGATTTACTGTGTTCTTTAGTTAATTCAATGGAATTGTTGTTCGAAGATGCATATGCTTTATTAGGCAGTGTTAGTGTTTGATTTGAATTATGCGCAGCACTTACATCAGAAAGGGTCGGTTTGTCATTTGAGATTACCAGAAAGTTACCAGTCAGTTTTTATGTGTATTCAAGACTAGTGTTGTGGTAATTTTAGTCTTGGTGTTTCTCTGTCGGTGATGAACGCTGTGAACCCCCCCCTCTACCCCCCACACCCCCCATACGCTCCATTCCCCCTCCTCTCCGCTGCTTCTCATGGCTGGAAGTGCACTGCAGCATCCAGAGACTGAGAGGCAGCTCGCGCTCACATCAGGGGTACACCGATCCTGAGTCGAGCGCTGGTTGAGAGAGAATCGAACGACTGAATGAAGAGGGACTGGTAGTTTCACTTTGGATTCGCAGGCTGGCTTTCTTTTATCCTCCTGACAGGACCATAATTGAATCGAGAGTGCTGGGATATTGTAGAAGGACGTTCAGGGTACGAGGTACGAACCAGGATGGCCCGTCTGAACTGGTGCTTCGCGGCTCTTCTCAACTGGGGGAAGTTCCTCTTCTTTTGCCTCTTTCCGCTTAAACTGTCCAGGCCGGGGAAGGTAAACCTGCCTCCTCAAGTACAGTTGCATGACCTCTTTTTGAACCTCTTTTCATGTTTACTGTTTGATGTATTTACCTGTTTGTTCTTGACCTGATGACACGGCGTAATCCACAATGTCAATCACTAAGAGGATGCATAGGTTTTTAGAGCCACAACACTCTGCTTAAGTGAATGTCCTTTAATATCTGGAGGTTGTGGTACGTGTGAAATATTGCAGGTTGTAAAATGTCATCTCGAGCTCACCGTGTGCTTTTACAGCCACTCAATTGATTATCATAACAATGAGCTGCTCGTGTGCATGACTAAATGGTTCCTATTTCAACACTTAGAGCTCCATAGAAGTAAATCCAATACCACAAAGGCCTAATGCACTGATCCAATTGTACATTTGTTTACATTCACTTTAGGTATAAATTAAATGTTTTTATATAAACGTCCCACATGCTCTTACTAAATTGATTTGTGCTGTACTATAAGTTGACTGCTGAAGTAAATGGGTTCATCCAATAATATTTGTTTTATTGTTAAACTCTGGGAAATTTACAGTGCAGTTTCATCTCTCTCTTGGAGCATTTGGCTTCTCACATCTCAAAACAGGCTGAGTGACTACGGTATAATATTTAATAGAAATAAATACATATAATAGTATTTATACTTATTGCCTCAATATCAATGGTTTCAGGAATTGTTTAAGGTACTGTTTTGTCCCATACTCCTGTATAAGTGTCCTCTAATGAACTGTGAGAGGTACTGCAACTTGTGATTGGGCAATCTCTTTATTTCTTTCTGGGTCATCATAAAATGCAAACTCTATCGGGATTCACTTCTTCGATTGTCTCAGAATAACCCCTCAGATTGTCTTTGATTGTTCACACTTGTCTCAGATTTGCATGCCGCTTTTCTCCTGTTTATGGTCCATTTTAAAGAAATGAATACTTTTATGTAGAAAGCACACATTAAAGTGATCAAATGTGACGGTACATACATTTGTAATATTACAAACGATTTCTTCTTCAAATAAATGCTGTTCTTTTGAACCTTCTGTTCATCAATGACCCAAAGAAAATGTACTCTAAAATATGAAGCAGCACAACAGTTTTCAACATTGATAATAATAAGAAATATTTCTTAAATCATCATATTAGAATGATTTCTGAAGGATCATGCGACACTGAAGACTGGAGCAATGATGCTGAAAATTCAACACTGCATCACAGGAATAAATGACATTTTAAATATTAAACAGCTATTTTAAAATGTAATAATATTTCACAATGTTACTATTGTTTTCTTTGTATTTTGACACAAATAAACGCAGCCTTGGTGAGCATAAGATACTTATTTTAAAAGCATAAAAAATCGAACCGATATTGCATGCAGTTAGTTTTTCCTGCATTCTTTTAAGTCGCTTTGAATAAATGAATCTACCGAATGCATAAATGCAAATGACAAATTGCATTGTGTTATGAATGTGATACAAGACATTCAGTACTAGAACTGTATTTTTTAGGCATTATTCATCTTCCTCTAAAATCTAATCTTTGCGCCATGTGCCTTCATCTTCCCCATTCGTATTGGCACGTTTGGACTCTGTCAAAAATGATGTTTTCTGGATGATAATCCATGCATGTCAAATGAGCATTTAGCATGGATAAAGAGCACTCGATATCTGCGGTGTACAGACCATTGTACCAATTCCACATTGGCTCAAGGCCTGCATACAACCAAATGCTTATCATGGCTCACTGCAGAATGCTTGACAATGAAGGATTTTGGGACAGTGGTGAATTTTGGTGATTTGGTCTGCTCTGCACTCTGAATATGAGACCAGGCTGCTTGGAGAAAGGCCAGAAACGTCTTTGTGCTTGTATCTGCTGGTCTGGCCACAAATCAAGCATCCACAGAAACACCAGACATGTGTAGAGAATGAGGGAGGCAAAAGAGACACGGACAAAAGGGTCAGAGATGTATTTACGATTGTTCATATAACAGCAGCGGATATTACCAGCCATTGTGACAATGAATGAGGGGCTCTGAGGACGTGGTGAACAGTGTTATTAGACTTTTGACATAAAGTCTGGTCCAGTTTGCAGCATATTCTAGCCAGAAATCGCTTAGGACTTTATTAACAGTTTTTTTGCAGTTCTCTGTGGTGCCACTAGTGGCAGAAACATCATTTCAGATTTCTGCTTTAATTGTGCATAGATAGCTTGTAGTATTGTGCTGTCTTTATAAGAAACAAAGTCAGTATGTCCTGCTCAGCCGTTGGTACATGGAGAGGGTTGGCGGACATAATGTGATCTTTGCAAGCATTTCTCTTTCACCCTAAAATCAATTTCAGGATATTGACATTTTGATTGCGGTCCTTGCAGTTTTCATCTGGCATTTATCATTGGGCAAGATGAAGCAATTTTCCTCTCATTTGCCTAATGTCCTTTCTGCTCGTAAATTAAACGGCACTCACACACTTGGCAGAGGGAGACGAGTAGGTCATCTGAGTTGGACGTAACGTCCTTAACACCATCTCTGATAGAAACCTTTATGCTAAATGCACACTGGCCACATATCACACATATGACATATATATATATATATATGGATGGATGGATGGATAGATAGATATTGAATTGATACTTTATATATTTGTATCCTATATAATTTGTTTATATAGCCTATATATATATATATATATATATATATATATACAGGTCCTTCTAAAAAAATTAGCATATTGTGATAAAGTTAATTATTTTCCATAATGTAATGATAAAAATTAAACTTTCATATATTTTAGATTCATTGCACACCAACTGAAATATTTCAGGTCTTTTATTGTTTTAATACTGATGATTTTGCCATACAGCTCATGAAAACCCAAAATTCCTATCTCAAAAAAATAGCATATTTCATCCGAACAAATAAATAAAGTGTTTTTAATACAAAAAAAGTCAACCTTCAACCAGTTCAGTTATGCACTTAATACTTGGTCGGGAATCCTTTTGCAGAAATGACTGCTTCAAAGCGGCGTGGCATGGAGGCAATCAGCCTGTGGCACTGCTGAGGTGTTATGGAGGCCCAGGATGCTTCGATAGCGGCCTTAAGCTCATCCAGAGTGTTGGGTCTTGCGTCTCTCAACTTTCTCTTCACAATATCCCGCAGATTCTCTATGGGGTTCAGGTCAGGAGAGTTGGCAGGCCAATTGAGCACAGTAAACCATTTACCAGTGGTTTTGGCACTGTGAGCAGGTGCCAGGTCGTGCTGAAAAATGAAATCTTCATCTTCATAAAGCTTTTCAGCAGATGGAAGCATGAAGTGCTCCAAAATCTCCTGATAGCTAGCTGCATTGACCCTGCCCTTGATAAAACACAGTGGACCAACACCAGCAGCTGACATGGCACCCCAGACCATCACTGACTGTGGGTACTTAACACTGGACTTCAGGCATTTTGGCATTTCCTTCTCCCCAGTCTTCCTCCAGACTCTGGCACCTTGATTTCCGAATGACATGCAAAATTTGCTTTCATCCGAAAAAAGTACTTTGAACCACTGAGCAACAGTCCAGTGCTGCTTCTCTGTAGCCCAGGTCAGGCGCTTCTGCCGCTGTTTCTGGTTCAAAAGTGGCTTGACCTGGGGAATGCGGCACCTGTAGCCCATTTCCTGCACACGCCTGTGCACGGTGGCTCTGGATGTTTCTACTCTAGACTCAGTCCACTGCTTCCGCAGGTCCCCCAAGGTCTGGAATCGGTCCTTCTCCACAATCTTCCTCAGGGTCCGGTCACCTCTTCTCGTTGTGCAGCGTTTTTTGCCACACTTTTTCCTTCCCACAGACTTCCCACTGAGGTGCCTTGATACAGCACTCTGGGAACAGCCTATTTGTTCAGAAATTTCTTTCTGTGTCTTACCCTCTTGCTTGAGGGTGTCAATGATGGCCTTCTGGACAGCAGTCAGGTCGGCAGTCTTACCCATGATTGCGGTTTTGAGTAATGAAACAGGCTGGGAGTTTTTAAAAGCCTCAGGAATCTTTTGCAGGTGTTTAGAGTTAATTAGTTGATTCAGATGATTAGGTTAATAGCTCGTTTAGAGAACCTTTTCATGATATGCTAATTTTTTGAGATAGGAATTTTGGGTTTTCATGAGCGCTGTATGGCAAAATCATCAGTATTAAAACAATAAAAGACCTGAAATATTTCAGTTGGTGTGCAATGAATCTAAAATATATGAAAGTTTAATTTATATCATTATTACTTATCACAATATGCAATTTTTTTTAGAAGGACCTGTATATATATATATAGCACGTATGTGTGCATATATATTTTACAATTATGTTGACAATTAATACAGTATATATAAATAATATTAATGTACTGTAATTTATATGTGCACACACATCAAGAAATTTATAAAAAAATTGTTATACTTAAAATTCACATGTTTGTTTCACTTTATTTGTGAGGACATTGCATAGAAAATATCATTAACCTGATATAAAATCAATGTCTATCACCTAAACGAACCGCTACACCTAAACCTACTCATCACAGAAACATGTGCAAAACACTAGATTTAAATTAAAACTTTTAAAACCGATTTATAAGTCAAATGCAAATGTCAGCAAAATGTCCTCACTAGTCTGTTGTCATATCTCACTATATAATGACATTTGACGCTCACAAGTATACACACACACACACACACACACACACACACGCACACACGCACACACACACACACACACACACACACGCAGACACACACACACACACACACACACACACACACACACACACACACACACACACACACACACACACACACACTATTCTAAGTGCATAGAGATCTCACAAGGTTTTTTGAATAGGGCACATGTTACAGCTTAATATGAACATGTATGGTCTTGTTTTCTCATTCTTTAAATCATTGTTCAGTGTGTATTGAGTTAAACATTTACTTACAATGTCAAAGAAAGGAGATCGTCACTGTGGCATGAGTAATGTTATTAAGTCATGCGGCACTTTTCATTAGTAATAGCAGTGTATTAGATATCAGGTAATTATGTGAGTATGGAGTTCTCACAGTTACTGAGGATGAGATAACACACCCGTGAGCTTCTGATGAGGATCTGGCCCGGCGCTGGTTCCTTTCAAACCTGGTAAACATACATATTACATTTAAAGTTTGACAAGCAGAGAACCACAATGATGGGGGGAAAAGACATCTGGATTTCCTGAGTTTTCAAGCAAGATAAGTTTGATAAGCGTAGGGTTTGCTCGTTTGCTTTGGCTCTCACAGCGGTGGTGTGTAATAGGTTAGAATGACATCAAGCCACTGGAGGATTCAGACCCTCGTGTTTTTCCGATAGTGATTGTGAGAGGAGACATGTTTACGCTTTTTGTGTTTGCTGGGAGGGTGTGTGTGTGTGTGTGTGTGTGTGTGTGTATGGGCTAGTCCTTTCAGAAAGACCACTTAGGAAAACGTGCTGTTACACGTGAAGTCAGAGTGGGTGTATCTTCATTGTTTTCCACGAATGGAAGAGAAGAACAGATGCTGTGTGTGTGTGTGTGTGTGTGTGTGTGTGTGTGTGTGTGTGTGTGTGTGTGTTTGGGGGGCAACCATCCATAAGAGAATATTCAACAATTGATGTCACTTCATTGCAAAACACAGTCATTGAAAACAAGTAATATTTTAATTTAGCACTCGACGATCCTATCTTTCTTAAGCCGGGTGCACACTGTGCGATTTATTATAGTCCTTTACGATTGTTGCTTGTCAGACTGTA
This sequence comes from Semotilus atromaculatus, assembly GCA_031834385.1. Classification (NCBI taxonomy): domain Eukaryota; kingdom Metazoa; phylum Chordata; class Actinopteri; order Cypriniformes; family Leuciscidae; genus Semotilus; species Semotilus atromaculatus. The sequence continues at coordinate 39,279,761 of JAULUF010000055.1, read as the reverse complement.
TGAACATGATCCTCGCTGTAAGTCATGTCACACTGTAAGATCTCAGTTGTCATAAATGTCAGACTGTCTGGCAGTCAGGACGTGTTAAAAACGGACGGACGCACGCAAGAAAACTTGTCCTGAGTTTTTACATCATCAATCAATGACACGCTCGTGATGTGAGCTGTGTTACACGCGGGATTAAAATGGTGGAGACTAAGAAATCTTGAACGTTTATTTTGGTCATGGCTTGTCTTGAAAAACAAAGACAATTTGACAGTGTGCACCCGGCTCAGTGTAAAATCCACACGTAAAACTATATTGAAAAAAACTTGTTGTAGGATTTACTTTGAAGCAAATTTTCACTCAGAGGTTGCTAGTAAATTTCTCCAATTATTACACAAGGCAAGTTACATTTTAAAATAAATTTTTTTTTAAGTAGAAACCTTCGAAATTTTGTTCCTAACCTGTATGAGTTTCTTTGTTCTGTTGAACACAAAGGAAGATATTTTGAACAGTTGACAGTAGCCATTCACTTCCATAGTATTTATTTTTTTTTTTCTACCATGGAAGTCAATGGCTACCATTAACTGTCTGGTTACAAACATTCTTCAAAATATCTTCTCTTTAGTACAACAGAACTCATACAGGTTGGAACAACATTGGGGTAAGTAAATGATGACATAATTTGCCTTTTTGAGTGAATTATCCCTTTTAATAAACTTTGAAGAATCCCTTTTTACAGTATAATGTTAGAGATGCACTGAAATTATGGCTTGCAAACAGAGAAAATAGATTGAAAATATTAGTCTAAAACATTTGAGAAGGAGAAAACCAGTGTAGTAGTGCATGTTATTCCCATGCAAATAACATAAAACAGCCTGTCCACGCAAATATATCAAAATCTCTACTGGATGTCGCATTTCTGCAACCAGCCCTGCTCTCCTCCTTTTTCCTGTCCTCCCATACTTCCTTCCTTCCTCTGCTCCTTTAATCCTCATCCCTGTCCTCTAGCTAAAAAGCAATCGCTCCATCTCAGTCAGTACTGTCCCCAGTCTGTACTCGACCCCGTTTGACACAGACTATCCGGTCGGAGAGAACGAAAGAAAGAGAAAGCTTTATTTCCATAATGGAGGCAATACGAATAATGCTTGTGTTTTATCTGCAAGGAAAGACTTTGCTGAAGGTCGAAGCCATGTCGATGCTGTGTGTTCTTCAGGCTCCTCCTCCAGCGTCTGTCACTCAGATTGTCTCTCTGATCCTGTGTCTCTCAGACGTGATTCTTTTTTTCTTTCGGTGTGACATTTGACACTTTTATTTAAGGGCATTTTTACACTAGAGCTCTTGGTTCTTTGGACGTCAGAGTTCAGGCTGTTTGCTTTGAGTTAAACTGGCTTTGCACTCATAAAGTGGTAAAACAATTTTTTGGATATTATTCTTACTTGGGCTGAAAGGAAGTGTGACAATGCTGAGAATTTTTATCGGTAACAATTTATTTTACAGTGTCACTGTTACATGTGCAGCTACTATAGTAATAACTATAAATTATTCATAATTACATGCAACTAACCCCAAACCAAACCCTAATCCTAACCCTATAGTAAGTACATGTAGTTGTTTAATCTATCTCAGTACTTACAGTAAATTACAGTGTTACAAAGACACCTTAAAGTGTAATATTTGCAGTAATGCAGGAACTTTGAGTCAGATTCGAATCAAATGCTGCTTAGTCACTGCAAAGAGAAAAAAAATGACTTGAATCAATACACACTCTACTGTTCATAACTTTCGGGTCTGTATGTTTTTTGATGTTTGTGAAAGAAGTCTTTTACTGCTCACCACGGCTGCAAACAGTAATATTGTGAAATATTATTACAGTTTAAAATAGCTTCTTTCTTTTTGAATATATTTAAAAATGTAATTTATTCCTGTGATGCAAAGCTGAATTTTCAGCATCATTACTCCAGTCTTCATTCAGAAATCATTCTAATATGATGATTTGCTGCTCAAGAAACATTATTATTATCAATGTTTAAAACAGTTCATAGTTTTGTCAAAACCACGATACATTTTTGATAGTTTTGATATGAATAGAAAGTTCAGAATTTGAAATAGAAACCTTTTTAACTTTATAAATGTCTTTACTGTCACTTTCCTCATACTGAATAAAAGCATTTAAATTGTTAATAAAACTATGAATTAATTAATTTATACTAATTTACAATGGAGAAAATGCCTGTAATGATGTTATACATGTTAAAGGTGCCTCATTTATAACCCTTTTTTTATAGAAAATATTGTACCATTTATGAAATTCTGTTTCAGACTAAAAACTTCCATTGAGTGAAATGAGCAAAAGCTTGTTTGATAGTACGACTGACAGTAAACAGTTGCTGAGGTAGATGTGATGTCAGTAATGTGTGTGAGGTTTAGAGAATGGTCATCTGAGTGTGTAGTTTCTCAGTTCTCATCATAGACACTAGAGGTCGCTCTGCCAGCTCTCGTCCTCTCAGATCATTGGTCTATGACACAGAAATGTACAGGTGGCCTTCTTTTGCACTCGAAACATAAGTTCCTATAATCACTTCTCCAGGCTCACATACTGTGACGGAGCGTTTCCTCTCACCGCTCTTATCGGACTGTGTAAAGCTGTAAAGTGGCATGTTGACTGTGCTAATCTGTGTCTTTGTGGTGACCTTTTCTTCCCCTCAGTGATTTACAATCCACCGCATGCAAACACACAACCTGAAGATATAGTGTGATGGATTTTTTTCTGATATTTGTCAGAAATAATGATTGCAATAACAGTAGTACAGAGATTTATGTGAAAGAAAATGCATGTTTGGTTGGTTGGTGCTTATATTATATTACTAAGTCTATTTGGACCTTCTTTCTGAAAAGAATCAGATGTCATTTTTGTCGATTTTGGCATTTACTTTTGCTGTGTGTGTGTTAGTTAATGTGAGTTTCCTCTTTGGGAGAGCAAAAATGAACATTTACAGTGACGGCAGAACACCTCATGGCATGTTTATGTGTTGTGTGAAGAAATGCTTTGACTTCTTGCAGCACGTTGTTGAAAAAGCATGTTTTGTTCACCATTGAAGGTAGTTTATTTTTGGTCAGTGAGCTAACCCAGGAGGACATATTTGCACGTTTTACTTTGTGAAACTGTAAATATGCCATGTAAACTATATTGCTCCTGGTCATATATACCTAAAGATATTTGTGCCAGCACCTGTGGCCTGTTGTGGGCAGCTTGAGTTACTCTGTTCTCATGTTTCCATTACGTTTGCCATTACAGTAAAGACTGCTATTTTCATTGTTTTGGCCTCAGACAGAGTAGATGTTGTTTGCTTGTAAGAGCACTAGTGTTGGTTTTGGGGTCTTGGAGGGCTGTGCTTTCATTCTGTATCTCTATGACTGTGTTCAGGGGCCTCATTTATAAAACTTTGCGTAGGATTTGCGTCAGAAGTGGCGTACGGATGAAACATAGGACGTGCGTACGCACAGAAATATTCGGATTTATAAAACCGTGCGCACGCACGTCCTACGCAGTTTTCCCTTAATAAATCACAATCAATTCTAAATGTAGCGCAGCTTTTGCGGCTTCATGTAACGCCCATAGTTGCCCATAAATAGTCCGCGAAACGCCCACAAGTTAATATTCATCGATTGCGAAATCATGGCAAATACAGAGAGGAAAACCAATAAACTTAACTTCACTCAATGTGAAGTAGAAATGATCGTTGGCGAGGTGGAAGAGAGGAGTAAAATGTTGTTTTACATTTTACAGGGCACAGTGTGGGCATTACTAATGCCAAAAAGGCACTTGAGTGGCAAAAGGTTGCAGACGCCGTTAATGCTGCAGCCTCACAACCTCGGACCGTGGCCGAAATAAAGAAGAAATGGTCGGACATCAAAGTCGATGCAAAAAAGCGTCTAGCGCTCCATTACGCATTGTGATGGCATCATGGCATTTTATTACCATCCATTTGATTGCATCTGACAAGCAACAGATGTGTTATGAGGATGAATTGCATAACATGGCAATATTATTGCAGAACATATTTCACTTTTCTTTTTGCAAATATGTGTTAATTTGCATTTCTGTTGAAATCTTCGTTTGATTTTTTTGTTTTACACTGCAGATCGATCAAACGGGTGTTCGTGTAGGCTGTTAATTGTAAGACTTGGTTTGTGAAGTCTATTTATGAGAGGCAGTATTGCCATTTCTTTTACACAACGGTCTACAGTTTCACACACTTTCACGTGTTTCTTCCATCTGCCGACGGTGTCGCCATTTCTCATTTCACCCGTTTTTGTGCGTACGCCTGGGTCAGAGCTTGCGTGAAGGACCGCACATTTTCCCGTCAAGTTTGCTTTTTATAAATACCAATTATTGCGTAGAGAGCGGCGTACGCCTTCTTTTGTGCGTACGCAACGTTTATAAATGAGGCCCCAGGTGTTAGACTGCATGTTATGACTTGATGAATAAACAAGATAATTTTACACATGCACTAAGAAGGCCTTGACATCCCATATGCAGCAATAAATATACTGTATGCCTGTATATACACACAATTTAAAATAACGTTGTAACAAGTTTTCATATTGAATATATTTTAAAATGTAATTTTTCTTCTGTGATGACAAAGCTGTCTTCAGTGTCACGTGATCCTTCAGAAATCATTTTAATATGCTGATTTGCTGCTCAAGAAACATTTATTATTACAATTTTATTTCAGGATTCTTTGATGAATAGAAAGAAATCAAATAAATGTATACTTTTATTCAGCATGGATGCATCAAATTGGCCAAAAGACATTTGTAATATAATTATAAATGTAAGTACTGTATATTCGATTAGAAAAGTTATTTTAAATTGCAATAATATTTCAAAATATTACTGTTTTTTTAATCAAATAAATGCAGCCTTAGTGAGTATAAGATACTTCACTTCTTTTAAAAACATTAAAAAACCTTACCGATCCTAAACTTTTTTCCAAGTTTTTTTTTTCTTTCCGCTGAAGTGTCACTTAAGCTTTCAGTGTCATAGGTTGTAATTGTAATTCAAACGTTGTTTGTTTCATTTTTCACAAAGAACCAGCTGTTTTAATAGCTGTTTTCAGAGGAATCCCCAAATATATAATGGATGAAGTAAAAAAAAAAAAAATATATATACTTAATTCAATACATGTTATAAACCACTTTTCATGTGATTTGTTGAATCAGGATTTTTTTATTGATTCATACTGATTCATGCAAATTAATTTAACTTACCAATTGTAATTTAGAAATTTTCACTACTTAAAATATTTAAGGTGTAATATCTGAAACTGAAAAGTCTTTATAAAAATGTAATGGCTAAATAAAAAAGGCTATTATATATAATATACATAATTATATTAACAATATTGCTGAAATTTATATCATTAGCAGATCATTGGAAATGCATCGTGAATTTAATATCCTCCAGCAGTAAGTTTCATTAGCTTCAGCTGTGTTCTTCAAGTTCCTTGCTTCTGTAAAGAAAGGCTCAGCTCTTCAAATCATCCCTTTTCTCCCCGTTTTGACCCCAATCTCCTTTAATGCGCTGCATCTGAGGCCGGATATTATTTCCGATATTGTATTGCTTCTCATCTGATTCATGTTCTCGAAATAGAGCCGAGTGAAAGCGCATCACGACCGTTCTGTGTGTGTATATTTAGCCGGTCTATTGACCAGAGCGGAACTCATAAAGGGATTGATCTGCTTGAAGAATAAAAATGGATGCTTTCACAGCCTCAGGCTTTGAGGTGCTGTGGGGAACGGATGGTTTTCCTGGGACTAATCCTGCACTTATCATCTTTTCTCTAGCCTGACTAAATCTCAGAGACATTAGAGACTTCTGTCAGACGCAGTGAACTCTAAGAATGAGACCTCAAAGTTCAAGGCAATTACTGAAACACGTCTCACTGGTGGCTGTGCATGAATCTTCTGCGGTCCGTAAAAGTGGACATTTGTCTCGTCAGCCTTTGAAAACCTTTCTTACATAGCATTTCTGACCATCAGCAAAAACTCCCGTCCATTTCACAGTTTATTCTGTTTAAGGAGCACACTTGGACAAGAAAAAGAAAAATGTAAAGCAAGGAACCATGGTTCGTTTGGTTTGATGTGCCATGTAGGACTGGGAAGATACTTTGATTAATTGCTGGTGTAGATATAATACCACTGTAATTAGTTGTTTACCAACAATTAGTCGACCATTGTGATCAATCATACAACAAATTCTACTAGGTAGGTCTGTTATTCTTGATTTTGTAATAATAATAATAATAATGTTGTTGTTATTGTAATATTAATAATAATTATAATTATTGTTATATTTAATTTAATTTATTTATTTAATTTTATTTATTTAAAGCTACACTGTGTGATTTTTACCCCCATCTAGCGGTGAAAAGGTATATGACCATCCAGTGAATATTAGTTTCTGTTCCTCTCAATTGACCCTTCGCGTGGAGCTTGATTGACAGGTGTTCTAACCAATCATACTTCGCCATCCGCCATTTTGTCCGAAAAAGCAGCCAGTAGAGATAGGAGGATTTGAACTTGGTAAAATGAATATACTGACGCCTTTCCGCGGTTAAAACAACATTACTTCTTATGTTCGTTCATGTTTATTTGATGCTATAAATGAACTAGAAGGAAGAGATGATCGGATCACGAGCAGCTTTAACTGATGCTATACAGCGATCTGTCACGGCACATTAAAGAGCCCCAAAACGGTATTTATTGTTTAAATTTCTTTCAAAAAATGACCACATTTGAAAGCTGAGACTTTGTTTAATATGTTTAATATCAAAAGTAACCGAAAAGTAACCTGGTCTGTCCTGTCTATCCGCGTGTTGTCAGTCTCCTCTCTGCTCCGCGATGTATTTTTCACTGCGTGAGAACATGGTGAGAGCGTGAGAGCGGCGTAGCTTGTCGGAACATAGCGACAGTAACTAAGGAGGGCGGGTCTTTGCGAAGGGTCAATTCCGATTTCATTTTAACTCCTACGGTGGCCAATGTAGTCCAAGATTAACATGGCTTCCAGTTCGACCTCCTCGACACAGTGCCATTGAGTGTTAAAACGCGAAAGGCGAAGCTTGTTGTCCCTCTTTGGCTAATGTACTTTCAAGATGGAGGGGCAACATGGCGGCCGACATTAGAACCCCTCACCCGTATGTATTTTCAATGGCATATTATACACTCACGAGAATACTTTATTACTTGAACGAAGTAAATATACATTAATGAGCACATATATTTTTGAAAGAACTAAGTGTTTTTAGCTAAGAATAAACTAAAAAAGTTACACAGTGTAGCTTTAAAAATGGCTGTTTGTCCATTATGTCGTATCTTGCACTATTTTATATAATGTATTCGTTTATTTTTTACCTTAATCTGTAATTTATTTTACAACTTTTTAAAATGCACCTTTTAAATCCCTGCTTTTTTTTTTTTTTACTCCATCTAGCTGTTTTTGAATTCAAGAATGTATCTAAATGCTTAATCCCTTATTGATTAATCAACCAGTCACTCCAACCGACTAGTTGATTTTGAAAATGTTATTTGTTTTGTTTATTCATGTTTTTAGACCTAGAATACATAGTTCTGCTTGTGGAGATATAGTCTGCTTGCTACTGAGTGCCAAAATAATTTTCTGATTATCTTTCAAATATAACTCTTATATTCAAATATAACCTGCTAAAAACATGCCATTGTTTTCAGGTTGTGTGTAGACAATAACCCTCATGCTGTGACTCACCTCTACCTTTTTTAGCTAGAAATACTTTCTCATGAGAGTTTCTGAAGCTCAAAGATTTACCAGGCTATACATTTACCATGTTTACAGGCATATTTGTGCACCCTGACTGCCTAAATTAGCTTGTCTGTGGCTAATGCAACCCCTAATTACAAATGTGTCCACCGTGTGCCATGATGGACAGGGTGAATGTCCGTGAAAGCAAACAAGACTGACCCCAGGAGAGGTTTCATCTCATCAGTGTGATGAGGAGGAAATGCCAAGGGATTACAGACATCATCCAGAGACAGAGACACCCGCAGTGAGACCACCTTCCCCTCCAGCGGGCCACTGAAGGTTTGATGGGACTGTAATGAAGCTCTGAGCTCTGTTTGCTGTTTGGGTTGCTGTGTGTTTGATGGCCCAGAAAAGCAACACGCTCACTGATATCTGGGGCAGAGACATGTAGCCGTGACATTAAAGGAGATTTACAGACCCAGAGGAAAAGCTCATTGCTCAGAGGTTGCTCTTTTCAGGCTTGTGGAGTTCTCAATCATATGTCGTTCTCTTAAAATCCATTAGGAGACTATAGTTGATGTGTAGTAAGAGTGCAGAGCATTAAACACTCATGTATGTAGTATAGCTCAGATAGCTTGAATAATTTGTTGAGAAGTAATTGACTTAATATTGAAGTTTTGATTGTAGATTGTCTAATGTCTATCTTGTCTATTCTGAGCACAGTTTGAGACATTGTTGAGCTGTCAAACACTTGTGGAGATGCATGTGAAATTACTGCAAATCTGAGAAGACCAAGTCTCAATTTGCTCTCCATTTAATCTCATTATTTTCTAGGAGAAACAATTGAGATATTATTTCATTTGTGACTTCTTAGGAACAATGCATTTCTTAACTCCAGAGTCTTAACGGAGTTTGCAATGATGTTTCATGTGAGTTTTAAATTAGTCTCTGATGTTGCATATTAAAAAAAAGACACACAGACAATTGTTGACTTTGTTATAAAATGAGTGTGGATTTAGTATTGGAAGAATGTGATGAGAAATGTTTGAGTTAATCTTTGACTTTTCATTTCAGACTATCTTGTCAGTTCTGAGCACAGTTTGAGAAATTGTTGAGATTACTAGAGGTGACGTGGGATTGTTGCAAAACTGAGAAGCTAAAGTATTCTCGTTTAATCTCACTATCTCATTTGTGACTTTTCTTTCCTAGGTGCCCAGCCCCAGAGGAACAATGTATTTCTCAGACTTTTCTCTATTATAAATCAGGAGTCTTACTGGAGTTTTCTTGTGAAACGCTAAAAGGAGACGCATTGCAAAGTGAGATTGCTGAAAATCTCCAAAACAATCACTCAAGACCATTTACTTTCCTTTTTAATCTCCGTTTAGGAGAAACAATTGAGATGTTTAAAAAGTTCCATTCGTAGTGGCCCAGAGATGCATGTTAATGCTTAGGAATTTCTCTTTTATAGCTCAGACAATTTGGCTTTAGAAGAGTTTGTTGATAGACATTGCAAAGAGAATATCAGTCCATTTACTTACCTTTTATCTCTTTTTTTATAGAAGAAATAAAGAGTATGTGACATTTCGTTCACAGGGGCCGATTTTAATGCTCAAAGATACCTCAGCTCAGATCATTTCATTTAGAACTAAGATCATTTTCAAATCTCAGTCTTTTGACTCTTGGCAATGCTGTCGAGAACTCGTCTTATCTGAAACTCTGGAAACGTGACATTACGAAGTCTTTTTCTCAGTAGACATATCTTGAGACACAATCTAAGAGAAACAATTGAGACTTTCAGAGATCCTTCTTTCCTGTGGGTATATTTGCCTCTAGGATGAGATGAGAACGAGCGAGCACGCTTTGAGAAAATCTGCTCATGGGGGAGGATAGAGAGGAAAGCAGGGGGTGGAAGATGTGAATGAAAGTAAGACTGAAGAGAGAGACACGGAGAGAGGAGGGGCTAAAGCCGCCAAGGAGAGCAGTGGGGAGAAATAAAGAGGCTCTCAGTCACCTCCCCCTCTCTCGCCGAGCTATACATGACCCCAAAAAAAGAGAGAGAGAGAGAGAGAGAGAGACGGAAAGAGGGAGGGCTCCTGGAATAAGAGAGTGGCGAGGAAGACAGTTCAGTTGATGCAGCTCTCCTCAGCGTGTCATGGGTCTGTGGAGTGTTGTGGGACCAGCGTGTGGAATAGTTATGTGTCCTGTGCCGGATCCAGAGGAGAGGAAGCCTTCAGCGTGATTTTGTGATGCCCTCCGTGTCTCTCAGCTTGCCAGCCGCTCTGGCCGGCCGCGCACGCACCTGGGTCTGCCTGTCCTGCATGTTCTGGGTGAGCCTCTTCACTGCATGGGGCAGGTGGGATTGGGGGACAGAGAATTTTCCTGAATAATTCGATGAATTAGATCTGTGCTGGGTCACATTTTAAGTGTCTTTCACTGTTTTGGCGCAAATGGATGTATTTTCTGGACGTTCACTAGCCTGTTGCTCTAGGTTGTGTTTTGAAGGAAGTGAACATTTTGTCATAATTTGTTCACCTCCTTGAAAGTCCAGAATGGTTGTGGAAGAATGTCCAAGCTTCTCTTTTCCATGCGACAACAGTGGATTCACACCACTCAGCTCCAAAAGTGACCGTAAATGTCATTCTTTTAAAGATGATCAGCGATTATCTATGTCTGAGACATGGATGAGATCTCTGTTTTAGAGATTAAATGGAGTAAAGTGTCTTGTGTCCAGAAGATTAAGATACCAAAGAGACCATTAGCAAGATACCAAAATCTGAAATTTTAATATGAACCTAAATATTTCTCATCCATTTCTCATATTGATTTTATTGATCTAAACTTAATTTAAATGTGAGAAGCAGGTGACTTTATGAAAACTTTGTTCTTCTTCATTTAACCTAGTTGTTTTGGAGAAACAATTGAAGGATGAAGGAGATTTCACTTGTGACGTTTCTTTCTTAGGGATCCAGAGGAACGTTTCAGAGATTAGAGATTGTTAATAGATCAGGTCATTTGGCTTTTGAGGAGTTTGTTGAGAAAAAGTTCATATTCAAATCTCTAGGCAAATCAGAGCACGGGTTGAGAAACAAAAGTTCAAGTCCATTTTTTTTTTAACTAAAATATTTCTCATCCAATTCTCATATACATTTTATTTCTCTGTACTTCAATATATTTCAACAATTGTCTTATGTCTCCTAAAACTTTCATGACTTTTGTCCTTTTTGGAGCTTGATAAATTACCATCCTCTTTCGTTGGATGGTAAAGAGCCGCTCTGACTTTCCGATGGGTGAGTAAAGGATGACAACTTTTTTTTTTCTTTTTTTTTTGTGAACTATTCCTTTAACTGTCACTTTTGCGATTGTGGTTGTGTCCCCTCCTTTTTCTTTTTGGACATTCACACATTCTGACCTCTCTGGTCTCTTAATTAGCATTCCGCTTTAGTGAATGGAGTGGAAAAGGATCCCAAATCCTACTTAAAGCTCAGGCACTTTTTGAATATAGTGGGAGCCTTTCAGTCTTCCTTTCAGACTGTGGTTGTGCAGTCCTGCTGCACTGGCTCTGCTGGAATGGGCTTTACAGGGATGAGGACTCTGTCTACAGCTGTAGATGTCATCATATACAGCGAGAAGATGCGGGAAACAGGCGTTCGGACTGAAGCAGATGTGATTTATTTGATAGCAGCATCCAAAACGAAATCCCTGGGCCCAAACTCTATACTTGGCTTGGTTTGATTACCTGCTGAGGACAGATGACATTGTGAATGGAAAGAGACATGTTCTTCTCTGAAAAGAAACCTGTCCTGATGTCAGCAGAGTGAAAAAAAAGAAGCAGTAAAAGAGCGGGCAACATCCAACACCTAAAAGCTCAGAATGCACTTCCTCCAAACTCTGAATTATAAATGACCTGTCTGAGACTTTTAGGACCAGCCGGGCTGGACAGTCTCTTGTTCGTACATTTCTCTGAAAGTAGTTGAAAAAATGTATTAAGGTTTGATCGCAAGGAAAAAAAAATATTGGTAACACTTTACTACAATAAGATTAAATATGTTAACATTAGTTAATGCATTAGGTATCATGACCTAACGATGAACTACATTTTTTTTTTTACAATATTTATTTAAGTTAATTTAAAGTAAATTCATTAATTTACTTATTCTATTAACCTAAATAAATAAATAAATACACAACGTTTTAATTTAAGTTTATTTGATTTAAAAACATATTTTTGTTCATAATACGTTAATGTTATTTTATATAAATTGTATGTAAAATGTATCATGCATTATCTAATGAAACAAATTGAATCTTACAGTAAAGTGTTACCAAGATATTACAGCCAATTCTAAGAGCCATTCACACGCCGCAATCAATTTTACTTCTGTAATAGAATGTATTTCCAACTGAAAATGGATATTTAGTGAGAAAAAGATGTCGGGCTGGACTTAATTTTATCCATTGGTAATTGATTGGATATAGTGAAAAGTTGGCGTTGACAGTATGGTATCACGTTGTCAGATGGAAGGCTGAAAAGAAAAGTTGTTTCAGAAACAGAGACAGTTGGTGAAAAAAATAAACAAAAATAATATATATATATTTTTATTTTACTTTATTTTATTTATTATTATTATTATTTAGAATAAATGCACTGATAAACCAGGCAAAATATGAACAGGGACATTTATAAAATAGGTAAAAAAGTGGGAATTCTATTTCATTTTAAACTGTGCTTGGACCATGGGCTATTAAACCCTTTATGTTTTGCACTCAGGAAATGTGTGTAAAGACCACTGAGACGAGGTGTTGCTTACACGTTCTCTGCCACTCAGCCAATGCAAATATTGACGCATCTTTAGCTGTCTGAGAGGTCAAAGAGCTTAGTGCAGTGATCAATGTCCATTAACACTCTAGATCAATCAACAGCAAACAAGTTGCCCTGTACAGTGTGGAAGTGGCTGTGGTGCGGGGCCCAATCTGGAACAATTATATTCTATTTCGTTTTTTATAACAAATACTGGTTTGTAGCTCCTTCACATGATAAATATTCAAAAATTTAACTATTGATCTATAAAATAAAGGTTCAGGTAAATATTCATTCCTCTCTGCATTACGGTCGTCTTTAGTAGGTCACCTTTGATTTTCTCTGACTAATGAGTCTGTGGTCTTTGAAGTCACTCGGCGTATGATTTACTCTTGCACCTCTCATCATTGTTGGCTTTTTGAATTCCACTTTAATGACCTCATGCTCTACAAGCTCTTCATCCTTCTATCAAAGCTGCCTGTGAGGGGCCCCTATAATTTTGGCAAATTCAAAATTAGAACATCTGGTTTGCCTTCATAATGGATCAGCCACAGTTCTTCTTGTACTTCTAGGCACGTGTCTTGTGCATGTTTTCTGGGTTTTTGTGTGCATTAGAATTGAGCAATAGAGTGCATACTGTGTATGTAGTAGTGATGATTTTGCAGGTAAATAATAATATGCAACACTGACTCATTAGACAATTTTCCTGATCATTCCTTGTTTTGTGCGTTTCCTCAGTTTGCAAGTTGGCACACGGATATTTCTTGACACGAAGTATGGTATGTCCGAAGATGATGAATACTAGAGTTAACATCTCATAATTATGGTAATTTTGATGAGATATCAATGCAGCATAAACTTCAGTATTAAAACTGCTGTTGGTATAGGATTGAGTTCAGTTCATCAATTGAATGAGTTCAGAGAATCAATTCAAAACGCTGATTTAACAATTTGTTTAATTTATCACACTAAAATGCAGGTCTCTTTGTCATTTTTCATATATTTAAATGTTTTAGTAAACATTTAGATAATATAGATGTTCATTTCTATGTATTTTTTATTGGTGTATATTGTTTATTTATTTATTTATAACTCTTTTGCTTAAGTGACAAACTATCTGAAAAGCATGCTTTATTTTTAACTTGATTTTTCTTGTTTTTGCTCTAAACATTATGAATTTGCTTAGAAATGAGTGGTTCTTCCTAAATCAGCATTTTAAGGTATTTCAGAGCACATTCTTAAATATTAAAATGTTGTTTATTTAAATTGTTTCACAAACACATAGAGAGGCTTATAAAATGTTGTTATAAGGGCTGAAAAATGCCACTTTATATTTGTAGCTATATTGTGCAGTCCTTGTGTGTCATTGTACCGGAGCACCATGTGGAAAATGAAACTAAGTGACAGTCCGGAGGGAGTTGTCCCCCTTTCCTCTGAGTACATTAAAAGCCGTTTAACCTTCTCTGTTGATTTATGATGCGAGTCCGACCCGTGTTCACTTCACCGGGCAGAGCCGCTCACTAATCCACTGCTGTCAATAGAGCTGGATTCTGGAATGTCTCCTGATCACCTCCCCTAGTTTTCTTATTAATATCTCACTGTGCTCCATTATTCTGTCATCCTCTCTGAATTTTCCCATGTCTCTCTTTCTCCCTTTCCCTTAATCCTCAGTCTTGCTGAGTTGCCAGTTTTGATTCTTCTTCGTCTTTCAGCATCTGTCAGAGATAAAAGTCTTACTGCATGTTCTAAAGTCTTACGGATTCGATGGCTTGACGGCCTGCTCCCTCCTGGTTCAAAGCTTGATCAGTAAATGGACGGTTCATGGGCGGACCGTAGGTTTGTCATCTGAGAGGTAAATATTTGCTAGCTGAGGAGCTGTAGTAAGTCACAGGATGCATCTAATGCCTCTTAGGCAGTTTTTGTAATTCATCAGAAACTCATTAATGTCTTGGCGGCATTTCTTTAGGGAGGCCTATCTGGGGAGTCATGTGGTTTTCATCATGTCAAACTTTACTTGATTATTCTTCATTGGCGTTCTTGTTTTGTCTCAGTAGGGGGCATTATTTGAGTTCAGTTCATAAGCAATGCGCAACCAGCATCTCAAATAAACAGGGCTGTTTCTTAGTCTTTGTGAGTGGAACCAAATGCTTGGTGGTTTTGATGGAAATGATCTCATTTTTCACTTCTCTGCCCACTCAGACTATCATAAGGAAGAAACGCTGTATGCTTTCAAATACGAGAGATATTCCCTTCATTCAATGATCACTTTCAGGAAGTAGTTTTGATGTTTGGGTAACAAGTTTTGGCTATTTGTTCTGAAATCACTTTGGAATGTATTTAAGATCTTATCTTAAAAAGCAGACATATCACTAATTTGGCACCAAAAAATAGTTGCTGTTTAGATTTAAAAAGGCAAATACATTACAGTGATTAATATGTTTCTAGCATGTTATATGTTTGGCAACAGTTCTTCTAACTCTAATTGATGGAGTGTAGCTTTTCATTTCTTAAACAATCATGTAGGAACACACATCATCGTATTCCAGGAATCAAATTGTGAAAGAATGGTTGGGAGGAGCATGAAGAATAATTTTCACACATGAATTGGGACCTCTGAGTCCAGGCCTTAAATTCATTGAAAGTCTTTGGGATGTGCTGGAGGAGACTTTACAGAGAGCTGGACTCTTGCATTGTCAATACAAGATCTTGACTTAAAATTGATGCACCTCTTGATGGAAATAACATAACAACATTTATTTCAGTCGGGCAATGGGTCACATTCCGATTCAAAATAAAGTAGCTGTATGGATGGCTTCAAATAGGATGTATCAAATGCTTCCTTGAGAGTGTTCACTTCAAGTACTCTGTCCTTTGGAGTGAGTAGGGCCAATGGATTTCAATGCCCTGTCTCTGCACACTGTTTCTTGAGCTTGAACTGTTTCTTGAACTCTTTCACTGAGCTTGTTTCTTTACTCCGTAAACAAGACTTTGCATATGTGAAAATGCAGACCCTAGTTCTCAATCTGTCCTTCACCACTATACGTGACTGAAGCAGTGTGGTGTTTTTCTTGTCATTGAATGATATGCAGGACTAAGTGGTGTGGTTAGTCACACATCAGCATCACACCAGAGGCCTCGAGATGGAAGAGGTGGTTGAGCAGATCATGAGAGACGAGAGAGAGAATGACACCTGTACTTTGAGATTATTAAACCTGTTTGCAATCATGTAAACAGTAATGGGGTACCCAGACCACCTGACCGGACCTCCTACATGGACCTGTTAGTGGTCTTACAGATGACCAATCATGTTTAGCTTTTTTCTTTGGTTCAGACTGGTAAAGTCCATGGCTTCATTTTGAATCAAAGTTCCACTATTATGTTTTGGAGGTCTCCTGCAATAGGATTACATGCATCCAAAAACACTTTAATTTTCTCATAATATACATTACAACACCCCAACTTTTCTCACAGTTTATGAATCTGTTTGATTTTGGTCTCTCTAAAAGTGCAGAAAACAATTTCTTCTCGAAATGCAGACAACATAAACCAAACTCTTCCAAGCCCTCAGCAACAACTACAATGTTTGAGGTCAAAGTAGATATTGTTTGCGGGCAGCCAATGAAAACCATCTGTTGACTTCAGTCAGCTTGTCAATTTGCACCCTTGCACAATCCCACTTGTCAACATCTTGATCACAAGTCTGAATTGCAGCCAGCAGCTCAGGTAAATAAATATATTCTACCACAACAACAGTGACTTAGTTCAGAATAACATACTAATGCACTTCTCTTAATATTAGTATGCACATTTTCTGTATGCATGGTCCTGGTTGACCTACAACATTTAACACAATTTCAATTGCATTAATCGTGACGTCAGGTGACAATAGTGTAGCATACTACTGTTTACAATGTATATCAACGTAGTCCAAGTAGTTTTTCTAAAAATACTTTTTATACTGTACACTTCATGCTGAACATAGCCATATGCCAAAGTCTTGTGGCAGACTGTTTATATGTAACTTTGTATAACCAACTCTATTTCAATTCTGGATCAGGAATATGACTCTCAGTTCAGGTTATGTCCCAGGAACCTTATTTTAGCTGCTGAAGAATGACCAAGTGTTGTCTCTTGTTGGCCTGTCCTATATTGGTTAATGTCCTATATTGGTTAACCTCGTTTCTATCTCGGGACATCTGTCTCTGTCCCACCAGGTGCTAGATTGCACTTAAAGGGACAGTTCACCCAAAAATGGCACTTCTTTTAATATTGATGTTGATCTAAACCTGTTTGCTGTTATTGTTTTTGATGAAAAAAAATTTATATAAATTTTTTTACACAACTCTTGCCCCCCCCCCCCCCTCCCAAAAAAATAAAAATCACCCAAAAAGCAAATAAATGTAAGCCACATAACTTGTGCACTATATATAACTTGTGCACCATATTACAAGTCTTCTGAAGTCATATGGTTTGTGTGATGAACAAACTGAAATTTAATCTGTTATTCATTGATAATTTGTACCTCTGATGGTTTGATGATTTCTTATGTGGTGCTTTTTTTGTCCTTTTTGGAGTTTGACGTCCATATACTCCTTTTGAGTTGAACAGGTAAAACAAACCACAAACACACAAAACTAATAGCAAAGTGGTTTGGAACGACATGAGGGAAAAGGTTAACTATTTATTGAAAGTTTGGCGGTCATATGAGTCTCTTATGAGGCTTTTGAACACTATGTGAAACCATGGAGCATGGACTAGAAGTGTGTGATTTATAGGCGAGCGTCTACAACCCCATTGCTGGCAGAGATCTGGTGTTAGTTTCCTTATCATGCCTCTGAGGCCAGTGTGAATCATGGTAATTGGCACAATTGAGGGTGGCGTGCTGTACTTTCTACAGAGATGTAAATTACTGGCAGTGAACTCTGTTTCACTCTGTACTGACGTAGAAGAATGCTTGTCTTCTGATAGCCCTCATTTATTTTTCTGAATTTCACAATATGCAATATTTATTTTCATGAGGATACATGTCACCGAGGCCTGTGAAACAGAACTTTATTTGGTTTTGATAAACACAGGCTCTGATTGATTCTTGAAAACATGCACTGGTGGTCTTACGTGGTGATTTATAAGCATCTCAAGTTTCTTTAGCTGCCTTACATGGCTGTGATAAAGATGTGATTCTTCAGCATTCTTTTGCCATAAAATAATTTTTTATTGCGTTATACAATTGAATGCATGTTTCTGTTCTAATAATATCTGTTTAGTCTTGTGAAATTTTGCTCAAAAGTTTTCTATTTACACTTCTTCACAACTGTTTTTTACAGTCTAAAATTACAGAGCACGATAATATGATCATGAGTATATAATTTTATATAATAATTATTTTATATTACAATATAGTAATACTTTATATATATATAGTAATATATAGTTATATATATATATATATATATATATATATATATATATATAAATAAGAATATATTTACTTTTTTAATATTAATGTGATTGCAGTTTTTCACTAAATTAACATAATGCAGTGATATTTCATTCATTTCATGTATTAATTTATAAAAGAAGTAAAAACAATATTTACTAACATTTTTAAATGAACATTCTTGAATTAAAGTTTGCACTTTTTTATTTTATTTTTGTGCCACATTTTTGGCTGTTGCTTTTTGTTTTAGCGTCTCATGCCATGAGCATCATTTTAATATACATTATCGCCATTCACCATTAAATATTCACAATATATTTTGGATCTTCCTGCAAGTCTGCTCATGCTCACACATACTGTTTAAGCTGAGGTATTGTACAGTATGATGAATGGATATGATTTGTGACGGGTGTGAATGTCCATGACGAGGAATGACCAAGTGTTTTAGCAACAGCATGTCATTCCATCAGTCACTCCACGGCGTCTGCAAACACCAGCTTCAGATTGAGGAATTTATAAAGGTACTTCACTCTAAATGTCAGATTAAGTGAGTAATTTCCTCTTCCGGATCCGCCTCTTTGAAATGCGTTTAGGTTAGATGGGGGATGAGAGAACAAAGGAGAGAAATTGGAATGCCTGAGGAGAAATTTCCTCTAAATGAAAAGCAGGTGACCATCACACAGCCAAGTAAGAGGTTACATTCTGACCCTTCCCCCTTCAGAGAAAGAAAGAGAGAGAGAAGAAATAGAGTGATGATGGAGTTGTTTTATTCATGACCCATCTAAACCTTCTTGTGGTGGTTTGTGGCGATATCACTTTCTATTTTTGGCTTACCAAAATATCCCAACACTTATATTCTTACCACGGCTGCATTTATTTGTTGAAAAATACAGTAAAAGTGTGTAATGTTATTTCATTTTAAAATAGCTTTTCTATTTGCATGTATTTTGAATAGTCATTAATTCCATAATTACTCCAGCCTGCAGTGTCACACGATCCTTTAGAAATCATTCTAATATACTGCTTTGCTGCTCAAGAAACATTTCTCATTATTATATCATTATGTTGAAAATAGTTGCTTAAGATTTTTGTGGAAACATGTAAGATTTTTTTAAGTTATCTTTGCCTAATAGAATTCTGAAATGTACATCATTTATTTGAAATTGAAATCTTTTGTAACATTATAAATATTTTTACTGTCGCTTTTGGTCAGTTTAATGCGTCCCTGCTGAATGAAATTATTAAAAATTATACACTGCGGTCCAAAAGTTTTTAGACTTCTAGAGAACATTTCTTAATATTTGTTTTCTGTTTTAACAAAATTTTGAATTTCCAGTTTCCAAATGATGGCTCTGTGTAGAGTTCCATAAATGTGTATGTAGGGCATCATGTGTAACTGCAGCTCTTGTACTATGATTAAGTGTCTATTCTCAGAGTTCAGGAGGCAGTCATTTGTCTGTGACTGTGAGATATTGTAAGAAGTGACAAATAAGTAGCTAGTATTCATGGCTTGGCACTGCAGCCATGTGCAGCTGGTGAATGATGGGATATCAGCCCACTTTTAGGAGCTTTAGGTGATGCAGACCAGCATATTGTGATGCTCAAGATGGTTTGCAGTTATATATAGATTATATATATACACACATGTGTGTGTGTTTATACAGTGTGTGTGTGTGTGTGTGTGTTATGTTTATATACACTCACCGGCCACTTTATTAGGTACACCTGTCCAACTGCTCGTTGACACTTAATTTCTAAGCAGCCAATCACATGGCGGCAACTCAGTGCATTTAGGCATGTAGACATGGTCAAGACAATCTCCTGCAGTTCAAACCGAGCATCAGTATGGGGAAGAAAGGTGATTTGAGTGACTTTGAACGTGGCATGATTGTTGGTGCCAGAAGGGCTGGTCTGAGTATTTCAGAAACTGCTAATCTACTGGGATTTTCACGCACAACCATCTCTAGGGTTTACAGAGAATGGTCAGAAAAAGAAAAAACATCCAGTGAGCGGCAGTTCTGTGGGCGGAAATGCCTTGTTGATGCCAGAGGTCAGAGGAGAATGGCCAGACTGGTTCGAGCTGATAGAAGGGCAACAGTGACTCAAATAACCACCCGTTACAACCAAGGTGGGCAGAAGAGCATCTCTGAACGCACAGTACGTCGAACTTTGAGGCAGATGGGCTACAGCAGCAGAAGACCACACCGGGTGCCACTCCTTTCAGCTAAGAACAGGAAACTGAGGCTACAATTTGCACAAGCTCATCGAAATTGGACAATAGAAGATTGGAAAAACGTTGCCTGGTCTGATGAGTCTCGATTTCTGCTGCGACATTCGGATGGTAGGGTCAGAATTTGGCGTCTACAACATGAAAGCATGGATCCATCCTGCCTTGTATCAACGATTCAGGCTGGTGGTGGTGGTGTCATGGTGTGGGGAATATTTTCTTGGCACTCTTTGGGCCCCTTGGTACCAATTGAGCATCGTTGCAACGCCACAGCCTACCTGAGTATTGTTGCTGACCATGTCCATCCCTTTATGACCACAATGTACCCAACTTCTGATGGCTACTTTCAGCAGGATAATGCGCCATGTCATAAAGCTGGAATCATCTCAGACTGGTTTCTTGAACATGACAATGAGTTCGCTGTACTCAAATGGCCTCCACAGTCACCAGATCTCAATCCAATAGAGCATCTTTGGGATGTGGTGGAACGGGAGATTCGCATCATGGATGTGCAGCCGACAAATCTGCGGCAACTGTGTGATGCCATCATGTCAATATGGACCAAACTCCCTGAGGAATGCTTCCAGCACCTTGTTGAATCTATGCCACGAAGAATTGAGGCAGTTCTGAAGGCAAAAGGGGGTCCAACCCGTTACTAGCATGGGGTACCTAATAAAGTGGCCGGTGAGTGTAAATATATAAATGCATCCAGTATATGTTATGAATGCATTAAATAATCTTAACTAATGTCAATATCATCGTTGACCTCATCGACCATTGTTGTACAACTTTATGAATGACATAAATTCCAATTCTGGAGTTTTCTGTTGAATTCTGTGGCTGCAGATTCTGAGTGAGCCTGTCAGGCCTAATGTAATATAGAGCGCTCTATGGCAGTGTGGGATATCAGCATGCCGCAAGGGCTTTAGATGATGTAGACCTCCAGTGACTCTCAAGAAAGAAAGTCTAATTTCTTTCAAAATGGCATGTAATGAAGAAGAACTCCGAATTTGTGGTGTTTTCTGTGGCGATATCCTGTGTGGGCATGCATATTATGTTTTGTTTTAAAGGGACTATGAGTAACTTTTTAGGTAATTTATTATCTAAAATCAATATTTTTATTCATAAATATGTCCCCAATGGTGTACAAATACCTCTGCCAATTATCTGATTTATCCTCGTAAACGAAGAATTTATCATATTTATATACATTAGGGCTGCACGTTTTCAAGTTTTTCATTAACCGTTAACCGAGGCCCTTAGCGGTTAATACTCGGTTAACCAAATAAATAAATAAATAAATAAATAAATAAATAAAACTTATTATTATTAACCATAGTGTGCGCCAGGGATGGAAATTAACTGTTTTGTCCACCGGCCACTGTGGCTGGTGCCACTCAATGTTTTTACCAGGCACTTTCTTGTTTTTAATCGACAATTTGTAACTGCATGTGAAAATTAATACTACAAGATCTACAATACTTAAGCAGTTTATTTAATCTCAAGTCTCAATGAAATAGGCTGCTGGCATTTTCTCTTTCTCTCTTATAGCCTACACACACAAACCATGAACTGATATTCATTTCAGTTCGCATTTATGAGGAAAACACAATGTGGACGTGAGCGCTGTGAAAGCGGCACTAAAAGATGCTTTAAAACTTTCACAGCTAGACATCAAACAGAAAGCACAAAACCTTTCTTTAAAGTGAATTTCGTTTTGTATTAATTGTATCTTAATTTTAATCAATGTTTCATCAACCAATTGCCTGGATTTAATAAGTAAGAATTAAATATAGCAGACGATCTATAATAACGAAACGGAGGCGCCGGCGCGTGAACTGGAGCTCGTCTCATAAATGAACCGAAACTCAGTATAAGGTAGCCTACTCGCCTCACAGACATGTCTAACAGAATAATTCAAAACGAAAGAAAACAGACACAGACTGCTCTCTGCTTGTAATCCGTATGAGATGTGCATTTCTCTCTGGCGCGTTCACTACTGCGAAGATCACGATCAGCATCGTCAACTTCATCTTTGCAACTGACACGGACAAAGAAAATAGGCTTGTTTAATAAATAATTAAAATATCTCCTTGCCACATTTTACATATTCATAACTTTTGCCGGTTCTTTGTGACAGAGTTTAGGAGCTTTATTGCCAGCGCCACCCTTACATGAGCGCATCACTGCACCCACCAGAATAGCCGTTTTGTTTTTTGTTTTGTTTTTTGTTAAGGATTTGTTTACTGTTTCGTTTAGTGGAAAGCACATTCACTTAGTTGTCAGTGTCTGCTCGTTTATTCAAACTAATTTGTCCTATAACAGACGAACGTCGCATGATGCTATTTTTATTTACCCGCCACGGTGGCCGGTAGGTGAAGCGAGTTTACCCGCAACAACACAAAATCACCCGCATCTGGCTGGTGGCGCGCGGCTGCTAATCCCTGGTGTGCGCGCCGCAACCCCGAGATACAGACACACGAGAAAGGGGTAGTTTATTTTTAACACCTTTAATAACTGGTTGGACCACATTTGAAACGAAATTAATTTATAGAAATAAAACGCAGTGGTAAGGACAGAGCAGTTAAAGTATGTCACTGACTTTTGCGTTCGCGGCCTGTGAACAAGGCCCTAGAATTTAATGCAGTCATATTATAGCACATTTTATTTTAGAAACTTTGTGCAAAGAATCAGTCAAATTAATGGCGGTCTCTGGTGGTGCAAAAATTTATTACAACTAAATGCAATGCAGGCCATTGACGCCAATTAACCGAGCAAACTGTTTCACTCGGTTAAGCAATTTTTAACGGTTAATCGGTTAATCGGTTAACCATGGACACCCCTAATATACATGGGACGGGTAAGTCCACGGAGGCTTCCATGTAGTTCCGCCATCTTGAAAAACTATAATAGCAGAGAGGGACAAAAAGTACGCCAACGCGTTTCCACAACACGTTTTCGTTCAGAGCCAGCTGACGCTGACGTAACTGACGCAAAAGAAAACATTGCTCTCTTAAACATTTTCTACAGCTCTCTTTTTTCATAAACAATCAATTAGCTCAAGTTGTGAATATTTTGCTACGTGCATAAGATTGTACAGAGAATGAAAATGAATTGCTACAGTTACTGCTAGCCACATAAATTGTACAAACCTCAGTCGCTTCTCTTCTCTGCCTTTGGAAACTTTCAATTCTATCAAGATCGTCTCTTGTAGCTGCCGGGCATCTTTGTCGTCGTTGTATTGACTCTCGCTCTCCTCCTCTTCCTCGCCTAGATCCCACTGATCCACTGCCTCTCTGTCCTCTTCCTCTACCTACTGTTGAATCATCTGATGATGATATCTAACAATGCACGTACTTCAGAAAATATAACGAGTAAACAAGGCATAACTACTAATTACAACAGTTCATGTTTTTGACACTCATTAATTCATACGTTTGCTCGTTGTGTCAATTTGAAGTTTGTTTGAAATAACAAACCTGTTCACCCGAAGGAAAACTCGACGAAGTGCTATTAGAAGACATCCTGTCATAGCTTTTTGGGACATAACGGCTACCAAAGATGCAACACGCATTTGAAAACGCGAGGCGCTGGAGAGCGCAATTCGTTTGAATGTAAAATTTAGTTGCACCGCTAGATTAGTAATTCTTACTTAATGTCCCTTTAAAAAGGCCTCATAGGCCCAGTATTCTGTTTGACAGGAAGATCCAAGAAATTCTTGGACTTTAAGACTGATAAGCAAATAACAGTCATATACTCTGTCATGTGTGTTTGTAGATGAGGAGCAGTGGGTGGTCATGGATATGTTAGTCGTATGTGAATGCAGCATCAGGAAGAAAGAGTATAAAACGTTAATGAATACCCGGGACTGAAAGACAAGTTAGAAAGAATGTGACAAGTCAAGTGTAGCCAGTGTAGTTCCGGCTGTGATGGGGGCTCTGGGCTGTGACATCCCAACCGGAATAATGGCTTCAGCAGATCCCAGGAAAAATGACTTAATCTGGGTCCTGAACAGAGTGATCATAAGAACAGCTCAGACACTGATCTTCAAGTTCCCAGGACTAGAGATTGACAGAGGAAGACCACCTGCAAACATGTGTAAAGAATTTTTTTCTTCTTCTCTGTAGTGATTGACTTATATCAACCTGGTTGATGGATTAAACATTGAAATATTCTGGATTGTCTTATTACAGAAGTGTCTACCTTATGTCACTTCCAAAATCTACCAACATTGTTGTCAATGGATATAGTACACTTTTGAAAATTGTCTGTAATTTTTAGTATTTAAGTTATATTTTATATTAAGTTATAAATATTGGCCACCCATCTCTGTAGATATTGGTAAAGGCATCTACCATATATATATATATATATAAAAAAAAAAAATATATATATATATACAGTACTGTGGAAAAAAGTTTTAGATCGGTAAGATTTTTTATGTTTTTAAAAGAAGTCTCTTCTGCTCACCAAGGCTGCAATTATTTGATAAAAAATACAAAAAAAACCCAGTAATATTGTGAAATATTATTACAATTTAAAACAGCGGTTTTCTATGTGAATATATAGTGAAGTGTAATTTATTCCTGTGATCAAAGCTGAATTTATCATCATCATTACTCCAGTCTTCAGTGTCACATGATCCTTCAGAAATCATTCTAATATGATGATTTGATGCTCAAGAAACATTTATGATTATTATCAGTGTTGAAAACTGTTTTTTACATTTTTATTTCATGATGCTATGATGAATAGAAACTAAAAAAGAACAGCATTTATCTGAAATCTAAAGCTTTTGTAACATTAAACTCTACCCTTCAAAAGTTTGGGGTCAGTAAGAATTAAAATTTTATTTTTTGGGGAAAGAAATATAATAAATCAATACTTTTATTCATCAAGGATGAGTTAAACTGATCAAAAGTTACAGTAAAGACATTTATAATGTTAGAAAATATTCTATTTTAAATAAACGCTGTTCTTTTGAACTTTCTATTCATCAAAGAATTTTGAATAAAAAATTGTACACAACTGTTTTCAACATTGAAAATAATGATGAATGTTTTTTGAGCATCAAATCATCATATTAGAATGATTTCTGAATGATCATGTGACACTGAAGTAATGATGATGAAAATTCAGCTTTGATCACAGGAATAAATTACACTTTACTGTATATTCACATAAAAAACAGCTGTTTTAAATTGTAATAATATTTCACAATATTACTGTTTTTTTTTTTTTTTTTTTTATCAAATAATTGCAGCCTTGGTGAGCAGAAGAGACTTCTTTTAAAAACATAAAAAATCTTACCGATCTAAAACTTTTGCACAGTACTGTATATATATAATTTTTTGCAATACTGGATCTTATGGAAGCTTGTTTCCTCCACAGAATATAAAAAAGGTAACTGACTCTTCATCTCACAAATCTAAACTTATTTTTTTCGCAATTGCAAGTATATATATATTGCAAGATGAAAAGCCGCAATTATCTTTTAAATAGTTTTATTCCATGGCGGAAACAAGCTTCCATATGATCTGGCACTGTAATAGTTTATACATATGAATTCTATAAAATATAATTTTATTTTATTTTATTTTATACTGTATATTAATATACAATATTTAAACAACTTGTGCTTTGAGGTTTGAGGTCAGCTGTGAGTTTTCTCTGAATAACGCAGATATACTCATATGTACAGCTGGCTCAGGAGAGGTCTGTAATCTGGGTCTGTATAAAATGTGTTTATTGTGAGAACTGGTGAGAATGGCACACTAGGCTAGTTGCACGTGGCCGCCATTTTGGATTTCTGATCAGCGAGTGTCCGGTTTCGCTTTACGCCGGTGCAGGGAGCCGGAGAAAGACGAAAATGATCTCTTATAGTTGTTTATAGAATCAACTATATCATTTAAAATACTACTGAGGTATTAGCCTACTATCACACGAGCAAATGGCAATTAAATGCATGGATGCAAAGTCAGATTATGAATGAAATAGTTAACTGTTCACGAACAGAAGATTGTCTTGGTCTCATGCTGCATACGCAATGAGAATTATGCCTTCTGTATAGAGTTACAACTACGATTTTATTTGATTATATCAGCAGACCTGATTTTGCGGGACACGAGAGAGAACTTGCTATTATTACTATAGGCTACTAGGTGAATATTGATTTTATATTAGATGTATTTTTGCAGTGATGCTTTAAGGCTTTATAAAAATGTTAATGACGGCGCTGTGAACGCCACTAATAAAAACTAATTTTAACAGCACGGGTCTATTCAATCTAAATTAAGTGAAAATAATAACCCAATCGCTAAAAAGCACATTTCCAAATAAGCACATACATTCCATTAGGAAAGACTAAGATTAAATGCGTTCTTACCCGATTCAGTGCATCTTGAATTTATATTTTTTGTCTGATCTGGCAGCTTTGAGTAAGGGCTTCTCATTCATTATGTGTCTGTACATCTCCTTTTTTAGGGTCACCTATAACTGGTTTTTACCATGTATATTTTTCTCCCATTCCTTATCCATACGAACAAGACGCTTTTTCTTCTCAGGAGCTCCGGATAGATCCATTTTTCTGTTGCAGTTGACTCTATATTTACAGAAGGCATAATTCTCATTGTGTATGCAGCATCCACCAAGACAATCTTCTGTTCGTGAACAGTTGTATTTCATTCATTAATCTGGCTTTGCATCCCTGCTTTTAATTGCCATTTGCTCGTGTGATAGTAATATATATCTTAGTAGTATTTTAAATGATATAATTGATTCTATAAACAACTATAAGAGATCATTTTCGTCTTTCTCCGGCTCCCTGCACCGGGCGTAAAGCGAAACCGGAAGTGTCTAACCGCACACTCGCTGATCAGAAATCCAAAATGGTGGCCACGTGCAACTAGCCTCTTGTCATTGCTCGAGGATTGGGCGAGAGCGAGTCTTGAGAGAGTGACGAAAGAAGAAAAGCATGTGCGGAAAGCCATTATATGGAGATGGTTTGGGCGTGTTTTATGCAAATGATGTCGCTCATTTCGAATACTCCAAATTCACTAACATCAGAACGATGAATTGACGGTGTTGTGAATTAGGCGGAGATTTTTCATGAGAAGTTCTCCTGTGTGCACAAATATGAAATAATCTACACAATTATTAGTGAATGAGACACATTCTTCTGACTATTAGTAACTTTGCAACTATGTCAACTTATTCTACTAACCCAAACCCTAACACCTAACCATACTAACAGTTTAGTCTACTAATACTCTTGAGAGTTAGTTGACATGTAGTTGCAAATTTACTTAGTAGAATGTCTATAGTGGACTATCAAAATAAAGTGTGGCCTAACATTTAAGCAACAAAAGTAGAAACATCATAATTATGGCATTAGAAAGGTGAAACTTTCCTATTTACTTAAGTGCATAAAACATATTTATCTGTGAAAGTTATTTAAAATGATTTGGCAGGTTACACGTGGTGTCTTGAAAGGTTTATACGTTATCTCTAAAAATATATTATTGTATGGAAAAAATGAATGAGACTCTTCCTTCAGGAACCCTGTAGTGTAATGTAAAGGTTAGTCTAGGTCTCAGTCGGTCGGTGGAACTGTGCCAGCTGTCTGATGAGCTTTGACTACATCAGCCGGTCTTTACTGAGATGGGAACTGGTTTCCGTCTGTCATCCTCACTACATCTCCTCTTCCTGAGGAGCCCCGGTGGGACAGACTGATCCCGGTCCGCAACACTGGCCGGGGTAGACCAAGGGATTGGGGAGCAAATCTCGACACTATACAAGCACACTCATCATAATAAATAAGTAAATGAGTGTCTGGCCTTGAGTACTTCTAAAATAAACATTTTGGCATTGCTGATTTAGATTGCATTGACTAGTGGTTAATTTGATCCAGATGGAAGGGGTTTTGTGCTACAGTGCCTTTGTGTGAGGTTTGTTTGAAATGCTTAAAAGTGCAACCATTTGACCCAGGATGTTTGGAAGAAAGTGAATTGTCCCTCAATCATCAGTCATTCATGTGTCTCTGCAGTTGGAGCGTAGGGTTTTGGAGAGAGATGGCAGCCAAAAACAGTCAGGAAATCCAACTTACAAGCACAGAGCAACTCGAATTGGTCGAAAAATAGCATCCCATTGTCACAAATACAGGTGCTATACCTAGTGACACCAACAGTATTTCAGTGATGTAGGGATATTTGCCATGCTCTTCCATAAAAATCACTTAGGCTACAGATGAATAATATATTGCTACCAAATCAGCTAACTGCCAATTACTTTATTTATTTATTTAAATAATATTTTATTTTAATTCATTGTTATACTATATTATACTATATATATATATATATATATATATATATATATATATAATATAATTCATATGTTTTTTCTCCCGAACTATTTCATGATCTAGCATGAATTTAAACGGATAGTGATATTGATTTGAACTTTTAAGTGTTTTTCAGGGACTATCTAACAAACTTCCCAGATGCCTCGACCTCTATTTTAATACAGACTTATTTTGTAAAATTCAAACAGCATAGTTTTTATGTATAGCAGGTTTCAAAAGGAAAGTTTACTCATATTTCATATATAAATATTATGATATTGTCAAAATTATTTTATAGCATACAAACTGTCATTTTTAAAATTTTATTTATTTAATAAAAGAGTACATATTTATAATATCGTAATTAATAAAATCAATCATAGCATTATTTTAATTGTCATTATTTATGTATTAATGCATAATAGTATTGTTTATAATATCAGTCATTCATTGGTAATCAGCAATAACATGAAAGTAATTATAGGCCAGAACTTCAGTATTGTGCATTCCTGTCATTTAACTGATTTTGTTTGACAGTCTTTCCAAATTTTTATGGAGGAAGTTTACCTCAGTAAAATGTTTTAGCTTTTTTCACTTAACAGACTTCACTCAAAAATGCTTTGTTTGACAAATATAACCTGTCTCCTGCGGATGTTATAGCAGAACTTGATCGGACCCTTGGGCTCTCTCTTACACTCATTGGCCTTCCTCTCAAATCAATGCCGCATCAGTTCTTGGTGTTCTTTTAATGCTTCTCTTGTCCTCAGATGCTCTGGGGGCTCCTCCTATGGTGAGCGAACCCCCTATGGTGCTCAGAATTTGGTTTCGAACCCTTTTTAAAGAGCAAGGAGAGGGAGACGTCCTCTGTGTGCTTGTGTGGATGTGGGGTCAAAAAGAGTGGAAGGAAAGGGAGGGGGGTGAGGTCAAAGGTCAGACCCCCCTTGCTGAGAAATGTTTTTGTGAGCAGAAGAATTGCAGCGTTGTGAAAGAAAACATTGTGGTGGGATGGGTGGGGGTGGGTGTCCCAGAGAGGCCAGACCCTCTCCAACCCCAGTCAGGTACAGAAAGTGGGATGTTTTAGGGCGAGGGGAAGACAGCAAGCAGGTTGGGTACTTCCAGGCAGTCTCGTGCCATACCATTGAGATGAATGGGAAGGACAACGGACTGATTTTCTCCAGGTATTATAGATCCTGAACAGACAGCAAGCTTGGTTGAGGTTGTGCCAGGGATGGCAGGTAGTTAGAAGGCGTCAAACACTGGTCACCGTGATTTTGCCAAGTAAGAAATGTTTTGTCTGAATGTCTGAAAATGTAGTGCTAACCATATCCCTACCCCTAAACCTTCCCACAACTTAGGGAAATTATAGGTGAATAAGAATGGTGTAGAAGCTCCTAACCCTTTTTTTAAACCTAAACTTGACATAAACTGTAAACATGTCTCTCATATCTGATTGGTTGATTAGAATGTTGTTCCAGGATCAACAAAGATGTTGATCCAGGAACATGTTGTACTCGGAGATCACGTTCACCGTCAAATACCAATTGAGAAGACAAATCTCCCCTCCCAGTTCCAAATACTCCCAGCTCTCCACAAAAACTCCCTGTTCCAAGATGAAATGTGAACAAGGAATATAATCACTGGAGAAAATCCAGATAGTCAAATCACTGTTTTGGTTACATGTTCCAGAAATCCAATGCTTTGTGTATGGTTTCTGACTGGACATATCAAGAAACATCTCACTGTCATTGTATACTATTATTGACATCCTATCCTCAAACTCAGCGCTGCCTTTTCCAAGTGACCTAATGATGTGATAATAAGTTTGGCCAACAGTGTCCAAGCCATAAATCAGAGTTCAGGAGACCTGCTGGTAATGGGCGGTACAAATGAGCCTGTTTGCCATGTTATTAGCAGTTCTTCATAAGGTGCTTACCTTGTGCTGCACTGTTTGTGCTATGGACATTAATGATATTGCTTTCTAAGCGATGGGCCTTGTTTTTTTTTTTGTTTTTTTTTTTACCAGCAAATAAAACATGGACAAACAAATCCCATAGATTTGCACTGAAGGATGAACCCAAGCCAAATGTAGGCTTTTTTTGAGAGACTTAGACCAGAAAGTAACCACCTAGAAGACCATAGCAACAACAACCCAAAACACCCCAGCCATGTTTTGGCATGTGAATATCATAGAAGCATGGGTGTGGACTTTTTAGGCCAGTGGATGGCCGAATCCAACCATTTTATCCCGGCATATAATGGATACATTGGGATGGGCTCTTCCGATATGTAGACAAATTCCAGCATTGTGTTAGCATGCTTTGCATGGATTTCTCACATGTTCTTGCATTTTTTTCCAACTTCTTAGGTTCATTCACAGGTGAAGATGTTCTGTGTTTTTGCGTTTGTATGATTTGAGGGAGTGATTGATGTATCAGGTAAACACAAGAGGGTGGATTTTAAGTGTTTGTGTGTGTGTTTAAAGGATTTATGAGGAGACTTTAGGGTGAGTGTATTTGTATAAGGTGATTTTTAAGGGTTACTGTGAGTGTATGTGTGGGTTTTGGTAGATTTATGCTAAGCCCCTGTGTTGAGCATAGTACGTTGAGGCAGATATATGGGAATGAGTAATGTTTAACGGGGCTAAATGATTGGAGAGGGAAAATGAAATAAGGCCACTTGGAGGTTTAGCTTTAGAGAGCTTTACTGGGCAAACAAAACACTGACTGTATCTGATATTACATACTTGTTCACTCATTCACTGTTCCCTACATAGGGGATGCCACAGAGTTTGATGTATCAGGAGGTTGTGAAAGAAAAGCAGTGAGCAAATTCAGACAGTGTGAATACTGTTCAAACATTTAATGTACAGACATTTAATTTAAAGGGACACTATGTATTTTTTTGCCACTAGAGGTCGTTTATTCAAAACAGAGGCGTTGCTTGATGACACCTTGATTTCGTGGAATCATGGGAGTTGTTGTCTTCACCTCTACAGCCGGTGGATAAGACAACGGGACTCGGGCAGAAATCATATTCATGGATGACCGGTAATGTAACGTTACGAAAGCCGTTGGAGCGGAACGAGGCCGCTGGAGCAATTGCTAATGAGAGACGAGCACAACACACAGCTCGAGATCAGTGGAGCTTTTATTATGCTGCAGACCACTTCCGCTTCTTCCAGTCATGAGTATGAGGGGGTAACAAGTGTGTTCGCTCAGCGGCTATATGAGACACTTGTTGTACACTGCAGTGAGCTAGATCAATATTAGGCATGGTAAAAATGGTTATTTACGAGATTTAAACTAAAAGGCTAACTGTGTTGAGCTGTATAACAATGATTAGTTTTTAGTTAAGAGTTGCTCACCTGTATAATAAAACGCATAATATACTTAAGCGTCTTTGGTGTTTCCATGGTTTCTACAAAATAAAACTGGAAATCGAGGGTAACGCGGGTATCGATGCACGGACATAGTCCGTGTCCTGGTTAAAACTGGTTATTTCTCTGGATTTAAACATTCTTAGAAACATTTGGGATAATGTAAGTACACAAATCAACAAAATATATAACATTGTTCTAGAGGTTTTTGGAAACTTTGATCCAGAAATCTTACATAGTGTGCCTTTTAGCATTTACTTACTAATTTTGTAAGCTGAAGGACGAATTTGGTGTGAAGAGATGACTCCAACTCCTGCGAGGTCTTCAGATGACGCAAACTCTGAATCGACTTGCACCAATGCTAAATTTTCCATATATTGTAATCACAATGTTCACAACTCGTAATAATTACTTTAATGAGCTCATTGTTTCTGCCTTAAATCAATACATTGCTAGCTAACTGCACAATTTGTATATGTACATTGCTGAAAATACATAAATTGGACACAGTCACCTCATCTTTGATAACAGATCACTGTAAATTGTAATATAGAAACATACATTTTCTGTAAAGCTGCAAGGTGGCCATATGCATTAGGAATGTGTGTGTGCATTACAGACTGGCTTGCTGGGGCTCTGTGATCCTATCTGCTGTAGCATGCTGCTTTTAAGAGGACGTGTTTAAGTAACCACTGCTGTAATTTAACATCACTTAAGGGCAGATCTGAATACCCTGGAATGACTTCATTCACATTTTTTAGGTTAATTTCCAGATTAAACGCTAAGAGGATTGTAGGTGAATGGCTGTATTCACCACACCTCACAGGACGCCCACAGACATTTTCCCATGCTGTTGCAGGCGGGGTTTCACGTGGAGAGACCAATGCTTTCCAACTGTACTAGGACATAAAACCTGACGCCTTAACGAATGACCCTACATCTGTTTAGTATCAGCCTTGATTTACTCACACTTCAATCCCATTCTTAAAACTATAGGAATGTCATTGCATTATATAACAGGTTGAATTGATTATACCAAAGAACTGAGACTTTGAAATGGCATTTTACTATACTACTCTTTTAAATCTGCAGTCTACTACTTTTTCTTACTTACTATTTGTGCAGTATTTAGTATGTATAGATCACCACGGTGTCCTACAATGCAAAGCACGCAAATTGTTTAACCTTCCATTTCTAGTTTGTTAAATTAACCTGAAAATGATATCAAGTGTGCTTTTTCTAAATGTATAAATAACATAGTCAACTTCTAGCTACCATAATTTGATGTCTCCAGATGTCACTTGTTTTGACCATGCATCTAATTCAATGTCCAGGATTTATCTTTTTAAGTGTGACTTAAGTGTCCAAATACTTTTTCTCTCTCATGATCAAAATGAGTTTCTGATGGTAACATACCTCCTTCCCTGCCTCAGCGCTCATGGCTGTTTGCCCAGTCTGTGTCTTGTCGAGCTGAAAGGATGGAGAGAAAGTGAATGTGTGTCAGAGGGAGTGAGAAACAAAAAGAAACAAGCTTCTGGGCCTGGTAGATGAAGCTTTCAGGAGCTAAATGAGGGTGTATTAGCAGGCACATTGAGACATATGACTCAGTTAAATATCATGTTCTTCCAATCTCATATTACTTCATTTATTCTATGGAACTCCTCTTCCTGTTTGTGTCCGGCCCCCACTGCAGTACTGTGAGAATAGAGTGTTATCTTTCTCCTCCAGCTTTTATAGGAAACATCTTAACTTACGTCAAGTTCATGGAAAGCCATCACAGAGAATCACAGGTGGCTTTACAGCAGCGTCACACACACACACACACACACACCCACACCCACCCATCTGGAATCATTGTTGTCCTGTAGTAACTCCATCTGAGACCAGGTGCTGCTGGTGTTTGCGGTGGTATTGTTTTGGGAAAAGTTTTCTGCTTGAGAGTCAGACACACACGAATTGACAGTGTCAACTATGAACTACCTGATTTTTCAGAGCTGGACGTGTTCCTGGGTCAACATATATTTTGTTAATCCTGGGACAATATTCCTGTGTGAAAAATGAAGTCTTAACCCTACCCCTAAATCTAACCCTACCCATAAGTTATCTCTAAAATCAGAGGGACATAACACTGATACAGAAGCACCCAACCTTTGGTAAGCATAAATTTGACATAAACTGTAAACTTGTCCCACAAATTTTATTGGATGTCTGGAATGTTGATCCAGGAACATGTTGCTCTTTGTTAAATCAGGTTCTGTTATGTTTCCTAAAAACGTCTAGTTTTGTAATCCCTCCATACCTTTATTATTTTTAACAATAATAATAATAATGCATTATATTTATATAGCGCTTTTCTATGTACTCAATACGCTTTTACATATGGATGGGAGAATCTCCTCAACCACCACCAATGTGCAGCATCACCTGGATGATGCGACGGCAGCCATATTGCGCCAGAACACCCAATGCAGTGGAGAGGAGACAGAGTGATAGAGCCAATCAGTGTATATATATATGGATGATCAGGAGGCCATGATGGACAGAGGCCACTGGGCACATTTGGCCAGGATTCTGGGGTTCAACCCTTACTCTTTTTCCAAAGAACATCCTGGGGTTTTTAATGACCACAGAGAGTCAGGACCTCGGTTTAACGTCTCATCCGAAGGACGGTGCTCTTTGACAGTATAGTACTCTACTGGGGCGTTAGGACCCACACAGACCACAGGGTGAGCGCCCCCTGCTGGCCTCACTAACGCCTCTTCCAGCAGAAACCTGGTTTTCTCAGGAGTCTCCCATTCAGGTACTAACCAGGCTCAACCCTGCTTAGCTTCAGTGGGCAACAGTGGTCTTGGGCTACAGGGTGATATGGTTGCTGGCTAAGATAGATTTAAAGATATTTTGGTAACACTTTACAATAAGGTTTCATATAAATACATTAGTTAATATGAACTAAGAAGGACCAGTACTTGTAAAGCATTTATTAATCTTAGTTCATGTTCATTTCGATATTTACTAGCACATTATTAAGAACAAAAGTTGTATTTGTTGCCATTAGTTAATGCACTGTAAACTAACATGGACATGCACTTTTTTATTAACATTAACAAAGGTTAATAAATGCTGTACAAATATATTGTAAATGTTAGTTTGTGTTAGTTAATGCATTAATTAATGTTAATAAATGAGACCTTATTGTAAAGTGTTACCTTTACATTTTTCCCTTGACTCATTTTACTTTTTGTAAACATTTTTAATCTAATTTGATATGATGTTTAAATATCTGGTTACACTTTATTTCGATAGTCACTTAGTCGTTCTACTAACTATAAGTAACTTTTCAACTACATGTCAACTAACTCTCATTAGAGTATTAGTATATAGTAGACTGTCAGTAGACTGGTAGGTTATGGTTAGGTGTTAGGGTTCGGGTTAGGAGAATACGTTGACTTGTAGTCGCCAAGTTACTTATACAGTAGTCAGTTGAGTGTCTGTTGGGGAACCAACAAAATAAAGTGTCAGCAGATATTAAGATGACAGTCTACTAATACTCTAATGACAGTTAGTTGACATGTAGTTGAAAAGTTACTTATAGTTAGTAGAATGTCTAAAGAGGACTATTGAAATAAAGTGTTACCAAATAGCTTAAAATTTTAAAATTGAAATACATGTAAAGATGAAAATTGATATAGCCCTGTATATGGAGCTGTTGATGGCTGATCACCTGT
Source organism: Semotilus atromaculatus (assembly GCA_031834385.1). Lineage (NCBI taxonomy): Eukaryota > Metazoa > Chordata > Actinopteri > Cypriniformes > Leuciscidae > Semotilus > Semotilus atromaculatus. Next base: position 39,244,092 of record JAULUF010000055.1, on the reverse strand, counting down.
GTGTTCCCCTCTGAACTCTTCCTCAATGAAGTAATGAGGGCTCTGCGTGGATCTGTGTGTTTACGCTGCTGTCTGAAGTCCATGTCCTGCGCTGTCTGGTGGGTGCTCCAGCCGCCCCACCTCTTCCTCTCATTGGGGGGAGAGGCTGTATTGTCTGGTGTGTGGATTGGTCGTCTGAATGGGCCTGAGGGCCTTTCCCAGGGGCTTAGTGTCTCAGCGAGGGGGTTGTGTATACAGTTACGCAGGCCATGGGAGATGATGTGTGCCCTGCTCCAGGGACTCGGCCTTTGTGCCAGTCTGAGAGAGTGAGATGGGCCATTTGAAAGGCTGGCAGTGTTTGGGGTGATGGGATTGGGTAATTCGTAACCCCATCTGTTTCAAAAGACTGTGGAAGGTTAGCCAGCCCTCCCCATGATTCCTGCATCCCCAACCACAACGTCCCACAACAATAACCCATATCCCAGAAAGCCCACATTGTCCTGAAACAATTGCGCAACAGCGGAGCCTGGTCGTTTGTTTGGGGGGGGGGGGGGGGGCTGTGTATGCGTATGTATTTTCAAGAGTAAACAAGGGAGTATCAGGAGAGGAGTGTGTTATGTTTGTGTGCCAAGATTCTTTCTGTCAGTGTTTCTCAGTCTTATTCAGTTTAGCCTCCTGTGTCCGTGTGAATAAAAGCACACAGGGTCCCGTCTCACTGTCAGGAACGCAGACGAGTCTCATTCTCCTCTCACACAAGCTCTGTTTGAGACATTTTCCTGTCTGTTTTTTTTGCGCTGTCTCTTGCTCTTTTTTTTTTTATTTGTCCTAAGGCTTCCTCAGTATCCATTCTTGTGTGTGGTATGCTGAAAGAAAAAAAAGAGTGCAGGTATGCACATCTTGGCAATGCGTTTTTAATTTTTGTTTTGATTTTCAAATCAATTGTTCTCCCAACGTGAATATTTTGGCATTATTTAATCAGCCTGAAGTTGTTCCAAAATTATATTTTCAAAAATGTTGGAGACAATTTTACCATCATTGACCACTGATCAGGGGAAGATTTTTAGTGTATTACCACTCAACTCAGAGTTTGAGTTGCTCCCATCTGGCCGTAGATTCAGGGTCCCAAGGGTGAGCCGGAACATTTATAAGAGATCCTTTATTCCCCATGCCATACAGGAACTTAATTTAAACTGAAAGCATCTTGTGTTTATAACTTCTAATCGGCTGCGCTGCTTTCCATTTTCTGTTGTTGTATGTTGACGTTGGTAGTGTCATACTCTTAACTGTGTGTATTTTGTAATTTTAACTGTGGTGTCACTGATGCATATATGTTTGGAGAAGTCGAAGACAAATTTCCACTAAGGTGGACAATAAAGTCTAATAATAATAATAATAATAATAATAATTTTCTTCTGAATATTTACTGATTTAAAAAAAAAAAAAAATTTTGTTCAACCTGCTGAAACCAATCATTATGAAGGTTAATACTGCCAATATAGTACATATACTTCTATTAAATGGAAAGTTACATTTATGGGGAGCTGTTAACATTTAAAAAAATATGAACATAACAGACTATCCAATCCCCCCCCCCCCCCCCCCCCCCCCAATTTCATTGATTAAAAATTATAGAACATGATTTTGTATTATTATTATTACGACATAAACAACAATATATTATTAATTGAATTACCCAACAACAAATAAATAATAATAATACTATTTATTTATCTATTTAGGCATAAAGATGCATATTTCAATACTGCACTTCTCTGTCTGTTTGAATCTAGTGTTCAGATGAGTGGATGGAGGAATAGTTCCGGAATAGCTTTTTTTCTTTCATTTTGATCCTCTTCCAACATCAGTATCAGTCGAAAGTATTTATATTTCAAGATTGTATGGCTGCAGAAGATTTGGCATATAGCAAACAATTCATATGGACTACTTTTATGGTGCTGATTATTGGTCCTTGGCAGTTTTTTTAAAGAAGTGTTCCTTTTGTTTTACACAAAATCAACATTCACGCTTAAAATAACATGAGGGTGAGTAAATGATTCCAGAAATGTCATTTCTTTATTAGTTTCTTTAATTCCTGGCTTTTCAAACGGATCTGTATAAGCAGGTGCCAGACTGCATGTGTCTGTATGTGAAGATTGTGATGGTATCATCCAGGATCTGTTGAAAGACACACACATCTCAGACTGGGGCTCCTATCCGGAGCATTGATTGTTTATGGCTAATTAGATTAGGCTAATCACATTAAGTGGGTGCCGAGGCTCGTCCTGACGGAGGAATAGAAATGAGACTGTGTCATTGTTGGCACGTAGCCGTCAATGTCACACTGTCCCGTGGAGTTTCATTCCGGTGAGGTCTGCACATAAAGCATCTTTGTCCAAATGAAATAAAACCTCAAGCACGATTCTAACTTTGCATTGTGAATCATAAAGACATGGTCAAAATGTTACAGAATTAAGATTCAGCCAATTCAGATGCTGTATTAGACGTAGACTTAACTGTGGCATTATTTTCCTGATCTAGTTTCATGCTATAGATGCAGATTTTGACTTTGAGGGGGTCTGTTATACAGTCATTTCTTCTATACGGTTCTTCTGATCCATTACATGTATGTTTACAGCCTCTGGCATTTGCTTAGCTCCTCCCCTTTAGTTACTGTTGCTCACTCTGACAAACTTTACAGAATGAAGACACTTGGGAGTTTGCAGAAAACACTGCAGCACCAGTGCCAGCTGAAGGTCTCTGTCCTCCCTGTGCTGCCCCGTCAGCATCACAATATATGAGACACGTGGCATATCAGATCCCTGCCAAGATAGACTGGCAGTCGAAGGGCAGCGCTGCCTACATGATGCTTAAATCTGCTCACTGACTCACTCATTAGTCATTTTGTTGTCTGTTTTTTTTATTTTTTATGTCTATATTGTTTATATTTCAGTTTTTTTAGTACATCAAGTTAAACTAAATGAAAATGAGAAATATTACCTTGGCAACTAGCTGAAATAAAATACATTTTTATTTATTTTATTTATATTATTTCATTTTTTGTTTTTTTAATTTAATTTAATTTATTTTTTTTTTAAATAAAATGGGGGGGGGGGGGGGTGGGCACTTAAAGGGTAAACATTTTTAATACATTTCAATCATAAAGTCTTGGTAACTTGTTGTACAGCATTTTTTTTTTTTTACTGCATTTTAGATGGGATTCTCTATGAATCCAGATACACGGCGTAACATTGATTATTTAACTCGTGCTATCAGTTTAAAGGTATTACTCATCTTAGACATCACCATCATGCACATTATCAACAAATTCATTTGTTTCACTTTTTTACCCCCCTCTTGTTTCAAATCCCCTGCTTAACACTTAAACATGAAACACAGGCAGGAAAAAGAACCGTCAGACGTTGTTATGGATAATGACACCATGAAGGCCTGAAACAGGGGGTCCGTTCAGGGGAGCACAGCTCAGATCCAAATGTGCAGTTCCAGCTTACATAACACACCTGCAGCGGCCCAAATCCTGTCCATGGCTCTCTTGTTTTTGGATGGCCCCTCTCTCCCCTCTCGCTCCTACTGAGGGTGAAGCCCGGGGCCTCAGTCATACCTAAACGCAGCTGCAACATTCCCAAATAAGGTTCTCTGTTTCATAGAGACAGTCTGGGTTAAATTTTCACTTAGAGAAATAAGAACAAAGCAATCTCGACATTTTGTTTTTTCTTAGATAAGCTGATTCTCTTATGCATGCGCACACTAAGAAAATAAATATACATGTAATTGACTGGATAAGATTAAGCACTGAGCGAAATAATGGTTATTTCTAGAAATATCTCAACTGGTAATGTGTATGATTTTTGGTATTCTGTTTTTATGCATTACTGTTTCTCATGTTTTGTTTTGTGTCATGACATAAAATATTTTTGATACATTGCAATGTTAACATAATGAAAAAAAACACGTGAAAACATAATCAGGTAAATGTTGCTGTTTATATTGCTGCTTAACATTAAACATTGTTCTTCCTTGTGTTAATGTAGTGAAAAACAGTTTTTAACTAGATTTTCATTGTACTTTAATTCTTGCATTAGACTGAAATGATGGTTCCTTAGATTGAAACATCACCCTTTATGCCTATTTTTTTTTTTCATCTCAATAATTGTCCTTGTGTCTCTCTCCCACTGCAGCCTGAAGACTTTGAGGCCGTCCACTCCCACACCTTCCGGCTGAAGACGTTCAAGAAGGGGAAGCACTGTGGCGTGTGCAAGCAGACTGTGAACAATGAGGGTCTCATCTGCAGAGGTCAGTCCAGGGGAGGGTGGACCGCCTGTGGGGTGTCTTGCACTAGGGACATCTGTCCGTCCCAGCATCTGATGAGAGTTAATGGAGAAAGGTCAAGATGTGTGAGGGTGTCAGCTGCTGCCAGTGACCAGTCAGTCACTTCCTCTAATGAAACGTAATCATTAACCCCATTAGGAGATGACATCATCGCCTGTGTGACTTTAGGCGCAGAACTGAGTGAAAGAGCCACACAAGTTTCCCATTAAGACTGGATGCTTGGGGCGGATATTCCGCGATTCACCTGTTTTGAGTCCCGCTGTGGTGAAGATTCGGCCAGAATGGAATGTCAGAATCATTCATGAGAAATCTAAGTTAAAGCCTGGTTAATGTTTGAGGTTTATGCACCAACGTCAGGTCTTCGCCTTCATCAGGGCGGTTTCTAATCTACAGGGGCTTCTGTTAACAACTTAACGTATTGACACTGCATTTTTGCAATTAATGTGTCTTGTATTTAGATGGCTGAATATTAGAATAAGGAAGATGGAATTTTTCAAATGTTCTAAAGTCGTGATCAGAAATACAAATATTGAGTGCATATTGAAAATGTATAATTTTTAAATGAATGACAACGCCAGCAAAATAACTAGTGATTTAGAAAAATAGTGATGCTTTCCACATCACAACCCCCCCCCCCCCCCCTCCTATGGCTCCTATGAAATATTTTGAATAATCATATCATTATTTTAATCAAATCCAGGAATCGGTATCTTATTTGTCTATATATCTTATTTGAAATTCAATTGTAAATAGTTTAAAATATACTGGCTATGTCATTAAACCCTTTTTTTTGAAAACATAATTATAGGGCAAGATCAGGCAAATGCATATTTCTGTAACGGACAGGCAATGATAAATAATATTTTATTTAATCCGTGAAATGTTGCAAAGGTAATCTAAATACCTTTTTACTCCGTGTTTCGTTAAATAATGGCCATTGTTGAACCACGCAGAGCAGACTTTCTTCAGATGAATAGTTTGAGTTAAGCTCATATAGGGTCAACGGTAGTGGTAAAATGTGTCTGGCTTGTGACTATAAAGGCAGTATTTGTCTGGTTTGCTGGGGTCCTTAAGGAACCAGGTCTCCAGTTCTCCACTTCACCGCTTTATTATCATCTGTTACATAAAACCGAGCAGTGCCAGCAGAAACACATGTATCAAGAAAGGGATTTGCTGTTAAACTTTTGTCAGAAATGTCTGATGCTCTCCAACTGTAGAAATCTTCAGATTCACCTCCAGAGTAAGTCCTGCACAAGACATGGCATGTTTCAGGTTCAATACACATCAAAGTTTAAATTTAAAATAATTTTAAAAATAAAAAGAGACTTAAAGCAAGAGCTACAGCGTTCTGGCAAACGTCAAACTTCTTACTGGTGCTGTACTGTAATTATAGTTGTATCTGAAGTACTCTTTTTATGGATACTTTTTTAAATTATATTTAATTTAATTTATTTATTCCTAATTAAAATATGTATAATAAAATGTAATTATTATGAAATAAATATAATTTCCTTACTCTTTTGCATTTTCCGTAGTTGAATGGTTGAAGGGTGTAGTACTGTCCACTATATTGTTGTTTACAGATGTTTGTGTTTCTTGACTGTGACGAGCGATTTATTTACTTCCAATCAACGTATCCATTTAATCCGCAGCTGTTGCTTAAAACCCCCATTTTCAGGTCTACTCTCCGTCTACTGACATAATGCGTAACTAGCTAGACGGGATTTTAACTTTGTCGGCTGGAGAGCCAAGTTTTTTTTTGAAGACGAAAAACATACCAAGCACAATGTTCTCTCACCATTCCTGATTTCTAACACACACTCACAGCTGTCGGCCGGTCTGGTGGCTGTCTGAGCAGGAGCGAAAGCTGATGTTCTCCGTGTGTTTTCCCATCGCCTTTGGCATGTTCATATGTAAATTGTTGAAGCTTATTTTGTCCGTTAGATCAAAAGATCTGAAAAAAGCCCAAACATTTACTCACACATAGACCCTCCCCTCGAAGAAATAAGGACAGAAGTGATTGAAAGTGGACAAAAGAGACAGATTAAAACACCAGGTGTAAATGGGAATGTGTCTCCCTCGTCTACATGTGATCCGATCGACCAAAACACATCACCAGGTGTAAACATGGCCGTAGATTCTTGACAAAATAATGATCAATGTTTTCCATTCAGTATGATATCTCTGTCATTGTCACGTGTCTCTGGGGAGTTTGTCCCATCTGAGTGGTATTGAGTCATTGAGTTAGAGACGGTTAAGACTATTAGCTGATTGTGTGAGCTGTTAAACAGCCACTTTCTCCAGTGCATGTCCATCACAACACAAAGGGGTGAGACCTTCTTAGTGAACTCTAATGCTGCTGTGGGCTTTGAGATGGAAAGGACAGGACAGAGGTTTATGGTCCTCTTTGTGGCTGGATTGGCACAATGTTGATGCTTTGAATAGCCATCAAATTACTTTGTCACAAATATGAAGTGATGCAATGCAGCATCTTTACATTTATTAGTGATCTATTAGTGATGCATCGAAATCTCATTGATTTCTCGTTTTTAATTAATCTTCTTTTTGATCAACAAGCTGTATTCAGTTGATGCATGAACAAAACTTTAAACGCAAAAAGATTTATGCTTTGTTAAAGGAATAGTTCCCCCCAAAAATAAAATGATCCCATCATTTATAATTTATTTTACTTTTTATATTCACATATTTTCACTTTACCTTTTGTCTTCGTTATTTAAAGTGTTTGAATGAATCTGGCATGATAACATATTTATATTTCAACAAAAAATTGGAATATAAACGTAATAATCATATTATTATAAAGTTATATATAATACAATGTGCGACTTAAATGTTTCTATGCAACTCAGTTTTGATTTGAGTGTTGATTATTAAATAAAAGTGATTATTAATTGATTAATTGAAATGAAAGCTTTAATTTCAGTGCATCACTATTGCATACAGAATGTGTTTATGTTTTAACTGTCAGTGTGAATATCCTTTAAAAGTCAGCAGATACTTCACTAATCCCTACAGTCTATGTGCTCGTCTATGTGAGTTTTATAAACCGATCATTTGGGAGTATTGACTTGACATGATCTTTTAGTAGATCATTTGTAATTGCCTTCAACTGAGCTGATATATATGAATTGTCTCCGTTTGAGGAAACTTTGTTTGAAAGGAACCATACCTGCACTTAAAAGCTTTAAGAAGATAAGCATCCTGCCATGATGCTCCTAAATGAATTTAGTTGTAGAGCAGACAGCTGTGTCCCATCTAATCGTAAATACAGCGTTTACTCCGCAGCCCTGATCACAGTTGAGCACTTGACATGAGAACAGCAGGTCAGAGTCAGACTGAATTCAGCTGCAAAACGAATATGGGTTGTTGTCATTTTTAGTGCTTGAATTGATTGCATACATGCAGATTAGGTTTTTAAAGGCTTTGGATGTTTGATCTGTGCTGTCTCAATCAGTTTTTTTACCAAAGGACGGCCATCCATCCATCCATCCATCCATCCATCCATCCATCCATCCATCCATCCATCCATCCATCCATCCATCCATCCATCCATCCAGCCATCCAGCCATCCAGCCATCCATCCATCCATCCAGTTTTTTTGCTATGACATTTAATACATGAATAATACTTTTTAGAATGATGAAAAGGTAGCTCACTGTTTGAGCTCACTCAAATGACTCTAACCAACTCTAACATCAGTCTCTCTTATGAGTCGCTTGACAAAAAAGAAGTGAAATGGACTCTAACTAGTTTTACCCTTTAGTTTTTTAGTCTAAATGGACAAATGAAAAGCAGATTCAATTGATCATATTCACAATAATGTTAGCTGTGTGTTCATACAATAGCTGTATCTCCAGCAGTCATAGTTTGGCAAAGTGGAGCAGCAACTCACTGGACAGAGTAGAGGACAGAACGCACTGTGCGTCCCCCTTTTCCAGCCCCGTCCCTGTAACGTGATCTCATCTGATTATTTTCATTCCAGCCGATCACAGTCTTGGACACGTTTCCCTGCGAGAGTGAAACCAGCCCGCCTGACTCTCTCATGACTCACTGTTGTTCCTCATTTGCTTTTCAATGCCATCAATTGATATGGCGTGTCTTTGCGCCAGCACAAACACCTCTGGCGCAGCGCTGAGGTGACCTAGAGATATGAAACGATGTCGAGGGGAAACGTGCGCATAAAAATAGCCCTTTCTGCGGTTTCATTAGCATTCCATCTCTGCCTCTGGACATTGAGACTGTTTTCCTTTTTCAGAGAGAAATGCAAAATCTCCCCTGATCGCCCTCAGGGGTGCGGGCTGCTTTTGAAGAGACTGATGATGCGAGGATTTGTGTGTGAGTGTGTGTTTGCACTTGCATGTGTTTGCCATGTGTGCATACACAATCCAACAGTCCAAGACCGTTTACAGAAAGGACTCCAACCACCAAATAAGCGAACATATGTCTTTTAAAGGTGAAGTGTATGACTTCTGTGCCTCGTGTTGCGTCGGTTATATTGGAATAGCATACTAACATAGTACTCTTACTGTTTCTGCCAGTATGAAATATGTATTCGGTAACACTTTATTTTGATGGTCCCTTTTGAACATTCTGTTGACTACAAGTAACTTTGCATCTACACGTCAACTAACAGCCATTAGAGTATTAGTAGACTGTCTGCTTAAAGGGTTAGTTCACCCAAAAATGAAAATTCTGTCAGTAATTACTCACCCTCATGTTGTTCCAACCCCGTAAGACTTTCGTTCATCTTCGAAACACGAATTAAGATATTTTTGATTAAATCTGAGAGCTGGATCAGTCCTCCATAGGCTTCTAAGGGATTGAAACGTGTTCCCCCCCGAAAAGTTATTAAAGACATCGTAAAAATAGTCCAAGTGACTACAGTGGCTCAATCTTAAGTTTATCAAGCGACGAGAATACTTTTTGTGCGCAAAAAAACCTAAAATATCGACTTTATTCAACTATTCATTTTCATCTCGGTCAGCCTGGACCGTATAGCTTCCGTGGTGTACGTCAGACGCATCACACACATGACCAGCGTCGGCCAATAGGGATCCTACGTCTGACGTAGCCCTACTGACGAGGCCAACAGAGTTGGAAATGAATAGTTGAAATAAAGTAGTTATTTTTGTTTGTTTTCGCGCACAAAAAGTATTCTCGTCGCTTGATAAACTTAAGATTGAGCCGCTGTAGTCACTTGGACTATTTTAACGATGTCTTTAATACATTTTCGGGAGAACAAGTTTCAATCCCTTAGAAGCCTATGGAGGAGTGATCCAGCTCTCAGATTTAATAAAAAATATCTTAATTAGTGTTCCGAAGATGAACGAAAGTATTACGGGGTTGGAACAACATGAGGTTGAGTAATTACTGACAGAATTTTCATTTTTGGGTGAACTAACCCTTTAATATCTGCTAACTCTTTATTGTAATGGTCCTTCACAGACATTCTACTGACTATATGTACGTCAACTTATTCTACCAACCCTAAACCTACCAGTCTACTAATACTCTACTAACACTCTAATGAGAGTTAGTATACATGTAGGTGCATTGCTACTTACAGTCAACAGAATGTTCAAAGGGGACCATCAAAATAAAGTGAAATGTATTCTTGGCACATTACTAGAATTTTCTGTTTGCGTAGAAAAGCCAGCCATGATGGCACAGGCTGATAGGTCCTTAACTCAATCTGCTTGCAATCACTTCATTCTCTATAGGGCACAGCTGATTGGTTCCTGCTGTATCAGTAGCCAATTAGCTCGCCGGTCAACCTTCAAATACTTGGTTAGCATTTGAGTAGCAGTAGTAGTAATTTGCAGTATCGCCACCTATTGGCATAACAATGTAACCTGCAAAAAGAGTGACAGTAAGAAAGAAAGATGCTTGGACTGACAAACAGAGGCAAGTGAAGTGATGCAAACAGTGAAAGCCCCAGTGCTATTTGAATGTTTATCAGCCCTTGACCAAGCAGATTTGAGTCAGTGTTGTTACGGCTGGGCCAGCCTTAAATATATTGCAATTTGTTTTGACGGTGCCGAAATGACACACTTTACCTTAAAAAAAAAATCCCACAGCATGTCTATCACGCACTGTTTACTTTTTCCCAGCCATCCGTCATTGCCATTGTGATTCATGTACACACACACACACACACACACACACACACACACACACACACACACACACACACATTATATAAGCGCTCACTACAGCTCATTAGGGCTTCCTGAAGTTACCACTCCTCTCTCGGAGCTGCATTAGTGAAATGAGATAAGCAGATTGATGAAGACGGCCGTTCATTTCTTCCCGCTGATAGACGAGCTCAGTGCTGAGTCTAACATCATTACTTTAATCAGCTAAAACTCCCAGTCTCAGCATGACCTTCTGTTTAGTATGCCAGTAAACACACACTCAGGACTTCCTCCTGTTTGTACTTATTTCAATCTTTTAGATTACTTCTGAGAATGTATTCTTGAGAAACCTGCGCGTTTTCTTTAAAGCTTTTAGAAGCATGTCGAGACATTTGGTGTGAAATTGAAGGCAGCTCCCTCTAACATAGCCTTTCAGTATGAAGGCGCCTTTTATGGGATCTGGTTGCATCATAACATCTGATGATCTACAATGAAGGCAGACAGAAAGACTCATCTTAATATATTCTGATTAGGCATTATTGACTTACTGTCTCTGTATATGGCTTGAGTAGGCAGATTTTCTTGGTTTCAGCCATTCATTTGAATTGGAGGGTCCAGCACCCCAAACTCTTTTGAGGTTAAATGCACCAGTGAGATGCTGCCACCTTCTGGTGAGTTAAAGATTACTTTTTTTAAAATATATCCCTTATTATCCTTATTGGCTTTGATGAAAGATGTGATTATGATATGATGTGCATTCAAGTGATTTTGGTCAGAATCAAATTTATTTATTTTCTATTTTCTAGTATTTTATTTTATGTTTGCTGAGCTTAATTTGTGTTCTTCATGAATAGTGCATGCAATGCATAAAAGTCAAATTGCACATAATATGCACAATTAAAACTTAATTTGCAAAGATTTCTGGCATTCTCCTTTTTTGCTGTATGAAAAAAATAACTTTTTAGAGGATTAAAATCTTCATGGGTCCTTACGATTCAAAATTCCAATAAGGGCAGGAAGTCACCTGAGTAGTCAAAAAAAAAATGTATATATATATTTCTACATGTATATAGTAGTATATAGTTTAAATAAGGGCCTAATACTATATTACTTAGTATAGTAGTGTAGTATTGGGCCCTTATTTAAATTATAGATCCAAGTATACTAATAAATGTGTTTTTATTCACCTTGATAGTCAATATCCTAATCAAAAGATTTTTACATTTTAGTATGTTGCACTATTTTGCTAATTTTAAGGGATTCATTTGATGAACAGTGTTATTTGTTTTGAAACAGACTGACCCTTATACTAAATTATGCAACAAATATATGAGAAAATACTGTTTACAGATATAGTATTTTGCTTCAGGATCTACAGTCTCCACAAGCTGTTTCTTTGTGTCTGTTTGCAGTATTTGTTTTTTCCACTAGGAGACAGTGCAAGAATATACTGTACATTATGGGCCTTTAAATTGAGCATGTGTCATGTTTGTGACGTTTGAAAATGAATGAAACTTCACACACTCTGAAGCGTGACCACTGTATGCTGTTAATTTCTTATATTATTACATAAGCACTGTGCTCCACCAGAATGTGTGTTGAATTCAACAGCTGTTTCAACAAACGTGGCTGTGATTTATCCTGCGTTCCCAGGCCTGAGCGTGGCTTTCGGAAAGCCTGTTGATTCAGTACTGCAGTTCAGTTAGACTTGGAGAAAAGCTCGGAATCCACACCAGATGAGCATCAGAGGGAATTGTGGGAAGCAGTCCATACAGGATATTAAAGCTTAACAGCTCACAGGGGGTTTGTGTCTTTGTTAACACCTGAAATCACACTTTGAAGAGTGTTCGAAATGGAATCACACTGACCAAATTAGCACAAAAAAAAAGAAAAAAAAAAGAAATTTGCAAAATATGTAGAGGTTAAATGGATGGATTTCATGATTTACAATTATTACTCACTTTCTCACACAGACACATACTGTAGCACAACAATAATACGCTTCTTATGGATTTCAATAAGGCAGTACTTTGTATTGTGCACATATGTATGTGTGTGTGTGTGTGTTTAGTTATACTTTGGGATTAGAATTGTCCTTGGAATATTAGATAAATTTGAATCTTTCTGTCAATATTTTAACATTGTATAAAACAATTCCAAATTAGTACAATTATAAATAAAATGTATTATAAATAAATATATAAAATAAAAAAAAAATAAAAACAAATAGCTATAAATAATAAATTAGCCATGTTTTCTCATGAGATGGGGTTGGACATTTCCCGTATGTCTGTTGTCTGTGCTCCTCACATGCCTGTCTGATACGTCACAGACATCGAGGCATGCGTTAAACACTGTTATCAATCATAACACCCAGAATAGTGTGTCCAGTGCAGAAAACAGCACACAGTTTATATTTACACTGGTAATGTATCCAGATGCCAGAATACTGTGGATGCCTTGTGGTTTAACTCTAGAACTGTGAACGGGAGTACAGTGTACTTGGTGCTAGTGTTATGACTAGAATCCTATATGACCTTATTGTCATTTAATATTTACTGTCACATTATTTACATCTTAGTCTTCATTTACTCACTCTCATGTCGTTCCAAATCTGTATGCCTTCTGCAAAAACAAAATAGGATCCCTTTGACTTTCATTGTATGCAAAACATTTTTTTCTTTGTCTCTCTCAAGTGTGCATAACACAAAAGAGTTATCTACAGCAGTATAGTAAAATCTCCAGGGTTTGACATTTGTTCCATTATACCACCGAGCCTAAATGCTGATTGTGCCAAAACACTAAAGCCTCATTTGCCTCTGCGGCACTCAGGGGAGCCATTGGGTTTGAGAGAATGACCGTAGCATGTTGAAGTTGACTGAATGTATGTGTGTGTACTTGTGTTTGAGGAAACTCGTGGTCCGGCTCTGTGATTGTGCTCTCTGTAACCCGGCACAGCCCAGCCCTTTGGGACCACTGCTCTTTACAAAAGGCCAGCATGGGAAATGCCAATGCCGCTCCTCCTCCTCTCTCTCTTTCTGAACATTCTTAAGTCCTTGTGTCAGATATTAAGCAGCCCCCTCCTAATCCTCTTTCTCTCCCTACATCTCTTTCACACACCCTCCACCTCTCTCTCTCTCTCTCCTGCCTCTCTACAGTGCCCTAGTGTTTATACTCTGAACATCTGAGTTCCTAACAAGGCAAACCCATGTACTGTACAGTCCCCACAATGCACTTTCACACCCAATATGGTAGTCCTGATCTTTTATTCTGTGCACAGGGCTCATGTGCACAGAAACGTGCTGGGCAGCCCGCGTGGGGCACGATCGTGTGTCTGTTGTGAGAAAAAACAGGACTGACAATAATAGATGAGGAAAAACAGTCGCACAGCAGTGAGGAAACTAGCGGAAATGCACAATAATTACAAAGAAACTGCTTGTACTCCAAAATGTACTCCAATAATCAAAATAAACTTTAAAAAGAACATTAGTAGTGTGTATGACTGTCTAAAAGTAATACGTATAGTATTTTATAGACACAGCTTAGAAAGTATATACCGGTATATACGGGTAGTACTGTTTGTGCCAAAATAATTTTACAAAAATACTGTTTCAGTATTCAAAATTCAAGATTCAATCAACATGATATCTTGAAAGCATTATTTTTTTTCTCTAGGTGGGCTGGTAGACTTTCTGACTCCCATATGATGTGTATCAGCCTTCCAATCAGATTGGAGCTAGCGATTTCAGGTAGATTTAGTCATTTTTGTGTGCAGTATGCATCAGGTAGTCAGTGAATGGACTGTTCTGTCTGAAGGTGCGAGTGAGTCTTCAAAATATGATTCAGCTAAAGATATACGAATGCTTTAGAACATCTGTGAAAAGTTTTAATAAGACATGCACGCACACACACACACACACACACACACACATACATATATAATTGTATATATGCCATTTATTATATATTTATTTAATATGAATTATAAGATCTTGTACCCATGTGGTATCACTGTAAAGCACAGGCTCGTTTTAGGTTATTTTACTGGCACAATCCTCTGGAGCAATCTGGGGTTAAGTGCTTTGCTCTCATTGATGGCAGCTCATGAATCACCTATTCTGGGGTATATGTTCCTGTTGCTCAACTATAATAGCATGGCGCTAGCAATGCCAAGGTCGTGGGTTTGATTCCCAGGGAACACACAACCTGACAAAGTGATGATTTCTCAACTTGTGAGTCACTTTGAATAAAAACTTTTTGGAACCTTTTGCATAACCAGCTCATATCTTCAACCATTAAGCCACACCAGAATGAAACACTCATCAGTTCTTCAAACTGTCTCACATCCGACACACTCCCAACCAGGAGGATCACATGCGAATGAAAATATCCTGAAATGAAAAAGTCAATAACTATGCGGACATGAAGCCAAAATACTTTTTTTCTGTTTCTTTTTCTTTTTTTTTTACCACCATGCATAATTTTCCCCTATTGAGACATATACTACTTTTCTCAAAGACTAAACCAATGAGTTCAGAAAATAAACACTGCAAATATAACGTATGCACAGAAATATGTGAAACGAGACTGAAAGAAGGCCATATTACATAAGGTACAGTCCACTCCAGAATAAACACACATTTTTAAACTCAGCTTTGAAATTCTGGATTTTCCCAATGCCCTTTAGTTCACACTCTTAAAGGAATCACCTGAAACCGAGTGGATTTGTGAGTAGTATGAGCCTCCAGTCCAGTGTTTTGATACTATGACCTGGATTTCAGGCCGAGGAGGAAGACTGATACGGGCTACGTTCCATAGTTAGCTGCCTACACAGGGAGTATTTTAAGGCATCGTGCACATTCCCACCACCAAGGCTGTTTCAAAAGGTAGGCAGGATGATCGTACTGCTCAATATCAATACAGTTTTGCTTACAAATATTAATAATATAAATAAACACAAAAATACTGATTAAGATTTTTTTTTGTTGCTGTTCTTATAGAACGACCTAAGAACTGCAAGAAAATATATATTTTGTCTTGTCTTGCAGGATAAAATTAGTTTGAGAAGCAAAATTTTACAGAATTATATATGAATATGCATCAACAATGTTTGCAAGATTTTAATTTTCATAAATAAACCAATTAATCCTCACTTTATTTTTTATTGATTTAAATCAGATAACTGAAATATAGGGCAGTATATAGCAAGGCAGCTCACTAGGTTTTGAAATGGTTTTAGCCACAAAGATATAACAAGTTGTAGTTCTCTCTCTCTATCTCTCTCTGCCATTAGAGGAGTTTGGGAGATATTAGGTGTGGCTTTGGAAACATTTCATCACCTTAGTCACCAAAAAACCCTCCTTGTGTGGAGGCCCTCTGTTGCTGAGGCTCCGCCCCGTCCCAGGAATGGCAGGTCAGACGTGAGGAACAGAGTGGGCTCTGTGTAAGAAGAGCGGGGACGCTCGGGCCCCTGTTTGCTGAGGTGTGCTGGACCTGTATGAGCAGGGAGATGGATTGGAATGGGCTCAAATAGGAGGTTCTTTATGTTCTCTGGGCCCCACAGACACTCATAATCTATAACACTATTTCGACTAGATCAGTTTTCTAAATGAAATTTGAGTTAGAATTATATTCTGAAAACAACTGTGATTTCATTGAATAATATGATAAATTTGGAGCTCTGTATTTATTGCTATAATGTATTGATGTGGGTGTTGTGGAAGATATGTATTATTTTATTTTAATATATTTTTTAATTATTTTTATTTAATTTTTGATATTTAAATTTCTTTATTTTATTTGCAGGCAGTTCTTGATCATTTGTTCAGTGATTTACCAATTGTGGGCAATAAAAACTAAATTCTTCTAAGCTCCTGAGAAAAAACAAAAAACAAACCCCATCTAAAAAGAGCTTGTCAGTATTTTGTCTGATTAATTGTCATCATAAAAGTTATCATAAAATCTTTCAATGCAATGCCTTAACAGTTGTGAATGTACTACAATGTTTATAACAAAGATTTGCTGAAGAATAGCAATTCTCATCCAGTTTTCTGCACCGGTGGTCTATGACTCTGTCCAGAAATGATAATATAAACACTGAGGAAAAACTGGTCTTGGCAAACAGCTTTTGTTGTGTCGAGCAGCTTTACTTCAGCCATAGTCGCCTGAGGAATTTTCCTCCATTTTACATGAATTACGGATGATGTTTTAATTGAAAACCCATAATGATCACTAATCTGAATGATCTGTTGCGGGGAACATGTCTTCCTCGATGTCTACAGTGGTTACGAGCCTGCCTTTATTCAGCCACTGTGGCTAATACACAGTCTGATATGAAGGATGCTGTGTAACGTCAACTTTCTAAAAGTAAATGTTCTTTGACGGAGAACAGAGTAAACAAGTTTTTTTTTGCAGTGCAAAAAGATGATTAAAACGTTTAAAAGAAAATGTAAAAACAAAACAAAAGAAAACCATACTGAAAAAGTATTTAATTTATTTAATTTTATTTAATTATTATTATTTTTAATTTTTTAATTTATTTATTTATTTATGAATGAGAAAAAATGCCCCCACTGTGCATACATCCTAGTTTAGGCCCCTGAGTTAAAGTAATCAAAACGTATATAATCAAATATATTTATATATATTTTAAAATTAACTTATTTGTAAATGTACTTGTTATTTATTTTATTTTATTTGGCCTGAAAAAGCCCCCAATGTGCTTACATTTAGAGTATTATAGTAAACAAAAAGTTTCTGAAATGTACATTTCTAAAATATAAACATGTTTTTTTTCCTTGTCTCTGCAGTTTGCCGGTTAGCCTGCCACAGGAAGTGTGAGGTCAAGGTAAGAAACAAAGCATTCTTGATTTGTCATATTAGACACCATACCAGTGTAAAATTTGTTTCTTTTTAACAGATTGTGCATAGAAAATTAATGTCTGTAACATTGGAATTGTGTTGTGAGAGACTTTTGCTATTCTGTCAGCCTTCAGAATTTCCCTAAATGGTTGTGTCTGCTTGTACAGATTTGGCTCCTTTTGTCAAATCCACCATCACATTTCTGTCTGGTTGCCAAACAAATCTTATCACATAGGACATTTTTTCCTTGATAGTGGACAAGCCCCTCTGGTTGAGGAAGGGTATTGACATACTTGGGAATCTAAAAAAAACATCTGCATGCTGTCCCAGGACTGTTTGGCTTGGCCAATTCGTTCCTTGTTTAAGAATACCCTCCCCAAAATGTATCCCCTGACTTTTCCTGTTTGACAATGCCGTTTTGAAGGGTGTTTTGAGAGTGTTTGAGATTAGCAAATGAGTGGGGATATTTTGTTCGGCTCTATTCCAAAACCTTTATTTTAATACTACGAGGAAGATGCCATCTAAGGCAGCATCCCAAACGTAAATGGAACCTAGACTGATTTTGAACACACTACATTGGCAGAAAGCTCAGGTGACATGACTTAACTCTTTCCCCGCCAGTGTTTTTAAAAAAAAAAGTTTCATGGCCCCCAGATTATTTAGTTGTATGAATATCTGAATATGCAATACATCAAAAGAAAGAACAGACCCTCAGCTTTTAAATAAAACAAAACAAAAAAGTTGTATTCTAGCTACATGGATTCCTTTTTTATCAACACTTGAATGCAAGTTTCATAAAAAAAAAAACATTTTGAGAAAAAAGCTTAATATTTACACTGGTAATGTATCCAGATGCCAGAATACGGTGGATGCCTAGAACTGTGAACGGGAGAACTTAGGCTGAATCCCAATTCTCTGTCTTACCCCTTCCCCTTACCCCTTCCCCTTAGTTTTGCACGTTCACGTGAGAGTAAGGGCTATCCCAATTCTCATTTTGATCTAGGGGTAGGGCTAAGGGGAAGGGGTAGATACCCCTTAAAACCAAGAATTTTCACGAGCTTACTTGAAACCAAGGGGTACCCAGAATGCACTGCGCAACCGGCAACAATGGCGGGCATATCATCCAGAGAGTCCCATACATTTAAGTATTTTCGGCTTAAATGATTGATTAAAAAATTATGACAGTCTTGTTTTGTGCTCTACACAGTTATGTACATATATATATTTGCAACTATGTTGTTTATTGAAACGTTTTTAATGTTTTTAAAAATCGCTAGTTTGCTACGCTAGGCTATGCTAACGTTACTTTGCTGATTTGCACAATCAGTACCACATTTCGAGATCACCCAAAATGTCCGGGATTCAGCTTTTACTTTCTACAGTCGCCATTCATTATGTGTACATTATTTGACACTGACACGTAACGTTACGTGCCAGCTTTGCAGGTGATGCATTCAGCTTCAAACGGATCCCAAACGAGACGAAAACACGGGAATATTATGTACGTCAGGAAAAAAATCTCCGAATGCCCCACATGAAACTTTAGTTTTCCAACCTTACCATCGTGTCGATTTATTTTGATTAATATGTGCGAGGGATAGAGACCAATACAGCGCTTAGTTTTGAGACGGTGAAGCCTTTCGCTTGGCTCCGAAGAGAGAGAGAGAGGGCGCGCGCGACCGGGGTTCCCTCTCTCTCTCTGCTCGTTCAGGTAAACATGCGCCCTGTCACAAGCGCAGCAGTTCATCTACATTTCTCTTCTCCCTTGATTTCTGCGATTTGTTGCAGACAATAAACACACTTGCAGACGGCATCTTGGAAGTTTGTGATAAACACTGGTCGCCCCTGGTGACACAGACGCCAGTTAATGACGATGTATGACGTAACCTAGTGGCGTCTCATTTCATAGGGGTATGTTTTCACCCCTAGCGCTTACCACTCGGTTTCGAGGGACAAGGGCTAGGGGTAAGACGAAGGGGTAGGGGTAGGGGAAGGGGTAAGACAGAGAATTGGGATTCAGCCTTAGTCTAGAACTCAGTTCTTTTCAGAGACTACGTCTGGATCGGTTTCAGAACGATGATCAAAATATAGTAAAATATATAGCAAAATAACAGTAGCTTGCACAGTCCTATAGCTTGTCCTAGGTCGACATTTCATTCAGTAAAGTTTGTCAGTTTTGATTTATATGCTGTTTAATATTGATGATCGTGTCATTTTACAAATGCATGTTTACATGCTATCTCTTGTTTCTTCTGCTTCTTTTTCTGTTTTGATTCAGAGATTCAGTACTCTTTCAGAATATGCCTAATAGCGCCCCCCTACTCTATAACAGTGAAAACACGGAAAGCCGTAAATTTTCGTCAATGGCGGGGAAAGAGTTCAAATTGATTTCAATAGAATTTTGTGTTGTCATGTTGCTAAACTAACACTTTATTAATCAGGAAATATTAAAATATTGGATAAAATCGGCACATTTTTATTAGTTTTATTAAAGGAGAACTCCGGGCAATTTTTAAGTTAATCTTGATCGTTATATCTTTATGAGTAATGTCTATAGAAAAAAAAAACGAACCGGATTGGTGCTTGCTACGTGGAGCTGCGAGCGCGAATGCCCAGAGCTCCCACTCAGCTAAAACGGCAGCAATGGGGGCATAACATAAAGAGCGTTTTTGTGCCTCTTAACAGACACAAAATGCAATTAAAATGTCTGTCCAACATGAACAGGGGCCTTACCTGTGAACAAGATGCGTTTAGCAACTTAGCCATGGTTTAAATAGTGTTTTAGATGGCAAGCTGTAGTCTCGCGCTGAAGTCTCGCTCCTCCCACCTGGACTCGCGCTGAAGTCCCGTGATCTCAGTTGTAGCCGGAATAGTGTCCAGGTGGGAGGAGCGAGACTTCAGCGCGAGACTACAGCTTGCTGTCTAAAACACTATTTAGGTGAATTTAAACCATGGCTAAGTTGCTAAGCGCATCTTGTTCACAGGTAAGGTCCCTGTTCATGTTGGACAGACATTTTAATTGCATTTTGTGTCTGTTAAGACGCACAAAAACGCTCTTTATGTATATGCCCCCAGAGCTGCCGTTATAGCTGAGTGGGAGCTCTGGGCATTCGCGGTCGCAGCTCCGCGTCGCAAGCACCAATCCGGTTCGTTTTTTTTTTCTATAGACAGTACTCACAAAGGTATAACGATCAAGATTAACTTAAAAATTGCCCGGAGTTCTCCTTTAAATAATGTTTAGCTATGTTGTCTAGCTTTTGGAACAGCCTTGGTGTCTATGGCGCCTTAAAATGCTGCCTACATTTGCAGTTCACTAGATTTTGGAACAAAGTCACAGATTAGTCCTCTCCATCATTTCTGAGCTCCATATGGCAGCTATTATTGTGCATATTGGTGTGTGTGTCAGGCAACTAGCCCTACTAATGCTGTGCCACTTCTTGCACCCACAGGAAATTCCAGAGGTGTGAAGGGGTGCATGTTTTTAGAGGCCTGTTGAGTTTACTTAGCAGATCAGTGCACACTGGCATTCAGAAACACTTGAGATTTTTGCCATGTGGTTTGTAGTAACTACAGGATGTCTGGGGATGTTGTTCTCTTGGAGACCATCAAGGAAAGAAAAAAACAGCAACCCAACAGGACGAGTCATTTTGTTTGATAGATTGCGTCTGATTGGGAGGACAGCTATGTCACCCAGAAGCTCCCTTGATTAAACTGCGATTGCGACTCCAGATCTGTTTAGAGACCTGTAACAACTTCCCTCGCCAGAATCACTGAGGAATTTCCGACCCCATGATCCAAGAATGGATGCAATTCGTTTCCTGACATTAGATAAAAGATGAAAATAACGATGGATGATGCAGAGCTAGCCTTTGGATTCCTCCCGTTTTTAAGTATTTATTACGGAAATGACTTTGAAGTCAGTGTGAAAGGCCGTTTGCATTGCAGAAAGAGATAAAAAAATCTACTTGGATGTTTAAGTCATTTCAACTTAAATTACATTAAATTGACTTAAAAGAATGAGCTGAATCTTGTATAACTTACAGTATAAAAAAGTTGAAAACTACTTAACTTATTTTGATGAGTTAAAGAAATGTAAAAGCATATGTTGTCATAACTTATTGATCATATAATTTTTTACAGTGTACATTTACTTACTATTGTCCCTTATGCATAATTGCAAGTAACTTATCTTAACCGTAAATCTATAGTAACTACATGCAGTTAATGAATACTACTCATTACTTATTTGAGTAAGCACAATGTTACTAAATCTCCTTAAAATAAAGTGTAACCACAATGTAGGCTGAAAAGGAATGTGGTAGAAGCAAAGCATGCTATTTTTTGATTAAATATCATACAACATTTTTATTTTAAAGTAAGTTACTGGTGAACCGTTCCAGTAAGAACAGAATTGTGCATTATACAATTAATAGGCTCAATTTACAGTAGATTTCATGTTGATTTTCCAATTTAAATTCAACTGAAATCCAAGCAATTTATATAATTCAAGCCTTTGTCAGATGGACCGTTTCCACACCAACATCTTATTCCGTAAATCTCCACATCCATATTTAGATAAGACGTGGCCGCTGCGTAACCTCTGCCACTAAAAACAAATACTCAGACCATTTGCACCAGACTTGGCTGCCAACTGACTCCTGTCTAATGGAATAATGGAAGAAACGAGACAAATGACACATGCACACAGATATGACATTGCTAACGGACACAGGATAAAGTATCCTCTGACTGAAATACACACAATTATCTGAATTTGGTCCAGAAAAGTTAATGTTTAGTTGCACTGCTAAAAAGTTACATTGTGAGATTTTAATGAATCTTTTTTGACTGGTTTTCCAGTGAAACATATCGAAAAACCCATCAAACAAGATACATTCACTTGAGAAACAACATTGCTTGAGTTGCGATATAAAGACTTCTTTTTTTTTTTTTTTTTTTTTTTTACAGATTGCATATGTATTTTGCCTTTTTTCCACTTATAAACTTTAAAAATATCTGACAGTTGCGATAAGACTAAATACATTCATAGTAAAGATATATTCTCTGAAAACAAGTCTTAATATCTTATGCAGTGTTGCTTCTCAGGTTATTTTTAGATACTTTTATTGGTAAGTTAGACATTTTTTTGAAAGCTAAGAGAGCTGGAACTCAAAACTCTGCTGTCTCACAAAATTCAATTAAATCCAATGCAAATTCAATTGAAATCCAAGCAATTTATATAATTCAAGCCTTTGTCAGAGTGACAGTTTCCACACCATATGTAGATAAGATGTGGCCGCTGTGTAACCTCTACCACTTTCATGGTTTGCAGTGTGTGTGTGTGTGTGTGTGTGTGTGTGTTCACACTACTCACTGCTCCTAATGTGTGTGCACTAACTTGGATGGGTTAAAAAATGCAGAGGACAAATTCTGAGCATTGGTTACCATACTTGGCCTTCACATCACTTCACAAAGGCCCACATCATAAATGTGTCTTAGATAACAGAAGGTTGTGCAGGTCAGACAGCTCCAATCACAACAAATTCACCTTCTCCACAGTCTCTTCTTTTCTTATTACTATTGCTCATTTCTGTCAACAGCGTAGCCTGGTTTCACAAGGGGTCGGAAATGACTGCAGCGGTTCACAGCGGGTTCATTGCGCACGGGCTTGGAACAGGTTTAAGCACGTCTATGAGACTGGACTTGATTTGAATTCCAAAGGCTGGAAAATGAAGTGACAGTCTCTGGGTGATTGTAAATATAGGCAAGTGAGGTTAAGTGGGAGAGTAAATGAATCATTAGACTCAAAGGCCAGCCATGAGCTGTAGAGAGCTAATGTGAGACGCTAATGGCGAGCACGTGTGCAGACTGCCAGTGCATGTTGAAGAGGCCAATTATTGGAAACGCCAGAGGAAATCAGAGTGAATTAAAAGGTGTGAGAAAACATCTACTCAAAGACGTCAGATGCAGCTTCATTGCGTAGTCTGACATGTTTCATTCCTGTGTATAGTTAGTGTCACTAATGGGAATTGCAAAAATAATGACTATTGGTGGTGGGGATTGTGACTGTCACTAACTAAATCTTTTGAATCAGTTCATCAAAATGATTTGTTCATTCATGCATTTAGTTTACCCTTTCTGTAGGAGTTAAATTGAATCAGGTCACAAATAAGTTTTGTTTAGTTACCTTTATTAAATTTGTTTGCATGTTACAGGTGACTCATTAAACCATTTACTCACCTAGATAGTGAGATGAATCTTTTAAATCGGTTCACTAATACGATTTGTTTATTGATTTGCATAATTCTAGAGGCTTATGAATGAGTCATTAAATGAATCACTGGGATTGAGTGACTTCAATCTTTTTAATCAGTTTTTCAAAACGATTCGTTCATTTATAGGCAAGAAAGCAGTTTTGTAATTCAAACTTCTGTGAACAAAAAAATTTAATGGAAGGGAACAAGAATGATTTGTTCACTTAAAAGATTCAAATAGGAAAAAGTTTTAAAAAACTATACACATCAGCTTTAACTTGGGCCCCAAAATGCTTGTTTTAGTTGGCAATGAGAAATATGATCACAATGTGTTAGAAAAACTTCCTACTCAACCTATGGCGCTACATGCTGCAAATATCCTGTACCGACTAGAAGATAAAGCCATTAGTCATTTTAGTCTATTGAGCAATACATCCGTATTTGGTAATATATGAAGGCTATAGAATGTCTGTGCTCTGATGTCGTTGTTTGTGTTCCAGCTGGTCTTTCCAGATTCTATGCATACTATTTATAGAATCTGAACTGTCTTTCCCTCCTACTTTGAATACATTCATGTCTTTAAACACACGTGGCTAAATCATGGCTTCTTGTTAGTAACATGTATATGGACACCAGAGCAGGCAGTAGAGTAAACAGACTTCTACAATCAGTTTTATCTTTCAGATCAGCTACTTTCATGGCAAAGCAGCATTTTGAAAAGAAGCTTACTGACCATGTGTAACGGACGTAGGCCACTAAAAGCTGTCTAGCGACTACAACTAGCGGCTATGGTCTTTAGCGTCCTTGTTAGCGCACCCGCCTCCCATGCTGGAGAACCCGGTTTGAATCCTGCTCGGAGTGTGTCGAGTAGGACCGGTTATTTATTTATACAGTTTAGAGTTTCAGGGACAGTGCACATTAATAAACATTTATGTCAATGTGCTGGGCAGGTGTAATGTCAGATAAAATACATTAAAACAAATCAACAGTACTTATACATACAGTAAACCACATTTCATAAGAATACATAAAGTACATTGAAACAAGGACAGCAAAACATAAAACAAGGCAAAGCACACTTCAGGTGATTTGAAATAGCTACAAAGTATGGGCCCACACTTGATTGTCTTTTAACCATGATTTTAAGTTAATTTTAAAATGATGAATATGAATCAAGCGGTTTTCTTTGTTTAAATGAAGTCAGGAATTATTAAGCCATTGCGTGACATCGGCCATAACTGCCGTGAGCTTAAATGCTGCTTGGTTGGGGCATGTACATAAATTACAGTATCGTCTGCATACATTTGAATCTCAGACTCTATACATAAATGATCTTCCCACTGTATGCAATGTCTAAACAAAAGGGGCCCTAAAATTGATCCCTGAGGTACACCAATATCACAACTGATGGCCGATGACACCTCATCATTTATCTTGACCCTCTGTTCTCTGCCTTCCAAATAGGACTGCATCCATTTAATAACATTGGGGGAGATGTTGAACATTGAGAGCTTTTTGAGTAGGACACCATGATCAACAGTGTCAGAAGCTTTCTTTAGGTCTAAGAATATGGCCCCAACAACTCCCCCTTTATCTAATTTAGATTTCACATTCTCCAGGAAAAAGCAGTTTGCAGTTTCCGTTGAATGGTTGGATCTAAAACCAAAGTGCACAGGATGCAATCTGAAAGGGCTGTTGTTGAGGTGGCTAGTAAGTTGTTCTACTACATATCTTTCAATTACCTTCGACACAATTGGTACTTTGCTAATTGGCCTGTAGTTACAGACCTTTGATGCATCACCTGTTTTGTGGATCGGTGTTATTATAGCTGTCTTCCATGCTTTTGGAAAAATTCCTTCATTAATGGATCTTTAAATAATATATGTTAATGGACTAGATAAACACTCATTGAACATTTTCAGGAACATCATATTGCCACTGGATTTGACGGCAGTTGACGCTTTCTCTGACATAACACATTAACTCCTTCAGGCCTGTCCCTCCTAAAGATATTGTAGCCTGGGACACTTAATGCTGCACTTGGAGAGTTTTTATGTAGCCAGGTCTCCGATAGACACAGGTAATCCAAATTTGAGTCTACAATAAGATGTTGAATTTGTTCACGTTTTCCTGTGACACTACAAATGTTTGTGTCCTCTAAGTAATCCTTTAGGTTTTGCTCATGTATCCCACAGCATTCAAGCCTGATTTACAGTTTGTATGAATTTCCACTTCTTGCCCTTAAAGATTGCAGGATTTAAGAATTTCATTTTAAGAAATCGTGGTATGCTCCATACCGTCCGCTCCGATCAAACGACAAGCATACGTGATTTGTAGGGATGTTAGCTTTTCCCGAAACTGGCATTGTAGCGCCGTTCCAGCATGGTCGCATTGACATGATCATTAATACCGCTATGTAGCTTGTGATTATTATGTCATGCCATAAATAGAGCGCAGGTTTGTATATCCACGCATTGCGAGATTTTCTTTGCTGAGGTCGGCGTGGTTGCAAAATGACATAGACTAGGAGAGCAGCACCTGCCTCACTACACCCACTTCCGTCCGCCATTGCCAGTTCATCCTATATGATTACACATGCTACACTTTAAAAAAATATATTCTACAAATACTACAAAGGCTACATGGAGTACATTTTATGAGAAAATGTACTATTTCAGTCTCTCTACTTCAAAATTTCACATATAATTCAATGCGTTACTGTTTCTTTGTAATTATTATTAGTTGACATGTTTATACACTTCCACAGTTGCACGAAAAATGTTGTGAACCCTTTGTAATTACCTGGATTTTTGTATTGATTACTCATATAAACCTGGATTTTTGTATTGATTACTCATATAAAATGTGGTTTGATCTTCATCGAACTCACAATCATTTACACACAATCTGACTAAACTAATGAGACTGAGATAGAGTACTGGAAAAAGTAATTGCACCCTTGAAATGAGCAACATATGAGTAATTTCTCTTGCAACTGTTACTACGTGAATCCTAAGACAACACAAGATGCATTGGATAAAAATGTAAATTCCCATAGAGAAACAAGGAGATGCGGACATCTCTGGGTACAGAAGTTACCGTCACATTAGCGCTTAAATTGAACATGTATGAAAGGATGCATTGGCCAATCATTTGTTTCTGCATTTGCACAGATAATGTTGTTGACTTGGGTTGTGGGCTAAGAACTGTGCTGGAAGGGAACAGCATGAGTAATGTTTAGGCCAGCTCCTGGGGAGTCAGTGTGAGAAAATGAACTAACTCTGACCAGCATAAATCACCTCTTTCTTAAACAGCTAAGTGCTCTTTTTCTTTCCCGCTTTTTTAAAAACCATTTAAGATCATAGCACATTGTTAGTCCTGGCGGGACGCTCTGAAAACACAGCATTGTCTTTTACGATGCTTCACCTCATTTCCTCAGCCCAATGTTTCTTGGTTTGAGCTGGAGGACTGACCGGCTGCTAGCAAGAGACTTATAACCTTGCTGTGTTTATTTTTTCAGCCACTTGAGGAGTGCAATTTCGCTCCTGAATTGGTCAGACGGGCTGGAGCTGTGATAGGAGCCAATGGCTTCCTGGATTTGGCTGCTCGGGAGCATGTTTTTCCACCTCAAACGACTTCTAGTTTTCACTGTGCTGACCCAACTGAGCGTATAAAGATGTAAAGGTCTCAAATGAGGACAAATAGAGGAACTAAGTGTGGACAGAACAATGATGGGTCCTCTTCCAAGATCTGCGTTCCCTGCTAGCCAAGAAGAACATTGGGTGACTCAGATCTGGTCCGGGGTGTTTTCCCCCTTTGAACAGGAAAAGCGGCGCTCCACCCCGTCCGTTGAGCGCTAGTGTGAAGCCCATATGGTTCCTGATTGAGCTGCACATGTGCTGGGATGGGCTTGTCTTGTTCAGATAGCAGGTGCATTGCCAGATTGGTGATTTGTGTCCTTGATATGTTTACACAAAGTGTTCTTCCCTTGATAGCAGCTATCCATTGTTCTGTGGCCTTCAGCTGAGGCATCCATTATTACAAAGCCAGTGATTCGACTTTTCAGCATAACTAATTCCCTGAAAACAGAACAGTTAGGAGGTCGCTCACCAGTGTAGGTTAAAATAAGCCACTTTCAAGTTACTGTGATATTATATTTTGGTGTCTAAATGTGGCTTGCATCCATCCTTCAATGTAAGTCTTTAGAAGTTTGTGTTTTTTCTTTTTATAGCTTGGATTGACTACCATGTAGTGATCTTTTATACCGCAAAGACCGTGTTGATTGCAAGCACTGATATTCCCTTAAGGACATGCATATTTAGGTTTGGCTAAATGTCATTTAGGAGTTTGTGTCTAAACTTATTGATGTCTCAGGGAATTTGAGTTGAATATAGACCACACTCCATAGGAAGTTGACCTGGAATTTGAATTGGAATGAGAGGAAGAGGAATTTATTGAATTGTAATTTGAAGAAATTCAAAACAGGAAATGCATTCTGAGAAATAAAATGTTCTTCCACCTTGGTCCACAAAAAAATTATTAATTTTATATGATGAAGTATTTAAACTAAATAAAAATCTAGTTTAATATTAAACAGGTTATAAATACAAATCTGTTTAGCCTAACAAAAAACAGAAAAAAAAACATTCAGATCGTTTTTCCTTTTCTATTTAAAATTTATAGTCATGTACATTTATTTAAATTTAAGTTTGAATTGCAATTCTGAATTCTGTCAAATTCAGTTCTGTCATGACAGCTCTCTGAGTGTTTGGCATGGTAATGGATATAACATTGTTGATACTGTATGTTTGGTCTTGGCAGAATAGATCCGCTACGCTGCTGCTGTACAAAATAGATCTATACAGATGGAGCTGGGGAAGGTGAAAGGTTTCTGAAAGTGCGCTGGCTGGACTGCTATAGCAAATGCTGACCAAGTTGACCAGCGAGCTCATTGGCTAATGATACAGCAGGAACCAATCAGCTGTGCCCAATAGAGAATGATGTGATTGCAAACAGATTGAGTTAAGAACCTATCAGCCTGTGCCATCTGGAGTTTCATGACATAACTTTTGTATTTCAACCTCACAAATTTAAAATGCATTCTCAATTCAATTCTTAATGGTGCACAGCCTTGGATGTACCTGGGACAGTACTGTGTGTGGTTTATTTGTCTGTTTCTCTCTATTTACTT
This sequence comes from Semotilus atromaculatus, assembly GCA_031834385.1. Lineage (NCBI taxonomy): Eukaryota > Metazoa > Chordata > Actinopteri > Cypriniformes > Leuciscidae > Semotilus > Semotilus atromaculatus. Next base: position 39,215,305 of record JAULUF010000055.1, on the reverse strand, counting down.
TGCGTAGTATGTTGCATATGTGAGGAGGAGGGTCATATCTTGCATAACCAGACTGTTGGCATAAAGTTTGGTCCAGTTTGCCATTTATTCTGACCAAGCACTGTTTACTTGGAGAGGAAAAGTCTGCCTGATTGTCTGATGGAACAGAAAGAAAACAAATATATAGATTTATATATTTATGTATACTTTATATTTATAATTTTTTGTTTTAATAAATAATAATGATTAGAGAGAATCCAAAATCAGTAGATTTTATCGGCTAAAAGTTAGTGTACAGTATGTGCTTATGAAGTTTGAAGTCTGTTTGAGGTGTGGTTGACAGGAAGCATGTGTGTTCTGGCTTCTGAGCAGCAGGATCTCCTGTACACACACTTTCCTCCCCATAAAAAATTACGGTACAGTTGAAGCGGCTGTTTAGTACCAAAATACGCTATCATGCATTTGGAAGGGAAGGAATAGGACTTTCATCTTCAGTTAACATCATTCAACAGACTCTGCGGTACCAGGTAAGGCACAAGCCAATGTGCAACAGTGATTTACCTGCACTCTCTAAGGTGTGCAATTTTTATGTATCACATTACGTTTTATAATGATTATTCCTATGGAGTTTAGTGTTGGTATTTGTTTTCTGTATGGAAAATTCTATACCACCCACTCTCTTTAGTTGGTGGTGACCCATTTTTACAGTGGCTTTGTTAATTCTGAACACATGCTGGGTATTTTCTAGCTGTGTTTTTTATCTAGCTGCTATACAAGCCTGTGGCCGTGCAGTAAGCTGTGGAGTGTCATGCCTCGTTTGGATACGGTCCTGCAGCAAGCTTTACTTTAGAAGTGGTTTGCCGTTCTTTACCCCTATTCAGCTTATGCAGCTCCAGCACAGGTCATTGCTTCATATGAGTTGCAAGCTGCTTTCTCCTAGCCTCACCCTGGCAGCGCCTTTCAGCTAAATTTCATATCCATTGGTCTGTCTCCCATTCTGGGGACTTTCTTCAGATAGACTAGTTTGTCATTAAGGAGGATTTATGTGTGGTATGTAATAGAGAAGTTTTGGGTGAACATGGGTGGGTGAAGTGGTTGTATAGCCCTGTGGGGTGCTGGCTAGACTGGGTTTGGCATGGAGATGAGCTTGGCAGGGTGTAGCAACCATTATAACTATGAAGGACATGACCCCCACTTTTAGAAATGACTAAACTGAACCCCTCCACTTTTTGGAAGATAGTCATTATGTTTTAAAAGGTTTTATTTTTCTTGAGTGCAGTCCAAAGGAAAACTACACTTGCATTTTATGAAAAATGTGAGTGGTGTTTGCCGGTACAAAACTCGCTGCTGCAATGGGTGGTTTCCAGGGTGTACCTATGCCGTTTCTAAGGTGTTCTACATTGAAATGTTGTTGCTAGGGAATTTTGGATATTACTTCACTGCTCCCAGACTCAGAGGGCAGAGCGTAGGGTTTTGGCCATTAGCTTCTTCCCTAAGACTCCACTGTTTCCCTCTGTCCACCCTGAGTCCCTCTTTTCTGGCCCAGCTCCCAGTCTTTGATTCTTGTCGGTATTTCTCAGGTTTTGCACGTCCTCAGTCTCCTCCTGCTGAAAACAATGCCTTCACATGGGCTTCTTGTTTTTAGGGTGTGCCCATCGACTATAATTGAGCTGTTCACATCAGGGTCTCTTCTGAAGTTCAGATCCTGTACAACAACAAGCCTTTGTAACTCTAATTATGGAAGGTAAACAGTTTCGGAGCCTAACAGATTGTGAAGTCAGTGACAGATTGAAGCATTTGATGTTCAATACTGTTGAAGAGTGAGACGTCTCTTGAAGGAAGTGAATTCCCTCTGGTTTTTGGGACGGGACTAATTTCCTGAGATTTATAGAGTAAATGGATCGAGATGGAAGCCAAGAGGTGATGATAGTTGTCATTCAGCAGAGGAGAGAGAATAATGATTCGAAGCATATGAACGCAGACTCCCTCATCTGCTCAGCTGACTGATGTGATTATATGTTCAATCAAATTATGAGTCACAAGTCACACACAGTATTTTTCATTGGTTTGAAAAAAAAAAAACAGCTTTGTTTTCTATAAAGCAAGTCTGTTGCTCTGAATAGGACAGGCGAATACTTTAATATTTACAATATTTGTGATGATTTTTTTAGCATTGTTACATTAAGAAACATATTGAATATCACAATGATTTGAATGCACTTTTTTTATTTGGCCATGAAGACTATATCATTAAACAAGGTTTGCAATCAAAAATGACATTAGTTTAAGTTCAATTCATTTGATTATTTTTCTTTGTTTTAATGAACCAATTCAAAACTGAATCACTGAATTACTCAGAAAGGCTGTTTTTAAATTTGTAAAATTTGTAAAGAAACATATTTTCAGAACAAATGCATAATAAAAGGTATATTGAATTTAAATCATATTATGCTTTGCAAATTTAAAACTTTTTACCATACCTGATTTTGTGATTTTTTTATGTATTTCTTAGTGTACAGTCATCACATACAGTAAGACGTGATCGCTTGGTATTTCTCTACAGTCACCGAGCTGACCTTTTGTTCCAGATGTTTTAAGCCGGTGCTCGACATTCGTCTCATTTCTGAGTTCATGAGGAGTTAGTCTCTCTCACACAGCGGGATCATTGACCCCAGGAGACACATTTTGTGATGTGAACACATGTACCTGACTTACTGACAAGAAACACCAGAGCTTGCATCATAGTATCAGATGTTAAGTTATGAGCATGTCCAGATGGGATATGCAGGAATTTCTGTGGAGTGGATTGTTAAACGGAGCAGAGAGTATAGAGTTTTATTGATAGATGAAGGCATTACAGATCTGCCATAATATTTAATTTCAGCATAAAATGCCACTCACAACTTAATATAGGTCTGTAATGTGTAAAACAAACAGATTACAGAGTGAAAAAAAATTCAATATTCATTGAAGGGAAAAAAATAAGCTTGGTGGGTTTTGGGGGCTTGGTGATAGGAATGCCTGAATTCTGTGTGTGGTTTTACCTTCAAGAGAATGTGATATTACAGTGTTTCATCTCACTTTCATCTATTATGTGTGCTATACAGTATATGAACGTGAGACTTTATGTAGGGATTATGATGGTACACAAACTTTGACCCCAGCTTGTCATAGGACACGATGAATGAGATGTCTACATGGTGAAAGTGAATCTGTACGGATTACTTGGGGTTCTGTGGCTCTGTTATTTGAGTAAAATGAGATTTAGGTTCTGAATTTTTTACAGAAATCATTTCCAGGGACATTTATGAACTCCAGGTCTTTGCATATCACTATTGCTTTGCTTCTCCATATGGCTTAATTTGTAGTTTTTGCACATCCTTTTCTACATCAATGCTAGTTTTTGTGCTTTTATTCCTTTATATACTTCTAGTCTAGAAATCCATGCAAAATTATTGATATGTTAAATGTTTATCATACCGCAGCTCAAATCGATATATTAGTCTCATATGATTTCATAATCTCAGTATGATTTAGTTTGAGTTCTGATCAGCTTGACACTTTTGAATTGAATTGTTCCACTAGAGTTCTTTGGTATTAGAAAGACTTTTCTTCTTTTTTTCATTTGTTGATACCTTTAACGCACACTTGAAGCACACTTTATCTCTGAAGTCAAACGCTCGTTGTTTGAGAGAACATGCAAAAAGGAGTTAAGCACACTGAAGGAGTTACACACTTCTGAACATCACTTGCACCCTAGAGGGTCATTTGTTCTGGTGAAGTGTTTTCGTATGGATTGTCTCTACAATCAGAGGCCGAAGAACAACCCAGGCTCACTGGAAATACTTTTAGTAGCTAAAATGAACACTAGAGGAAATAAAACACCAACAAATTATTTATTTTCACACAAATTATGATTACATGGGCAGATTATCGATTAATAAAGACATATATTTTCACATGGTTCCTTGAACAATACTGTGCCATCACCGCAAAACACCTTACCATGTGCGTGATTTGTAAACGAATATATATTTTTACATCACATATCCAGCTCCATATGTATGGCTTTTCTGATGTAGTAAAGTTGCACTTGGTACAGTATTGCACTTGCAAAACAAAGCACTGAGTGTTCGACAAAAGACCTTAAATCCATGTAAAAACAAGGTAAAATACTATGGTTTCTTCATCAAATGTGTCTTTTATTACACATTTTCTTTCTTCAACACTATTGGTTGGGTTTAGTGTAGGTTGTACGTAATTTTCAAAAGTGATAGAATGTTAACCTTTTAGCGCCACACATCTGACATTTCATTTCTGAACTGCTGCGATATGTACATCAACCAATGTAATAAAATGTTGGCACAGTCATGTTAACCTGTTCCAGAGATAAACGAACGCACTTTTTAGTATCACTCACTGGACATCTCACTTTAAAACTGCTGCGGATCATGCAACAAGAAGCTTGGTATAATTTTTTGCAGAAATGTCGCCACAGGCGCGTATTTGTCATGAGCCTTGGTTGCTGAAAAGCTTGTCTATTTGGGATTTCTCTGTCAGATGATTACTCATCATTCATGATTTATGTGTTCCTCTTCCTACTCAATTCTCAGCATAGATACAGATTGGAAAACAAACAGCAACACCCAAACTGGTTGACATGGAGTAATCAAGACAAAGTGGAAAATATGTAAACAGCAGGCCAAGTGAGTAACAGCATGAGCCATTAGTCCCTGGAGAAAGAGGGGAAGAGAAGAGAAGTGAATACACATGCTGAAAACAGAGACAAATGATATTTGTTTTATTAGAAACAGACTGTATCATGACATTGGCACTGCCATGAGGGATATTCGAGTGTATTATGAGTTCCTCCATTGGGTGGAGCTCAGTCAGACAACATATTGTTATTGAACAAACTGGAGTAAGATGGCTTTCAAAGTGACATCGCCAACTACTCGCCTGTCATTAATGCAGCGTTTTTGCGAATCCGCGTGAACGGGGATTGTTTTGACAACGTGACTGTCTATACGCAAAACTTTTCCATTTTTAGTACATGGTTGTCGTGTAAACGTAGCAAGTCAGCAGTCATGCAGGATTTTTCTTTTGCAGGGCCACAGGAACAGCATTAAAGTTCCTGTCTGTTCTCCAACCCAGAGCATTCTCTCTTACTGTAATTGTTGATTATTTCCATTGCTTGGCATTCTTTGGCTCGTCTGCGTCTCTAGGAACTCGATATGTGGACATAGTCATCACTCCGCCAGAGTGTGTGAGTCCGCATGTTTTTGATGAACGTATGTGTGTACATTCTGTTGATTCGAGCGGTGTTGGGTTCCTGCGGTGAGCCTGCCTATGAGTAGGCTTGATATTGCGTGACCTTATTGAATTGGTCTTCACGGATAAAACCGTCTGTTGAGAGTCATAAAAACAATTCCATTCCATGTATGGAGTCATTGTACAGTCAGTTTCACTATGCACGTCCACTAACAATGCATTAAAGGAATAGTTCCCCCTAAAAATTATTCACACTCACGTTGTTCCAAACCTGTATGACTTACTTTATTCTGTGCAACTTACTGAACTGTGCAAACTAAAGGATGTCTATGTAACATTGAACTTTCATTGTACACTAACAAAAGTTTGCACCAATCTTCAACATTTATTCTCCTTATACAGTCTTATGCAAAGCATGCAAAACCACTGCCCACTTTTTAAAGTTAAAACAGTCAATTAACACATTTATTTATTTATTTAAATTATACATATAATTATCAACATTATTATGTCAACAGAACTCATTAAAATAATGTTTGCAAATTAAAAGGTTTAATTGAATCCATGCATTTTGTTTAGGCTAAGTTGTGGAAACAACTGGATTTATTTTTAGAATGTATGCTAATAAATGCTTTTTAAAATGTCTTTAAAAAATGTCAAACAGTTTCAAAATGTCATGAAGTTGAGTGAATGATGACAGATTTTTCATTTTATTTTGGGGGGTAAATTATCCCTTTAAACACAAGTGTGTTTGGTTAATCATAGCATCAACAAATTATTTACATTGCTTTAACTCATCAAACTAAGTGAAGCAATTTTCAAAAAAATGTATGTTATACAAGTTTCAACTCATTTTTTAAAAGTCAGTTTAATGCAATCCAAGTTGATTCTACTTGTAAGTCAGCAACTTTTTTTTTACAGTGCAGTTCTTTTAAAATGTGCTGACTCATCAGTTCTAATCTTCAGCATACAGACCGTGTCCAGAGGGGATATTTGTTTTTAATGACCATACAGGTTAAATTAAACCATCAAAGCATTAAACATTTTAAATATGAGGGAAGAACAAAACACTAAACTTTAAGGCATTTATCTGACAAAATTATTTAGCATTAAATGGGAAACTAAAGCAACAGTTTAATTTTATTATGCACAAAAAATACATTGAAAAAAAGCTCAAAGCACTACGACGTACATTGACTACGACGTAATAATCTGTTATTCATTTTCACTTGGTTTTCTTTTGTTTTTGCATGTGTTCATAAATGCTTTGTTTGACAGCCTGGTCTTATTGGCACAATTTGGCATGTTTCATTACATTATAACAAATAAAACAATTGACCCCAAGCATGACTATGCAAAATGCTTTTTTATTTATTTTATTTTTTATAATATTTGAATAAAGGGTGAAGATATACATTTTCCTAAGCTTGTCATCACTTTCGGCCACTACTGTACATGAGGATTGAGTGAGTGATGTTCTATCAATCATTAGCACCCCGCTGATTAAAGAGAGCCTCAGGAATTCACAGATTGTTGAATGTGCGCTCCATATGTGACAATGAACGTGCCTGTTCACACACCTGCCTCTCTGCAGGGCTCTGATTGGCCCCTGCCTCTCTGCAGGGCTCTGATTGGCCCCTGCATGTTCCAGCAGGACGTTCCTCCTCGGAATCACGGGAATGTTCCAGTGTGCTGACTGGAAGAATGGTTCTTGTTTTGGGACCACTTGGGCTCTTGTGCCATGCTAGACCTGGCATTTATTTTTCATTACACTAGTTGCAGACATTAAACACCATCCTGAGTGTTACTTATAGCCATAACAATGCTTATTACAGGCAGCACCTAGAGGATCATTAAAGATAATAAAATCCAGGACACAGGAAATATGTCAGACTCATAACATGCCGACATCTAATAGGGAGTTTTTGCAGGTCTGCGTTCTTTGTTTGTGCTTCTGCTGTTGTTCGCAATCAAACGATTGTTCGTGTTGTTTTGCTGAAGCGTTAATGATCGTGTTTACCGTACATGCACATGAAAATGTAGATTTAAATTAGAATTTGGTCATTTGCGATTATGTACGCATCATGTAAACGTGTTAGGGGGTGATAGTGTGCACTTCTTTTTGTAACACAACACCCTATGGTCTCGCAAGCAAGCGAAGTCCACATCAAGTGCTGGATTTGGGACATGGCCAATAGTTGTGCTTTCCCTCTGCTCTTCTCCTCCTCTTTCGTCAGGCTTGTCATTAATGCTGGATTCTGCGTCCCACATCTTACCAACATCTGGTACGGGATCCTCCGAACAGACATCTCACTTTGAAGCTGACATCTTCTGTATAATTATTTTGATATCAGCAAACAAAACAGCTCATGTTTTCCAATAGGATGGTGTGCTGAATAAAAAGACCTTCAGTTGTTAGCTTTGTGGAAACCACCATCAGAAATGCTGATTAGATGGCAGGAGTGCACATAGTCACGCCCCAACAAATGATTGTCTGTATTTTTAGGAGCACAAAGCGCTGTATTTTTCAGAATCAACCTGGAACATGATTCAAGTTGTTACCACATGAAACAACAATTATTAGACTTAAGAATAGAAAACCAGTTACTTATACACAGGAGTGCACATAACTGGTAAAAATAAACGATGTGTAGGAGCGAAGCGCTTTTGAGTACCAAGTACCAGGAACACGTTTACTGGAGGAGGATTTGTATCCATCTCTGATAAGATAGCAATCATGATGATACGTGTGTTCATTAATTCATTATTAGGGGATCGCAGTTGATCCACGATCTTCACTGACCAGGCCCCACGGTGATTTACACATTCAAACGAATTTAAACATGGAAGAAGAGGCGGAAATCGGGACTTGCACGCAGCCTCAAACACCCGAACCGTGCACTTACACAGAGAGAGAGACAGACAGACAGATAGAGAGAAACTGGTTTCAGACTGCGCCCAAAGACCAAATTGATTTCTCTTTCGCGTTTACTTGCACTTGAACGGACACATACACACAAAATGATGTCAAAATACCCGTCTCGGCAAGTATTGTCTCGGTTATGTCATAAGTGAACAGTTCAGAAAGAAACCTTATGTGTGTCAGTATATTCGGTCTGTGTATTCGGTCTTAAAGTGACAGCAGCCTAATATTGCTAATGTTGTCTGTGTCAATGTTAATAAAATGAAAAAAAAAATACAGCTTTAACTCTTCAGAGTCGCCGATCACGCCGGCGTGATCAAGTTACATGACCAGTTTAAGACGTCGAAGCATAAAAACAAAGTCACGTTGAGCGCTGCCGTCCACTTCTGTCGAAAGTGCTGGCTTGAAACTCTATTCTACTTTTTGTTTTGTGTTGATAGACCAAGTAAAACCGGAGATATGATTATTTAAACTTTATATAAATTTTTTTTGGAAAATATTGACGCATTCGTAAAAGAACGCAAGATGGGATGCGACAGGCGTTGCATTTATTCTAATAACTTCGTCGGTTTTTGTCATAAAACAAAACGGAGAAAAATGTGTGAATCTGCTGATTCTGCTCTTCAGACTGCACATTTTACGGAGTGGAGGAGGAGCCAACTGAGCAAACACGCGAAATTGAAAGGTGGGAGATTGACGGAGTGGACAAAGAGAGACATATAGCCTATATATATATATATATATAGAGAGAGAGATATTATTACTAGTTTTTGTAAGAGTTTGAGTAGACTTTGAGAGTAGTTTAGGAGTAGTGTAGATAGTTTAGGGGTAGTTTAGGAGTAGATTTTGAGCTTTTTGTGGAAGGAAAATTTAGTTTAAAAAAAAAAACTGAAAAATAAACCACCTGATATATGTTGTAAATAGTTGTATGTATAGTTTGGTTTTGTGTTCATTTTACCTTTTGTATGGTATATTTGCACTATTTAGGAACCCCTCTTACTCAAGCAATGAAAGCCCTGTAATGTAGCTGTCTGTGTAATTTTCTGTTAAGTGTTTTGTAGAGTTTCTAAGCAAAAAATAAAAGAAAAAACGCCTATTGCCACACCTGCTTTTTGCTGTATATAGTTTGATTTTATTTCAATTTAACCTTTTTTATGTTGTATTTGCACTATTAGGGAACCCTCATACTCTGGGAATGCAAGGCCTTAAATATAGCTCTCTGTATAATTGTGTGCATAAACTGTTTTAAAAAGTGGCAAGCTAAAAATAAAAAAAAGCCTATGGCTACACCCGCTTTTTTTTGTAAATCATATTTTTTTTTGTATATAGCTTGATTATATCTGAATTTTACCTGTATATGTTGATATTTACAACTTGTGTTTACATTTTAAACCATTTAAAATGCTTCATTGAGCATTGTTTTTTTGTAGTAAAAAAGCTATAATTTTTCTATTCGGATTTTGTGTTTTTTGTGTGATTTTGGGTCCAGTATGTTGATACAGTACATCAAAATGAAAAACTAATTGTCTGGTCATATAGGTGATGTTGTGCTGAAAACAATGATACCAAATATTGGTATGGTAAACATTTGTTTATGTTGCAAACTAAAATAAATAAAAAGTACTCAAAAACGGCCAAAAATAGCCCAAGACTCCGAAGGGTTAACAAAGATGAACCTATATTTAATTTATACATTGAACAAATAGTGTTATAGTGAGGAGAGCAGTCCGTTTATTAATGTTTTATATATTATATTATACTATTTCATATATCATATCATATCATACTATATTCATTTTATTTTATTTTTTAATATGGTATTTTTTTTTGGGGGGGGGATATATTATTTTTACCAGTACACAACTATTTTTTGAATGGTCGTCAATAGAGAAAGTTGCTGTTTGTCCACATAATGATGTAGTTTTGGAGTGATTGAACTTCCTGCTGACCAGGGGGTAATGGTAATGATGCATGTAGTTTCGGCTGTGACATCACCGCTCCCTGTGGTTGTGAAGGGGGAGAGGTGTGTGATCTGAACGGACCCCTCCGACTGCACGTTGTGCCGTGCTTCTCGGAGTCTTCCAGTCCGACTTCAAAGAGAGAAACACTGAGAGAGACGGCTTTTACGCTAATAGTTTGTGTGCCGTTGGTGAAAACAGATAATGCTATCTGCTCTCGTCATCAGAGCTCAGATAAACCTTAGATAAACCAGTTTATTGGCTTTGATGGTCGGCTGTTGACATGAGACATGAATTTTTTCCATGTTCATTGCAAGGATAATTACATTTGCAAGGATGTTTTACGTCACCTTACATTGATTATGTGTGTAGGGCTGCACAATTAATTGAATTCAATTGTGGTTATTGCCTTATTAAACAACAAAACTGTGACTGAATTTAGTAAATATATAGTCAAAACTTAAGAATTTTTATAATCTTTCATTATTTATTTATTTATTTATAATTATATATTTTTTTACTTTACTTTGACTTTACTTTTTTTTTAATGAATGTCAAACTAGTGTACTTTTATTTATTTTTATTTTAGTGGTTTGATTTTTGTATTTATTTAATTGGATTTATTTTATATTTTATTTCATTTCTTATATTTTTATAATTGAATATAAAAAAATAAATGAATCATCTATCATCAATATTATTGTCTGACCCAATCAAACAGCCCTAATGTGGTGTTGTAGTTAAACTAAAAGAGAATCAGAATTCTAAAGAAGTTATTGTCCTGAGGGCAGAAGGTTACAGCCCTAGACCTGTCAGTATCTTCTCAGTAATTGCTTTGGTTCTGTCTGGTCTCCAACGGCCCTGAAGCCAGCGTTACATTCCATGCTGTTAGTGATGCCTGTAGGACCATTTCCCTGTTTTCCTCTATTTATTTTTTTATTAAATTTAGAAAATATCTCTTATTTATTCTGCACTTCTGTCTAGCATTTATTTACACCCCAAAGATGGAATTGCATTGTTTTGATTTGCTGCTTTGCTAGAACTGGTATTTCCTTCAGGAACAGCTCTACAAATCTAATGTTGTTGTGTTTTGTCTGAAATCCATCAGATTCGGAGCATCTTTCAGAAAAGTGCCGACTGCTGGATGTAGCTCAAACACGGGCTGTTTTAAAGTGGTTTGTTTCATACGTCAGAGTCAGTCTGGGGGCAGAAGAACTGAAGGATCTGTCTTGTTCTTCACGGTTACACAGTTCCTCACGCTGCGGGTCGTTTCTGAGGCGCTCCTCTGCGTAACTCAGTTTGCCTTTGAGCTTGTCAACTCATGTTAAACCTGTAAACTGAGAACTTGATAACAGCTAGAGAAGGAGAGCACTGATGAAGAGGCTTTTTGTCTGTCAAAACCAAGTCCAACCCACAAAACCTGCTGGGAATTTCAGCTGTTTTTTGTCATTCTCATTTTCTCAAATGTGATTGTCATTACTGTAAACTTTAAAGTAATTCTATACTGTGAACCCTTTTATTTATTTATTTGCATTGCAGTAATTTCAGTCTGGGTAATTGCTATGAAACTAATGTCACAATGCCACATTTGGCACATTAATGGCCCTTAAAATAACTCATTTTATTAAATCATTTTATTTTAGAGTATTTATCAGCCGTGAAATATTTAGCATTCATCTTTATTTATTATCCTTATTCCGTTATGACCATGAATAACTGACTAAATATACACACATATATATATACACACACAGTACTGTGCAAAAGTCTTAGTCTATACATAAATTTGAAATTTACCATTTAATTTGACAATACTTAGACATATAATAAAACTTAATCTGGTTGTCTCAAAATGGCAAAATATCAGCTGATTAATTGGCGTGCCAATACACAGTTCTATCACAAATTAAGTATTACATTTATTATTACATTTAAATAATCTTATAATACAATTTCAAATGTCACGCATGCACGCACGCACGCACGCACGCACACACGCACACACACACACATAGGCTATATATGCACACTCTTTACAAAAAATGTAGAATAAATCCCAATATATAAACATTCTAATGTTGCCATTCCTGCCATAAGTTATTGGCCAGCTGATGTGTAACTTTGTTTTATTTACTCACCAAAGACATTTTTTTCTTTCATTTGGAGCTTGACAAATGTTAATTTTGGACTTAATGTATATTTTTCTAAGAATTTTTTTCCCCTGTCTGTTCCATAAATGCTCACATAGAGCAAAAGGGAGGGAGAGAGAGAGAGAGAGAGGGAGCAAAAAAGGGAGGGCAAAAAAGTGCGAGGGAAAGGAGAATGTCAGTAGCCTGCAGCTAGACTTGGCAGATTCCCGTGCCGTGCGCTCGCTGGGTGAAGGTGCTGCGTCTGGATCTGACCTGCTCTGGTAGTCCATAGCCATATATAGTGTGAATATCTTTTATGATCTTCTTTTTTTGGCTAGAGTGAACAGGGAATGTGAGTCAACATTTCAGCCTTTCTCAGGAAGCCAAGAAAGCAGACGTGTTTGCGCACACATCTACACACACACTTCTGCTGGCTGGATTACACTGTGTGTTTGAGAGAGGTGCGCTGCTCTGCCTGTGAGTCGGACCGGACGATCCCGTAAGACTCTCTGCTCAGAGGAGAATGCGGCGCTGGGACTGACAGACACACACACACACACACACACACACACACGCTAAGGATGGCCACCGCTGTGTATCAGGTAAGGAGATGGTGACACGGCTCGCTGGTGCTGAGAACGTTGCCAGATATCTTGGGAATTTTAACCTCATTTGCTCTCGCAGCTGCGTGTGTATAGCAGTTTGTTTGCTTGTTCTTTGTGAAAACGGAGAGTGTTCGCAGGCGTGTTTAAGGAAAAGCTCAGACTGCAAAACTTGTGTGTTCTGTAGAAGCGAGATGAGAACTGAAGCTGCTCTTGGTTATTTACCCAGACGAAATGAAAAGCGTGGGACTGCTGGTGATGTTGAGAGATTTAGCCACATTAAACACTGGCTTTGAATGTGACTCAATGCTCCACTGTGATTAAAAAAAATTCTATTATTTATTCTCCCTCATGTTGTTACAAACCTGTATGATATTCTTTCATAATGTTTTGAAGATCAGTTCATAGCATCAAACTCCACAAAATGACAGAAAAAACAGTTGAATTGGCCGTAAAGTAGTGTATATGATGTGAAGTCTTCTGAAGCCACCAATAGCTTTGTTTGAGGACCATAATTAAATGTAAGTTATTCACTGAAAACTTCCCCTTCACTGTAGCTTTTAAATGTCATTTATCCTTCAATGATGTAATGATGTCTTGTTTTAGTGGTATCAGACTGAGCACAGTGCATCTAAAGATATTAAATCTAGCCTTCAAAATTTGAATCGAAATGAGTTAATAATGACACTAACGTTGCAGCATTGCATCAACATTGAACTGACTTGAGTTGAATAATGACTCTTTTGTATAGAGATGCTTATAGCTGAATTTAACCGGTTTCATAGCTGATTATCTTTTCAATATCTGCTAAGTTATTGAACCGAATCGAAACAACACTAATTGAGCTGAATAATAATGCTATTATCTTCTTGTAATCCTGAATTAGTTTTCCTAATTGATGAATTTTACAACATATTACTGTGAAGCTGCTTTCAAACAATCTGTATTGTAAAAAGCGCCATATAAATAAATGTGACAAGTTAATTTAGCCTTATTGTAGGCTGTTTACGGTTGCCAACTGAAAGCAACACTGCAGGTATGTTTGCCTGTATCTGCATTTTTAGAATTGCTTTGAACGTGGCTTGGATTTTCTGAACTTTCAGATTTAAATATTAATAGCTCAGTTGGTTGTCAGTGTTGTTTGAGTGGGTCTCAGGTCTGTTGTCGGAGTCATTGGGGTCTCCCATCGAGGACGCTCAGCTTTGATCCGGGTCTCTGAGTGGCATGTTTTCAGAGCTTCCCTTTTTGCTGTAACAAATGCGTCTGACAGGATGACAAAGCTGCTGTTAAACGCTGAACAATAGCCGTCCCCCGGTGGCACAGACCAGCACGGCGTGTGGCTTTCTATTGAGTAGATGCCCATCTCACCAGACCTGTCAAGAACAGGTCCTGGTCATATTTCACTCCAAAAGAATTAAAAGAAATAAGACATTTTCTGAAATAACATGTAGCCAATATTTTATTTTATTTTATTATTATTTCATTTGATATATTTACGGTATTTTTATTTTATTTTAATTGTCGCATTTTTATCGTGAGATTATTTTCTTTGGAAATTACAGCAACAACAAAAAATCCGGAGTAAAACATCTGTACACATTGCAGTAATGAGAATGTGAGTTATAAATATTTATAAACATCATTAAAATAAAAAAAGTAAAGAAACTCTTAATGTTCTTAAAATGGTCATTTTCTTTATGCAAAATATATATTTTTTCTCCTTTTTGAATGTAGGGTGAAATGTGACCTGGACATGTTTTAGTGAGATTCATTTTTGTTCAAACACAGATTTTTCTCATTGACCAGACATAACCTGATGACCCTTAGGTCAGGCAGTTGTGACCTTAAATGTCAAACACCAGACTCTTTAGTGTTGGTTATTTATGATACGCCAACTCAACTCATTTGTTTATGACATCAACAGTTAGATAAACTTTGGCTTTTTTAATGTTTGAAAGACGGGTACATGTTATTACAAATTCTCAGTTGGCAAAACTCTGATGATAATCCAGTGCTAAAAAACTTTATTATGCCATCTGTGCACACCCTTGCAACATTTATAGTTCTGTTTGTTCCCCTTTCGTCCATTGTACCTCAATCGTGGGAAAGAATGCACACTTTGTGTTTTTGGCACGTTTGCAGATGCAATTTGAACTAATTTGGCTCAAATTGAGGGGAAAAAGAAATAATGCTGTTGTGAACAGATTTAGTGTATTTATCATTATCCAGAGATAGCGAGAGGGGGAAATAGATGGTCTCATTTTCTCATGATTGCATCCCTCATAACAAATGTGTTTTATTCCCCAGACTTAATTTGAGCTTTTGCATATTTTTCTCCTTTATCAGTCCCCAGAATCGTCCTTTTTGATAGTCAGAATGCTCTAAAGTGCATAACCCTTCAGTTAATAATTGGGAAGCTCTTGATGATCATCTTCTGAATCAGAAACCTACTGTACGGTATTTGATCTTCATGCAGCTCTCTGCAGGTTTCATTGCATGTACTGTAGTAAAACTCTCAGCTGATTGAGCTTATAAACCTGCGATGACTCCGATGTGAAAGGAGATTTGCTGTCACTCAGGGCTAATTAATTGACCATTTCGTGAGTCCCCAACTAAGCTGTCTGATCGCTGCAAACCCTGTTTGATGTTCAAGGCTGTTTTTAAGAGAAAGTTACTATTTCTTCCAGTGAAGACTTATTTCTCCAGTGAAGAGAAATAAGACTCATTGGCAGGCCCACACTGAATCTGCATCAGGAAAACTCCACAGAAAGCTCTTCAGAACTGAAGCTCCCCTTATTCATAAAGTTATACATATCCTATGCCCTCTAAATGTATTATTTTCTTATATGATTTTCAATTAGGTAAGTTGACCATGCTTACCAAAAATGGTGTTACACTAGAGTTTTGTTACAGAATTTAATTCAAATCTTAGACCCCATACTTTTGTATGTGGAAGTGATCCATCTTAACTTGTGGAAGTGAACCACTATTTCTAATTACCATGAATTCATAAATAAACCCCTTAGAGTTTCTGCATTAGTTTTGTAGACAGACAAATTCCTCACTCAATTTAAAAAAACCCAACAACAATTGTGCCATGTTTAATATTTCAAAGAACTCTGCTTAGAAAATGCAAAAAGAGCTGTCTGGGCCTAGTTATTGGTAAGTTTGGCTGTGTTCACACTTGAAAGGTTTGGTTCAGTTAAAAATAACTCTGTAAGTGCGCACCAAACATGTGGACTGAGACCCATCTTTTTTTCTGGTGCGATTCAAATATGAACGCAACACGGAGCAAAGACATCTAAAGAATCCAAATGACGTGATGTCACAAGATGCGACCCTAAAAAGGACAGAACATGCTCAAACACTCCTGGTTCTTCTCAGGAGCTACATTGCCCATCACAGTTCAGGACAGGTGTCGGAAACACCATCTCCTTGCAAGCAGATCTTCGTTTGTGTGCAACCGAGGAATTCCTGGAGCTCTTTTGACTCCTTTACTAGTTCTCAG
This sequence comes from Semotilus atromaculatus, assembly GCA_031834385.1. Classification (NCBI taxonomy): domain Eukaryota; kingdom Metazoa; phylum Chordata; class Actinopteri; order Cypriniformes; family Leuciscidae; genus Semotilus; species Semotilus atromaculatus. The sequence goes on along the minus strand of JAULUF010000055.1, from coordinate 39,198,935 downwards.
CTGGTAAAAATACGATCAAAAATACAGTTTAGCCCAGCACACAGCATTGTTCTGAATGTTCGGTAAGTTCTGTTGCAAGATATACGTCGTAAAAGCCTTTTTTTTTTCTAAGCGAACTAGCATTAAATGTATTATTTTCTTTTCGGTCAAGATCATAAAAAAACCAAGAGAAATGAACTACAAGTGTGATTTGTATATTAACCAGACTTGCAGAAAAAAAGAAAAGAAAAACCCTTTCTCTTGCTTTGTCTACGTTTGATCTCCAGGTAATCATAGTGGAGCGAGATACTAGCAGCTTGGTTGAGCTCGGAGCAGTTTTCTCCAGCATTCCTCCTGTTGGCTTCAGCTGTGATTTAGAGGCTCCTCGGCTCTTCTGTAACTGCAGTTCCAACATTTCCCGCTTACACATAGAGAGGCAGATGAGTTCAGATCCACAGCACTCGAACACTGTCCGCTGTGGAATTCAATGTGATAAATGTGCGTTTAAAAAACGCACTGTTATTGAAGTTCAAGGATCATTTGATCTCATGGATGGAAGATGTATTTAGTGTCGCCTTGGATTCCACCAGATAAATAAATCAGCATCTCTGCCGTTAGAGAGTTTGGCCAGCCGTCGAACAATGAGATCAACACACGATCCTCAGCATTCCTCCTAGAAAAGCTGCATCCCATGTTCAAATATACCAGCGAATTAGGCAAAATGCATAAATGGAAATTACAGCAATGGAGGTAAATGACAGGAGAACTCGCTCGTAAATTTGAGCGTGTTTTTGGAGTGCTGTTAAATGTGCCATGTTTTAGCATCATACCTGGAGATCTTTACCACAAATTCATACCGTGACAAAACGAAACTTTTTTTCAGGATTGATGGGAATAAGAAGCTTTTTTCTTAGCATTTTCAGAAATCTTATCAAGGGAGAACTATAGACCATTTTGCAAAATGTAAACAACACTGGTCCAGAAGCACTTCCTGTTTCAGTTTTTTAACACTACATAAACGTTGGGATAAAATACAACCAACAGAACATATAAAATTGAATCAAAAAGTTAAACAAACATCTTTAAGATGTTTTCTTTACATGTGAAATAAAGAAACCAGTTACAAACTGAAACAGGAAGTGTTTCTGGACCAGTGTTGTTTACATCTTGCAAAATGGTCTATAAAACTTATTCCCACATAACATACTATTTACAGTCTTTGTGACAACCCATCATGTGAGGTTCTGCAGATGTTTGAGTTATGACTCGTGTGAAATCTGCACTTGCAGAACTTTCTGCACAATTTTAGTGTATTTGCTCAATCACTACATCATTAAATTTTATTTATATTGACCATCCTGCACCTGAGATCAACCACAGATGTAGATATAGCAAAAAATGGCTGGGATTAACACACACTCTTGTTCAAAAGTTTGCTAACACATATCAAAATAAACTAAAAGAAAACTAGCATTGGGTATTTGTTGCTTTTTCCTGTTATACCGAACTCATATCGAACCGTGACCCCAAAACTGGGGTACATTGCGAACCATGACTTCTGTGTAATGTTACACACCTAATGTATGTATAAATATTTGTAATTTATAAATAGAATTTTTACACACAAAAAAAAAAATTCTTCATCAATCACAGAGTACTGAATTCTCTCAGGCCCTTTTTGTTTGTCTGTTTATTATATATTTTGGCTAATTTGATTATATTTCAGCTCCATTTAAGAATCTATTGACATTAATTTAGCAGAATTCTGCAGATTTTGCCCCAAAATATCAGGGCCTGATCATGCTGTTATCCTACCATCACATACACCTAGTTACTTTTCCAATCGGCTTTACGATCCTTAGACAGATAGACTTCCCCGTAATCCTTGTTGACTACCATGTTAAAAGAGCCACTGTTTTCGAACGGCACCAGAGCAAATGCATTCAAGATGTCCACATTCTCCAGGGTTGTTCAATTACAGTGCCAGCGAACATGAAATCTGACAAGATAGCCAAAATGTAACCAACATGGGGCTGTTTAGATTGGGGCCCCAGCTTTTCACGAGGTCACAGCAAATTAGCAGCGATCTTTAAGAGGTTTTCAGGCATTAGCAAGTTGAAGTCTGTCTCCGCCAAATGTTTGGAGGCTGCGAAGGTTTGGGAGGAGATGCTGACGGAGGCAGAAACACGCGCCACGGCATTCCTGCTTAGAAGCCGAGGCTCTGGGACTGATTTAAGACCCCTGCAGCATCTTCACAGCCTGCAGATTTAAACGGATGAATGCGTCGGCTCTGCGGAAACAAAGCTCCGCCGCTTGCTTGGGTTGTTTATCACTGCAGGTTAGCGGGTGGCACGTTCTGCACGCTGGGGCTGATGGAGCACCCGTCACGTAGATTGGGATCACACGAGTCGGAAAGTACACGGCCTGTTGCAACAAACCACTTAAGATAAGAAATCCCATCATAAACGAATAATCAGGGTTTTCCTAACCTGAGGAGTTGGTTGCAACCAGCTGGAGATGACAAAGATGTGTCAGAAAGACTGAAATCTTCACTTTAAATAGTCTGTCAATTAGTCTGTGATGATTCAGATGAATTGGGTTTTATTTGTTTTTGCAATGTTTTAAGTAGTATTAACGGTTGCCGTGTCAACAAAACATATTAGTTGATAACATGCCATTGGTCAGATATAATTCGTAATAGGACACTATATTGGTCAGACCAATAAATCAATTGATATTTGAAAGTCAGTTACTGATTAAAAATTCATCATGTAATACACACACACACACACACACACACACACACACACATATATATATATGAAAAACAAATATTTTCCAAAAAAAACTTTGTGTACGGAGTTGTCAGGACAATCATCCACAGCCTCAAATATATCAGTCTGTCAAAACTGCAACAAAAGTAAAAGTAATACATTAGTGAGATGTAGTAAACTGTAAGCACTTTCTGATGCCAAATGATTTGGCACCTGCTGTTACATTACTGATGTTGGCCATAAAGGGTGTACAGTAATGGCATCTCTGGCTTGTATTCTGCTGCTCTAATGAATTGTCCGTTTGGATTGAGTTGGTGTGGTTGTGTGATGCATTAAGCAGGCATTCAGAGAGAAAGGACAGTGGTTGAGGTGCTCTCAGATGGGTGGAGATCACTTTTCAAAGCAGCTTTAGCAGAGTTGGCACACCGTAGACCTGCTAAGAGGCCCACAGGAAGTCATTTGGGGCAGAATTAGTTAAACATCCTGCCTTTGGGCCACTTTCACACACTGGGGCTTCTATTCTGACTAAAAGAGGTTGCAGTGATTAAAAACTCAAAAGAAGTTATGAGGAACTATAATGTTCAGTGGCTCTAATTTAGTTACTTACTAAAGTTCCAGACCATGTGATATTAAACAGCATTGTTCAGACAAACCATAATTGCGTGCATTAACGGGACATTTTTGTCCTTGATAAAAACCAATAGGGTATTTGGAAGGGACATTGGTAGCCACTAATAAGGAGTCACATGGAATTTGCTCCGCAGAACTCTGCAGATTTATACATCTCTGACCCCATCCATGTTTTTTTTATGAAATCTTTTGGTTAATTTGTTAATACTTTCATCTGATGATAAGAGTGTAGTACTCTGGCTCTCTGATTTCCATAGATATTCTGCAAAAAATCAGTCCAAAAAACATGATAAAAGTCTGCAGGCTCCATGTGAGCCAAATGTCGCCTTGTTAATTCTGCAGTGAGCATTCAACTGATTCTAGATTGTGGCTTTTGTCTGATTGGAAATTCACAGAAGTCGGCAGCAGTTGACCACTGGATTTAGTGATCGAGGCAAATCAATCTGACCAAACCCTAAACGGATGAGGGTCTGTGGTGCGCACAAGCACCAGTGTGGCAAGTTCAGCCAGAAACATGTCTGGATGGTGACTTAATGATTGCTGCATTTTAAAATTTCAGTGCAATCATGTGGCTCTTTTTCCTCACAAAAAAGGGTTTTTAAAAAACCCACCATCGCTGTTGGAGACACGGGATGGCAGGAAACATTGCCGCTCACGCTCCCGTTTGAGGATTTTTTTCAGCTTTGAGGTTCAGCTTTGTGGCTTGCATGGAGTATTGTCCCCAATAATTACTATAACATGCCAGTCCTCCTGTCTGATGTGTTTCTCTTCCTCATATCCTGCCAAGATTGTGATGTCACCATGGACCAACTGACCATAACACACTCTCTCACACACACACACACACACACTCTCTCTCTGAGCACATAAGAAAATCATATAATGACCAGAGTTGAATCAACTGTGAAAGATTGATATATTATCTAAAGTTGTTGGCTAATGGTTTATTTTAGTTGCTTGTTTTTGAGGATATGCGTCCGATGTATGTTATGGTCTGTAAAGCATTGAATGCAGCATGTTTTTAAGTTGTAGAGATGTTCTGTTCCATTCAGTTTTACTTTATTTCGATGGTCCGCTTCAGACATTCCACTAACTATAAGTAACTTTGCAACTACATGTCAACTAACTCCTATTAGAGTATTAGTAGGGTTAGGGTTACAGTAGTTGTTAGGGTTCGGGTTAGTAGAGTAAGTTGGCATTTAGTTACTAATAGGTAGTATAATGTCTAAATTGGACCATTGGAATAAAGTTTTACCATAACATGTCCTGAATGCGGTTATATTTCAAGCTGATTTTGAAAACAATATTTTTTTAATAACATGTTAAAATTACAGCCTTATTTATTTTATTTGACTATTTGTGCAAAGGACTTTTTATTGGTATTTACAGCTATATTTACTGAAGGGAACTGGGCAGCTGCTGACTGTATCATGCATTTTAACAGCTGCAGTAAACAAAACCTCTTCACAAGTCTAGTTTTTTATCTGTTCAAAAACTACTTTTCACTGTGATTTGATTTACTACAGGTAAGACGTGTTTTTAGGCACAACGTGAAGCCTCCACTACTTTATAGAGAAAAACTGTAGTAAAACTACTAAACAATTAAACAATTTTTATTGAAGTTAGTTGTATCAGTGTATCTGTAGCTGTATCAGTGAAGAGCATTTAATGGGTAAAAAAAAAAAATGCCCCACATAATATTGTAAAATAAGTTTGCAAGTATTCAATTAAGTGTATTTATTAAATATTAAACACTGCCATTTTATTCCAAGAATGTTAACAATGTAATTTCCACCAAAGTAAGTTTATTAAATGTCTTAAATGTGGTGAACATTGAATTGTGGGCTGGAGCACATCCATTCTTATCAGTCGTTCAGGTCGGGTTTAGAGATTGTGTATGTTCATGAGGAAATTCCAGCGGTGGAGAACCAGTGAGTTTGTTCCTCCCAAAGCCGTCGAACACGATGTGAAATATTTTGATGGTCGTACGCGGTGGTGATGGGAAATGGAGGCGGGGTTCATGATCTTCAGGAGTATGTGGAGATCTTATCAGGGCTCGGTCTCCCTGTGGAATGTTTATAGAAAGCAGGCCCGTTGCAGGGGTTGCTGGCACAGAGCTGCTGTGGGCTTGTTTGCTTTTGCATTTGATTTATGGGCCGGGCAGCGAAATAAAGGCAGGAAACCCAGCACCCGGCCCCACCGTTCTGCTGATATCCAACATCACGCAGCACTGAATCCAGGGATAAAACCCAGGCAATTGCCAAAAAACAACCATAATTTAGTTTCTCATGACTATTTTTGTAGCCTCTTTGAACTTTAGGAATTCTTTTGTTTGGCTGTTTTTTAAGACTCAAAGGGTTTGCTCTTATTTTATTTATTAAGTTAAAGGGACTTATTCACCTCTTTATAGAATGTGTTTTTAAAATGGGTCATTTATGTAGAAGAAATGTTAAATTATTTTTTAATTTTGAGTTTTCTAGACTGAGAAAAGCCAGAAAATTGATTTTTGGCTTATGTGCATGAAAGACAACAACTCCCAGAATGCACTTGCTTCACTGCCCTAGGAGGCCACGCCTACCGGTAACAGAGCGCAGTAGTTAAACAACAAGGCTAGGCTACTAGTGAGTCTCTGTGATGAGTCTGCCCGGGATTCGGCTTTTGCGTTCTACAGTCGCCATTCATCATGTTTACTGTGGCGAGCAGGACGAGTGAGGGCCGCGGGAGAACGGCGCGAGGCCGGTGGCGTGATTACTGATGAGTGACACCTGTGAGACGCACCGGTCTTCATATTCTTTCATCAAATTGCCAACTTGTTACTTTCTTGTTCACTTGATGTTGGAAATGCCTTATTTTTCAATCCAATGTTCTGAGACTTTTTCTTCATCTAGTCAGTCCCTGTTGATATAATCAAGTTGCATTCTACTTTTTTTGAATGTGTCCGATTATAGAAGCAAAGTGAGTTGTGAAAGCCACTTCATGTTGTCTGCAATTGTTTTAGCCTAAAGTGGATTTAAGGAAATAAACCTTGGCAAAATTGTGTAAAAACATTGCTTGCTTGATGAGTCCCTAAGTAACAGCCTAATTTTTGGTTCAGTTTATGTGGATCAGTATCTGTGCGTGTAAGAGAGAAAAACATCAATCTCAGTGTTTTGGTCGAGGCACGAGAGGTGAGGATAACTCATCTGGACAGCCGTTGTCACCTAAGGTGGAATGACTCTTCACCTGCTTGTAAAGGAGAGTTTCTCTGGCCAATAACTCATCATATCTCGTGTGTTAAATGCAGATGGCTCTTGCCTGTTTCAACCTGCCGTGTTTCACTGATAGCAAACAACCAGCTCATTCTCTAGAAGGTCAACAATCCCAATTCACGCTGTGTGGATCATATAGAGATCATGTTTTATGTGTGGTGTAGGTTGGAATTATGTGGAGCAGTTTTCCTGACAGTGTTGTAAACTGCTTCTCACTGTTTTAGAGCAGGATTGGGTTTCAGAAATTGTCCTTAGTTATAAGTCTCTCGTGATTAGAGATTAACCTTTTGCTTTGGCTCAGTAGTTAACATGGCTAACTCTTTTTACTAATTTTTATACACATTCCTGGTCTTTTCATGCATAATTCCTCAGTGCATGCTTTAAAAAAAATAATAATAATAATTGTCAAAACTTTTCCTGAACCTCTGAAATGACTTTCAACATCCAATCCAGCCTCTGCATATATTTTCGCAGATGTAGTTATGCTCAGGTTTAAAAAATACTTTAAAAATTATCCTGAAATGATGTGGTGGTGATGATGATTATTTACATAAAAAAAAGTCATTATACAATAATCATCACCAAAGTTATGGAAATCCATTTGGTCTTGAATATTTGGTGTTGAAATGCATTATACCACATCAAGCCTCCATAGTCAAGCAAGTATCTCTTTCTGTCTGTTTCTTTGGTGCCAAATGCAAGTATTCCATCATCTTGGATACACTTGAAGAGCTTGTGTTTTTGAGTTCAGCATGGCTGAGTGTGGTTTCTATCCACCACAACTACAATTGAATTTCCTAAAACTTATTTTGGATGAATAGTTCAGCCAAAAATTAAATTATCATCATGAACAAATTGAATTTTGCTCTTTTCCTAATGGCATAGCAGACTAGGAATAATATAGTGTCCTTGATAGAACTATCATTTTTATTTTAAACTATCCCTTCAACTCTTTCCACGCCATTGATGGAATTTTCCGTCATTTATGAGACAACGCTTCCCGGTTTTCCGTGTTTTTACTGTTATACGGTATAGGGGGCGAAAAAAGAATAGAGAATCTCCGGATCAAAACACAGATAGAAACAAGTGATAAAAATCATTGCTTATGCATGTTGTAGTCTGAAAAATGATCAAAAATGCTGGCGATGGCTGGCACTTTTTGAAAAAACGCTGGCGGGGAAAGAGTTAAAGAAGGTTGTGATGTTTTCTCCTCCAGCACACGTGATGCGGGCTGCTGTCTGAATGCAGCAGGTCTCGGTTTAATCTTGTTAACGCAAGCATGCGAGGAATGCAACAACACAATTACCGTTCATTATGTAATATTCATTTGTACACTCCAGTGTTATCAACACACATCCACTCCCCTTTCTGTCTCGTTCCCTCGCTTGCTTTTGTTTCTTTCTTTTCTGCACAGAAAAAAAGTTTGGATAGTTTTTTGTTGTTGTTGTATGTGTGACCTGCAATTGTGAGTTAGAAAGTCTAAATTGCAAGTCATTTTTCTGTGTTTATTATTATTATTATTATTATCTATGTTTGTAATTTGTTTATTATTTTCTATACAGATTCAGTCCGCTGCGAAACTACCACAATCATCCTAGAATGATTGATTCTTAACAAATAGAGCTATTCAAATCAGCTGGTGAAATTGTCATATCACAATATATCGCAGAAAAACTAAATATCGTAATGTCAGTTTTTTCTAATATCTATTCACACTTACTTTTACATTATTCATTTAGCAGACACTTTTAAAGGAGAACTCCGGTCAATTTTAACATTGAGCTAATTTTTTGGTAAATTTGGAGTGCTGTCAGTACAGAGAACAACGACAAAAATCGGCGTTGCCTACACCGTGTTATATTCTTTTTAAAATTTGCACCCTGTTGACTTCAATGGGGCAAGTTTTAAACCTGCTTTTAGCCTCTTAACATCCTTGATGTGTCATTACAAGTGCACAGCCATGTGAGTGGTGTTATTAAGAGTGAACATGGTCAATCTGACTGCAGTAGATGTGAAAGATATTAATAAAAATGATGTTAATTCAGCCAGCTCACATACCTGTATTTTCTTCCTGTTTTCGGTCGAAGTCCAAAGTAGTCAATTATCGAGTTGGGAGAATGGGATCTCATACAGCCTGGTCGCACGCGCGAACTCGATAATCGACTACTGTGGACTTCGACCGAAAACAGGAAGAAAATACAGGTATGTGAGCTGGCTGAATTAACATCATTTTTATTCATATCTTTCACATCTACTGCAGTCAGATTGACCGTGTTCACTCTTAATAACACCACTCACATGGCTGTGCACTTGTAATGACATATCAAGGATGTTAAGAGGCTAAAAGCAGGTTTAAAACTTGCCCCATTGAAGTCAACAGGGTGCAAATTTTAAAAAGAAAATAACACGGTGTAGGCAACGCCGATTTTTGTCGTTGTTCTCTGTACTGACAGCACTCCAAATGTACAAAAAAATTAGCTCAATGTTAAAATTGACCGGAGTTCTCCTTTAACCAAAGCGACTTACTAGTGAGAAACATAAACCAATAGAGAGCCAACAGTATTTATAGTATACAATGTCAGGTTTATTAGAAAGTTGATGTGGATGATTTTCCCTCACTATCCATTACAACTCTTCAAAAACAAAATATGTTGTAAATGATTTTATTTGGAGTTACTGTTGCAGTTTTTCAACAAACCATTCTTTAGACCAATAGAAGATGAGACTTTAAAGATTTTTTTTTAAAGTGTTGCGTACCATAATATCAAGCTGGAAAGATAAATTGATGGATGAATGGTGTGCTGTGAAAACATTTACATGATATTCACATTTGCATAAAATGCAGCTTTTTTAACATTAAGTTTAGTTAACAGGTAATGAGCGTTTGCGGGAAAATGTGCCTAATTGCCTAACTAAAAATAATGTCACAATGCAAAATCTTCAATCTTCAATCTTAAATCATTCCATAAGTATTCCTCAGGTTTTTCCTTTGCTTTTAGGGTAAATGCGATCAGGACACGTTGTTATTACGTTTCAGGACATTCATCCAATAGCAGATGGTATTTCTTTCCTTGCAGGTCAATATTGTACCAACCTGTCACGTCTATGTTTGTCTTTGGTTTTTGGATAACCACAGGATGATTGTCAGGATTATTTTTAGTGTTGCGGTTGCCCACCAGTAGACCTGCGGTTATCACCTTTTGTATGTTCACCTGCACTGTTGCTGCGGTTTAAGGCCTGGCATGAACCATTTACCAGAGGTTACGCTCGGGGTAGACCGCCTCGGGATGATTTACACGACTGAACCGTAATGTGAATACCAGCAACAACCCACTTCTGTTGCCAACATGATGAATGCAGCGCTCAGGGTGCTTGTTTTTACACATGAGGGTTCAAGGGGTTGCATGTTCATCAGTTTCATTATGTGACGTGATGATCTCCTGTTAAAGAGTGTCATTGTTTGTTGTTTGTATCATACTAATTATTACCAAACACCTTTAAGCTGTCTTTTGACAGTTGAGCCACCTGTTTTCTTGCATTCTTGCATTGAGACGGGCTCCTTCATGATTTCTAGCATGATTTCTCGTCTGACCCGTGTCAAAGGATCAGTGCTTCCATGTAGGACTGGGTGATAAACGTTAAAAATAATATCCATACAGTTTTTAGCCTTTGGATTGGCATTGTTTGTTATATACTTTTGCTTTGAAAAGGCTTTTTTATTTCATGAATCCTTTACATGCAATCTACAAATAATCACATCATTACTGCATATCACAAGCTGATTGGCCTCTTCTGATCCTGCAGCCAATGAGATTGCTTGTTCAACATTTAAATAGTCTGGTTCATTGTTTGCTGTAAATTAGTCCTGCAGCTCCTCTGAAACCCTCCACCTCCCCCAGCTCCACCTGCCTCCAAATATATTAACATTGCGATATTCAATAACATGCTAAAAGTATTAAAAGAGTTTTCATGATACATATGTGTGTGTGTGTGTGTGTGTGTGTGTGTGTGTGTGTGTGTGTGTTATCCGTTCTGCTGGCAAAATGAGTCGGAATGCGCACAGGTTAATTTCGAGCTACCGGCAAAACAAGTGAAAAATGTAATTTTGGTCGATGTTGAGCTTCTCATAAAAATGTCATGTTTCAAGTTCATTAAGCTCTTGTCTAGTGATTTCTGTGAAGGATCATGTGACACTGCAGACTGGAGTTACAATGCTAAAAATTCAGCTTTGCATCACAGAAATAAATAATATTTTAAAGTATATTAAAATAGAAAACCTTTATTTTAAATTGTAGTAATATTTCACAATACGACTATTTTTTTTTTTCTGTATTTTTGATCAAATAAATGCAGGCTTGATGAACTGAAACGGACAGTTCAAATTGAATCACATAGTAAAAGTTAAAAGTAACATTTGATTTTTTTTTTTTGTTGTTGTTATTATATTGTTTCATACTTAATATTTATAATGTTTAATTCAATAAAAGTTGCCCTTCCAGAATGACCTTTGAAAGAGAAGTCATCAGGGCTCCGTTTCAAACATTCCAGGCATCTTCAGAGACATGAAGGCATGCTGGGTCGGGCCAGGTCTCAGCGCAGACATCAGGTGTGTGTTAGTTATGGACCGCAGGTGTACGGGCTGTCATCAGCAGGTGCCTGCAGGCCGAGTTAGGCCAGCTGATGGAATCCGGTCTGGAGATAGACCAGGCCACTGGAGAAAGGCTTAGAGCAGAGCTCTGAGACGGACTGAGATTAGGGAGGGATTTCCGTTTATCATTGAAGTATTATGGAGTGGTACGGTGGTCTTATTAAGACTGGCTGGAGATAAGGATGTGTATGGTTTCCATGCAAGATTGTGTAAATGTCTGTGCCAGGTCGGAACGGGCTGTCAGTAAATTGAGACCTGCGCTGAAAAAATGTTGATGTTAGAAGAATAAGATGGGACATATTTCAGCCGGACTCAGAGCACAAAAAATATAATAATAAATGTGTAATGAATGTATATATTTGGCCTATATCATTTTTTGAAAAACATCCACACAGCAAACAAATTCAATCTTCCCTGGACTTATTATCCATTGAAAATGATTTTGCTGAACTTAGGTTCACATAGAAAGTGACAGGAAAATACCAAAGTGTACTAACAAAAATGTGAGTGTGCACACACACACAAAAATGAAGAGCAAATGTTTCAGTCCATCTTCAACTATCTTCAGTGCTAAAAGCTTGAACATTAGTCAAAAACATTTACACATGTCAAGGCACCAGAATGAATACCTAAATCAGCTGGGTAGTTTGTTGATTATACATTGACTGATTAATTAACAATTACCACCCACATAGGTAGAGTAGTCTTACAAACATGATCCAGCATCATACAAAACCCATGACAAAAGTATTTCTACAGTATATGAAAAAAAAAATGAAAAAAAGAATCCTATATATATTGGAGCAGAACTTTTTTTTTTTTTTTTTTTTTTGTGCCAGTTGGCTATATCATTTCTTACAATTTCTTTACATTATGCATTCTTCAGTTTATATCATAACTTTCCTTTGTTTTACAACTTTCAAAGTCTCAATTTATATAAACTAATAAATAATATAGGGCTACATGATATGTTGAAATTATCGAAATATAGTGATATGCGTAACGCAACGGCTTGCGATAGCTGCATGATTATTTTAATACTCCAAAAGATTACAAATAGCCCAGTTTTTTTCTCCGACTAAACAGTTGAGAGAGAAAGTGTGTATGTAACAGTATATTGGATCTGTGCAGCTCTTAAAGTGACAGCAGCCTAATAAACCTCTCTCTGTGTGCTTAATCAAACAATGAAAGACAAAGTGTAGCTTTAATAAAAATCTGTATATATTTAATTCATACAGTGTAGACTAAGCAGTGTTTTAGTTTTTACTTTTGACTATTCAATTTGAGCTGTTGGTAAATAACCTTAATGTTGGTCTACCTAAAACCCTAAACCCCTCTAGTTTACGCTGATGATAAAATTACACTTTAAAGTTAGTCATCTTTTTTTTTTCTTATGTCAGTTACATAAGAAGATTGGTCTAATTTGAATCAGAAAAAGACACAGTCTTAACATAGTGGCTAAGTTTATGCAACTGGTCACAGTTTTTTCAATGTGATTTCAGACCGTTGTATGTTTTCTGCTGTGTTACTGTAAGCTTTACTAATGTTCTAAAAGCAGTAGATCCATGTTTGTCTAACTTATCCAAAATGTGGGATGTCAGCTTGGTTAAATTAGTTGTTTCTCTCTTATCAGTCTTCCTGTTTACAGAGGTTTGTGTTTAGAGTGCGTTTAGATATGCCGAGACCTGTAGTGTGAAAAAACAAGAGCTTTTCAGTGTTTATGTGCTTTACAGCTCCACATCCACAGCTGGAATAACATCTTTTATCAAGAAGACAAATCAAACAGAAGCACAAGTCATGCTTAACGTCTCATGTCACTTATTAAGGAGAAAACTTCCTGTTCACATAATGAAAGTACGAGGCTGATCATTGTTATGTAACAGTCACACAGACCTTTTGCATGACTATTTAGACTTTTTATTCTAGAATTAATCTCGTTTTTACATTCAAAATTTTTTTTTAATGGAACGGACCAATGCAATGTCCTTCTCCATGCTCTTAGTGTGTTGCTTGGGTGCTTTTTGTGAGTTAATATGCCATTGCTAAATATGAGCAATATCAATAATAATGTTTGCCTTCACAAACACCACCAATACAAGACATGTGATCTTCAGGTGCAGGACACCTGTTAAACTATAAACTCAGTTAGTTAAGGCTCAGCACCTTTTTCATGAATACTTTATCAATGACAGGTCGAGGTCATTGATAAATGTGAAAGTGGCATTGGGAAACCTGATGTGCTCCGTCAGCATTAAGACGAGCAATTAAATGGAGCGAGCAAATTTAACACAAATGCCAGATGGTTGAAAAGAACACACATATATTCAGCTGTCAAAACAAATGGTAAGAGCCGATGGCTTCCAGACCATGTCAAATTCCTCACTTTCATCTGAATCAAATTTTGCAAGACGCGCTTGAACTCTGAGAATTCATGAATAGTTGTACTTGGAATGACACAAGTGAAATCTGACCCATGTTGCCTTGACTTTATTTATTTACCACATTTGTCCTCAACCAGTGAGAAATAAACCAGTGTTATGTCTGTGGTTCTAAGTCACAGGCTTAGGCGTGGTAAAATCACTGTAACGCACGGCCTCTTTTGGCTTATTGCCTTGCAGCACTGCATCCCACAATGCAATGTGCTTGACTTGACCTTCCAAGTGTAGTGTGATGAATTGGATAATTTGAGTATTTTTTTTTATTAAACATATTTTTTCCACACACACACACACACACACACACGCACACACGCACACACACACACACACACACACACAAGCGCGCGCGCGCACACACGCACGCACACCTAATTACCTTTAATTAGTACATATGCATTTATTTAAAGAAATAACATGACCGTATGAAGCTAAAAAATACACCAAGCCATGATTTGTGGAAGAGTGAATTGATTCATAAATGTGTGTGTGTTTCCATTTCTACTGAGAAATGAGTCTGATTTATATTTGTTTTGTCTTTTGTATTGACTCATTGTTGATATTTGAATTGGCATGGTTTAGTCATTGACTGACTGTGCTTTTAGACCGCTGTGGAGAAGGCGTCCTGTTTGTGTGTCCCTGTTTTGCCTGGAAACAGTTTTTCTTAATGCTCTAGTAGAAGCAGAGCCAGAAATGATGGTCCGCCATCCTGTTTGTGACGCACAGAGCTCATTTGTTCATGGGAGGCGGGATATTAGTTGTGGCAGTGGTCTGAGCAGCAATCCTATTATAATGGACTTCAGCAGATTGTGAGTTCCGACAAAGCAAATCACCTTTAAACATCAGTGACTTTACAATCCTGTTTATGGAATGGGGAAAATGAGGTTAGCGCTCTCGTTGCCTGTTTTAACCAGTGATGTTTCAAGTCTTATTTTAGTATTATACCATAGTATATATTTTTTTAATTGTCTTTTATTTTCAGTTTTTGTTTTATTTTAATTTAAGGTTTTTGTGCTTGTCATTTTTTTTTTTTTTTACACTTCTGTAGCTTTAATTCACTTTTATTTCAGTTTTACAAATACAAGTATTTTAAATTGTGTTTATATACATTTTTTGTTTGTTTAAATAATTTAATTATTTATTTAAAAATTAAAAAGTAAAGATTTGTAAAATGTTACTAAATCTGTTATAGCACTACTCATTGACGTTTATTTCAGTTGTTGACCAATATAAATAAAGTCACTAATGTGCATCATATGAGAAATAAATAATTCGGGATTAGGAATATCATTTGCCTCAGAAAAGGATTTTGAATTGTCAAGTCAAGTCAAGTCAAGTATATTTATATAGCGCTTTTCACAATACAGATTGTATCAGAGCAGCTTCACAGTATCAATCAAAACAACATAACAATGTTTGTTTATTAGTGGAAAACAATAAAATAAAATAAAAAGACATCCAAGTTTGGAAGGGCTGATCAATGTTATTAATGATTGGTTAATTAATTTGAATATCCCCATATTATATAATGGACAACGAATTGTCCATTAGTTGTTTCATTCTTAAATGAATTAAGTGTCTTTGCTACAAAATTATGAATCCAAATATCCGCCTTGGCAATTAACTGAAATAAGGGCTGTCAAATGATTAATCGTGATTAATCACATCCAAAATAAAAGTTTGTGTTTACATAATATATGTGGGTGCACTGTGTATAATTATTTTATATATATATAAATACACACACATGCTTGTATATATTTAAGACATATTTTCATGTATATACTGTATATAGATTTATATATAATTTATATTATATATAAATATAAATATTTTATATATAAATAATATTTTTTTCTTAAATATACATGCATGTGTGTGTATTTATATATATATATATATATACAAAATAATTATACACAGTGCACCCACATATATTATGTAAAAAAAACTTTTATTTTGGATGTGATTAATCGTGATTAATCATTTGACAGCCCTAGTAGAAATAGAAATATTAAAATAAAAGCTTATATTGAAAACGTTAAAATAAAAACTAATAAAAATAAAGTAGTATTTTAATAATAATAAATTAAGATTGGGATGGAGTTGCATATAAACAGTGAATTTCCCATGTCTATTTTGTGGACGCATGTTTGAAATCAAAATGGACTTTCTTCATAATTCACAATAATGTTCCTTATTGAGCACAATTCATCTATGCATGTTTTTCCATCCCATTCAATCCCCCACTTTTCACAACCCCAAAAAGGATCAAATAAAGCCAGTCCTGCATTTTTGTCTTGTTGAATGTCCCATTTCCCTTGGAAATATGTCATATTACAGTAGTAGAATGTGTCAACATGTTATGTAGACTTTAAAGTGACGTTTGTGTTCTCTGTGTTGCAGGTATCCTCCTCCTGCGTTCCTGTTGCCAACTATGAACTGGTAAGAACTCCCGTGGTTGTTTTGATGACCCGTTTTTGATCTTTTCCTTGAACAGTCATCTCTCGGAATCTGCTCTGTTAATCAGATTGATGATAAAGAGATATTTTTGCCTATTTTGGAGGCCAGAACGTATCATCCCACAGCCATTAATATTTATAAGAAGGAAATAAAAGCTTGGGGTCTTTGGTTCAGATCTCTCCCAAGACCTAAATAAGCCAGGGGGAATAACAAAGCATGAGCGATAGCATAGTGAACATTCCTTTTTCGGTTTGAATTGTGTTTTTGGTCTCCAAAAGACCTCTTTCCTCCTCCTTTTCCTCCTCCTCCTCCTCCTCCTCCTATGTATGCTCGCCTGCGCAAGGCAAGCCAGAATCCATCATTACTCTACCCGCGTTCATGAAAAAAGTGTCTTGTTGTACTCAGTGTCCTCAGTATGGAACAGATAGTTTTAGTTGTTTTTTGGGGGGGAAGGTTTGGCTTTCATGAGTTGGACAGGGTTTTGTTAATTCTCTTTCTCGTTCCCTCGATCACTTCTCAGATGAAGTATGGCGTGATGAAGCGAGCAGTGTGAATGCAGGTATGCAGGGTCGCTGTCGACACATAAACACACCATAAACACACCATAAACACACACTTGAAATCAGACAAATGAACTGAACTATAAAAGCTGATGTTCTGAAGACACGTGTGAAAACTGAGAGGCTGGAGGACAAAAATAAAAGATTCCTGAGACATGGGACAAAACTTGCCACAATGTCTGCAAAGATGCACGTTTTTGTACCAAGGAATTATGTTTAATATTTCTGTTTTATTTTTTTGCTATCACAAATATCAACACCACCAGATATTATCTGTTCTGCCATATCAATAATGTATCAAAAATATTGACAAATTGAGAAAAGGGATTTCGAGCTAAATTTTAGCTCCATTTATTGAATCCTCAGCACCGAAAATCTGATGGTGCTGACAAGATTTATATTGAACATCCTTTAAAGATGCATATATTTTCTACATTAAATGTAATATTATAATCTGTTAATATATTATATATAATATTCAAATATAGAATTAGTTATTTTAAACTATCTTTAATTTTGTTTTTAATTGAAGTATAATATAATTAACATACATGTAAAACAAATAAAAAAATATTGTTTAATTATTATTTTAGTTATTAATATTAATATAAATATTTTAATATATAAGCCATACAATTAAAAATATTGTGTTGTGGACAAGTTCAAGTTCAAGAGAGGGAGATAATATAAATATGTATTATAAATATAATATGATTTTATGTATATTAGAATTAGGACAGGTTCAGGGCTGGATATTTTTTGTTAATAATGTGTTTAATTTGAATTTAAAAATGATATCAGGTATAAGATAAGAATAAGAGGTAAAGCTTTAGTTTAGGGTCCGATTCTCACTATTAACTTGTTGCATGCATAATACTAATATATTGGCAAATGAGTAAGTAAACTATACGTGAGTGAGTGTCACAGCGCAGGTCTGTGGCAGCTGAACTACACTAGAACAAATAAACTGGGATCTTAAAGGTTTTATCAGCGATTTCAGGCCCAAAAATAAATGATCACATTCATCTAATCTTTCCTAACGATCCGCTAGCTGCCCGCCCCATCAGCATGCCGTCCAAAAACCGTGTCTCTGTACGCAGCCTAGGCTCTGAGATCTGCACACAAAAACAAATGGGTACAACCACCACTCAAAACCAAAATAAACAGTGTTTCAACCAATCACTGACAGGGGTGGGTGTTGTGAGGTTTTGAGCTCGTTCACGGCTGGACGCAAAGTCGGAGCAAAACCAGCACCTGTCGGTGATTGGATGGAACAATGTTTATTTTGGTTTTGAGTGGTGATGTACCCATTTGTTTTTGTGTGCAGATCTCAAGAGCCTAGGCTGCCTACAGAGACGCGTTTTTTTGACGGCATGCTTATGGGGCGGGCAGCTAGCAGATCGTTAGGAAAGATTAGACATTTATTTTTGGGCCTGAAATCACTGATACAACCTTTAAGGACAACAGTGGCTGTATTTATAAAGGAAATTCAGAGCAAGCTGTCCAGATAGAAAGTGAAAATGAAGAATCTGCTTATGTAAGGCTTAGACCTGCAGTATGAACATCTCAAACATGAATATTTTGTCATTTTATATACCTAAAGTCTGTTGAGAAAAGCTTTGTAAATTCGTCCGCTGTCACA
The DNA here is from genome assembly GCA_031834385.1 of Semotilus atromaculatus. Taxonomy (NCBI): domain Eukaryota; kingdom Metazoa; phylum Chordata; class Actinopteri; order Cypriniformes; family Leuciscidae; genus Semotilus; species Semotilus atromaculatus. The sequence continues at coordinate 39,180,556 of JAULUF010000055.1, read as the reverse complement.
CACACACACACACACACACACACACGCACACTGCCTTCAGCAAGGACGAAGCTGCTGAACTCTCTGTGTTTACAATGACGCAGCTCAATGAAGCCAAAAACAACCCTGTTTAATGGCTTTTCAGTGAATTCAGGAATATTTCTGTGGTCGGGCTGAATCTTGTAGACCTGCTTTCTCCTCTCCATGTTTGGTAATCTCCTCCACTAAATGAGTTGGCTGGCTGGTGGCTAGACCTGTGATCTGAGGCCGAATAACAACGATCAAATGTCAATATGAATGTACAGTTTTGGATGAAAAGGTTCACTGTAGTGTTATGATCTAAAAAAAACATAACTTCACATCATCTAGATAGCTAATATGCCAATCTAATGATTTCATCAATGATCTGGTGGTAATTTTGGCAAAAAGCAAGTTCTACCAGAAAGACTCGGGAGAATAATGCCGTTACCAGAATACATTTATTAAAGGTTGTATCAGTGATTTCAGGCCCAAAAAAGGTCAAAACATAAATGATCACATTCACCTAATCTTTCCTAACGATCCGCTAGCTGCCCGCCCCATAAGCATGCCGTCCAAAAACCGCGTCTCTGTAGGCAGCCTAGGCTCTGAGATCTGCACACAAAACGAATGGGACAACCACCACTCAAAACCAAAATAAACAGTGTTTCAACCAATCACCGACAGGGGCTGGTGTTGCTCCGACATCGCGTCCAGCCGTGAACGAGCTCAAAACCTCACAACACCCGCCCCTGTCGGATTTGTTTTTGAGATGTTTATGGGGCAGATCGTTAGGAAAGATTAGGTGAATGTGATAATTTATGTTTCGGCCTTTTTTTGGGCCTGAAATGACTGATACAAACTTTAACAGCTCAGCAAGCACTATATGATATAAAGTTCTTTGGCGTAGGCCCCGTCCGTAGCTCGCATTACGAGGGTACAGAATCTGCATATCCTGCCTGAAGACGAAGGCAGGGGCGCAGCCGACCCCGGGAGTTATGGGACGGGACCATCCCGGTGGGGGTGTTGGGGAGGATGGAGGTGAATGGAAGCGTCAGCATTTGTGAACTCAAACGTGTAAGTTCGATCTTTTATACTACGAGTATTTAGAGCACGATTGGATAAAGAGAAGGTAATCAGTGATGTAATGATTAAGTCTTCCCGACAGAACTTACGCTAAAGCTACATTTTCTCACATTTCAAGTTTGTTGTTTTATGATCATTGGTGGCTGAGAGAGCTCAACGCACTGCAACATAAGAAAACAATTAGAAAAAACAACCGCAAATTAAGAAAACATCTTACAACACACGTGTGCTCCAAATACTCACAACACAACCAAATACAGAGATGCGTTACGTTCCCTATCCAGGGTGATCTGCTGTGTTGTACTTTTTGATACGACACGAGTAGACGTCCAGACACATCCATTACGTGGGCGTTATCTCAATAACACGCCCTCTACATTGGTTGCATTTTAAAGACATGCTTCAGGCTTTCTCTCTCTCAGAGCTGTGTACAGTACCTTTCTCCAGAGCCATCTGGTCTGCGTCTGCTTCACCACAATGTGATATTGGCCATAATTGGCCATGAGAGGGTGAAACGCATGCTGGGCCTCGGATGACATTAAGCAGACCCAGTCTTTCCAGGTCTTTCTGTCTATGTTCTCAGTGCCCAGGCCCTTTAAGCTCTCGCATCCTCTCTCGCTTTCTCAGCGCATACGATGCTTTATGCAGTACTTGACATGCGTGAGTCTGTTTTGTGGGGTCCTTCCCCTGTGGTGAGCGTTAACCCAGGGTCAGAGGTTTGCTTTGGGATGTTTCTTTTACCAGGTTCTCACAGTTCAGAGTGGTTTGGCTGAATACCATCTCCGGAATTCTTTCCGTAGAACTCTCCCGGGATGGAAGGCAGGGACGGACCCTCCGTTAGCATGATGTAAACAGAGTGCCACTGAAATGCACAACGTCTTGTCTGTTTACATTCTTCCCATCTCTGCTGCATTGTGCCGGACAATTTGCAGGTGGCCACTAAAACCGTGAGAGAAAAGCAGCTGTCACTGATGTCATGTTCCTCACCTGCGCCATAATATCCATCATAACCCCTGGGTCAGACACACTGGAGACCTGGGCGACTTTCCCCTCCTAGTTGTCGATATATTTTTATATTTTTCAAAGGTGGTTGTTGTTTCAACCATGCCTGGACATTAGCCAAACACGTTTAAATCATAGTGTAATTTACTCTGAGGTGCTGAACACAGGAATGAAACAACATGTCCTTTTTAGGTGTTCTGTGTGCCGCACTTCGACAGATATCTCCAGATCTTTGAGCCGAACAGCTGCTTGCCTCCTCAAACAACTCATTTCCACAGTTTATGAACCAAAACAGAGTTATCAGACAATCCGATATGATGAGGGGTTGCAAGGGAATCAACGTTCGTTTGACGACTTATCCAAGCCCTCAAGCCCCCAAAAAATGAGCAGTCGACCATTTCAGGACTTCTCCTTTTAAAAGGGCTCATATTTATACTTTTAAATATTTTAAAACAATTAATATACATATTGTTTAAAAATATGTTATTTTTTTTTTAATGAATTAATTATTATTTATTTTATTGTATTATTATTTATTTTCTTTTTTATGCAATACACTTTTTACAATTATAAAATCACTGTAAATTATAATACAATTTTAGAATATTATTAATAATAATAATTTAGTCAATGTGCAATTTTTTTAATAATATTAGTCACATTTTTTGTAACAGTCTTCATTTTCAAATCTCTGATTAAACTGCCATTATTTGCAGCTGAGGCTATAAGGTTTCTTTGTCTTTTTTTGTCCTTCGGTAACATCATCTTTGTAGAGTTACATTAAATTATGACAGATTTATAGAACAATTGGCCCTGCTTTTTTAAATGTGGAAACTGCAGAGCTGTAGGTGCTACACACAGCCTGAAAATGCACAGGTTTGACAGACTTTACCTCATTTACTCTTATAGTTAGTTGTTGTTGCTCTAGTTCCTCTGATCTTTATCTTAAAAGGATAGTTCACCCCAAAATTAAAATGATGTCATCATTTACTCACCCTCATGCCATTCTGAAACTCTTCTTCTGTGTTCCCGTAAAATAAAGTCGTTGAGTAAATCATGACAGACTTGTCATTTTTGGATGACTATCCCTTTAAGTTTCTGAACACTAGGGGTTGTTGATGTGATAATGGTCGTGTTCAATTTGTCTGGCTGGCTTAAGGCTTAACTTCTATATTTAATGAGCCTTTTTTTAAGCTTGAAGTTACAGTACATAAATAGTACATAAAATACTATATTTAGATGATATAACCCCTTTAAATCAACAGAGTAATGCACTGTGCTGTTGGAAGGAACATGCACTTCCCGTAGCCACCAATAGGTGTCAGCAGACAATATGGAGTGTGTACATTCGCTTCTGGCTTCAAATGCCTCCTCCTCTTTGCGGTTTCCTTTTGTTTCCGTAACCCTGCGCTGTGTTTGAGGACAGATCTGATCTACATCGTCGCAGTTCTGTAAGCAGTTCAACTACGTCAGTGACTAAATGTCTGAGCACTCTGAACATAGAACAGGCAGTTTTTCCCATCATTAGTTGGACAAGCACATGGTACATTTGACAAAATGTCTCTTTTAACTGTGCGGTTTAAGGAATTTTCATTGGGATATAAATCTGTGGCCCACAGAAATGCACATGAAAGCTTTTAAAAATGCCTTTTATACCTGTTGCATACAAATTATGGTCTGAGGGGTGATTTAGGACAAATAGCTGCTGATCATCGGTATTCTAGGGGGGGAATAAAAGCACAGACTGAACTGCTCGCAGTGAAACATAAAACTACAACTTAACCCGCATGAAGCTGAAATGAAACAGAAGCACACAGGGAGCCTTGTTCTAAATGCAGAGACTAGCAAAACAAAGGCAGAGTATTTCGGGATCCCAGAAGAAAGGCTGGAATACCACATTGGGAGGGAAGGAACCAGTCTCACCGAACTGACGTGGACACACCCTCAGCTCCGAAACTGAAGCGCTTCCCCATCTCGGTCTCTCCTGGGACTGAATCTGCTCGCTGTGTGTTTTGAAAGATGGGCGATGGTTTTTAGCTGGACAAAGCTTATCAATAGCTGGTAAAGGTCACCAGGATTTTGCCAAGTAAGACATGTTCCTGGATCAACATATTTTGTTGATCCTGGAAAAACATTTTTGCCCGAAAACAGTCCTAACCCTAACCTAAACCTAACCCTACCCCTACTCATACGTTATTCCATACACTCTATCCCATACACAGATGCAGAAGCACCTAACCCTGGTTTTGAGCATAAACTTGACATAAACTGTAAACTTGTCCCTCACATCTGATTGAAAGATTGGAATGTTAATCCAGGAACATGTCGTACTTGGTTAAATTATGTTCACCAGCTGGGAAACCATCTTGGACCAGCAACAAACCAGCTACTAACTAGTCACACCAGCATATGATGATCAAAATGTTGTTTTTTTGGAACAGTTTGTCAGCTATCTGACAATCTTAGTATTGGTATTTTAGGGCTGCAAAAGTGAGTGGACTAAATACATAGTGTATCTAAAACTATTACTGTGCTTGTTTGCTACATGTGAGTTGCAAAGCTTTATTATATAGTCTACCATGTATCTAAAAGTAAAATTCAATTTGTGGCCATTTTAAATTCCTGGCATTTTATTTTATTTTAATTTTCACATATAGTTTTTCTTTTTCTTTCTGTTTACTGTGTTTTTGTTAATGATAGCACTTCTGAATAAGAATAGCCAACAGACCTTCTTTGACTTTCAAGAAACCAGCTAACATCTTTTAAGAACACAACCACCATCCTAAGCTGGATTTTCCAAAAGGTTTGCAGGTTTTTGGATTGTCATAAAACAAGTCTTCTATTGCAGAGTGTAGATTATATGCAGTGCTAGCATTTGTTTTGCAGATGTCAGAGAACAGAGAAGATATTGAAAACATCACAACATTACACTGCAAATCTCTGCAAGTTCAAACAGCTTTTATGATGAAGCAAAAACTGGACCAATGGATTTACTTTATTTGCTGAAAATGTAAAGGTTTAATACTGTGTATATCTCTCTAGTTACTGTCATCTTTTCATACTGTCATTCATCTGCATCATCTCTTCAGAATCTAAATTGGGGGTTTCTGCACATTTCCAAATTCAAAGTACATCTTTTACACTCTTTCCAGTAGTGGTCAATTCAGCCTTTCCCAGTTGAATGCAGCATAGCATTATGCCATTTTAAAAAGTAAACAAAAAATCTATTGTGATGATATAGAATCAGTGTAGCAGATGACACTCGTTGTGGAAATGTTGACCTGCCTGTGTAGATTTAGGATAGAAATATTAATTATAATGATAATAGTGCATTCATGGTTTCACATAAGTACCGTCTGAGTTTATTTTAGCTACATGTCATTTTAAAGGAGGCTCTGTTCTCTCAATTTGTGCCTTCCTGCTAGGAAACTCCCTGTACTTTTTTTTTTCTTTCTGCAGTATTTACTTAAGTGGGCTATAATTTGCGTTCTGTGAATCGGTTCAAGCGAATGGTATGATCATATGATGAGCCGTGTCAGTCTGGACCAAATTAAGTCACACATGCATTTCTCTGTCTTTTTGATCAACTTGTCGCCCATCGGTGGACAGATCTGCCCTGCAATCCTGTCAGCCGGCCCTTGTCGGCCCAATCTGGTCCATGAATTAGTATATAAGTATATAGTAAATAAAATGTATTAAAATAATAATACAGGTGACATTTTAAACAAAGGTGTATAAAACCTTCAAAATTTTTTTTAACTTTCAAACAAGGCAAGCCAACATCCATCCATCCATCCATCCCCTTCCTATAGAAAAAAAGTTCATGTTTTTTATCCTGCTTATTTCTGGAAGACTTCAAAAGTTGATTGCAAGAGCTACTCGGGCGATTATTGTGCAACAACAGGATGAAACTGACCTCACCCGACACACTCTGTAGGATGGTTGTCCACTAAGCTCCAGTATGACTGATGGAGCTGGAAAAGATCAGTTCTTGTTAACATTTTAAGAAGCAGTCTAAACCACATAAGCCTGAAGGAAGTCTTGCTGAGCGTGTAAGACCAGAGCACTGACTTTACTTTGGCAATAGTAGCCTGATGATTAAGAATCTTTGCCACTGATGAACAAAAATTGCAGCTTTTTTCCAAGATTGTGGTGACTCAGGACTTGGAGGGTTGCTCAATGCAAAATATTGCTCACCATCTTTACTATGGTGCAATACTCTTAACCCAGTATCCTGGGAAACGGTCTCTGCAGTCGATACACACACATACTGTAAGCCACGGTTATTGTAGGTTTACATTTTTTCATTATTTGAATTGTTTTCATATTTTGTTCTCATTAGTTTTCACTTTATCATTGTTAGGTTTTGCATAATTTTTTTCTTGTTTCAGTTTATTCACTTTTCATTTTAGGTTTAGTATTTTAGGGCAGCCAAAGTTTGTGCACTAAATAGTATAATTTAAAAGTGTCTAACAGCATTTAATTTGTATTTTATTTTATTATTTTTATTAATTTATTAATTTATTCTTTTTTGTTGTACTTTTACATGATCGTAGTCTCAGATATTTTCCTTTTTATATTAACTTCAGGTCGATTCTGAAAATAAAAGATGAAAGGATCAAAGTAAGATGAAAGTAAACACCAAAAGACATAGAAAGAAGTAGAGGAGAAGAGTTTACAAAATACTGAGAGCAGTTGAAGCAAGATGAGAGAAAGCGTGTTGCATTTAGCAAAATGTGCTAAGTTTTAACATTTGGAGCAGTGGAGAAGAAAAAGAGTCCCAGCGGCTCCATTATCATGCGTCTGATCTGCACACGGTTCTCAGCCAACCCCATCTTTTCATTGATATTCCAGCACACTCACTGAGACTGAAACTAGATTTTGTTGTTGCTGAGGGGAGTTTATCCATGAAATTATCTTACCTGTGAATTTGCATGCTTGCTTTAACCCTTGTGTGGTGTTCATATTTTTGTTATTCAGCCAGTGTTCGTGGGTCTGGTGGACCCGCTGCATTTTGGGGTTTTTAATTCAACCCAATCAAACAATTTTATGTTAAAATTCTCAACAGATGTTTACTTAATCCCAATTACAAGCAATATAAACAGCATATATGGTTAATATTTTCTCTTTACCTTTGTTAGATCACATTTAAGAATTAAAGTGCTACTAGTTTTTTTGTTTATTTTTTACTAAAATTACATAAAAAAAGAAAATCAATTATAATCAAGATATGAGTGGAAAAATTCAACAAATTTACAAATGAAGCAAGGTTTTTCATAACTATTGACTTTTATTTGTTTGAACTTCATTAGAAATTTAACCCATTCAGGTCAGTTTACACAACACAAGCTGAACACATACATTAGCCATGTCAGTCTAGATGACACATCAGCCCCATTGACACACATAGATATGTGGTTTATGGTGACTCTTCATCTGCGTAATGGTTTTTCTAATGTACAAACTGTATAATCTACACTATAATCCCCCTACACTAACCCCACCCCTAAACCTACCAATCACAGAAAACCTTGGCATTTAATTTATTTATTTTTTTAACAAAAAACACCATGTAGTATGTTTTTTTTAAGCTGTTTGTTTTATGAGGACACAGATATCCTCATAAACCATGTTTATGTTGTAATACCCATTATACACACTTGTGTCCTTATAAACCATATGACACACACACACACACACACACACACACACACACACACACACACACAAACACAAACACAAACACACACACACACACACACACACACACACACACAGCAGCCATATCACTGTCAGTAGCCCAGTAGCAGGGCTGAGCTGGTCAGTACCTGGATGGGAGACCTCCTGAGAAAACCAGGTTTCTGCTGGAAGAGGCGTTAGTGAGGCCAGCAGGGGGCGCTCACCCTGTGGTCTGTGTGGGTCCTAACACCCCAGTGTAGTGATGGGGACACTATACTGTCAAAGAGCACCATCCTTCGGATGAGACGTGACTCTCAGTGGTCATTAAAAATCCCAGGATGTCTTCCGAAAGTGTAGGGGTGTAACCCCGGTGTCCTAGCCACATTTGCCCCAGTGGCCTCTACCCATCATGGCCTTCTAATCATCCCCATATATATAAACTAATTGACTTCATCACTGTCTCCTCTCCACCAGTAAACTGGTGTGTGGTGAGCGCACTGGCACAATATGGCTGCCGTCGCATCATCCAGGTGATGCTGCACATTGGTGGTGGTCGAGAATCCCCCCCTTCTATGTAAAGCACGTTGAGTGCAGAGAAAAGCTCTATATAACAAATTACAAATCACACACACACACACAAACACACACACACTGACAGGAGGAGGACAGAGTAAAGGTACACAGGACCTACAGGTACAGTTTCCACACTTTTATTAGCCTCGGGTCCAGTGGACCCGAACATCCTGTGTGTAATGTAAATATGTAGGGGGGTGTACAGTGTGTTTTCATTGAAAATGTGTTCTGATATGTATTCTTCACAGAAAATGAGCCAAGGCCAATGAGTCTGAGTTTGAAAAAATAATTTCAAATATAATTAGAAATTTCGTATAATTTTTCTTTTGATAAAAAATGAAAACAGGTCCAACAGACCCGAACACCATACAAGGGTTAATTGTGTGTTGTTAACTTCTCTGAAAATCTCTGCTTTCCATCAGATGTGGTTGTAAAAACTTCTGCAAGGATCTTCTTGGCAAAGGAGAGACAGATAACAGAGATAGGCGATCTAGAACAGCTCAACAGGTTCTGTGTTGTTCCACCAGCTGGACCGGAGTCTTTGTGTGACCAGTGAGGGCTATAATGGGTTTGGTGGTGGTCATGCTAGATGGACATAATGAGGCGCTCAAAAGCTCACAGAAATGTGATGTTTCCAAGCGCTCTCGCTCGGTGTCGAGGGAGCGGATGCGCTCTAGTTAGCGGTTGAGCCTCAGCTCTGGGAGGCCGTTCTGGGGGCTGCAGTAGTGCAAACTCTACAGCTGGGGTATAATTTCCCTCCATCTTTATTACTCTTGGAAGACCGACTTAGAGAGTGTTTTTTTCTCAGGAATCGAGACTGACGTGTAGGGTCTCTTGCGGAACACAGAGATTTGATGATTCACATTACATCACTGACCACTCAGACCTCAATAGCCTGAGGTTTGGCCTTTCAGCAGAGGCTGTTTTGAATCTCCTTTAGGTTTTGGACGATTCCCTGGATGCATTCACATCTTTTTTTTTACACATTATATAACAAAACACTTCTCATGCATATATATTATTATTACATGAGCAGTATATATCATTTTTAATTTTAAAATGGTACATTTTTTAATTATTTTCCTTTTATTTTTATTTAATAATTTTAATTATATATCATTTTTCTAAATAAAAACCAATTCATTATATTAGTTTATATATTTAACAAATGTATTGTATTAGTTTATTTATTTTATATCTATAAATAAAATAATATATTATTTGTCTCAAAGTCAAATTTTTAAGGTTTTCTTTAGGTTTTGAATGATTTGGATGCTGGTCACATCTTTTATACCCATTACATATCCCGACTTATTCAACCGTGCCCTCAAGTTCAGCGGTAGTTTAAAGGACCGCAGAGTTGCCCGTTACTGGAAAAATAAAGCAGCACATAGCGATCTCAGCACTATCTTGCCCGTGTCTTGCCATCTCTACATGGTGATTTCTTGTGTTCTTGTGCCATCTCAGACTTACATGGGTATTCTGAGGCTAGCCAGACTCGAGCTGGCCCATGAATGACATCATGGATTCCTGGGGGCCAGAGTCCTCATAAATAATTACCTCTCTCTGGCTCAGGGTTGACAGGGGAATAAACTGTGCTGCAGATCCTGCGCTAAACTTCTGTATATGGTCCTTCTCGGCCACTGGGCAGATTCCCCCCCGTCCACAGTGATGCTGGAGCTATGCGCTCTTGTCTAAATATTTACCCAAGCTGTTTAGTGATGCACCTACACACTGGACCCAGCCCGTGTCTTCTCTGTTACTCGTTGGCGATGTTTGATCTGTGTGACAGAATTACCCTACCAAATAGTGTACACATTGCATTTACATTTATGATGATTACAAGATGATTTCATCAATATATCAGTTCATGCATTCCCTGGGAATTGAACCAATGACCCTGGCGTTGGTAGCACATTATCCTCTAATTTTTATTTTTGATTGTACATTGAGTTATGATTAGTACAATTGCATTGAAATAAAATGGTTAGTTTTACAGGCATTTTTAATGCACTTTTTTGGCTATTAAGATTATTTGAATCATTAGTGAGTTCATTTTAATGCGTTGAAATATTTCTGTAAAATATATGTAGGGAACTAGGTAGATCAAAATCTTGCTGTTTATTACTATGCATCATTGGTGGATATAGAAAAAAATGAAGTCTTTCCAGTTGTTTATACTTGTTAGTGTCTTACCTGCTTTCTTTCTTCTGTTTTCTTTACCTCAGGCACCCAGCAATGACCTCCCTCTGAAACATATAGAGACAACAGTGAGTATTTTAAACCATGTTTGAATGTTGACATGCGTATGTATGTTTTCTTTACATCAGTATGGCAAATGGCATATTTTGTAGTTCACACTGCCTTCATCCACAAACTTTTCCTTTTCACTCACCTTCTTTAAAGTGAACATTGACAAGCTTGTTGGGTCAGTGTGAACATGACGGTTATGTTTCCTACATTCTGAGTACAACAGCCAAATGTAGAATGTTTAAAGTGTTGCCGTTTGTTGGGTCAGTTTGAACACGGTGTAAAGTCATTACTGACAGCTTCAGAAATAATGGCTTTAAGATATAAATATTTAGGTCTTTAGCTAACACTGTTGCTATGCAGCTTCTGTAGTCTAAACTTCACCAGTCTAAACCTCACGGAGTGCTGAAGCTCAAATTATTGGTTGGATTAGCTAAACACAGCCTCGCTGGGGCTATAATGACTGCCCAATGAATATGCTTTAAAGGGACAGTACACTCAACTCCCCCCCACCCCCCCCCCCCCACACACACACCAAAAAAAACCCCGTATGATACTATACTATTTATTCTAAAAGAACACAACAAAAAAATTCTTTCAGCTCTCTTCCCATAACAGCAGTTCCACATCTGTTATTTCATGTTGCTTTTAATATCATACATGTTTGGAACGACATGAGTAAATATCAACAGGATGGTCTTTTTTGGATGACTGTCTCTTTAACTGATTAGCAGAGGAAGAGATCTGAGTTATATCTCAAGCATGTGTGTTCACTTGTGCCGCAGCCCCCCTCTCAGAAGCCCCTCCGTCCACCCCGTTCCTCACCCGCCTCATGCCTGGGTGAAGAACACTCACTCCAGACGCAGCTGTGGATGACTAACTGCCTTGATCCAAATAAAACTCAGATTTTCGTTTGGAGCCGTCCATATGAGCATGAGCATGAGTATGGTCAGAGATTTAGGGACAGAGCAACAGACTCTTATAATCCCCCTGAAACATCATTAGATGATACAATATTGAGCTGGAGGGTAGCCAAAGGAAATGGCGAAAAAAGCAAAGCCCTTCATGCAACCAGGGGAAAGTGGGTGGGGCGTTTTAAACCTTATCAACTAGTAGTCCAAAAGTCTGTTACCCAGAGTGGAATTACTGCCATGTTTTCGTTCATTTCACAGCCAGTTGGTAGAGGCTTATGACTTTTTTTTTTTATCGTTATTTCATGTCAATGGCAATTATATATATATTTTTTCTAAACACCTCGACCAAGCAAAGAAAAGCTCTTAATAGTTAGTTATGAAAAAATTATTGTTCAATTATTATTTATTATCAATAATTAAGAATTATTATGATATGGAATTGTTATATGAATTATTACCGAATGCCACTGGTTCTTGCTGAAGCTCAGACGTGCTGCGTAACACGAGAATGAACCTTTTGGTTCTTACACATCAAGCGGACATGCTTGAGCTTCCATTTACCACAACTGATGTGTGAGTTGATGAATGTTAATGTGAATAACAGCCTAAATTAAATTGTTCATCATATAAAGCGATTGAGCCTATTCAGAAAATTTGGACTAAACCGCTCAATTCATATGGATTTGTTTTACAATCTCTTAATGAACTTTTTAAAGCATTAAAGTACTAGTTGCGATGCTGTCAGTGGAGGGACAGAAAGCTCTCAGATTTCATCAAAAAGTCTTCATTTGTGTTCTAAAGATCTTGCGGATTTGGGAAGACATGAGGGTGAGCAATTAATGACAAAATATAATTTTTTTTGCTGAACTAACCCTTTAAACATGATTTGCTGGGGTTCTAAGGACACACCAAGCCGACGTAAAAGAACTAGCGGCGATGAAAGCTGGCTGTGTTGTCGACTCTCGTTGGCTGCGACTCACTAACTAAAGGTGACTGTCAGCTAGCGTGTAATATCTGGAAATATAGGAAATATCTGTCTATATCAGCCGGTATCAGGTATGTTCATCCTTCAAAAATGGAAAACGAAAGTAGGACTGCATATAAACAAACCATGAACAAAGAAGCGCTTGCTTACCATTCTGATCACTTTCCTCATTCCAGGCAGCTAATGTTGTTATGGAAGTATTTGTGCATTAGAATGCTCAGGTAAGATGATATCAAATTAAAATAGACTGTTGTCTGTGCAGTCTTGACATCTTTGCTCTCTTTCATCACTTTTGCTTTTATTACCGTGCAATGACTCATTCACGAAGCTGAACAGCCAATCAGATTTCGCTCTGCCGATTCATCATCCTCAATCGCCCAAAATATGGCCGACATTGTCCAACTAGTGCCAACAGTGCGGAACACACTACAAAAACTGGGCCGATGCCGAACGACAGGCCTTAATTTGAATTCAAACTGATTCCTCCAGGCTTCTTCGGCTTTAGTGCCCTGATGCCAAAAAGCTGTATATTGCTGTGAGTTAAAATAGGTTGAGCTTGTCATTTATCATGCTGCATTATTCTTGGCATTGTGCGTTTCTGTGAATAATCCAGAATATAGCTCTCTAGATGTTTGGAGCAGTGTATGTTTGCAGCTGTTTCAGGCGGTATTACTCATTCTTGAGGCATCATGGGAAATGTGCACCACCCTCACCTCAAGGGTCTCTCATGGTCAGTTAGTTGTGGTTATGCTGATGTCTTTGATTCTCAATAACAAACCCTTTGAATCTCAAAGTCATTTGACTTCCTGTGTCATGTTTTTAGTTCAAGAGCTTGATTTTCAAGGAGAGCTTGATAACATGCTTGTCTGTTTTTCCTCTCATTTCTCATTTAGACCATAATTCTCCTGCCAAAGCAGTGATTGAGATAGATGTATTTTGAAATTGGCTTTGGTTTGACTATAGTCATTGGATTTGCATATTATTCTTTATGGCTCTGATTTGGATTTGTCGTATTATGAGGAATCATATTTGTCCTAAACTTTTTTACAAAGGCTTCATTGTACAATGAAAACATACTGTAACTTTCATAACTCAAAACATCCTCCATATAGTAAAAAGAGCATTTATTGAAGACTAAACCGCAAAGATGGTTTCTGATCTTCTGACGTCAAACCGATGAAGACAGTAGCGTACAGCCGCCCACATTTACATGTCAACAACACCTATTTAGTATTCAGAAATTTGGTCCATAAAGCCACATCGAGATAATATGGAGGAAGTGAAGATGCTATTATTTATAAACACTAGAACTTGCAAAGGTAAAATGTTCATCAAATCCAATTTGTGATGTTTATTTTTAACTTAACTCTGATTTGCTATCTGCTGCTTTTACCCACTGTCAGGTGATATTGGGAGGGACATTCTCATTCTTTGGAGCATTTGATTGATGCCCATTTGTGCAGGATGAGTCATCAATGTTGTAGACCTTAAAACTGTAAATTTTAAATGTGTAAATGTGCATGTAGTCAACTTTTAAGAGTGTACTTGCCATGTAAATGAAATCTAAAAATGGTTGATTGAGAGTGTGTAGTTTTTCATTTCTTAAACAATCATGTAGGGATCATCATGGCCATATTCCAGAATGACAATGTCAAGATTCATCAGGCTCAAATTGTGAAAGAATGGTTGGGAGGAGCTTGAAGAATCATTTTCACACATGAATTGGCACCTCTGAGTCCCGACCTGAAATTCATTGAAAGCCTTTGAGATGTGCTGGAGGAGACTTTACAAAGAGCTGGACTCTTGCATTGTCAATGCAAGATATTGACCAAAAATGAATGCACCTCTTGATGGACATAAAAATTGTGATGTTAATTCCATCAAGAGATAGCCTGACGTTGTCATACTCAAATTCTTGTCAGAATGTGAGTCTGATACTGTTCCTTTGGCCTGTGATTATGGGGCGTGTTTCAACCGAACCAGGGAAAAAAATGCCTCTGCACTCAATTGGATAGACCGAATGCCGTAGGAAGGACGGCAAAAAATCGACAAATGCCTTGATCGCGGTTCTCTGTTCCTCTTTTAAAAGGAATGCACTGTCTAGATCTTCTATAATAGACATGATGGCTGAATCTACACATCTCAATTTTCCAGCGGCAGCCATTCTTTGTTGTAAACGAATTCAACCCAAGCGCTCTTTGGTGATGTGGATGATTACGTTACTTTTGATCATCTGTCCATCATCGTATAAAGCCCACCCTGACAATTTGATTGGTCCAAACAGCTTTTGTTTGGGCATAGTTGCTTCACAACGGATCAAGTCCAGACCGAACTTCCCAACCTCAAATGTTGTGGGCGAGGCTAAGTTCGACTGGCATCCAGGCTAATCAAGAGATCCATCAATAAAAAATAAACAAACAAATGAAAATATAAAATACTTCGCTAGATTTGCAATGTTGATAACTATGGAAGAGTGTGAACTATCATCACACTCTGTGAAAAAGGTCAATTTCACATACAAAGTGAAATTTGACATACACTACCGGTCAAAAGTTTTAGATCGGTAAGATTTTTTATGTTTTTAAATGAAGTCTCTTCTGCTCACCAAGGCTGCAATTATTTGATAAAAAACAAAAACAAAAAAAAACAGTAATATTGTGAAATATTATTACAATTTAAAACAGCGGTTTTCTATGTGAATATATAGTGAAGTGTAATTTATTCCTGTGATCAAAGGCTGAATTTTCATCATCATTACTCCAGTCTTCAGTGTCACATGATCCTACAGAAATTATTATAATATGATGCTCAAGAAACATTTATGATTATTATCCATGTTGAAAACAGTTTTTTACATTTTTATTTCAGGATTCTTTGATGAATAGAAAGTTCAAAAGAACAGAATTGATCTGAAATGGAAAGCTTTCATTACCATTAAAAATTTGAATGGTACCATTCAAAAGTTTGGGGTCAGTAAGAATTTTTTTTTTTGGGGGGGGAAAGAAATTAGAAAATACTTTTATTCATCATAGATGAGTTAAATTGATCAAAAGTTACAGTAAAGACATTTATAATGTTAGAAACGATTATATCTAAAATAAATGCTGTTCTTTTGAACTTTCTATTCATCATAAAATTTGGGGGGAAAAAATGGTACACGACTGTTTTCAACATTGAAAATAATAATTTATGTTTTTTGAGCATAAAATCAGCATATTAGAATGATTTCTGAATGATCATGTGACACTGAAGACTGGAGTAATGATGCTGTAAATTCAGCTTTGATCACAGGAATAAATTACACTTCACTATATATTCACATAGAAAACCGCTGTTTTAAATTGTAATAATATTTCACAATATTACAGTTTTTTTTCCTATTTTTATCAAATAATTGCAGCCTTGGTGAGCAGAAGAGACTTCATTTAAAAACATAAAAAATCTTACTGATCTAAAACTTTTGAGCGTTAGTGTAAGTCTTAAAGACATGGCTGCAAAATAACACAGCGTGCTTCAGGGTCAACGAGAGGATGGAAAATGATCATGACAAAAAATTACAGCTATTTTTAGCATCCTAAGTGGACCTCAGGGATGAAAACTATGTATAAACAAAAAAAGTGTGATTTGACTACTTTATATTCTTAATATACTACATTTATATTCCAGAGAAAGCGAGGTGATGGGCTATGGTTTCCTGGAGGTGACACAACTGTGAATTGTTGAAGTTGTGAGGTCAGAATGATCATCTCCTCCAGTCAGCTGCTGAGTGTGTGACCCAGAGAGAGAGAGAGAGAGAGAGAGAGAGCAAAGGCTAGACCGAAGATCCAAACAAACGCGGGTGGCAGCAGCGCACACACGCACAGCATGGGAAAGAGGGAGGGGAGAGGTGCCGAGGAACAAGGAGGGGCCGGAGAGGGAGGCGGGAGGGAACAAAACAAGGGAAAGAGTAACTCTGCAAGTGGGAGAAGGAAGAAAGCTGCGGTCCGCTTGAGTTTGACGCCAGGCATGTGGCATCTTCGGCACAGCGCAGAACCAAAATAGAGCCAGGAACGTGGGGCGCGCTTTGGGAAAAGGGGAATGCAAGGAGAAGGGAAGCGTTATTTCCCGACCATGAATCCCAGCGGCTCCTTACGGAGGCGCTTGTCCTCCTTGCGTGATGCGTGGAGGTGGAGTACGGGTTACCTGTTTAAGGTAGGCCTTCAGGTTTCCGCCTGACTTTGTACGCTTTAAAAATGAAATGTTCCAAATTTCAGGGGAGCTTCCACAGCAATGCAATAGGAGAACCATTTTGGGTTTGCAGTGAACAGTTCTTAAAAGAACTTTTCCACTTTAAATAAGCTTTTGTGCGGAAAGGTTCCAAGAATGTTTAAGGTTCTTCATGCCAGTCAAAAGCCTTTATTTTTAAGAGATTTTGTCTTTGTGCAGTTGCAACTTTTTCCTCAAGGCTATCCCTCGCTTTCTTCCCTGCACTCTCTGATTGTTCATTTGTCGGGCCCGCTCGAAAGCAGCATTTCCAGCTGGTTTTGATCAAGCCTGGCTGAGACCCCGTCCAACCCCCCACCCACCCTTTCTTGGCCGTCCTTCTGGGGGTCGCAATTATCGGCTGATTAAGGGAATGTTTTTGGAGCCGGGCACGGTGTGGCGAGAGATGGAAGGTGGACCCTGTGGATGGAGAGAGGGGGTTTGCAATGCCAAGGGTGTTTTACTCGAGTGTGTCGCAATGTCTTGTTTGGGCTGCAAGTGAGCGACTTTGGCAATCTCTTTTAGTATGGCCTATTTGTGTTTCTTTGCGCTTTATGAGTGTTTGTAATGGCCTGGCCCAGTAATCTATACACACAAAAGTGTGTTACACTACAAAATGTGTTAATGGTCTTTCACAGTCTGATCATTTGAAGCTTGATTGGTCTCTAAGTACTATATGTGAAAACAATATTGTAGTAGATTTTATTTGGATTCTTGGAAAAGAGGATTATTTTGTGAAACTAATACTGTGTGGGAACATTTTGAATTCTCTTAGAAAAAACTGTCACTGAGTTACAAAGAATCAATTTAATTAATTACACATTGAGTTAACATGAAATTTTGAAGTAGAAAGACTACGAAAAATACAAAATATATATATATACACACACACACACACACAGCGCATAGGCACTTAGACCCCAAAAGTCTGTCATCGTTTACTCAACATCATGTCATCATGACATCATTTTCTTTTGTGGAAAGAAGAAATTTTGAAGAATGTTTAGACCGTTTTTGCACTATGAAAGTCAATAGGATGTCACTGTTATTTTAGACCCCATTGTCTTTCATTTTATGAACAAAAACATTGACACTTTCTTAAAAATTATCTTCTTTTTTTGTGTCCCATAGAAGAATCAAAAAGTCAGATAGGTTTTAAAGGCATGAGGGTGAGTAAATAATTACAGAATTTTCATTTTAGGTGGACAGTTCCTTTAAGTCTTTATTTAAGAGAATGAATTCATTTAAAATGTCCAGGGTCACAGTCAATGTTTTGATTTCCAGACCTGGAAAAGGCATAGAAATTAGGTGATGTGTGTGAATTTCTTTTGAAGTTTTGATGTGTTTCATTGGAATTTATTTTATTTATTTATTTTTTGGATGGAGGGAGGGTTGTATTGACTCAACCAATTGCTTGAGTTCGGGGTGGGACTTTTTGAAAACAGTCATTTTGCAATGCCATTCCATATTTTGAAATAGAAAATGGGTTTTGTTAGACAATATAATCCTGGCAATTTCTATAGTAAATATTATAGTAAAAAAAACAATTCTAGTTATGCACAACTGTATGGCATCGCTCATTAAGCAATGTCCCAGTTGAACCATATTCAAACCTCTGTAAAATATTATCTTTTTAAAGACATTTGAACTTGAAATTTTCCCATCATTTCACTTCCTCAAGTTATTCTGTACTATTCTAAGGCTGCAACATATGGGAAACCGCATACAAAGTCTATACAGTTTCTAGAAAAGGCCCCAGCACTGTGTATAATTATATGTTGGATTCTGGGTTTTCTTAGTAAGCATTGTTCCTTTTTAGTCGTGTCAGTCATACACTAGTTATTTAGACGGTGAGCATAAAAACCACGCATCTTCCAAGGCTTCTCTTACTTTTGTAAGACTCAGAGTGAGACCATTAGCCCTTTAACTTTTCTTTGTATAGATATTAAAGGTGAAGCATGTATTTTTGTCCCTCAACCAGCACCAAACCAAATTGCAAAAAATAGTGCAGAAATTACACACTTATCCTTTCAATGTCTCCGGTGTGAAATCCATATAATTTTGTTCCCTCACCTCACCTCACCTTACAGGCTGTCATTGCCTTTACAGTATATACAGCTGAGATGACGTTCAATGTTAGATACAGACCACACGCTCACATCAGCTCTCTTCAATCTGTATTAACACAGTTTAGCATATGGAGAAACAAAAAGAAACTGTCCAAACAAATGGCCTTTTCATTGGTGTAATCAGCAGAACAGCCTAAGGTCTGGAGATGAAGAGTAATCCTCCCATTTGGATAACTGGTTTACGGTCATTTTTAAACAGGAAATGGGCTAAAAACATCTGGAAACTGTCTATTTGTGAGATCATTATTAGTCCGCTGTATCGGCCAGGCTGAATAATCGGACATCATTTGGTCATTTCGAGATTATCTGCATAAGCTAAACAGAATGTTCTCTGTTTGTTGTGTTGTTTCCAAACTCGACCAATAGCTTTGTTAATGTATAGTATTTTTTTTACTAGATTTCTGAGCAAAAATGGCATAAACTTCATTTTGTACATCTTTGCAGTCATTAAATTGTTTTGTGACTATATTGACATTATATCAGCCATCTTAACATTTTTGGATTTGTAAACGTTATACTTTTACGAAATGTAAGATTAAAGTTTAAAAAAATATATTCTATTGACTTAGGCCTACATTGAAAAAAATGTCAGAAATCAAAACAGAAAGCAAATATTTTCATGCATGGTCTCATCTTGCATCTATTTAAAGGTGCCCTAGAATTGTTTTTATTTTTATTGTTATTTAGATGTTTTCAGGGTTGCCCTTATAATTTTAGTATGTTTTTTAGATAAAAAATAGTCATAATTTAGAAATAAAAGGAATTTTTCCTAGCCTGATTTTTGCCCTGAGCCCAAACGCTCTGTTTGGAGGGGCGTGTCTACTGTGTGTAACCGGCCTCTGCTGTGATTGGCTGACATGCTTGCATATGAAATAGCTACGTATTACATGTGAAACTCTCTCGAATACTTTTACTACAGATATTATACGTTTTTACTATTACAGCTATCGAGATTAACGAATCGTGAGATGTTTTTAAAGTATTTAGATCTATTCCCATCACATAAAATGTTGCCGTGATGAGCATTGAGCAAACAGATGACTGTGTGTTGATCGCGAGAATGAAGATCTTATCATTGCAATGCAGTTTCTGCACTCTCTCTAATGCTTTCACCAATGCAAACACGATGATGTAAATACAGTATTGAACGATTTTGAGAGATATGACAGTCGAATATAGTGTGTGTGTTGTGTTGTGTTCATACATAACCAACAGAAAACAGCAAATGGTTTTAAAAAATAATATGATGTCTGATGTTTCCTACAGGAATGTTCATACACTTGTTTTCCTCAACTAGATTTTTTAAATTCGAACTAACTAATTTTCTTTTCTTTTAGGGCTCAACCAAATCTTCCAAGAGCATGGAGTCTCGACACAGGCCATCCAGGTGAGAGATGTCATTGTCTTCATCAGAAATCAGTTTAGTCAATATCTCATGTGTTGCTATATGTGCTGCTTTAGTCAAATCACATGGGATCTTCATAGCATTCCTGAATCCAGCTCCGCTTGACATCGGACTCTGCTTGGATCAGTCTCACATTCTTTATAGCAGTTTATGAGTGCAAAGAATAAACAAGTTTTAAAACATCTACACAGTCTCCGAGAATAAATGTCCTAATAGGGCTTCTCTCCCACATATATTAGATTAATAATGGCACCTTTGTCTTGAGTGATCGCTTGCTAGATACTGGTAGCAAAGAAGACACTGGCCACCCATGGAAAAAAACAAATCCCTGTTATCATAGTTATACACATTAATTTCTATCAGAAAAAAAGAATTGGCTATCTTATAAGCAAAAACACTCTAGAAAGCACTATAGGATGCAAACCAAAAGATAAGATTATTCAAAACAAGTGAAAGATTAGTCTCCAATTATATAACACTTGAGTTGATCTCGGATCCTTTCCGATGGTCTTATGTCTCTCAGCTGTCGGGTGTGTTCATGCCAGGCTGTGAGAAGATGCTTTGTGAAATACATCACTACAAATAGCTCCCATTTCAGCTACCAGGGGGAATTTTTACTCTTTATTTACATGGGCAGTTGTTTTATATGTCTCTTGTTTTGGGAAGCTGTCCATTTTGGCACAACCTTAAAACGAGACCCTTTGAGAACCCCCTTTTTTTGCCAAAAAAAAAAAGCTTTCCTGTTTTGTTTTGTTTTTATGGCAAGGTATTTTTCAGTGGTAGATGGAGTTTGTGTGGTACTGTAGTTTAACTTATTTTGGAGAATGAATTGCACCCATTGATAGCGGTTTTATTTGCATGCACTATCTGTGTTGTTTTAGCTGCCATTTAACTCGGGAATTATTCAAAACAGTTAACAGTTCAAACATGCCCTTAGAATATATGAAAAACAATTGAGATCCAGGCACATGAATCAGCTCT
Source organism: Semotilus atromaculatus (assembly GCA_031834385.1). Taxonomy (NCBI): domain Eukaryota; kingdom Metazoa; phylum Chordata; class Actinopteri; order Cypriniformes; family Leuciscidae; genus Semotilus; species Semotilus atromaculatus. The sequence goes on along the minus strand of JAULUF010000055.1, from coordinate 39,159,313 downwards.
TTTTCCATCATTTGAACTTAAGAACTTATTCCATTCTCTGTTGAATATGTGCTTTAACTTTTGTTTTCAATTCCACAAAACAAATAGTACAAACAAAAGTCAATAGTGACTTGTTTAAGCACTGTTTCACTTCATTTAGAACCTGGTTAAGATGGATTATGGTTAGTGGATATGTTTGTTTAAAAGTGAATGAATGCACAAACCGTATGGGCTTTCAAAACGATTGTGTGAACAGGGAGGAATCCTTAACATTAAAGGATTGTTCAGACATTGTTACGCCTTGTATTTTACACAGACACTGAGATCCTCCAGAGAGATCTCTTAAGAGCTGTGCAATGTTGTGTGTGTTTTGCCAGACAGTATGGTGCAAGTACAATGTTTATATGTCTTGTACCATTCACAATCATGTGTTATTTACATTTGTTTCTCTGAAATGCACTGAATGCGAATCGCTTTTCGATTAAAATCAGCCGTAGAGAGATTTACATGATTTACTGTAGCTGCAGTGCCCAGAAAACATGACGAAATCCAGATTTTCCTATGCATGGCTTCATTGCTAAACAAGGGCAAAAATGGGCCTCACCAACAGGTATCTTTCCAAAAGCTACACAGCCTGAGTTCAAACACCGACCGTAATTTACTAAAGGTTTGCATGTTCAATAGTGAGCTTACTGTCTGCTTCCTACATCACTAAATCACACAGAAAGCAAACTCATGATTGATTTCAATAGAGCTTTGTTAGCATGTTGTAAAATTTATTTTGAAAAACAAACTATACAAATGAAAATGAACATACATAAAACACATGTATTCGATGTCTTGCAAAAGTATTCAAACCCCTTCAGTTTTTTTCCCCACATTTTGTTATGTTGCTGCCTTATATTAAATTATGGGTAGCACTTCATTTTACAGTCCTGTTCCCCAAGTACTATGTACTTATTTTAGTAATTACAATAACTAGGTAATAACTAGTTACTAACCCTGAAACTACCCCTAAACCTAACCTTAACCCATGTACTTACCTTATATTAGCCAGTACTTGCTTAGGTAAGTACACTGTAAGTACACGTAAGTGCATGTACTGTAAAATCAAGTGTTACCAGATTATGTATTTTTCTCCTTCAAATTAATCTCCAATCTACACTAATCTACACATACACCATAATGACAAAGCAATAAACAGATTTGTGATAACATTGAAAAATTATATATATATATATATATATATATATAAAAGAATGAATAAGAATTCATACCCTTTTCTGGGACACTTGAATTTTAGCTTGGGAGCATTCCAATTTCACTTTGATTGGAGTTAACCTATGGCAAATTCAATTGAATAGGTATGATTTGGAAAGACACACACCTCTCAATAAAAGGTCTAATAGCTAAAAATGCATATCAGAGCAAAAACCAAGCCATGAGGTCAAAGGAACTGCCTGTAGAGCTCAGAGACAGGATTGTGCTGAGACACAGATTTGGGGAAGACTACAGAAAATTCTGCTGTATTGAAGGTTCACAGAAGCATGTAGCCTCCATAATCCTTAATAAAACCAGACTGGAACAACCAGGACTCTTCCTAGAGCTGAACTGAGCAATCGATTGAGAAGGACCTTGGTTAGAGAGGTGATCAAGAAGCTGATGGTCACTCTGGTTGAGCTCCATGGTCATAAATGGTGATGAGAGAAACTAAAATAAGGACAAACTTCACTGCAACACTCCAGAGATCTGGGCTTTATGGTAGAATGGCCAGACTCAAACCTCTCCTCAGTGGACAACATGAAAACCCAGTTGGAATTTGCAAAAACGTACCTAAAGGGCTCTTTCAGACAGTGAAAAACAAGATTATCTGGTCTGATGAACCTCATTTACAAGCATCATGTCTGGAGAAAACCAGGCACTGTTCATCACCTGCACAACACCATCCCAACTGTAAAGTTTTTTTGCGGCAGAGACTGGGGAACTTGCTCAACTCAGAAAAATATAGAAATGTCCTGAATGAAAACCTAGACCAGAGCATTCAGAACATCGGACTGGGCAACAGGACAATGACCCTGAGCACAGAGCTAAGACAATGCAAGAGTGGCTTATTTACAACTCTGTGAATGTCCTTGAGTGGCCCAGCCAGAGCCTGGACTTGAACCCAATCAAACATCTCTGGAGAAACCTGAAAATGGCTGTCCACCGACGGTCCCCATCCAACCTGACAGAGCTTGAGAGGATCTGAGGAGAAGAACGGCAGAAATTCCCCAAACGCATATGTGCAAAGCTTGTAACGTCATACCCAAAAAGACTTGAGGCTGTAAAGGTGCTTTAAACAAGTACTGAGTTAAGGGTTTGAATACTTATGCAATGTACTTATTTAAGTATTTGCAAAGTTGTCATAGGTTTGTTTTTTGATTTCACATTATGGTGTATGGACTGCAGATTGATGTGAAATAACAATTTTTTTTTTATGAGTTTAACATAAGGCAGCCACATAACAAAATGTGAAAAAATGTAGTTTTTTTAAGCTAGTCTCAATGCATTCTGCGATTCTCCAAAAAGAGAATTCAGGCTACTTTTTAAACCAGTTTTCAGTTTGGGAGCACACCAAAATGCTGCCTACTTAGGAAGCTTACTAGGTTTTGGAAAGGAGCACTGGATTTGAAGATGGCCGTGTTCCTGCTGTAGGTCTCTCTGATTGCCTTGAAATCCAGACCTGAGGAGAGAGTGAGGTCAGAGATGGGGGCCTGATTGTGGTTACATCCTTGGCAGACCTACACCTCACCAGTGACCAAATTGTTTTCTTTTGTCTGCCCTGATGCACACACGGAATGCAGGATATTTTCATATCTCGTTTGTTTATCTCTGCGATCAATCTTTCCCCACTATATTTTATTCAAACCATACTGAGCATCAGATATGTGTTTAATAGACTGTTCAGCGCTGACATGTTTGAGGTGAGGCATTCTTCTGAAAAAACATGGCGATTTCATGATGTCATGTACTGTGAGACACAAGACTGTGCTTGAGTGAATGTTGTGAATTGCCTTTGTTGCACACCGAAAAAAGCAAATCATTTGCTGTAGACATACATTGTTATTGCTAATGTTCTCTTACCCTTATCTGGTCATTTAATTTTTGCAGGAGTTTGAGTTTGATCCAGGCCATGGAGGAAAACTATGAGGTGGACCTGGTCTACATTACAGAACGCATAATTTCGGTGACCTTCCCCAGTAATGTAGAAGAACCGAGCTACAGCGCTAACATAAAGGAGGTGGCCACCATGCTATGCTCTAAACATGGTGACAACTACTTGGTGAGACCTCAAAACTCAATAGCTTTGAGGGTTACACTTTATTTTGATTAGTCCACTTTAGACATTCTACTAACTATAAGTAACTTTGCAACACTAGAGTAATAGTAGACTGCTAGTGGACTGTTCGGGTTAGAAAAATAAGTTTACACGTAGTTGCAAATTTACTTATAATCAAGAATGTCTGTTGGGGACCATCAAAATAAAATGTCAGCAGTTATTAAGCAGTCTACTAATACTCCAATGAGAGTTAGTTGACATGTAGTTGCTAAGTTATAGTTAGTAGAATGTGTAAAGCGGACTATCGAAATAGTGTTATTGCTATGAGTACTCATGTGAGTTCACAGATGTAAATAAATAAAAAATCCCATGAAAAAATTGGGAAAAATAATCTACAACTTGTATTTATATTCATATAATTTATTTAGAATACCGGTGTGTGTGTGTGTATATATATATATATTTTTTTTTATTTTTTTATTTTTTATTATTATTTATTTATTATTATATTTATATAATTATTTATATTATTTTTACAGCTCTTTAACCTCAGTGAAAAGCGATATGATATCTCCAAGCTGAATCCCAAAGTAAGTAGAGTTCACTGTTTTATGTTATCTAATGTGGAGATGTTGGTTCCTTTTGGTCTTACTTATGCTCTTGTGTGTTTGTTTGCGTGAGGTGCTGGATTTTGGCTGGCCGGACCATCACGCTCCAGCTCTGGATAAGATCTGCAGCATCTGCAAAGCCATGGACACTTGGATGAACGCTGACAGTCACAATGTGGTGGTCTTACACAATAAGGTACTGTTTTAGTTCTCAGCATGTAATAAAAAAAACAGCGAGCTGGATTTGAAGGCATTATAAATGCACTAATGACTTGCAAAGATATGTGCAACAGGCAATGGCCATAATGCACTGCAAAGAAATCTATTCAAGGTGTTTACCAAAGCAAAAGATTTGCAGTTATGGATGTAATTGTAAATCCAGTAATCTAATAATTATGTATACACTGCTCAGTCAAAAAAAAAGTCGCTTGCATTGTCAATACGAGATCTTGATCAAAAATTGATGCATCTCTTAATGGAAATGAATGCTGTGATGTTATTTTCATCAAGAGGTGCATCATTTTATTATTCAAGATCTTGTATTGACAATGCAAGAGTCAAGCACTCCATCAATTAGGGTTAGAAGAACTGTTGCCAAACATATAATAGGCTTGAAACATAAAAGCCTAATCACAGCAATAATGGTCCAGTCATAGACTCTAAAGCATTTGTCTATTTAAATCCAAACAGCGACTCTTTGTTTGTTTGTTGCCATACAGTGGTATGGATGTGTGTGTTTGTGTCTATCATTTAATACTGATTTAAAAAGAAAAAATATGAAATAATATGTATTACTATTTGTTACATGTTTTAATGCATACCAGTATTAAAGTATTGTTTTGTTAGCTTAGCAAAATGCTAACTTGTTACTTATATTGATATCTATTGTGATTTGAGTCTCACAAGGTATCATGAGAGTTTTGATGCTCCTTTAATAGCCAGCAAGGAAGCTCGATAGGTTTTGAAACTGATGTTTGCATAATAGTTTTCTCTCTGCACAGTAGGCCTATAGTTACTGTAAATAGTACCCATAGTGCTTTGTCAGTAGATGGCGTTCTCATGCTACTCCTAATAAACCTGGGGTGGTGTGGGCCCAAAGGTTATGGTGGTCTGAACAGTGAGATTTATGGAGCAATCGCAGAGTCTTTACGTGAGAAAACATGACTGATTTGCTTGTAAAGTTAGTACTTCGCCATTGTTTTGAAAGCCTTTGCCTGACCCAGTCTTGAGGTTCAAGCTAATCTGTTTTCTTAAACAATTCATTTGAATTTACTCTTTCATCGCCCTCTGATCTGGTTAAGTCACATTGCTGGTTACCACTTGTAAACATTAGAATGATGACAATGCGTTTTAAAGTTATATTGTAAAATGTTGTTTTTGAGGATAGCGGTATTGTTAAATGCCTCTCTAATGAAAGGATTCTGTCCGTGAGTATAACGTCAGAAACCAGCCTCTTGAGGAGTTTGTGGGTTATCTTCTAGACCACTGGTTCTCAGTGAGTCACAGGTCTATCCTGAAATGGTCTAGTGCTTTCAGAAAGCCATTTCACTGTATTTCCACTTGATTTCAAATACACCCGACTCTTTCCACACCCTCAAAGTGTCTTACCCATTACTATTCGTGAAGTTCTTCATGAGTCTTTCAAGAAGTGTAGCACTGCCTAGAGAGGTTGTGATCTGGATTTATAAAGGGCCAGAAATGTCATAAACACAAATATGCTGCCTTTTTAACAGGAAACCATAAACATTGTATTGTTATGGCAACCTGTGTTGTTCTTTGTAACAGTGGAAAGACGAGGCGGTGGCTTGATGGTGGAAATGGTCACTCATTTAGAAAGAGCACAACTGTGTTCAAAATGACTCAAACCATAGATGACATACTTTCTTGTATTTCTGTCATGTACTTTGCTGTCATGTTTTTTTTGGGGGTCATTCATGCAGCTCTGATGTACCTTTTTACTGTTATTTTAGTCATTACCATTAATAGTATTTTTATATTTATTAAGGTTTTGGATACATTTTTATTTTTTTATATTTTCTGTTTTCATTTTAGTAATTTTGTGTGTGTGTGTGTTTTCTTGACAGTATTTCTATGTTAGAATTTCACATATGTGACGTATATAATCATCTTAATTTGTTATTAAATATAAACAAACTAATATGACTTCCATCTGGAAAAAAACAAAAAAAACATGCGTTAAATATTCTAAATATTTAGACATATATGGTGGAGACATGAAATAATGTACTGCATAATTTGATAATCCCCTTTGCTTCTCTTCATGCAGGGAAACCGAGGTCGAACAGGAGTGGTTGTGGCTGCGTACATGCATTACAGCAACATATCGGCGAGGTAAGACATGTAGACTGTGTACTGTCTGTGTTTATTGAGTTAGAGATGCTCCTCTGAACACTTATTATGGAAAGACCTTAATCCCACATCACAAGACTGGCCACACGTTAGGTAACACATGAGCGGGGGGAGAAACAACTGCCAAAATGCATCACTTTACAAAGGAGGATTTGTCTCAAGACTCAAATTAAGTGCTGATCAAATTCGTCTCTAATGCAAAAAGTGCTATTTTTATGAACAGAAAGCTTCCAGTAAATTCAAGAAGCAGATTTAGATACGTTTACTGGAAAACTAGACAAAGATTCTCATTAAGAATATGCCATCTTTTGTGCAATGTGTTGGAGAAATTTCCCCAACCGTGTTTCCTGTGCCTCTGCAGTGCGGACCAGGCTCTGGACAGGTTTGCCATGAAGAGGTTTTATGAAGATAAAGTGCTTCCTGTGGGTCAGCCTTCCCAGAGAAGGTCAGTTGTGCATTGTTTTCCCCATCTGACCTCTTATCTTTGTGCTTTATGAGTTTGACCCTCATTGTGAGCATTCAGTTTCAGCCATTGTTCAAATTTATGAGCTTCACCTCCAGATAACGGTGTCCCAATCATGCAAACGATGCTTGTGTAGTTTTGTTAGGTTAAGTTGGGTTATGTGTTGTTTACCTAACCATACCCTGTCAGTGTGGTGTGTCCTTAAAATTAGAAGAAGCACCTCATGTCTGATCTTGCCTCATTACCTCGCCTTATTACTATCATTCTGTATATGCAAATTACATATCTCTCACTACAACCAGGTCTCAGATCAGATGTGCTCAAACTATTGCTGCAGTTGCAATCCAATTCACTGTGATTGCTAATACTGAAAAATAATATGCTACCATTCAAAAGTTTGGGGTCAGCAAGATTTTGTTTTTAAAGAAAGTAATACTTTTACAAGGGCACACTTTGATCGAAAGTGACTGTAAAGACATTTATAATGTTACAAAAGTTGTTAAAATGCTGTATTTAAGAATCCTGAAAAACTATCACAATTTCCACAAAATTAAGATGCATAAATGTTTTCAACATTGATATTAATAATAAGAAATGTTTCTTGAGCAGCAAATCAGCATATTAGAATGATTTCTGTGACACTGAAGACTAAGCTTTGCACCACTGATATACTGTAAATTTATATATCTTTTTTTTTTTTTTTTTTGATTAAATAAATGCAGCCTGGCTGAGTAGGAGAGACTTCTTTCAAAAACATTAAACAATCTAACTCACCCCAAACTTTTGAATGGGAGTTAGTGTGCATGAGTGAATATATACTGTATATGAATATGTATATGTATATATTTATATATACACCAAATTCATCCTCATTTCTCAAACGCTCATATCCTCATAATCACATACCAGCTCTGGAATATTTGTGTGTGTGAATACCTATTTGATTATTTCCCAAATATGTTCTGGAGAGACACTGGAAAGCCATGTTTGGGATGTCGGCCCTTTGGGTTATTATTAGTTATAATTAAACAGAAGTGGTTGCCAGTTCTGCTACTTAGCTTTATATGTACACTGGAGTCCAAAAAAATCAAGACCAAACTTGGTTGTTTTATTATTTTTAAACATTTATATACAAGAATAGTTATGACTTGCATGAAAAAAAAAATCTATGTTTCAGATTCTTCACTGTTTCTAGGTCATTAATTAAAAGGGTCCTATTATGCATTTTTTTAATTTTCAACTTTCTTTAATGTGCAATGTTGCTATTTGAGCATGAAGCTCTGCAAAGTTACAAAGCCCAAAGTCACTCCAAAGGGAGTTATTCTCTATACCAGTAAACACTGAAACACCTCGATTGGTTTCTTCCAGGAATGCACAAGTCAAGTCAAATATATTTATATAGCGCTTTTCACAATACAGATTGTATCAAAGCAGCTTCACAGTATCAATCAAAACAACTTAACAATGTTTGTTTATTACTGGAAAAAAGACATCCAAGTTTGGTAGAGCTGATCAATGGTATGATTGGTTAATTAATTTGAATATCCCCAACTGAGCAAGCCAAAGGCAACAGTGGCAAGGAACCGAAAAACTCCATCAAGTGACCTAATGGTGTCCTAAAACTCCATCAGATGACCCGATGGAGAAAAAAAAAACCTTGGGAGAACTCAGGCTCAGTCGGGGCCAGTTCTCCTCTGGCGTTTATGAACTAGAGGCCGAATTTACATTAACTGTAAGATAAAAAATGTATATGAATGCCTGGCTAAATAGATGCGTCTTTAGTCTATTTTTAAACTGGGAGAGCGAGTCTGAGCAACGAACAATATCAGGAAGGCTATTCCAGAGCTTTGGAGCTAAATGTGAAAATTCTCTCCGTATACGTATATCCGTAATAGTGTGTATACGTCACACTATTCCTCATTCCCGCCAAAGGCATTCGCAAAAAGAAAGGGGCCGAGGCCTGGTTGAGTTGCATTATTAGTGTTTTGAAACTCATGGTTACGATAAGGGGCGTGACATTTACCAAACGAGCTTGAAGCGGTTGACCAGTCACAACACACTGGGCCAGCTGACCAATCAGAGCACTTTACAAAAGGAGGGGATAAACAGAGGAAACTAAACAGAGTGTTACTGAAAGAATAAGAAGAGAGGTGCTGTAACAATGCAAAAATTATGAATGATGAAAACCTATTCTAGTAGACCCCAAAAACAAAATCAACACTTTGAAAAAGGGCATAATAGGGTCATTTAAATAAGTAAAACGAGGGGTATTGATCATGTGACGTTCTTTGAACAGATGTTCTTGCTGTTCTCTGGAACATCTCGAAATTAAGCTGGAGAACATGAACATTAGGTTTTGGTCATGTCAGCTCCAGTGCTTTCCAGTTCAACCTTTCACTCAATTGCAATGGTTATTCTATATTTTGCAATAAAAACAATTATATTGAAGAAAAAAAAATTTTTTTCAATGATTTTTGGACTCCAATGTACAGTTGCACTGATAAACGTGTACATGCACTGTGTGCCTCTACACACACCCATTTATGCCTCATAAGAGAACACTTGGCCACGGATGTGCTGCTTTTACAGAATCAAGCATTCCATCGGTATATGGAAGCACTGGCACTTCAGGCTTCATTAAAACTAGATTTCATTGGGGCACATACTTGTGCTCCCTGCATGGAAAATGGAAAAGCAGAGTCATGGTAAGAGCTTGCTCCAGGACTATAGAAGAAGCCTGTGATTTCTGGAATAGAGGCGCCCTGGAACAACTGAATGTTCATGGGAAACCAGGCCTCGGGCGATCTGCCAAGAAGATGCAGAAACACTGGTCACTGTCCCTCTCCAGAGACACAACCTCAACGTTCAAGAAGAAAAATGCTTTTTCCTGTTTATAAATCCTAACATCTGTGCTAAGGGTTCGGAAACTCAGCAAAACGCTCCTCAACTGCAGATGAATCCGTCTTATGACCCTAAATGGTGTTGACAACAGGGTTTAGATAGTATGTTATGTAATACACACTCACATGAATATGTCTTTTGCTTGAAACCCGAGACTTTCACACACTCAGCAAGATTATACAACAGGTGTGTTTCTGTGTTTCTTAAACGGATGCTTGTCACGATAAATTCAGTAGCAGATAGCAATGCCATTGACATTTTATGATTCTCGATAAAAGTTTAATACCACAGCAAAAACGTACACGATGTCCAATAGGTCCTTTATTTAAAAATGACAAATATACTAAATATTCAATAAATATTAATTATTCTTATTTTTCTAGACATATATATATATATATATTTTGCAAACATATACTGTATAGTAACAGAAATACGGTTTAATTTGTTAACATTTAACTAATGGTAATTTTACTTAAAAAAAAAATAATGCATCAGTGCAATGCAAAAGTATATGTAGAAATTAACATTAATCTAGATTAATAAATGTTGTAAAAGTATTGTTAGGTCATGCATTAATGCTAATGACTTAATCAACTAACTTAAGTATTACTATATATTTTTATGTAAGTTTAATATATGTACGTTTTTTTATATTTTGTGTACTGTATATCACAAAAATTACAAAAGTGATGAACTCAAACGTGGATACGTGCGCTTTTAGGCTGCCATCATTCTGCTCTTTTTGATTCTTCATCTTTCTGTTTACTGTAATTATTGTAAAGGTTGTGTTTTTTTAATGGCTTGTTATAGAAGTACCAGTAGTTTTGACATCTCTAGTGCACGCTTGTTCATATCTTAGTCCTCCCCAGTTGTCCGTTGTCCTCTAGTTTTGTTTATTTCTGATAATCTTGTGTTTTGCTCTAGGTATGTGCAGTACTTCAGCGGTCTGCTCTCCGGCCACATCAAGATCAACAACAAGCCCCTGTTCCTGCACCATGTGATCATGCACGGGATCCCAAACTTCGAGTCCAAAGGAGGTGAGCTGAAACGCTCTGGCTGTGGGCCATCTGTCAGTGACTCCCGGAGGTGTTGAAGGCAGGTTTCTGGGGTCCGTCTCCAGTCCTGCTGCTTTTGACACCTTCCTGTCAGACTGACAACATGCTGCTCTATTACACACATCTCGGGTGATCCGATCACAAGAGTCAGCGCTAAATACAGCCGTAGACGGGGTCCACGATCTGATCATTGAAACCACAGTCTGGCGTAGTCAGAGAAACATGTGACCACATCACATTTGTAGCATAATCAAATCCATCCACCCAAACAAGATACGTGTGGCGTTCTTAAAATGCTGGACTGTAAAGTCTTCTAAGTTGAAAATATATTTAAAAAAAGATATATATTATTGTTAAAAAGCACCAACATCATATTATTCAAATTGACTGATTAATGAACTACATATAAACATAACAACAAATTACAATTATTTTAAAAGAGTTCACCCATTTGGCATTCATTTACTTCCCACATAAAAATAATAATAAATAAAAAAATTAAATAAAAATATATATATATATATGAATGAGGCATGTATGTGTATGTATGTGTGTGTGTAATTTACTTTTTATGTAGAAAATAAAACATCCTCAAAAAAAGGATTTTAAATACAGAAATGTTGGCCCTCTGAAAAGTATAATCATGCATATGTATATAGTTATACAGTATATACTAAATATATTAGTTTCACCTTTGAATTACTGAAATACATGAACTTTCGCAAAATATTCAAATTTTGCGAGTTTCACCTGTATATTATTAGAACAAATTATATAGTTTTTTTATTTAATTTTTAAAGTGCTTCATTACTTGTGAAATTTATATTTTAAATGATTTTGAAAGTAAAAAAAAAATATTATTAGGAGTTTTAGTTTATTTATTTTAAAGGTTCACCACCTGTCAAAGTTTGAGAACAATTATTTGAAAAAATAGTCACAAGTAGTTTGATCTCTCTCAAGATCACAAGTAGTTTCAGGAGACACATTGGAGGCCGTGTAAATACCCCAAAACAGTCTATAAACATCATAGAGAGTCTTGCCTCTGCTTGTGAGGATATAATCTGTGACGCATGTTAATATAATAAGTATAAACAGGGCCTGAGAGAGTTAGAGAGAGCATTTTTGCTCCACGACGGAGACCTTTAGATATTCCACTTTTAGAGCTCTGCTAACATTTTGTTTTTGTTCTCTCTCATGGTTTCTCAGGTTGCCGCCCTTTCCTCAAGATCTACCAGGCCATGCAGCCCGTCTACACATCTGGGATCTAGTAAGAAACACCCCATGTTTTCCTACACGGTACTGCTCATGCTTCCCTGGCATGCAGCCCAGCCTTCAGGACGTCCAATCACAGGCGGCGCTCTGTGTCTGGGGGTTCGGGGCTTCTGAATCACACACACACACTCTGAGGAGCCCGCATGTGCTTTTCCCATACATCACTGAACTCGGCCCCTGGAGCTTCCTCCATGCTCTCAGACTACAGCTTTGTTGTTACCAGTAGAGATGACCCTTTCAGTTCAATACAAATAGAAATATGTCAAGCATTAATCACTTGTATGTTTAGGCTCATGTTTGTGTTTTTAATGTGAGGTTGTTTGTGGTTAACGGGTGTGTGTGTCTGACTGATGTTTGCAGTAACGTCCAAGGAGACAGTCAGACCAGCATCTGCATCACCATCGAACCCGGCCTGCTCCTGAAAGGAGACATTCTGGTAAGAATCTCACGAAACCTGTCAGAAACATGCCTCGTCGTCATATGTCAAACCATAGAGTTCTGACATTATTTCCATGACTGTTAAGATATATTAAATTATATATTCAAATATATATTATATTATATTACACAATGGGATTTTTTTTCTGTACGTACTTTATCACTTTTAAAATAATAATAATAATAATCAGCATGTTGCACACAAATCATTAACAAAACAAGATCAAACCAAATAGAAATAATAATGATAAAAAAACAATAGGGTCCTTTCACCATCGGTGGTCGGGCACTAATAATAACATTTTTATTTTATTTTATTAATGTGGACATTGTTAAAATATCAATAATAATAGTATAATACAATCTTACATTTTCACTAATAGAGTTCATGTTAATTTCTAATTCCCAATTACTATGTAACAGTAATTGGAGTCATCATCACTGAGAATAATGGGAATCACAAAACAATTCAAAAGTAAAACAATTAGGAAAATATTCATAATTGCTGTGTGATTAATGTCACAATGCAAATGTAAAATGTAATTTCATACCTTTTTTTTTTTTTTTTTTTTTGCTTTTGACTTAAATCTGGCACAGGTTTTTCCTCCATTTATGGGCATTTCTCAGAGCCACACACACCAATAATAATGCAGGATGTCTAGAGGCCCATCCATCAGACATTTATTCCTGATGAGAGACACTTTTCTCTGCATAGATTTTGCATTTAAACCCAGAAAGCTTTTTGGAAGAGAAAGCCAAAAAGAGCTGAGTGCTTTATGATAAATCTGTTCTCATAGAGGAGCACTCTCTCTGAAATCAATCAGAGCTGATCCATAGAGGACTCTCGCCCGAACACCACCCACAACTGTAGCATTGAGCATATTATAGATTAATGTAGGTGTTAGCATAAAAAAAAATAAAAAAACTTCCCAACAAATGCAACTGAGATCATAAGTGAGAATACTTTGATTTTGCATTTCTTTTGATTACAAATTATTCATGCATCAGCATGATTTGAGTGAAATTTAAGGAAGGAATTAAAATGTAAAAATGTTGCATTGCTGGCCCGGCATCATTTGTTTTTGTGTTCTCAGATAAATGCTTTGTTTTTGAAAGCTTCATTTTGCTGATTGTGAATGAGTGAGATGCGTTTTTCCGAAGCGGACCCCCCATGTGCTCGACTGAGTCTCTGCTGCCGTTTGGGAAAACCGCAGAATGCTCTGCCAGCCCCCATCTTTCTCAATTTGGTCGTGTTTGTTTTGTTTCACTCTCCGAACTGAAAAGCTGTACATTTTATGTCCATCTGCCCTAAGTTAAGTAGGTTAATTATAGTTATTTTTGGCAACAGAAAGAGGGATACAGTTTCCTCAGTGGCCAGTGAGGACATTTTTATGTCCATGTCTGGGTTTTGGAGAGGCTCTGTTGTTTTACATACTTTCACTATACTGACATCTCTGGCTCTGGTGCACCATGGGAAGGCGAGGCGACCAGCATCCAAAACCTCTCAAACAATCTGTTCCAAGCCCATGAATAGAACTTTCTGTGCAGAATGTGCGTGTGTTGACGCAAGATTGCATTTGAGTGATTTGCCATGCTCTTAAAGGAATGTTCTGGGTTCAATACAAGTTCAATACAACTTGTGCCATGTCGATTACCACAGAAAAATAATTTCTGAACAAAGAAGCATAAATCGTGGTTGCAAGTTTAAGTGAAGCAAACTCCACTCACTGGAATTAGACTGGCAATGCAAAACCAGAAAGTCGTCCACCTAGAAAAGTGGTGAAAAAACAATTTTGTTTATGCTTCCAACAATATGACAAAAATGCCAGTCTCTTATTTCTGCCTGTAAATCCTGCAAAACGTTAATATAAGTCACTGCAAACACAATACACTGCAATAAAATTAAACAATATTTATTTATTTATTTATTTAATTTATATTTATTCAAATTATTTATTTTAATGACTTATATTTATTTGATTATTAGATTTACTATTATTTATTCGATTTTTTTAACAATTATTTATAATTTAGATAATAACTTATTTAGTTTGATAACTGACTTATTTATTAGATTTGAACTATTATTTATAAATATCATTTGAGTAAAAACTTATTTAGCTTGATAACTGACTCATTTATTTGCTTACTTTCTTTCTTACTTAGAGAAGTAAAAATATTTTTTTGTTGTAATTAAGATTACTCCCCTAACGCTGATTTCTTCTGTGTGTTTGACCTGTTATGTGTGTTTCTTCATGTCCTCCACAGCTCAAGTGCTATCACAAACGCTTCCGCAGCCCGTCCCGGGATGTCATATTCAGAGTGCAGTTTCACACCTGTGCTGTTCATGACCTGGGCATCGTCTTTGGCAAAGATGAGCTTGATGAAACATTTAAAGGTATGCTGGATTTGCTTTGGTTTAGTCTTGAATAGTCAGACTTTTGACTATGCTGTGCCATCAGAATTTGGTTGGTTTCATGTTTTTATTTTATTTTGTTTTATTTTATGTTATTTTTATTTTATTTGTATTATAATATTATAATAAATTATATTATTAAATTATTATTATATTATATTATTAAAACTTTATTTATTTATTTATTCGGCTGTATTGATGACACTTCTTTGGTCATTCCATTTCTTTTTTTTCCCCAGATGACAGATTTCCTGAATATGGAAAAGTGGAATTTGTATTTTCTTTCGGTCCAGAAAAAATCCAAGGTAAGAATTCTATTTATTGTCGTTCATTTTCAGCTAATAAAGAATCACAGAAATACTGTAAACAGGGCGTATACTGAGCCCAGAAGCTTCTGACTGTAGATGTTCTGTCATAGGAATGGACCACCTTGAGAACGGGCCTAGTGTTTCTGTGGACTACAATACCCAAGATCCTCTGATTCGCTGGGATTCTTACGAGAACTTCAACCAGCGCTGTGAAGATTCCTTGGAAGGTGAGTGAGACTGTAGTCTCAATTTCAACGATTGAATGGAAATTATTAGATTTTCCCCACAGTGAAGCCAGAATTGTAGTAAAACAGTTCTATTTTTGCTTCGGACAAATTCAAATATACCAGTTTCACATTTCACATCTATCTAATATTTTCCATCCATCCATCCATTTTTCCACTGTTAAGCAATTATTTTAAAAATGAGCTGAAATAATGCTGGCTTCAACACGAAGCAAATATTATCGAATGAACAACCTCGTAGCTCATAGTAGGTCTGTTTTTAAAGGTTTGCAAGTTATCGTTAAAAATCAGAAAGTGAATGGCGTTTTTACTTCCGGAACCTGATTGTTGCACTCTATAGTATTGCTAGCTTAGCAATGTTCTTACACCAAACTCTATTGAAATGAGTTGTGAGTCGAGTCTCCTGTGCGCTGTGCACAGATGTTGCCAGATCAGTCTAGAGTACAAGATTTCATGACACTTAGGATGCTTTCTTAGTCTGGTCACTCAGAGTTCACATGTGTCTGGGTCATCTGTCAGTCCGATATCAATTCATCAGCATTCTGGCTGTATTAAAGTTTTGTGACAGAGCTGTTTGTGTACACGACTGTGATAATCCGTGCGTGTGACAGAGACTGATTTAATCAGATGAGTTTGTAGTGCTCCTCTTTAACAAATCACGAGGTCGAGTAGAGTTCACACACGCACACCGCTGTCACTGGAATTGTCCCCACACCCTTGTGGTTTAAGCTACGGGCCTCCTTATTTTGACTTGTGGTGTGCTTCTGCTCCTCAAACATGTGATTTGTTGTCCGATTTTGAGACATCCTCATTTGGTGGGTCAGCTCTCTGGAGAGGGAAAGTCAAAGCGAGGAATCAAGGAGGACATGTATGGAATTCTGTCGAGGTTTGGAAATATGTCTTATGTGTCCATTTTTTTTTTAAATTGAGATTTATACATCACCTGAAAGCTGAATAAATAAGCATTCATTGATGTATGGTTTCTTAGGACAGAAAAATATTTGGCCGAGATACAACTATTTGAAATCGGGAATCTGAGGGTGCAAAAAAAATCGAAATATTGAGAAAATCGCCTTTAAAGGTTTCCATTTCTATTGGCGATTGTGCTGCATCCACTTACAAAAAATAAAAATTGTGATATTTTTAAGGTAGGAAATTTACTAAATATCTTCATGGATCATGATCTTTACTTAATATCCTAATGATTTTTGGCATAAAAGAAAAATCGATAATTTTGACCCATACAGTGTTTTGTTGGCTATTGCCACAAATATACCCGTGTGACTTAAGACTGGTTTTGTGATCCAGGGTCACATATATGTTTTAGTTTAACATCATTTTCTCCTCATAGACTGCTTTATTTTTTACTTTATTCGTAAAAAATGTTGTAGTGACAAATAATAGTCTTCTCCAACCATGCTTGGGTGAAATGGCAAATAGTCACACATAGCTAGACTTAAAGTGTTAGTTCACCCAAAAATTGAATATTCTGTCATTAATTTCTCACCCTCGTGTCGTTCCAAGCTTGTATGACTTTCGTTCATTTTCAGAACACAAATGAAAATCTTTTTGATCAAATCTGAGAGGTTTCTGACCCTCCATTGACAGCTATGCAACTACCACTTTGACACTTCAAAAAGAGATCGTAAAACTTAATGAGTGGTTTAGTCCAATATTTTCTGAAGAGTCTCAATCACTTTACCTTAATGAGTGGTTTAGTCCAATATTTTCTGAAGAGTCTCAATCACTTTATCACAGTGGTTACTAAACCATATA
The DNA here is from genome assembly GCA_031834385.1 of Semotilus atromaculatus. Taxonomy (NCBI): domain Eukaryota; kingdom Metazoa; phylum Chordata; class Actinopteri; order Cypriniformes; family Leuciscidae; genus Semotilus; species Semotilus atromaculatus. The sequence goes on along the minus strand of JAULUF010000055.1, from coordinate 39,142,160 downwards.
AAGTGAAGTCTCTTCAGAAAATTTTGGATCCCATAACGCTGTCAATATACCATTGTTGAACCTGGAACAGTTACGGTGGTTCAAAAATGTAATGCTTTGAGCTATTTATATATTTATTTACATATGTATTTATTTTGCCATAAATTACACTGCATTGCAATGATTCATGCAATCATGGTTTGAAAGAAGGAGAATTAGTTCATCAGCACCAGTTAATCAGACTAAAAATTGTGATTTTTTTTTCAACCAGATCTTGCCGCGTGCGTGTGTGCGTGTGCGTGCGTGTGCGTGCGTGTGCGTGCGTGTGCGTGCGTGTGTGTGCGTGTGTGCGTGCGTGTGTGTGTGTGTGCGTGTGTGTGTGTGTGTTATGCATCAGAAAGTACTGAAGGTGGTCTGGAGGCTGGTACAATCCCAGTATTGAATAGAGAACACACAGAGCCCAGTTTGCCTGTGGGAATTTGACCACAGTCACACCGCACTACCCTGCGTCCCAAGCCTCCATTTCCCTCGTCGACTTCCAGTGGCCTTTTGTGAAATATTCCAGGCGTTGGCTGAGAATTGTGCAATTCAGGCAGCGAGGAGACAGTTAGACCATTCCTGTCCAATCACAATGTCCAAAACAGCTACGACTATAAATTATTTTATCTTCGAAAACACCCATGCGGCATGTTTATTTATTCGACAAGAGTGTGTTTAGATTATTGCAATCCAAAAAATACTTTTAAAACTATCGAGACTGTATCGTTGTGTTATTTTTAATATCCCTGGGGTCATATTTTAGGAGCTCCAGTCAGTTTAGCACACATTTAAATTCTACTCTGTTCTACGCTGAAGCCATTTGAGATGACAGGCTATAAAGGCTATAAAGTCTGCCAGCCTCTTGACCAGTCCTTTCTTTAAATAGGGCAGGCAGAAATAGGCTGCCACCTTTAAGAGGGGTGTAAACTAATCCAAATCTCTGGTCAAGAGGCAAGACCCCAAAGCCCCTGTAACTGCCCCCTGGCATCACCTGGCAGTGTTTTTGCCACTTTATGAGATGCCACATGCTACATATACTATATATACCATTCATAAGTTTGGGGTTGGTTAGATTTTTAATGTTTTTAAAAGAAGACTGCATTTATTTCCTCCCAAAATACAGTAAAACAGTAATATTTAGACAATTCAAAACAACTGTTTTCTATTTGAATATATTTTAACATTTAATGTATTCCTTTGTGGCAAAGCTGAATTTTCAGCATCATTCCTCCAGCCTTCAGTCTTCTGATCATTCAGAAATCATTCTAATATGCTGATTTGATGCTCAAGAAACATTTCTTATTATTATCATTATATTTTTTTTGTATAAACTGTAATACATTTTTTGGAAGCTTCTTTGAGAAAAAAGTTATACTATCCTGATATAAAGTTTTGATCATGCCGCCCACTTCTGCATGCTTGACAGAGACTGTCTTCAGTCAGTAGGACTGCTGAATGGAAAGGGCACATTTGCAAATGAATTTAGATGCCTATCACACAGTCAAACATCTCCATTGAGCGACTGCGGCCAGAGGACCGACTCTAGAGACACGATAAGCAGCCAGACATTATGCCTTTGTGCTGAAGCTCATGCCAACACTGAAGGACTGGCTGACATTGTCAGAGGAGAGAATGACTGGTACTAATAGACCAAGAACAGAGAACTTGCGTCATGGTTAACACTGTCCTTCCTTCGTTGACTCTTTTGCTGGATTAGGCAGCTATTATTTATATTGATAATGTTTTTTCAGCTATTAATGTTTCGTATTTTAAAAACTAGATATTGAAGAAGATGAATACAGTTTGGATGTGCATTCCAGTATTTCCCCAAAATTTCCTGAAATTTCCAAATGCTGGACTTTAATTATTATTTTTTTTTTTACTATAGTACCATTTTTTTAAATAAACCCTTCAACTGCATGCATTGATTTAGCATTTACTCAAGTGATCTATATAGCTATGCAAATGTTAAGTGTCATATAAAAAGCCTGGTACAGTAAAAGCTGTTTAAAGTATCCTTTATGTGGCTGAGAAACAGCGGTGGGAATCGAATTCAACGGTAATAATATGTGCAAAGGGTTAAAAAAAATCTATTTTGTTTTTGTCCATTGTCACTAGTTTAAAGCCTGCATGCTACCTTTAACACACCCTCTGGTGGTTCAGATAACGGTACCATATAATGGCACAAAAGATGCCTCTAAATGTATGAAATCTACAGATGCAAGTACATGGTGTACTAAAATAAACACTTAAATGTGCATTTTGGATGTTTTCTTTCCTATACAGTCAGAAAGAAAACATAATATGAAAGCAAAATAGTCCAACATCTTAAATGTTTTTGACTGCAGTGTCTTGCCTCAAGCTTCAAAAGTTACACTTGTGTGACTTGTGCACTATATTCCAAGTCATCTTAAGTCATACAACATAATTTGTTTGGGAAAGACCAGAATATAAGTTGTTATTCGCACAAATGATTTATGGGATTGCTGAAGTCAAACCCTGCATGCCATGTCTTGAGTCGTCTGCCTCAATACACACAAGTGCAGAGACATTTCGCCCTGTTTCTCACACAAAGCTATACTTGACTTCAGAAGATTTGCAATGTTGTGTATGGATTACTTTTATGATCCTTTTATTGTGTTTTTTGGAGTTGGATATTAATGTACCTTTTGTTTTCCATTGGAAAACGACACAAGTAGGCTAATGGTTTCAGAGTATTAATTTTTTGGTGAACAACATTAATGCATCTTATATAGGCTACTAAGAATCACAGCCATGCAGTGTGTGTTCCCTCCGGTTCTAGAGAAGAAAGTCGCTATCTTCTGGACCGAGCGCCATAATTAGAGTAGACCTGCCCACAAATGAGAGGGCAGCATTTAAAGATAATAATGCTTTATCTCTTCTTGTATATTAATGGCTCAGGCTTATCGGCTTCATGCTTTGACCACAGATAGCACTTCTCTGTTTAACAGGAGCTGCTGGCACGCTTAGAGCAAAACAAGGCCAATCTTTGTTGGTCCACTGACGTTTGTACACCTCAGAAACCACACACACTAGCTGGCCGCAATGCTGGGCTGGAATCCATCAAAATAGCTTTCTGTGTCTTACTTCCAAAGCCAAGTTTACAAATCAGGCTGTCACGAACAATTAGAATCATTTGCATTCTTTGATTTAATATGTCAGTCCTTCCAGAAATATGCAGAGTTTTTTTTGTGATTGTTGCGGGCAAAAATCATTGATTATGCGGCACGTTTTCTTAAAAAATGTTTTAATATTTTAGCAATTTTATGCGATGAAATTGGCATGCAGGATATATATATATATATATATATATATATTATCAATATTGAAACCTGTTGTGCTGCTGCTTATTTTTTTGGAAACTGGGTTTCTTTTATGAATAGACAGTTAAAAAGAACAGAATTGATTTGAAATTGAAATATTTAGTTTACTGTCATTTTTGATCAATTGAATTCATCCTTATTGAATAAAAGTATTAATTTATATATATATATATATATATATATATATATATATATATATATATATATATATATATATATATGTATATATTTAACTTACTGACCCCAAACATTTGAATGATAGTGTATAATATAATGTGTTTATAGAATGTACATGTACAGTACGTTTTAACCTAACATCTTAATGTTGTTAAAAAAAGCCCATTAAGTCCATAAAGACATTAGAATTGGCATAGAATTGCAGCGTACTGTAACTGTCTGTGGTCTTGTGTCTGTAAAAACAATCGCTCTGTCCATCAGTGTCGGTGAGGTTCAGGAATCAGGAGGCAGCGCTGAGCCCTTGTTTACCGTGGCCTCCCCAGATTTGGCTAAGGCCCAGCCCACAGCATTTTTGGGATGGTTGGGTAAGAAAAGTGTGACGACGGGGAGATGGGATTGGAGAGGCGTTGACAGAAATGGTGTGTGTAAAAGAGCCAACTCCTCCAGCTTGGATACCAAAAAGCCTTTTTGTTATCAGTCATTAGAGGGAGAGTGACAGAGCGAAGAGTCTCTGTTCACTGCACACACATCAGACTGGACTGTCAGAGTTACAGAAGAGGTAGAAGAAGTGTTTGGAGAGGAATGTTGAAGCTTGACAGTAGATCTGGTCTGCTCTGAGGTAAAGTTCTGTCAATCATTTGTCCTCTCACATCTTATTTTCTGTGACTTGTGTCAACAAAAAAATGGCATTACGCTTTTGTTGCTAGATGTTTATGGTTTGTTCTTTGAATTGGGGAACTTCTCTGATGTTTTTAAAGATTTTTTTTTTTTAACTGTAATTTGGTTTTGTTGTGTTTAGGTAAAATTAGTCAAATATTTGTCAGATACATTGATTTTGTCCCCCAACCAGTGTGACTGTTTGAAAATCTGAAATGTCATTAACTTTTTTACATGATGGAAAATGATTAGGTGTCACCATAACATCATAAGCTATTTCTTTATTTATATATATATATATATATATATATTAGGGCTGTCAAATGATTAATCGCGATTAATCGCATCCAAAATTAAAGTTTGTGTTTACATAATAAATGTGTGTGTACTGTGTATAATTATTTTATATATATAAATACACATGCTTGTATATATTTAAGAAATATTTGCATGTATATACTATGTATAGATTTATATATAATTTATATTATATATAAATACAAATAATTTATATATAAATAACACATTTTTCTTAAATATATAAATGCATGTGTGTGTACTTGTATACAAAATAATTTTACTCAGTACAAACACATTTATTATGTAAACACAAACTTTTATTTTGGATGAGATTAATCGTGATTAATCATTTGACAGCCCTAATATATATATATATATATATATATATATATATATATATATATATATATATGTACATACATACATTCATACATACACACACAGACACACACGAACACACGCACACACACATCCACTTCACACTAAAACTCACTTTACGGTTGATCAAGTCTGTGGTCAGATCTATATTTTAGGACATTTGATACATTTGATACAACATTTGATACATTTGATACAACATATATTGATGTTTTAATATAGATGAAGTATAGTTTGAAGAAGTTTTATTTTTCTAAAGATCTGCCAATAAATAAAGTCACCCTTTATATGCCAAAAGTATGATCACTCTCTCATTATTTTAGTTGAAGCATTATATGAATATTTCCTAGGCTGCAGAACTTCCAACAATTTAAATGTGTTTTCAAGACTCAGAGTGCTAATATATTTAGTTTGAATCAATAGAAACCCAACAGGTTTTGAGCATGCAATTAGAAAAAAATAATGCAGTTTTAAATAAATCTCACTGGCTGTGTTTAATTTCACCAACTCAGACTGTATTTTTTCTTTTCCCAAAGTTTTGCAGGCACAGCTGATTTCCTTATTATGAGACTAAGTGCGGTTAGCGCATATTTAAGCTAAGCTCTTAAACAGAGCGTCTGCTACGGTTTCATCACAGTTGTTGCAGGATTGGTGTTTGAATTGCGTTTTGGAGTTCAGCTGTGCAAAGCTGAGCTTTATTATGGTCTGTTTGTGTGGCTGGCAGTCTAACTGTTACGTAATAAACGTGTCTACACATCAAGCTGGCTTCAATTAAAAACCTTCTTGCGATGGATGGCTGGGCCTCTCTATATTATGTGGCTAGAAACCAGTAGCTTTGCCAACAAAATGAGACGGTTAACCCTTTCAGCACGCTGTAGTTTAGTCCTCATCAGTGCGTTCACAGAGACCCTGCACTGTCATCAAAATGCTAGGCTTTTACTGTCACCACCTGTTAACACATGACACCAGAGGTGCACTTTTCGTGTTTCCCCTCTGAAGGATTTAACTACCTTAGGACTGTTTGTTCACGTGTGTGGTCATCCGGAAGTTTTTGTCGTGTTGTTTTGATGCAGTGGCAAAAGCCATGGCTCACTCACAGATAAGTGATATGGAAATGTCAGTTGAAGATGATTCCTGATCATGGACAGGATTCTGCTGTGGAATAATGCTTTTTTCTTGTCCTTTTATACTCATATTGATGGAGTTAGTAGAGTGAGGACAGGAAATGATGCTGAGATTGGGATCAGGAAATGCCAAACTTGAACTCCTGTCTCCTGCAGGAATGTACTATTCAGTGAGGTCTGGAGTAATGCCTTTAGACACTGAATGGGTCATGCAAAAAAAAAATTCTCAGTAGCGATTTACTTTAAATTGTATTACTGTAATATGATTTTGAATCAGAATAAATTACAAACATTATGTACTAAAGCTTTACAATATACTTTTGTTATTAATAATAATATTATATGTAATTTAAAAGTATATTTTGCATTAACAAAATAAAAGCATTCTTTAAGGGCCATAAATATTATTATTTTTTTTTTTGTTGTTTTTTTTTACAAATACCGGTATTTTACAATTACAATGCCATTATTTTCATGATTATTAAGCTTTCGTTCTCATAATTTTTTTCTAAATTTTAATTTACTTTTTTTTTTAATCACATTTATAATAATATTAATCTGTAAAGCATGCATTAAGCAGTAAATACTGCCATGTAAATTACTTTACCATATAAATAATATATCATAATTTTTTTCACCGTACAGTAATAAGACAGATTTTTTCTCAGTCAGGGTCAGGAACCTTTTAAACAAATCAGGTTTTTTTATTTTTGGTTAATGCATTTTTCCAAAAGAGCCACAGCAATAAATAAATAAAAATTATATATATATATATATATATATATATATATATATATATATATTTTTTTTTTTTTTTTTTTTTTTAACATTTCAATGATAGTAAATTTATTAGATCCACAGACAACTAAAAGCAAACACATATGCAACAAACTATAAATAAATAAGTTGCAATATGGAATTATTTGTGCAGGGCTTTCACCGTGAGGTTGAGTTACCAAATGAGGAACATAAATCCTGCATTACAACGGTTTCTGACCGCTGCATTACAGTAATTAAAATTGCTGTTTGGTTGTCATGATAATAATATCACAATACAGCAAAATTAGATTTAATATTCTTTAGGCAAAATATAGTGAACGATTAACTCTGTTGTTACATTTACGATGTAAATGTAAATGTAAATGTAACTCTGAAAATGTTCTTGACAAGGTTTGTGAGATTTACCCAGACACAAAGGAAACATTCTCGGCTACAGCTAGTTTACATACAAACTGGGTCCAGGGGGATGGGGATAGGTTCGGAGTGCCGGATTTGGCAGCACTTTATTTCAATGGTCCAATTTAGACATTCTACTAACTGTAAGTAACTTTGCAACTAAATGCAAATTCTACTAACCCTAACAGTCTACTAATACACTGAGAGTGAGTTGATATGTAGTTCCAAAGTTACTAACCCTGTCTGACCAGGCCCTTTAGAATTGTCCTAATCTGATACCTTAGATCTGCTGTCATGAGATGTGTGCACGTTTCATCCCAGATCACAGGGCAGATCAGTCTGCTGTATACATGCAGAATGTGTCCATATTATGCAAACAGACTTTAGATTTGTCCCTTCAGATCCCTGGAATTAAACTGCTTTGACTCCAAACTCATTGCACAATAGCAAATGTCAGATCTTATGAAAGGCCTGTGTGCACATCATGCCCAGAATGTTCCTGAATTATTCGTCCAGTTTTACACAGGGCCTCAGTTGTTCAGCGTGTGTCTTCTGTAGGCTGTTTTGTCAGGCTGTGTTCAGGGCCTTCAGGAGGATTCACATATAGCCAATCATAACAGTTCACCTTCGACCTTTGCCTTCACACCCACGACATGCCTGCAGCTGCTGTCCAGATCCCTTTCGTCGTCTGTGTTTGTCTTTAGATTTAACTACCGTGGAGAGGAGCGCGAGGACTCGTTTACCGGCCGATCAACACTCCACCTCCTCTCCCCTCCACTTTACAAGACAAGATTGTCCCGTTTCTCCTGCATTCCTGAGGCCTACGCGCATAGCTCAGCACGGGTTAGATATTCCCCCCTAAATAGCTCTCAGTGACCTGTGACAGATGGCGGTGGTGTTGATATTTACGAGACTGAGAGTCCAGTTATGTGCACCCGTCTTCTATTAACGCTGATTGAGAAACCTTTTGGGATTTCCACACATAGTTACTGGTTTGATGGATACCTGGTCAGGGATCCATATGTAAAGTTTTAATAGAGCCATGTTTTCACAAGGGCATAACTGGCGACATTACGGCATAACCTGCATATGCAATTCTTATAAATTAACAGGGTAAAATGGCAGATATTCTGCCTTGAATCGGTTACAAGATAAATGAGAAGTGTTGGTCCTGCTGAATGTATTCAGATCATTTTAAATGGGTCCTATTGTAATGTGTAATGTTGCTGTTTGAGCATGAAACAAGCTCTGCAAAGTTACAAAGTCCACTCCAAAGGGAGTTATTCTCTATATCAGTGTCACTGTTTCTGAACTCCCTGAAACATCTTGATTGTATCCTTGAATTTTCTTCTGGGAACACAATCCCTCATTTAAATAACTACCATCCGAAGCAAGAAAAGGGCAACACTGGTTGAGTTGCGTTAGTAGTGTGTTGAAACACATGGTTACGGTAAAGGGCGTGACATTTCCCAAACACGCTCGAAGCGGTTGGCCAATCACAACACGTTGGTCCACCCGACCAATCAGAGCACTCTGTGCTTTTCAGAAGGAGGGACTTCATAGAAACAGAAACTAAACATAGTGTTACTGACAGACTGTGAAGAAAGGTGCTGTGACAATGTGAAAAATATGTATTAAAGCATATAAGAGGTCCCCTTGAAATGATCTGGAATCTGATTGCAAATGTTATGACTGTTAATAATAGCTGCTGTTGAGTTGAATGTTTCTCAATGCATTTTTAGTTTTCTGTGGGAGCTTTACAAATCACCCCCTTAACTATGAATGTATTGTGTCATACATTTTTGTAAATGATCTGTACTCTATTCACATGCTTTATGGGTTAACTAAAGATATAGCCAAAGATACATGAGATCTTCTCATAGAAACAGGACTACATGTGAGCGGAACCACAACATGCAGTATCCTTCTGATTTTCAAAGCGCCTCATTTAGTTTTGATTCAGTAATTCATTGTTTTGGTTCTCCAGAGCTCTCTGAGGACTAATGATGAAGTGTGTGATGAGGAGCTGGTGTGTGCGGTCTGTGTACGTAAGTGTGTGGAGCGAATAGCCCGGGCCAGTTCCCAACCGCAGTCAGCCGCTACATGCCTATCAAAGAGCCGCCCTCGTTTCACCCAGTCTGTTCCCAGCGCTTTGAGCGGGGCTTGATTGCTTTTCCTTAAAGGCAACGTAAGCGGTAACGAAATGTTACCCATCGATGGCCTCATGCTGGAGTCACGTGGAGAGCTGCGTGCACACAGCTTGTCTTTCTCAGACTGGGATCGAGCAGGTGCACACATTCAAAACAGGGCTTTAAGGTTTAGTTCAGACTACATCCGATTCTATGGCTATGGCCGATTCAGACTTTATAACTTTCACAACTCGCAATTGTGAGCTGTGTCTTAGATCTCAATTGTGAGCTTAGATCCCGCAATTCTTAGAGGAAAAAGTCAGAATTGCGAGTTTATATCTCTAGTTTAAATAAATTTTTCTTGCATTTGACTATTTTTCTCAGAATTGTGAGATGTAAACTTGAAATTTGGAGGATAAAAGTCAGAAACCTGAGATAAAAGTTTTTTTTTTTCTGTGGGAGAATCAAGCTTCCATTCAATTTGGATTTGGTTATAAAATCCAGTTTCAAGGCTGACTCTCTTTGTGAGTCAGTAATGAAATTACTTGCAAAATGACGGCACAAATTGCTTATGGTTTTCTATTTGTACATCGCTTGGGATAAAAGCGTCTTATATATTCATACATGTAAATGCATAATTGAAACTGAATGGTTTGGAACAGGATCGTAAAAATGCAGCTTTTTGCTTCTCATATTGCAAACAACTAAAATGATTTGAGGAAGATAGTCCAAAAATCTGATTATTATTATTATTTTGCTGACTGTCTGAACAAAGAGTGGTAGCTGCTTATGAGAATTTAGTTGAAGTAGATGTGGTGAGGTTTCTTTCTTTCTTTTCACTGTGCTTTAATCGCACAAGGCTTTATCATCTCTGCCTTTATATAAGAGGATCATCAAAACCATTTGAATGCATATTTAATGTCCTGCACTTACCTTACACAGGCTCCATTAGCAGAGAGCTCTTGTGATGAGCGCCTGTGAAGTCAAACACAGCACTTTGTCTTCTTCTCAAGTGCTTACACAGTGTTTTCTGAGTAACCCTTGACCAAAGTTACAGTGACCGCACAATTCATCAAAACCTGAATCGCATTCATGCAGCTTTATTGGCATGGTACAAACATATCAGTATTATTAAAATAAATGTATTTATTTTATTATTTTATTATTATACAGTAGTAGACGTTGTAATAACATGTAACAAAATGTAATTAACATGTAACTAAGTTATGGAACAGCCTGTACTTACAGATTGTAATTATGCACATGTAATAGGCAGCTACTGTTACACATATGTAACAAGCAGAGTTGGATAAGGTTTATAGATACACATGAAGTACACTTAAGTACATTCTTGATACACTTTATTTTACGTAGCATATCCCTGTGTAATATTATGTAATTGCAATGTAATTCGGAAACTACTGCATGTATTTAAGCTGTGAACTATTGGGCTAATTAAGATGGATAAAGTATGTAGATACACATGAAGTGCACAATGTTAAGAACAATCTTGATACACTTTATTTTATGTTACATACGTAATGCTACAGAACGTACAAAATTACCATGTGTAACTGCAGGCTTTTCCCAACTTTAGTAGCCTAAGTACTTGTTGTTACATTGTGTAGTACTAAGTACTTTCTTTTATATAATTACACAGTCTGTAACACGTCTGTAACCGACTCTGCTTGTTACATATGTGTAACAGTAGCTGCCTATTACATGTGCATAATTACAATCTGTAAGTACAGGCTGTTCCATAACTTAGTTACATGTTAATTACATTTTGTTACATGTTATTACAACGTCCACTACTAAGTAATTAACTAATTACTCTGTATCACGGACACCGTAAAATAAAGTGTTACCAAATAGGGTAACAATTTTATTTGAATATATTTTAAAATACAATTTACTCCTGTGATGACAAAGTTGAATTTTCAGCATCATTACTCCAGTCTTCAGCGTCACATGATATAATCGTATTACAAATCTGCGTTAGTGCGTTAGTATTTTAATAATAGTTATGAACACGTGTGCACACAATGAATTGTTTGGACAAACAAATTGTCAAGTTTATGGATTCTTTTAGCAAAGAAGCACCTCTCGATATTTGAATCTAGAGAAAGCATTTAAGCATTCAATTTAATGGAACTGAATCATGAAAATAATTTGGTTCTAGACATTTAGCCCTGTTGCTCAGTATTGAAGTTTTTTTTCAGGTTTGATGTCCTTCACGTGCTAAAGCAATCATTGAGGAGCTCTAAGGGTTTACAGCACTTACATTTTTTCAAACATAGCCATTGTTTAGGAAAAAACAGCATATAATGTAAATGCAGATGAGCTCAGATGAATTAGACAGCTGTGGTGATCTAAACCACATTCGATCACAAGAGTATGATTCAGGGAGTGTTTTGGCAGCAGGTGTTAAAGCGATGATCACATCGTGTGTTTAGATTCACAGCAGTGGGTGTTTGTCATTACTGGATATCAGTCGTGTCACATTGTCAGGATTTCTGTTTGCTGACTGGTAGTCTGTTTCTGACTGACTTAGACAAACATATTCATTCATATCCTGCAGACGCACCATGTGAAGTTTGTACAGTCCTTCCGTGAACCTTTTTTTCTCTTTCCCCTTGGTTTTATCTCATTCCATGTCCTTGAAAGCTCAGACTATCACTCACAAAGCAGCAATGTATGAAGTCGCAGAACTATTGATCTTTTTTTTAAACATTCAGCACATTTAGATAAACGATATAGTTGAAATCATTAATGTAGACCATTAATGAACAGCCTGAACAAGGAAAAGATCTTAAACCCCTTCCCCATTCTGGTGATTTAACATGTTTATCACACAAATTTATTAAGGGACCTTGGTATTTCTGAAACTTTACCCTAGCTTACTCTTAAATTACTCCAAGTAAACAGTCCATGCTTTGCTACTTGAGTCATCCATCACAAAAGATTGCTTTTTTCGCCCTCCATGAGCCATGAGCCAATATATCATGCTTGTATAAGTCTATTTAATTTAATTGATTTTTTTAGTTCTTTTAATGAACGAAATAGGCTACTTAAGACTGACTGACTGACTTACATAAATCTGCATTGACAATCTCCCATTACAGCGTCTTTTCCATCTCCAAGTGGCAAGAGGTCATTCTGGAAAAATGTGTGTGGGTGTGTATGTTAATATGTGATTTTTACAAACATACATTGTTGTCATTGTCTACCACCATTATCAGTACCACCAGCTAAGGAACTCCTTAAAGCAATGCAGCCCCTTGAATGCATCAACCATTGACTAACCAAAGTAATGTGTAATGCAATATCAGGTAGGCCTACTGTTTTGCCTACTGACTATTGGGCAACACTATAACCACTCCTTATTGAATTTGGGACAGTGAGAGCCCTCGACTGTCTGTTTGAGACGGTTATGTTCCATATAAGCTGCCTTGTTGCGTAGTGTCTAGACAGCTGTTGTCTTGAAGTGACCACCTGGTTATTGCAGACTACTTTGAATACTATAAATTGAAATTGACTACTATATAATATGCAAATACTGATTTACATTAGTTAGAAAGTCTGTTTGCTGTGACGTATGACACATAATAACATGCTTTAAATTGGCAGTAAGCTTTGTGACCGGCTCTGTGACTGGCACTGAATTTGGCCAGGTTTGAGTGATCCAAAATGTGGGGCAGGTGGTCACCCTACTTCTAGACCCCTTCATAACTGCAGGATCCTCATAAGAGACTGATCTGGAAGGCTCTACGTAGACAGCAACTTTCTGCATTATACAATTGCATAGTTGATTTTGTTAGAATTTAGCATCGTGCAAAGATGAACTTTTAACTATCTGTTTGAAATTGAATGGATAAAAGTATATTTTCTTTATTATATATACTAATTATATTGTTTTTCTTTTATTAATATTGAATTATAATTACATCTCTTGCTCATTTGTTTGGCAAGTTTTTTCATTATGAGATTGCCTTCATTGTAAAAGATGCATGCTGTTGTAGAATTGGCCAGCATAAGGTTCTTAGAAATGTCTGTTGGAACAATCTTTGTGTTGTTCAAATGATGCCTTTAAATGTTGCCTATGTAGGCATCTCTCTGGGTTTTGGAGCACAGCCAGGGAGTTAGTGAAGGAAAACAAGCCTATCCGACAAAGAAAGCCCCAGTGATGTCACTCTAGTAGACACCAGACACACAGCTGGGCGAGGATAAATTCACACCCACCTTACTAGGGGTGTTGTACATCCAACTAGAAGGAAAGAGTCATGTCATCTTTAGCAGAACAGTTTCGTTAGAACAGGAGGTGGAGAAAGAGGAGAGAGCTTTCTGATCCAAAACTACTCCCACAGCTCACTAATGTTGAGCTGCTGGGGCTCGAGAGCAAGAAAACAGAGACACTTTTTAAAACTTTCTTCTTGGACACTTACAGAGTGCACTGAGGCAGGTAGGGGTGTTTCCTTACGGTTCTTTTTGTGATTTTTGTGCTTTGAATAACTTCTAGAGCGCGTAAGCACGTGTTCACATCCTGCTATTTTTATGGGTGATGATTAGGGATAAACGCAAGCTGCTGATGGTGTGATATCACCCATGTCTGCAAACAGGTGATAAAAAGCATGCAGAAATAGAAAGCGATTTCTTTTTCATCATGAAAGAGGCGTGTCTGATTCCACATTGAGATGCAGGACTCTAATGACAGCGACAGCGACAGCTCCTCTGATGTCAGTATTAAGTCATGATGTGTTTTTGAGGTGCAAATAAAACATGAGATCCGTTCGGCTCATCTGAGATGACACGGTTGAAGTTTTAACCTGCTGAGTGGTTTATACAGGGCGGGGGTTATTTTGGAGTACGAGGGCGCTGGGAGATGTTTGAAACAGCTGGGGGATTGTTAGGGGAAACTCTGGGGAGAAAATTCATTTTTTCCATGCAATGCTGTTAAAGGAAATTTCTGGCGCTAAGCCTGGTCACACAGAGGAGAAATAAACAGACATCTCAGTTTTGACTTCGTTTTGAATTCATTTCTACAATGTTTGACTTTAAGGATGTCAAAATGTACTGTTGCACTTTGGTACCAAAGAAAAAAAGACGATACCTGTAATGTTACCAGTCTTTCTACAGTGTTCAAACTGAATAGCTGGTAGCTGCTTTTGAACATCCTTGTGTTAATATGCATACAGAATTTAAATATGTCTTTAATGCTCACCAAGGCTGCATGTATTTGATAAAAAATCTAATATTATTGTGGTACCTATATTGCAGTGTAAATGAAGACTAATAGACCCATTTCGGTTTATTGTGCTGTTAATATAAATCAAAGATTAGCCACTAACTGTCGTACCATTTACTTGAATAATTACTTGGAAAAGTATTCAATTAATTGAGAAATCATGTGTCATTATTTTAAATTAATTGTATTTAAAGTGTGTTTAATAGAATAATATGTGTTGCTGATAAATGAAAATTGGTTTTGAAAATTATGATATCTAAATTATGATAAACTGCTTGTTATCGTGACTACAAATTTATACTAACCTAATATGAGGCAAATGGAACATTTTTTTCGTCTGGTAAATAGACCAATTTACATTTGATGTGCAACAAACATCAAAGTTGGCAGCATTTGACAGACATCAGCTTGTGTACTCTCGTGTTTAACCTCCTCTCAAACCAGTAGGTCACATAGCTGCATGTGACATGGGGCCAAAGGTGATCATTGAATTTGTTGCAAGAAGACATCTACAACCTAAAGGTCAACAGGTCACTTGAGGTAACCCAGGATGTCTATTTTTAAGGAGCTTGAGGGAACTGTTAGTCTCAAACTGCATATTGCAGCCCTGGTTGAAAGCACCAGAAGTCATAGTTTAGCAGGTTAGTGGCATCAGATCTTTGAAAGAATATTTGGAGGCGCTTAGTAGCAAGTTAACTATAGATAGTCACTGTGTATTTACCTTTGTTTTATGTCTGTGAAATAATAATCTGGATTTTTATTTTATTTTATAGAAAATAACTGGAAATGTGTCAATTTGGACAAGTGGATATTTGTTGAAATATCAGCATTCAATTATTTTGTGTTCAAGGCTTGTTAGGTGAAAGTAAATGTTAACCATGTTACCTTTCTGAAGATGTTTTCAATGTCTCATTCTATATAGCAAATTAATAACAATGATTTAGCACATTATTTGTTTGGTAGAATCTTTAAAAATTTACAAAACTTTGACTTTTAAAAACATACAATTGGGAAAAGTATTTCATAGAGTGCATGTACTACTTTTAGAGGACAGCAATTCTGATTACAAAATGTATGCAGATTTGCAGATTACAGATTTTTTTTGTTGTTGGTGTTTTCTATATAGCTGGTCATGAGTCAATACTTCTGCATCATTAATATGAGTTTTTCCCCCGCTGCATTTATTGTGATATCATAATTTCAGATAAATGGCTGAAATGTAATGGCAGATTTAAGTGCCACTCTAAATGGCACATAAAAATAAGGCAAGCTGCGGTTGGTCACTTGACATCGGTTGCTTCTCATTTAAGTGAGCATTTGTGGGTCAAACTTTATGCCAAAACTCACAAGTCCGACTGTTCACGACTAGTGAGCCACAGCTATTAGTGCTCTAGAGTGTCAAAAAACTGCACAGTAGAACCCAGAGTATTGTGCCCACTTTTCCCAGCTGTATTATCAGATTTGCGGCTCGACAGATCCTGCATTAAGACACCATGGGAAACTCAACTTGAGTGTTTCAGTCTGGCTTTATCTGAATGAATGACATTTTGTCACAGTCTGTGGTTTTGAGGCTGTCTCATTCTCCCAAGCACACTGAACAGAACACAGCTCTTTTTTTTCTCTTCTTTTTCTGGGATTGCAATGCATTGATGATATCAAAAGTCCATTGCAGAGTGAACTGTCAAACGGTGGCTTAGTGGTTTTGGAAAGTCAGAAAACAGTTACAGTCTGTTATTAAAATCCATGACCACAGGGAAACAAGACACTGATTTTTAAGAGCCAAAGATACATTGACACACAGCCACCCCAAAATAGGTGTGTTATGTGTTTGTGTTAAGTGTCCGAGCATGTGTGTGTAAATGTGTGAGTATAGGAAATGATGCTACAATTCCAAGGAGACAGGAAATGGCTCCAATCTTGTATGTGGTGATTTTTCCACTGGTGAGTCACTGCCTTGGATTGGGAGCGTGGTTCCTCTCATGAGAGGCGCAAACTGACTCCTTGCGCGAGGTGGAGCTGCCATTCAGAGCATGTGTAGATACACGTGCATGTTTTAGGAGAGAATCCTTTTATATGATTTTCAAAAAGTTGCTTGTTTTGACACATCCTGAGTGCTCACTTCATAAGTGTTTACATGGTTTAAAAACAATCAAGTATTTCAGTAGTTCACTACAAATAAGGGTTTGGCATCATTTTTCTCCAATAAAGACTACTTTTGGTGTCATTTAAGGGTTAGGGATTTCACCCCAAAATAAAAATTATGTCATAATTTACTCACCTTCATGTGTTTCCAAACCTGTGCAAGACAAAAGCATATATTTTGAAAATATCTCAATGTTTACTGTCCATAAAAATAAGAAAGTAAATATGGCCTAATACAACATTTGTTTTTGGGTTAACTGGCCGAGAGAATAGTAGTTCCCAGCATGCTTTGTATGGGACTTGATTGGGGAGAGGAAATGTTGAAATTTAGTGCTACTGTAAGGGTTTTTGAATAAGATAAGAACAATGTTTTTTTTTAAACTGCAATAGTGTTTAATGTCCAGATATGTTGGGATTTAGAATGCATTCTGTTATGTTGTTTTACCATTGTAGTGAAGAGTATAGCTTTTGCTATGTCCAAATGCATAAAGAATGGGCTAAATGCTACTTTTTTTCCCTAAATGAGTATTTGTTATTTACTATGCATGCTTTTGCTAGCTACAACTTCATCAGCTGCTAGGGCCTAATAGTATAATTAAGTAATGTGACACTTAAATGTACAAATTAACCTGATATAACTTTGTGTTCTTAGGCACAATGTGAAGCGGCTTATTGCTTTTATATCTATATATGAAATAGCTGAACATTATTAAAGCATTCCGTTTTTCTTTTTGTCTTCTACAGACGTTATTCACACAGAAGGTCCATTGGATGGTAGTCTCTACGCTAAGGTTCGGAAGAAAGAGTCTTTGGAGGGAGGGGTCACAACTAATGGTCTCCCAGCTGCTGTCGATAATGCTTTACCTGCTGTAGACCAGACTCTACCACCAGTCGACCATGCCTTGTCTGTAAGCAGTGACTCGGGCAACTCCACTGCTTCCATCAAGACTGACCGCACAGATGAAGCCAGCCATCAGCCGGCCTTGGTGAGTCAGCCGTCCTCCCAGCCCCTAAGCCCAGAGGAAAAACAGGAGCTAGACCAGTTGCTCAGTGGTTTGGAAGCACCAATGCATCGGATAGGTTACCAAAGCAGCTCTGGCAGCGGAGGCGGAGGAGTCCTACACCTCGTCCCTGCCCAGGTTCACGTCAACGGACACAACAACATAGATAGAGAGACAGATATACTTGATGATGACCTGCCCAACAGCCAGGAAGGGAACAGTGTGGACAGTCTCGGAACCCTCTCGTCATTTGAGGGCAGAGCAACTCCAGCAGATCTATACTACCAGTCGGAGACGGTTATTAATGGACAAGATGTGCCCTACTTGGACAAAGGTGTCCACGAGAAAATGCAAGAGCCCAGAGCTCACAGCTCCTCATCTGTCCAGGAGCACTTGGGGGTCTCTAGTGGCTACACCAACCAGAATGGCAACATCTACCGATCTCAATCATTAGGGACAACTTCGACCATGGAGCAGAAATGCATGCCCAAAGCTCCCACACGCACAACGAGCAGTAGGGATGCAGTGCAGAGGGGATTGAATGTGTGGCAACAATATGGTGTTCCTGAGGTCCCAGTCACAGATGGGGTCACCTTTAACCCTGTACTAGAATCCCACAGCCTTCCAGAGTTCCCTCCCATGGCATCTCAACAAGAAATTGAACAGTCCATTGAGGCCCTCAACATGCTGATGCTGGACCTTGACCCAGCACTTACTCAAGTCCCCAAGTCCCATAGTGCCCCATCTGGAGAAGGTGGTGTAGTCACCACCCAGCCGTCTTTCTCTCAAACCCAGGCACGGCCATCCTACCAGGCTGACGCAGCCATTCATGACCGTGGAGGGGCCACTTTGGCGGGATACCCATTGGCATTTCAACAGGTAGCCACAGAACCTCCACAACTCAACATGAACCAGCAGAGACCCACAGCCATATCCCAGCATGCTGCATTCCCTTCTGAGGCAGAAGGTCAGGCTCCCATGTCCAAGTCCACAGTGCCTTCCTCCACCTTTGGAGTTCTTCAGTTAAAACCCCTCAACATATACCCCTCAAGTTCCACATCCCAGTCCCCTGAGCTCCAGGAGACCCAGTGTAGCTACTCTACATCCTCATCCCCTCTGCCCAAAGAGTCTGAACCAGATGATACCAACTACAAATTGGATGGTCTTGTAGCTCACCGTGTAGCTGGTAAGAGCAACCTTTAAAATACCTCTTTTAACTCTTTCAGAGTCTGTTTACTTTCTCAAAGGTGCAATAGTGATGTAACATTGATCAACCCATGGGCAGTAACCAGAGAATATTTTGAATCATTAGGCTACATTACCCCTGCATATTTTTATGTATACAAAATGCAAATTGAAACAATTTATCAAGGGAAATATAATAAAGCAAAACATTTCCATGTCTGTCATGAGTGCATGAGATGAGCTTGTCTTCTACTCTCAAGGCAGTGCCTTTTTTGGTGGAGTTTCTTTGTTGGCGTTGACATAAGCACTGAGATCACAAAGAGAGCTTTGTCCAAAGTGCTTCTGGCTTAAGACTCAATATCAGACCGCGTTTCTGTCTTGTGCCAAGCCAAAACCGAACATTTGTACATTACATCTGGAGAAGTGCCCAAACAACTGAGGGCTGTTATACGGCAGTGCGCTTTTTTATGTTAACATTATCTGTTCAGCTTGAAAGTTTAAAACGATTTTCCTGGAAGGCTAGGTTTTTTCCTTGTGATGTTTTTAGAATAATGCTAGCACATTCGAGTTGTTTGTTGAACCAATCTTGTTTTGTTGCATGCTAAATTCACCATGACTTGTTTAGGTTTTTATGATGTTGAGTTTAAATTACAGATGTATTACTAAGTCTATCACATACTGCTGATGAATCCTACAACCAAAAACATCCTGTACACAGCATATACACTTTCATCTAATCCTAAATTTCTGTCAAAAACATTAATCTAAAACATATTGTTATTCGAATGAGGAATGATGCATTGACTCTGGGCTCACTGTTGCCGCCTAGTGGTTGTACAGTACAGGTGTTACAGTGATTGTGCCTTCTTTATCATTAATATCTTCAGCATCAGACAGGGGTTGAAGGTCGCATGCTGCAGGAAACCAACATTAAACCTGAGAGGAAACAACTTGGATAAGGCTCTCATGGACAAAACTAGTCAGCTCTGTTTCGGTTTTATTGCAGACCAATGCTTAGTTGTATTGTTGACTCAGCATAGATAAGTGATCCAGTAATGGGAAGGACAGCAAGATGAGGAAGCTGCTCTCTTACTTTGTAACCTTCCCTTGAGTCCTAGCTCTTGACACAAGCTCTTGCCACACTGTTTGAAGAGCTCTCAGTATCTAGTATTGGGATTTGGTTATCAGACGTGTCACTATCTGGAATTAGGCAACACTTTGTCTACATTTACCATTCGCAGTGTGACCCCACAGATAGAGTGTGTTTATCTTACTTAATGCAGTTAAGGCAAACACATACTACACGTTAGAACTGTGCAATAAAATTCATTATTTATTTGCAAGTGTTTTTATTTTTTTTTAGCAATGATGCCTAGCTCCCTAAAAATCGCCCATATTTGATTCAAGCCATTTGCCATTAGCAATATGCTAGCTTGACATGTCCTAATGTTTTCTTCCCTCCCTCTTTCTCCTCTCATCCTCTTATGTTTATCCTGTTGTGGAACACCCGTCCCATCATCACCTCCGCCTTCCCTTCCTCCTCTTCACCTTCTTCCTTTACTTCCTGACATGGTCCATCATTCGTCCTCCTCTTCCCGGTGGTGAGCAGAGTACACTGCTCGTATCCGAGGCATCAGTGACAGACAGAGCATTCCTGAGCTCGGCCACCGCCGCCGCTCTCTCTCCTTCAGTGGTTGGTCCTCTGATGCACTGTGCCCCCAACTAACATTAACAAATAACTCATAACACCTTTACATGTTGTGTGGTTGTGTGCTATACCGCAGTTCTCTCTCGCTTTCGCCCCCTATCTTTCCTTGCTCTTGTTTACTTCAGTGAGAGTACTTGCTTTTATAAAACTGCAGTTAATTTAAAATATATATATATAGTGTATTTTATTTTATTATTTTATTTTATTATATTTTAAATGAAATTTTAATTTTATTAATATTACACTTGTTAAGGTTATCGGCAATATTATTATTATAAAACATTGTGACTAAATTCTAATAGGACGATAAATCAAATAAAATAAAATTGTAATAAAAATAAAATAAAAAGTGTAAACTAAAGTAAATATTAAGGCATAGTTAAAAATTATGAAATTGTATGACTTTCTTTTGCAGAACATGTTAGACATTTTACATATATTTTGAAGATTATTTTTTGTCTCAGTGTTTTTTTTCTTTTATGTAATGAAAGACCATTTACTTTTTCATGGTTTTATTGACAAAAACAGTTTAAACAATCATAGAAATACCTTTTGTCTTCCACATAGAAAAAAAAGCCATACAGGTTTGGACCAAAGTATGAGTAAATAATGATGGTTGAACAGTAGGGTTTTTGGTTGAACTATCTACCAAAGGAATAAACTGTAGGAGGTAATAGTCCCTTTTCCTATTTGTAATTTTTTTTCTTTTACTATTTTTTTCTCTTTTTATTTCTTTCCTTACTCTGTTAACCCTCTTCCTTAACCACTAACCTGTGCTGGATTTTTTTTTCACCTTGTTTGGGTGGAATGACGGTTAACAGTAGTAAAAGCTTTAGTTTGTTCCTTTGTGCTAGGTGACCTCTACAAACAAATTGCGTTTGTATTATGTGTCGAGTTAAAGTTACACTGTAGCAGGACAAAGGCCAGTCTGTCTGGATCAACTGAGCCCATGTCACAAGATCCAGTCTGCCAGACCTGGGGAACAATACCAAGGCGAGCAGACACTGGGTTCATTCAAGGACTCTTCTTTACCTCTGTTTTAACATTTAGATGAAGGACAAAGGGTAATAAATCCTCCCTGAGTCTGGAGACCATTATACCATCCTTATCTGCCACTGGGGAGTAAACGTCTCGCACACTGACTGCCTTCGGTCCCGTTCGAGGGCCCATGCGGGCTGTGTTCTGTAGCCAGTTACCAGGATGAATGTTTGTCTTGGACTTCTCCTGAGTCTGATCCAAGCCATTACAGATATAACAATGGCATTAACAACACTATGGAAAGAAAAAGAGCAGTATATCCTGCTTCTCTGTGTAGATATCTCATTCACCTCATGCTGAATCCATGAGGTTTAGGAAGGAGTAAGCAATGCAAGAAAAATAATAAACTTTTCTCTTATGGTTCTTTTCTCTTATTTGTTTTATTTTTATCTTAGTATATATTTAAATAATTTTATCTTATATTATTAACAAAATAATTTTTAATAGTTTTATTTTTGGGTGACAGTTACAACAATGCCATGAATCCATTAATAAGATTCAACCATATATTTGTCGTAATCACTCAGAATGTAGGCTACTCATGATTTATTAAAGATGTTAGGTAGGTACAGTAAATATTGCTGTTTATATTGCTATATTGGTGCATATTAATGCCTTTTGGTGTATTTTACTTCTTTCATTAAACATTTTGAATCTAATAGTGTTTGTTTGCAATAGTGTAAATGGCTTCTCTGATTGAAAAAAAAAAAATCAGTTTCTCAGTTACAGCAGCTTGAATCTATTAAGACAGTGTGATCACTAAGGTAACAGCACAGTTTGTCATGCACAGATGTAGATCTGGCGTACTACATCTGTTTTGCATGTTTCCTCTCCCGAACTTGTCTGAAGTAACACTCGGGGATATACACCATGTGATATCGCAGCACATCCAAGCGCTGGAGTCAGTTTTGGAATCCGCATGTTTGACATTGTCGTAGAAACCGCATGAATCTCATCCAGGCATGCAAATAGATTGCAGATGGAGTGTGAGCGTCCTCTTGAAGACCCTCCCTTTGTGACATCACTCCTCTATTGTTCTGAAAGGCTTGTTTTGTGGGCAGAACTCCAGAAGTGGTTCAAACCCAGCCTGGGTGTCAGAGCGTCTGGACAACGTCATGTTTAAGAACGAAGGGTGGCCACTTGTTCAGAAGTGGAAGTGGTCAATCTCTCTCAAGTTGTTTCCCAGCGCACGTGAGGTTCTGATGGTCTGAGCTGTGGTCTGACCAAACGTATCAATCGTAGGCCGCGCTCAGGGAGCTAGTAAATATTTTGCTCAGTCGGTTGCCCGGTTTCCATGATATTCCACTCACTCCCACCAGAATGTATTAATGCTTTGCTCTGTCTCAAACTGAGTCCAGTTAAACAGGCTTAAAACTGTGTGTGACTGTACATACTTTTTCCTTATCTGTAAGTGGACAGTAAATTGTGAAATAGCTCTGCTTAAGCCTAGTGCACACCTCAGTACTGCAGAGAAATTTAAAGACTGACTAATTATTTTTTCTGTGTTGCTATGTGGTTGCTATTCTGATTTGCTGTTTTCACATTCCTCTAAGGTTGCTAGCGTTTCGAGTTGTTAGGGTGTTTGGAATGACTGTGAATATCAAAAGAGTCAAAACATGATGTTCAATTCTCTTGATATGACTCCTTTAATGTAATTCAATGGAAAAGTAGCAGTAGCTGGTTCTTAGTAATTTCTATTTCCTATTTTTCCCTCCCTACAAGAGAAACACTAGCAACCCCCCAACACTACTGTAACTGCCTAGCAACCCACGCAAAACATACTGCAGATTTTAATCACACTTTCAATGGAGTTTGGTATTAGCATGTCACTAAGCTAATGACTTAGTGAGCTAATGGTCTTTTATATCAGAATGAAAATATTTTAATTAGTTTTATTTAGATTACATATTAGTCTTCCTTTTGTTTACTTAATGGATAACAGTGTGAAAACCATGCTTATTTTAAATACTATTTTCAAGTAGGCTATTTTACAAATGTTGGGTAAGAGCAATTAATTTTTTAACAAATTGTGCTATTGTTTTGAGATCCTTTTTTTGTTATTGAATGATTTTTTTAAAATATATTCTTAAGACAATAATAATAGTGATGTTTGTCATAGAAAACAAGTCAAATGAATGAATTGAGATGCATTTCATCTGCTTTTAGTTACCAAACGTCTTCAGTTATCCATTTCTGTTCTCTGTTTTTCCTTTCCTACTAGAGAAGACTTGCACAAATCCAGTTTTATTTACACCGTCATCTCTTTGTATCAAACAGAACGTGATGAAATAGGCTTGAGAGTTGCTTTGAGGCAGTTCCAGAGCTTTATCCAGGAGTACACTACCCTTTAATTCCACTGAGTTTCTCTAATATTCCAGCTTTTTGTAATCTAGGCTGTTTGAATGAGAACATTGTTTGTAGCTCCAACAGGCTTTAATGTGGTGCGAATTGGACCTCAGTGCAGGTTTTGACAGAGAGTTAATTCTTCAGAGCTCATTGGCAGTTTTCCATGGATTTGTTCAAGGAGTATTTTGACATTTGGATATTTTTTCATTTGAAGTATGATGAATGTTCTTCTGCAGGCCCTAATAGTTATCTGTTAGAGATGATGTCATGTATTTATTTTCTTGGCAGGAGTTCAGTTTGGTGAAATGTCACCAGACGAGGCTTCAGTTCCTGGATGGTGCCGGACTACCAGTGAGGGCCTTTCCCAAGATGAGAGCCCAACCCGAGGAAGCTCGGTCCGCTCCCCCATTCGCTGCATCTCACCCGAGCTGGCCAATACGATTGCTCTGAACCCAGGGGGACGGCCCAAGGAGGTAGACCAACTGAATGGACATATTTGCATTTTTCCCAATATTAATCTCAGAAATAAATGTGGATGTATTTGTATATGGATATGTGTCCACCTGTCCTTCTTTCTCCAGAGACACATGCATAGTTACAGAGAAGCATTTGAGGAAATGGATGGGGGTCCCGTCAGCCCCCCTCCGTTCGTTGGTGGTGAGGCCCTACCCCAAACCCCTGCCTTCCCTGTCTCGCCACAAACCCCTTACTTCAACCTGAGTAAGTTTCCCTGTTGGAGGAGGAGGGTGCCATAGAGCTGTAAAATCACTACCTCTGTCAACGCTTTAAAAGGGTCACAGCCATCTCTGAATGTTGGTTCTGTTCATTTTGATGTTACCTGGAAAACATTCGAAATTCAAAGTGTAAACAGAGCAAGAAGTCAAACTGTCATCCATTTGGATGTTATTTGTATTGTATAGTTTTTAGAGTAACACTTGCGGTTTATAAAGTGGCAGTGTTTCTTAACCTAGTGAACTGCCTACATAGGCAGCATCATAGGTCTGCTTTTAACAAGAATGCTGTTCCAGAACATAGGCATCGTGATTATTACAGATTCTAAAGGTGTGGTCACATTTACCATTGCTGGGCGAAATACAGGCCTTCCAATCAGAATCCTTGCAATTGGGAATTTTGTGTAAGGGTACAAATGTTTACCAGGTAGATTTCGCTCATCCTCAAGTTGATCATGCAAATGATGCTTGCATAGATCCTTCATCTCTATGCTTATGATAATGGACAATGGAATTTTTTTTGCAAGCAGAATTGTGCTGAAATGTGATGACACCTTAAGGCAGCATTGCTTTTATCCTTCCCAGAGAAGATGCATTGCAATTAACTGTCAATAATTCATCCAAGATGGTGGAGAATGCGGGATAAATGTTAATTACAAATATTAGTGACTGAAAGTATCGATAAAAATAAATAAAACTGGGTTACCCGTGATTTTTGTTTTTATTCTTATAATGTTTCACCATTTGCTTAGCAACATGCTAAGACAAAAATTTTAAACTCAATTTAAATAAACTGTGAGAAATGTTTAACGTGCATAGCACTATGTGTATGATTTGCTGCCCATGTAGTGTGTCCCAATTGCTCACTTATTAGGGTTGGGATGCAGCTTCATTTAAGTGGTAGACAGCAAGAAAGCTCACTAGGTTTCGGAACAGAGCCACTGTGTTTCATAATTAGCACATCAGAATAGTGATGGGTGTATTTGCTTCTTTTTGTAAAATAATCTTTTGGGCTAACATTACATTAACACACTGTCTATAAGCCAACTTGAGGTCTGGCAGCAGTTAAATCCAACCCTACCTCGGGGTGTTTGCGTGAGCCAGTAGATATCATTAACAGATGCTATAGTTCATTCACATGCTCTCAATGTTAAAGATGTGTGGCCTCCGTTTGAGTGATAACACACACTTTGTGTTGGCTCATAGACATGCATAAGTGCTCAGATCAGAAAGACCCCGCTCTCACTTGCTCCCCAGCAATTCCCAACGTTTGTGGGTCTGAGAAGTGTTTTTTGTCAGGAGTTTCTCTATTTCTCTAGCCTCCACAGTCATTGTATCTCAATGCAAGAACAAGCACATTTGCCACTCAGGTTTCATGTTCAGATGGATTTCTCCAGTATAGTGATAGCTTTGGTTTTACAACCTATTGCTAAATGCCTCCAGCATACTGTCCCTACAGGTTTAATATAAAGCCTCTTGTAAAAGTCTGTAGCCTCTTTACAAGGTTAGATGCACACAATGTTAAGCAGCTCTGCTTTTCTTGGACTTTTCTTGGAATTTCTCACCAGACACCTCATTTGAAATAGATTCAAGTCATTTTCTTTAGCTGACATCTTACACCAAGGCCACTTCACATTCAAAGCTCGACAGACTAGTTCTGCTACCATGAGCACCTAGATGTGGCTTCAGCCTACAATACAACACAAAACATAATCAATCAAATTTTGTCCTTGTGTGTTACATTATCCAAGGATATTTAATGGACATTATGACTGTATACAATATTTTATATTTAACAATATTTTCAATATTCATGATACATTTGTGAGATTTATTTTGCCATTTCATCAGATTAGTTTTGTAATCCCTCTTAGTCTAAACTTTTAAGTATGAGAATGAGACTTGGTATGTTGGTGTTAATTGTTAAGTTTGAGTCAGTTTAAAAAGCCTGTTTAAAAGAATCAATTCAAACTCTCCCCATTGCATGTTTGTGTGTTCAAATGTTTTAGTTAAAATATATGTATAGGTAACTATTGCTGTTTATAATATTTTTTTTTATTTGAACATAAGTCGAAGAAAAAATAATCTAGTAAATTTGATTCATTTAAATCAATCATTTCAAACTTCAGACAATTAGATTTTGATTCAATTAATAGATTCATAATTCAGATTCAACAATCAAGTCGTTTTTCATTTATTCAAATGTTTTAGTAAAAATACATGCCTTTTTATTTTAGAATTAGATTTTTACTGTATTTTACTTTTTGACTTAAATATTTAAATGTATTTTCCAGGATTGACTGTTAAAATGGTTGAAATTATCCAAAATGATTGAGAGAAAAAAGCATCCTTTTAAGTCTTTTTAGAGCAAATACATAAACATCATCAAATGTCTGGGAAAAAAATCCCCCTAGTGAACATCCTCAGCACGCTGTTATGAGGTTCATTCAAAAGATCTGCTCACGTTATGTGTAGAACTTTCTGAAGTGGTTCTGTTGGATTGCTGGGGAGCAGGTGACCCATAGGGGCTCTATTTCTGTTCGTGGATTGACAGACACTCACATGCTCCAATAGCCACTCTCTGGTAGCACGTTTCTGTGGCTCCCTCCTCCTGCAGAGAATGAGAGGCTGGAAAAGCTTCTCTACACAACCCCCCTCCCCTTCTCCTTGTGTCCAATGCTGAGGCACTTATTCTGCCAAACAAAGAATTGATTTGGATTCTTTGGTAAGTGGAGGATGCATGTGTGTCAGCGATGATGTCAACTTGGCCCTGCCATATCGTAAGCATATGCTCTGCCTTACCCAGAATGCATGTGGAGAGCAGCCTTGAAGAACACACACTTACCCAAACACATCATGATCTTATCTGAAGTAGTCATTTCTAAATACAGGTGTCAAACAGGGTCCAAATCATTGTGATTCGATCACTCAGACCACAATCAGGCTACGTTCACACTGCCGACCCTTAGCGCTCAATTCCGATTGATTACTCAGATCCGTTTTTTTTGTATTGTTGTTTTAAATGTGGCCAATATCAGATTCCAGTGTGAACAGATCATCGTCCTGGAATGACCCGTATGCGCAAGATGACACGTATCATACTGTCATATGGAAGTAAACACGGAGGACAATATAGTAAGAGATTACGCATTTATTTATAACGTGATCTGCCGTGGAAGCCAGCGAATTCATGCGCAGGCAATATAAAAAACTAAGACAATGAACATTTTTTTGTTTTTAAAGGCTTATGATATAAGCCCTCATGTTTTGCTTGTCACCATATAGAGCTACCTGTCACTGTAATACTTAAAGTTCGATGTCCTTCACTGACTACCTTTCGAAACGGTCTTGATGACATTGGTTATGTAAAATCTTTGAAGGGACTCCCATGAGCAAAGAATGTGCTTAATGTTACTCTAGAGTGACGTAAAAGTCGCATGAATTCGATATGACTGCATCTGACCTATATCGGATTTAGTAACACATATGGAAGTGGCCAAAATCGGAATTGAAAAGATCAGATTCCATGTGTTTGTGTCGTTCACACTGTCATGACAAAAATAGATGAGCAAACAAATCAGATTTGGGCCACATTTTCCTGCAGTCTGAACGTAGCCTGCTCACCTGTCAATCAACTACTGCAGCAAAACAAGGCTTTTAAACTATGCAAGTGAACATGCATGATAAAAAAAAATATATATATTTTCCACTCAAAGCATCATATTGCAATGTGTATTGCATTATACATTCTACTCTGACACATTTCGGAATGCAACAATACACGAAATTGAGTATGAGTATGATTATTTAAAAATATATATATATTATAGACATTTTTTAAACACATAATCCTCCTTCAAGTGTGCTGCTTTCCACAGCTCTGTGGTCACATCACCATTTATTTTCCCCATTTGTGTGTTCGCACCATTCTTTTTTTGCTGGGCACCTTTGTTTATTCGTTGTTTTTGAGTCACTCGTCCTGTTGTTCGTAGCATTTGTTGTGTAGTGAGGTCTTGAATGTTTTCAATGTGACGTTTTGGAGATCTGTTCAGCTGAGGTGTATTCTGTCTGCATGATCTGTCTTGTTTTCGTTCTTTTGACTGGGCATCGTTACAGCGAGTGTTAATCACATCGTTAACTCTTTTAAAGAGGCGCTTGCACGGCCTTGCCACAGAGCATGAGACATTAGCTCATTCCCCAGCCATGTCACATACTGAAATAGCCACCTCAGTCTGCTGTCTTTAAAAGCTCAGTGTGTACCACGGCAGTCTCTCAAAGGCTCTTGATCTGGAAGTTGGTCTCTTTGATAAGACTGTCGAAAGCTAATGCACTGAAGATGAAAGTGGTACACACAAATCTGCATTGTAAGGTCTAAGGAACAGAAACATACTTTGTGCAAGTACGCAAATGCAGATGTGAATGGTTGGCAAAAGCATCGCTGGCGTGACATACCTCAGTACTCGAGGGGGTGATAGAGTTACCTTCAAATGTCTGTGCCATTAACCAGATGTGTGTTGGCTTTTTCAAGTACCTAGTTAAAAACATAGCGAGACCAATATAGCACACCTTTGCAGCATTACATAATACAATATGAATCACTGTCTGACATATTTCAGAACCAGGGCTGTTTAATTTAGTACAATTAATTATGCAATTGTTAATTTGTTAAAAATACACATTTAATCATCCCCTCGGATTTATAATAGTAAAGGCAACATAAAAAAATAAAATAAAAAAAACGTTCATATGCTATATTCCCATGTGTGAACTGTCCAAATAAATTTTTAACTAAATTGGAAAATGGATAAAGAAAAACAATTATATGTATAATCGCAACTAACATTAAAGTTTGTGTTTATACAATATGTTTGTGTGTATATATTATTATGTTTATATATACATGCACATATATATAAATGTTAGATGCGATTAATCACAATCGATTTGACAGCACTAATATATATATATATATATTGTATATACATGTATGTGCAGGATACGTTCTTGCATTCACAAAGTGCAGAAATACGTGAAATCAAGCTTGTCAAGCTATAATCATTTGCAATAACGTACTTGCTTCTAGAGTATGTTTTGTGCTGAAGACTTTAGTTGATAACACTCTGAATAATACAACTCTTTCTGTGCTCTGTGTCGCTGTAGGTCGATCTCCTCCAGGATTGGCTAAAACACCGTTGTCCTTCCTGGGCCTGAAGCCCCACAATCCTGCTGAGATCCTGCTCCACCAGACGGGCTCAGGTGAGACTTTACACACATACCGAAATGCACATGCAGACACTCATCCAAGACTTGCTCCTTAAAGGGAGATCAAATGCATCTTGTGGGCCATATATCAAAATATCCTTTCATTTCTCCCTTTCAAAGTGTTTCCCCTTCTCCTTTCCTCGTCTCTTTAGCCGTGAGCTCATACGTCTTTAAATGGGTTGCTGTTTTATGTTCATATGCGGTTATATTGGAATCATTTTACTGTGCTCTGTTAATTTTTGTGTGTGAGCTGGCTTTTGCATTTATTTGAAAATTCAATAAACAGCAATACTGTGAAATATTATTAGAATTTAAAATAATAAATAATAGGTTTCCTCTCACATTTTTCATTTATTTTATTTATTCCTGTCAATGCAAGGCTGAATTTCCAGCATCATTACTCCAGTCTTCAGTCACATGATCCTTCAGAAATCATTCTAATATGCTGATGTGCTGCTTAAGAACCTTTATTATCAATGTTGAAAACAGTTGTGTGGTTTAATATTTTTGTGGAAACTGATGCATTTTCTTCAGGATTATTTTAATAATATAAAGTACAAAAGAACACCATTTATTTGAAATAGAAACCTATAGTAGTATAAATGTCTTGGTTCCAATTTATATTAAGTGGCTTTATGTACTATGTACATTGAAATTAATAATTTGATACAATGGACTTATTGTGTACATATGTTTTTAAATGCTAAATGGACTGCATTTATATAGCGCTTTCATAGACCCAATGGCCACCAAAGCGCTTTACAATTTGCCTCTCATTCACCCATTCACTCACACATTCATACACCGACGTTTTACATTGTACTTATATTTTAAAAATACCAGCATGTAATTACAGCTGTAATAAATTTATGTAATTACATTTCTAATAACACAGTTGACCCTTCCCTTACACCTTAACCCACCCTTAAACTGACCCATACCACCACACCTGTCCCTAACCGCACCCGTATCACACCTGTCCCTAACCGTACCCGTATCACACCTGTCCCTAACCGTACCCGTATCACACCTGTCCCTAACCGTACCCGTATCACACCTGTCCCTAACCGTACCCGTATCACACCTGTCCCTAACCGTACCCGTATCACACCTGTCCCTAACCGTACCCGTATCACACCTCAATAGCAGCAAACGTGTTTTACAATACAACACAAACACAATAAGTACATTGTACTTATTTTTTTATCTAAGTACATACAGTAGTACTTAAAGCCACATAATAAAAAGTGGGACCAATGTCTTTACTGTCACTTTTGAGCAATTTAATTAATTCTTGTTGAATACAAGTATTAATTTCTTTAAAAAATCTATCTGACCCCCAACTTTTTGAATGGTAGTGTTTCTGTGAGGAACAGAAAAGACATTCCCATAATTTTCAAGTGGAAATTGTCCATCCAAGATGGCGCTGTCTAGTTTAATTGAATTAAAAATGGACTTTATTCTTATTAGAGTATCATGTTTTTTAGTTTAGCATCATGTTAACACCAAACTCAATAAAAATAATAAATTAAATAATGCTGTGCATTTCAGAGTTGCTATCAAAGTTGAGAACTACCCTTAGAATGCAGCTCCCTAGGCAGTGGACAACAAGTCAGCTGATTTTGGAACAGAGCCCTGTTTAAGCGATTTACCCGTTCTCTTTGTCCTGAGGATATATTTAATGTTTAAAGAAATGATTACTTTTAATCTTAGTATTAGCAAGCTCAGCAAAAATATTATTTGATAAATTGTTTCTTTCAATTCAAAGCAGTAATTTGTCATGTCTTCCGAGGTGAATCTGATTTTTATTTATCATTTCTTATTTCTTTCCTTTGATTTTCGGGGTGATATATGACCCGGTCTTGTCTCTGCAGGTTTGGTGAGATTCATCCTCAGAGGCGTAAACTATGTAGTTTTTGTAGACTCTGAGGTAACAGGATCCCATGGGGAGTTGCGGAGACTCTTTAGTTTAGAACAAGTTCTCATGCAGGGCTGATTTTAGCATCGTTCCTGAGGGAGTTCATTTGAGGCCTGCTAAAACAAGAGCAATACATACGGTAAACACACTAACATTATTACGAGATGATGTGTCACAGGAGCCTCTTTGTCCTACTATAGTTAGCTCAAATTATGTCATGTGCTTATTGATGATAAGGCCTGGTACCTCGGGTATTTTAATGTCTACTGGGGCCTGCTGGTATTCGGAGCAGCAACAGTTGTGAATGAAGATTACATTGCATTCTGCATTTCCCTCTTTTTGTTTTCTTAAAAGTAATAATTCACCCAAATGTGAGAAAATTTCCTCTTTGTTTTTTCACTCTCATATCGTCACAACTGATTTCCTTCTGTAAATTACAAAAAGAGACAAAATGCACAAGTCATATGCCCCTTTTAAAAAAAAAGAAAATACAATTACTTTCCGCTTTCCTGATATGGAAACCAAACAGATTGTGCTTTTGTGTTTATGGAAGATATTAATTTGGGTTTGGAATGACGGTCAGTAAATAATGACAGTGTTCAACTATCAACTACCCCTTTAAAATAACGATTATCTACATTATTATACACTCTAGCAATTATTATTCTATTCTCCACGTCTCTTTGAACTTCTAAAATTTCTGTCTTATGATTTTATTCTTCTGCCGTCGGGAAAACAGAGAGTGAGGATGAGGAAGGTAAGAATATACCAGATTTAGAATTACAGCATTATTGTACATACAAACGACTTCACCTTTTGCTTTTTTTTTTGTCATCTTATACACATACATAGCGGTCGTCTCCATCTCTCTAAAATCAATTTATCATCTTGGTCAAGCAACATAAACCATGGTTCACCTTAATGACGTTTCTTCATGAATCAGGGTCCGATATATATATATATATATATATATATATATATATATATTAATTTTTTTTTTTTTTTTTTGAGTATCTAAACCTACTAATTTCCATCAATGGTCATTTAAAGCAACTAAAATCATCAAGTCATGTTTTGGAAACTGATTCATCTGTTCTGACTCTGTATTTTTCCCTTTGTCTGTTTGCCAGAGCCTCGTAGCTATGTGGAGTCTGTGGCCAAAGCGGCGGCGGTGTCAGGTGGGCCGCCAGCATCGCCCGTGTCTCCAACATATGACAGTGACAGCTTAGCTCGTCCTGTCGGGCCTTCCCACGCCTACAACACTCCTCTTTCCTCCAGCAGCCCCATTCACAGCCCAGACGCAGTGTAAGGGACCACCAGCCGAGTGTTTCATACAGTAGTAGTATTATTTAAATACTTTTATAACATGTTGATATTTTGAATTTGCTTTTTTATATATATTAAACATTTTTACTGTCATTTTTTTACTTTTGTAAAAAAGAAAAAGAAAAATGTATTTCTATTTAGCTTTAACTTTTATTTTATTTTCAGTTACAGTAATTTTAGTACTTAAACTTATTTCAGCTAAAGTTATTAAAGTTTCAGTTTTTAATCTAATATTAATATTTTATTTTATTGTATTTCAATCACCACATTTTTTTTATAATAATTTAAATTGTTTTAGTTTTAGTTATAATAATAACAATACTGGTTTCACAATCAGATATAAAGATGTTTGGCTTGTGGTGTACATATGGTCCACTTTGCAGCTTATTTTGGTATCCAGATACTTCATCGAACTCACATATCATTAGTAGATGTTTTTGATATGTATATGCATTTTATATAAGTAGCCTGTTATACTGTTATAAAAAATCTCATTAATTTATAAGCTATCAGAATTGCATCTTACTATTGACCATATAAAAATCAGCAATTCCACCAAATTGCATATTTATGCTCAGTTTTGGCCTCTCGATAAAATTAAGTTTTTTTTTTTTTTTGATGTTGTAAGCTCCATATTTTCAATATATCATAATAAGCCATAAAAGCCTTATGTATCAAACATGACACTCAACAAGTGTTTTTATTTTAGTCAAACTTCCATTTAAAAATATATATATTTCACATGTCAGGCTTTACAGGTTTAATGTCAGGTGTAAAGGGGTTCATACAAGTGCATATTTTATAATAATTCTAGTTCTCTTATTTTGTGGTCTTTCAGTGAAAGCACATTGGCCGATAGCGGGGTGGGAATGAATTCTCTGTCCCAGGCTGCTGTCGACTCCGTCCTTCACTCCCAGCCTTCCGACAGAACATACCAAACGCCCACACCCTCATACCCCTCCTCCAGCAGCATGTTGGGTAGCTACATCACCCCCGATGTCAGCCCGACCCTGCCAGGGCCTGTGCAAAACAACATCACAACCATCCAGCCACTCACCGGTAGCCCTGGCACAAGACACCACACTGTCCTGCCCGACATATCGTCCGCTTACAGCCTTCAGAACAGACTACCCAATCAGGACGGCCCCGTTCTGGGCCAACAGCCGACCCCGGCCAACGGGCATCTGCCTGGAATGTCTGTTAGTCCCATGCAAGGAAGACACACCATGGTGACCCAGGGAACGCAGAGCAGCCCGATGCTGTCCAGACAGTATCCCGTCCCCCACGGGACTCAGAGTAGTCCGATTCTCAACAGGCAGCCTATGGGACAAGCCGTCCAGAGCAGCCCGGTCCTCAACCGACAGGCGTCCCTCAACCAAACGATCGTTCTGCCGAACCAAAGCAGCCCGGTGTTGAGTAGACAGCCGTCCATTACCCAGCCCAACCAGGGCAGCCCCGTCCTGAGCAGGCAATCCTCACTCACGCATCCCAGTCAGGGCAGTCCCATTCTGGGACACCACACGTCCATAACGCAGGGTAGCCCCAGTCTGGACAGGCACCCGATGTACAGCGGCTACACCACCCCGGACGAGCATCACAGAGCCCTGTCCCGCCAGAGCAGCTCCTCTGGATACCAGCCTCCATCCACACCTTCTTTCCCAGTCTCTCCGGCCGGATACATGGAGGGAGTGGGATTCAGACAGGGCAGCCCTGCCCTCCAGCCTCAGCTCCCCGAGAAGAGACGCATGTCCAGCAGCGATCGCCCCAATGGCGGACTGTCCTACGGAACGCTCAACGGGAAGATGTCCTCGCCGGTGTCCAGTGGCGGCAGCACTCCAAGCGTTCATTTCTTCAACACGCTCCCTGATTTCTCCAAACTCAACATGTGCGGTAAGACTTTATGTAGATAAATTCCACTAGGTATCAGTTGAAATGGAATGCCTTTAAATTCCATTTCAGTTAACAATAATAGCAGGCTAATTATCTTAATAAGATAATATAAAACAATTATATAAAAAAGTAATATTACAAATTATTTTAATTCTACACAACTGCTGGTTTGTGTAGTTTTTAATACATTTTAATTGTCATTATGAATTAATCATAAACATTAAATTATGTATAGTATTGCATTACATTTTTTTTTTTTTTTTACGCCAAAACGTTGATAAGTTTGGGGGAAGTAGGATATTTTTCTTGAAGGAAATTAATACTTTTATTTAGCAAGGATGTGTTAAATTGATAAAAAGTATCAGTAAAGACATTTATAATGTTACAAAAGATTTCAAATAAATGCTGTTCTTTTGAACATTCTATTCATCAAAGAACCCTAAACATTTTTTATCACAGATTAAAAAACAAACAAACAAAAAAACAGCACAGACTGTTTTCAAATTTGATGATAATCATAAATGTTTCTTGAGCATCAAATCAGCATATTATAATGATTTCTGAAGGATCACAGAAATATTACATTTTGAAATATATTACCCCAAACTATTAAATGTGTTGTATATTATAATAAATATACTTTATGAACCATAGTGGAGATATGAAAAGCGGACTCAACGTATTCAAATGTTAGAGCATTTCTCAATAAATCAGAAGATGTGTAATAGCGCCCCCTACTCTATAACATTGAAAAAACGTGAATATTCCATCAATGGCTGGGAAGCGTTGTGTCATGCTGTGCTGTATTACAGATATGCTGCATCTTTAACAAGACCTTTTAGCTGTGACTGTATTCACATATACATTCAGCCTCCTGTACTTAATACATGGTGTTATGGGCTGTAAGAAACTTATGCTTATTGTAGATGTTGCTGTCGATAATTTAATAAGACACTGATGATCCCGAGAGTAATTTTAAACAGGTGTGTGTATTAGTGTAGTTTTGAAAGAGTGGTGCATTCATTAGCTTAGGCATACTAAACTAATATCTATTTACAGCTGATGGACTGCTAAATAAAGTGCATATTTCATTCTTCAGATGGAAGTCCAGAGACTAGGCTGAACGTGAAGTTTGTCCAGGACACGTCCAAATTCTGGTATAAAGCAGATATCTCCAGAGACCAAGGTAAGGACGCAGTATATGTATGTTCCAGGGTTAATTTATCTATATTTAGACCACCAAATGGAGGCTCATAACTCCCATAAACAGTAAAATATGTCTCACGCCACCCTATATGAGGTCAATCGCTGTTGGCCTCCACATCTGGTTCTCCTCCGTGCTCTTATTGGATTAGATCATCTGCGTTGGAGACCTCTCTAAACGCAAGCACATGCAGTGACATCACATGGCATTGTACATATGTGCTTAGTTAAATCCAGCGAACATCTGCATCTGTTGCTTCATTAACTTGTCTTAACGATAACGAATAAACCTCCTTAGCAAGGTTTTTTCCACTCACTCTCTGTGTGTTAAACTGCGGGGGACATTGCAGCAATTTGTTAACATATTATAGCCTTCGCCTTCACATCTCCAACTTGTGAATTATAATGGGGGGGACTTCTGGTGAATCCATATTTAAAAATCAATCATGTCATAAATCAATAGTACATCACCTCATGCTTGCATGTAGGGCATTTTAACAAAGCCTATGTCACTGTTTATGGACTGATTTTATTAGTACTATATTGTTATATTGTATTATTAGTGTTGCTGTTATTATTAATACAATATTTTATTTAAAAAAGAGAGATTCATATAATTTCTAGTATCTGAAAAATAAGGCTTTTTTTTTTGTTACAAGTCCAGTGCTATGGACAAAGTCTTCATATTTTTGGGATTTTATTGGGATTTTCCCACACTAAACTGCTCCTCTATAGCCTTTTTGACAAGTTTTTTTGACAATGATATTCTATGGAGATCTAACCATCTCCTCCCTTGCTTTAGCGATCAACATGCTGAAGGATCAAGAGCCTGGAGCCTTTGTCATTCGGGACAGTCATTCATTCAGAGGGGCCTACGGCCTGGCCATGAAAGTTTCTTCACCACCTCCAACAGCGCAGCCTACAAAGAAAGGTATTTCATGTGCCTCCTCCAGGCATGTGGCTAATGCAGATAATAATTTGCCAAATGCATTCCAAATGGAGATCTGACCCCTCCTGGATCATAATCCTGTTGTGTCCTCAGCACACACACACACACACACACACACACCCAACAACACACACTAAAACGCATGCAGTTTCATGATGAAAATAAAAGTCAGTGGTTAACCTAGTTGTAAAACATCTACTCATTCCTTTACTCATATTATTCAATACATCTTTCTGAAATACTTGATTGTGATTTGTCAGTCATCAGGCGTAGCGTCAGTTCTGGCAGGTCACGTTAGTCAAGCTCGTATCAGCTGACTCTCAGCCTACGTTTACACGTGGCCGGCTATTTTCATAAATGGACATTTCAAAATATTTTCAAAAATAACTAAGTGCACACCTGTCAGTTTTCCATAAAAAGTGTTCGTTTACACGAACGCGTGTATATATGCCGTCAAGAGCATCCCAAACCTGTAGGTGGCAGTGTAACGAAAACAGCAAACAGACGAAAAGGGTTTGCATCAACTTAAATGTGACTGCTACTCTGAATGCATCCATGATCACCATAGTCAAATGAAAATGTAAGCATAGGTAAAAATGTTGACGCAGGTGCAAGTTCTGTCACATATTGTGACGTCGGCTGCCTAAAACTGGTTTTTCCCAGTTTACATGCAAACGTGCAAACAAAGTTTTCAAAAATCTCCACTCTGGCGGGAGTTTTTAGAAAGAATCGTTTTCAGAGGCGAATTCTCTTTTTGTGTAAACAAAGGGCACAAACGAAGCGAAATGTGTCCGTTTTTCAAAATAAACATGAACGTGTAAACGGGGCCTCAGCTGATCCACGTCTAGGAATACGACGCCTATCACTGTATACATATATAAGCTCCTTCAGTATTATCAGCGGCTATCACGTTTCACAGGAGCGAATTACCCTCCTCCCTCCCCAACTCCCCTTGATTCTCCTTGAATCAGAATAAAATTCTCTAATTATGTTGTACATTAAAATTAACGAATGATATCTGCATACATTCATGTTGATTCTGTTCTGTTCTGTTTACCCTAAGGGGGGGTTATTGCTGTTCTCATCCAGAACAAAACCATACCGCCAATCTTAACTGTATGCTATTTTTGTATGATGACAAAGTACATAATTGACCTCTGTACCAGAAAACTGATTTCTTAATTTGCTGTGCTAGTTGCATGTCTCTTATACGTGCTATTTCTTCTCATATTATTCCATATTTATTTATTTATTTACATTAAGTAAATAAAATAAATAAATGCACTTGTTTATGTTTATTTATTATATTAAATAAATGGACATGAAGACATTTTTTTAATATCATGACAAACATACATTGTGTAAATTATTGTATTGCAAATATATTATTTCTTATTTTTCATTATTGCAGCTGGAGACGTCACTAACGAGTTGGTGAGACATTTCCTAATTGAGACGAGTCCGAAGGGCGTGCGACTGAAGGGCTGCCCCAACGAACCATACTTTGGTAAATCAAACTATTTAAATTTTTTAGAAAACAAAAGCTCTGTACTAAAACTATTGTGCCATTTTAGGTGTTGGCATGTTGCGACTTTAAAGGGGATAGTTCACCTAAAAATGTGTTAGATATTTTGTAACCCAATAGTTTTGACTTCTGTGGTATGGAAAAAAATAGCATGAAAGTCAATGGTACCCCACAACTATTTGGTTTCAAACATTCTCCAACATATCGTCCTTTGTGTTCAGCAGAACAAAGAAATTCATACAGGTTTGGAACAACCTGATGGTGAGTAAATGATGAAAGAATTTTCATTTTTGGGTACACTCTCCCTTTAATCAATTTAATTTTTTTTTAAATTTCACAGGATTTTTCCCTACATTGCTTCATTGCTCCACATGGCTTGAGAACATTGACAACTAAAATGATTTGTTGAATGTTCTCTAATGTGAAAGCCCAATCTGTCAAGCTTGTAGAACAAATGCGTGTGTGGTTTTTGCTCTCAGTACAAGTTAACATGTGAATCCTTCCCTTTAAATCAAGCTGTCCGTGTAGCTTCCAGAAAGCTGTAGAACACATGTAGTCCAAACGACAGCATGGAAGCAGCTGACATTATTAAGTACATCTCAAAGACCGCCCCTCTCTAATTTACTGTCTGCTGACCACATTACACGGAGGCCTAGTCTGTTCAATGGACAGGGCTGTCTTCTCCAATATTCCCTGTTCCACATCAAATAAGGAGACATAAAAAATCAGGGCTGGTCCGTTTGCATAAGAGCTTAAACATCCTGTTATGGTAACCGTTGCGTAAGCGAGTGTTTATTATGAAAAGCAGAATAGACAAAGAAAAACGGTGTTGTGTGAGAACGAAAGCAGGTGTGGGTGAAATTTGGCAGGATTTCTGTGTTTTCGGGAATAACGCTCATGTTAATAAATGTACAATAGTATCTAAGCTCCACTCCTCCAGACGCTGGAAGTCTGCCAGGACGCCCACTGCTCACAGGAACTGTTCACCCCAAAAATGTCGTCATCATTTGTTCATCCTCATGTAATTTCAAATTTGTATGCTGTTATTTGTTCCTGTGGATACTAGGGGTGTAACGGTTCTTGGTGAAAAATCTAACCATACCGTTCTCCACCCATGGTTCGGCACGCACTTGCACCGCTGTTCATCTTAAATCATCTTAAAGGGCCCCTATCATGGATTTTTGAAAATGACCTTTCATGTAGTGTGTAATATAGCTCTAAGTAAATAAAAACATCCTGCAAAGTTTTAAATCTGAAAGTGCACCGTATATAAAGTTATTGTCTTTCAAAAGTAAGTCAATTAAATTAATTGTTTTTCAAACGGGTCATAAGCCGTTTCGTCGTGACGTCAAGACGAAACATTAGCCCGCCCAGTTATTGTGCGCGCACCAGGGAAACATAAACCTCAAACCGGCAGCTGATCCTGTGGGTACCGGAGAGATCATAAAGACATTTTTTCCCCACTACCCAA
Organism: Semotilus atromaculatus; assembly: GCA_031834385.1. Classification (NCBI taxonomy): domain Eukaryota; kingdom Metazoa; phylum Chordata; class Actinopteri; order Cypriniformes; family Leuciscidae; genus Semotilus; species Semotilus atromaculatus. The sequence goes on along the minus strand of JAULUF010000055.1, from coordinate 39,101,917 downwards.
GGACGAGCATGTGAAGAATCTGTGGTTAAAATTAATCTTTACCATGAAACCACAGCAGTATAATCATAAACTTGTCCTGTTACCTTTATTTTACTGACGACTGCTTCTCAAATATCGGAGTCAGCTAATCAGCTGTGGGCCACTATTACATAAAACTGTCTATTAATGCAGATTATCTGTCGTTTTCACTACTTTGAGGAAAGTTTAAGCATGGAGCGAGATTTGTTTTACCAATGTTTATGTTACATCAGTCATTCACACTAACTTAGAGCTCAGCTATTAGTTACCTCACACTGAGTAGTGAATCACTGAAACGTCCTGCTCGAGTCGTCCTTGCGATGGAGGTTCGGGTTGAATGAATGGTTCTTCTTCTAGTGTTTCATCATCGGACTGATATGGTAAAATCAACGTCATTGTTCGTCACTGTGTTTAGTTTACGGTGTAGGAAGCCTCAGGACACACAGAGCTGTCGGTGTTATGGCAATGGGAATTACGCGGTAAACCAATCACAACAGACTGAGCTGTCTGGCCAATCAGAGCAGAGTCGCTTGCGGAAAGGAGGGATTTAGAGAGATTGATTCATTTGGCGAGTCGTTTGAGAATCATTGAAAATCTGGTGATGTGCAAATGTGTATTATGAGAAAATTAAAACCTGTAGGAGATGTAAACCTGTTGTAGGAGACTCCTAAACAACATTAGAAAACCACGATAGGGGCCCTTTAATATGAGCAGTCATTTACGCCGTCATCACCCGGGTGTTGATAGCGCACGAGTGCAGGAGAGACCTGAACATCACATGATGCTATCTGTGTTTAAAAGTGAACCTAAACAGTCAAGAAAAACAACGCATGTGTATCAGTATCAGTGTACTGCATCCGTCCATTAGTCTTAAAGTGATAGCAGCCTAATATTCCTGCTGTTTGTGTTTTTAATGTTAATCAAACAACAAAAGACAAGGAAATCATAATTTTTAACTTTAATAATGATTAATCTTTGATTAATTTATACAGTGAAGATTATATGCAATGTTGTTTTACATTTGATTACTTTATTCAATTTATATTGCTGTAAGATACTGTACCTAAATGACCTGAAAAGCACTGTTTATTTCTATCTTTGCTCTATTGTATTTATTTGTGCTGTTGCTTGCAGTTTGATCACAAGTCGTATAGGCTAATTTTGTGGTACTTTTATGGTGCTTTTTGAGCTTGAGAGTATCTGTCCTCGTTCACTCCATGAAAAGAAGAAAGTCGGGTTTGGAAAAAATGTAAGGCGAGTGGCTGTTTAAGAGTGAACAAATTCTTGTAAGGGGCCTTAAAGTGAAATGAGTAAACAATCTTCATTTCCTGTTAGTGTTGATACAATCTGATTGCTGAAGGAGGAGAGTTTAAGAGCTGATAACAACATTTAAAATTGGCAACAAGGACTTTCCATCAACCTGGACGTTTTTGCTTCCGCAGTGCAACAGCTTCGTAGAAATTTCTCATGCGCGGGAGGAAACATTTTGCCCAAACAAAGCCCATCCAGAGTTAGTTTTTCCTAATATAGTAAAATATTTGAAGCGGGGGTTTAATAAAGAAAGACCACATGCTAGTATTCCTGTCCTTCCTATCCTCCTAACTTTCACTCCCACATCTCTTCAGCAACATGGATTTACGGTTTGCCAGGCTTGGCATCAAAGGTTGACCTCTTCAGGACAGTTGTAATGTAAAGTATGCCCTCCTCTTATTTCCGCTCGTAAATCTGACCCCAATTTTGTTTTCATCTTCTGTGTCCAGGCTGCCTGTCTGCACTGGTCTACCAGCACTCCATCACTCCACTGGCTCTACCCTGCAAACTAGTCATACCAACCAGAGGTGAGAAATCATATCTGTTTCTCTACACACACACTGTGGTCCAAACGTCTGAGACCACTCTGAAAACATGGCATTTGTTTTTTCTTCAAATGTAGGGATGCCCCGAAACTTTAGCTGCCGATGCATTTTCGGTTTTTGGCCGAAAGAGAAAAACAGGTGAAAATATGAGCCGAAACGATATGCCACCCCGCCATGCGCCTCAGTGTTAACTCTTGGATTAACTCTCTCGACTTTGGATGTGGCTCAGTTGCTAACGGCCCATGCGAACGCTCCACTCATGTACCGCTCATGCTTATCAGAACAGCAAAGTCTCGCTCAAATAACACGCCAACATGAAATCTCTATGTAGTATTATACTTGTTTCTGTTTGCAATAGCCCTTCTGTGGGTGCGGGATAGCCGTGCTGGGCGACTCTGGTAAAATTACGCTAGCCTCTGGTTCACTGATCCGCTCCTCGATGCGCTCTGATAATAATAGCTTAGTAGGACAAAACATTATTTAGGTAGTTGGTCAAAAATATATCTGTTAAATCTGATTCTGTTATAGAATCTGAATAAAGAATTTTTAATATTAATGTATTTTCTGTTAAATTTTAGTGTTACTTTCAAAACAATTTTGGTTATTTTATATGATTGTATTTTTAAATTCTGTATCATTACAATTATTGAATTTCATTAAAAGGTCTAACATTAATACATTTATACAAAATAAATTTTGTAATTATACAAAAAAATCTCATTTGAAATAAGAAATAAATTATTTTTACAAAGCATTTTTGGTTTTCTAGAAAGTGCATCCAGAATTTTTGGTCTAAGCCCAGAATATTCATTTTTGCTGCATCCTTATTTAAATGTGAAATACATTTTAGGATTTTGAAAAATTGAATATTTAATATTTAATTTTATTTAATTTCTAGGTCGCTAATCAAATTTGTAACATTAGCTATGTTTTGATGCAAGTTGCTATATTTGTGAATAATAAGAATATAGACCAAATCTGCAAATAAATCAGCATTTCCATTCCATGAGTTCAAGAGAACTGAATTATCTCTTCTAGGAAAATCAAAATCAAGTTGTTTTTTTCCCCCACTGCCCTAGCTGCTGATGCATATATATATATATATATCTGACACGTGACATTCTATTTAGAGCTGTCTATTCGGAGCACATCCTCGAACTGGGAATTGTTGTTTTATGGGAACGCTATCAGTAAACTAAATGAATCAGGGGGTATAGAGCTTTTTACAAGCTGTACTTACGAGCTCTAAGAGGACATGAACGCTTTTTACAAGTTGAAATCTCGTAATTACGGTTATTACAACATGGCGTGAACGCACCTAAAGTCACATTATTATTATTTTTACATGCACGTCTGGAAAATGAATTTGGTAAATGTGTTTTTATCATGTGCATACTTCTCATGAGAGCGAATACGGTTTATATGCATATTTCAGTTTTTTCAATGTGCATCTTGTGGTTTTATCCAGTATTTTTATGTAATATCGCTCAATTTGCATAAATGTAAGAGCCTGAAGCATCTGCACTTCTTTATTCAAACATGTCTGTTTGAGCGCTGCTGTCAGTAAAGCAAAAAGTACTATTTTCACTAGTAGACTCAGACTTTTGGAGCCCACTGTATGAGTTTGTGTACTTGTACTGTACATTCCTACTCATCATGACCTCACTTAGCTGCGCCCTCTGTCATGATGATGTATGTCCTGTTTGCCCAGGGTGAATAATCGTGAGTGTTTTCTGAGTTTGGCACTGTGGCGTGTTCAGCTGACTCCGTCCTCAGCCAACTGCTATATGCCATCCAGGTGTCAGGGGGCATGAAGCCACAGACCTGTTCAAACAGAGGGAACGCATGTTTGCCAGGCGCTTTGATTCCTAGCCTAGCAAGAATTCCCGCAGCAGAATGATGGATCGAAGCAAAGTCTAAACTCTGACCTGCTGTCATTTTTATAGATCCTCTGGAGGAATCACCTGAGATTGCAACACCTACTAACCCGGCGACAGAGATGCTCAAACAGGGTGCAGGTGAGGATATTTACACCAATGTCTAATAGGTGTTGCACAGACTAGTATGCTCTAAGTAATGCCGTCCATGATGCTTTAAGCTTAATGATGACTAGTCATTGATCATGGCCTATAGAGGGCGCAACAGGATAAGAAATCTTTGAAGTCCACTTTTACGCTCCCAATTTCCAACAGCTAAAATTACAAATAAATGTATACTCCGAGAGCATTCCAAAAGATTGATTATAGCTTTTGGATGATCAAAACGGCAATGTTCCAGATTTAGGTTCTATAACGCAAAACCAGAAGCTTGACCATGTAGAAAATCTTAAATGATAAACAGGTTCTGTTAAGTGCTTTAACAAATATATAAGCTACACATTTCTGCTTTTGAAACAATACAGGGATGTTGGAATCTTCCATTACAAGTAACAACAATATTTCAGGAGGAAAAAATTAAACTGAGGGATTAGTCAAATTTATATTTTGGGGTAATTAACATTATGCCTTAAATGCTATGATAGAACTAATGTCTATAATACTGATTGTTGCTCCGTGACACTGATAGATGTAATACATTGAATTTGCATGAAATTTACATAAATGGAAACCTAGAAAATGTGAACTAATTTGTAAAAAAAAAAAAAAGTTCAACTGCAGCGAGAAAATATATATTATTTTATAGAGGTAATGGGTAATATAGGTTAGGTTACACTTTATTTTAAGTTATCATTGTTAGAGTATAATTATTACACAACGTAATAATGAGTAGTATTAATTAACAAAATGTACTTACTATAGGATTAGGGATTGGTTGAGGGTTAATTGCATGTAATTATGCATAATTTACTGTTATTTTAAGTGCATGTAACAAGGACACTGTAAAATAAAGTGTTACCGTAATATAAAATCTATAATGTCAATGAAAGCGATGCACTGAATCTGGAACATTTGTTCAAAAACATAATTAAATGCATTAATGTTCATTGTGTTTAGCACAACTTCATTCAGCAAAATCCCCTAAATAAGGTACAATCTGCTCAGGTTTTTAAGTGAGTGTTTAGCCTTCGAAAATGATCATTTATTGGTAGATTTGATTTTTATCCATCTTAGCTCTTTATTAATGCTCTCTTGATACATTAATGTTATTCTTAGTCCAAGCATTTTTACTTGTTTATTATCTGATATCAACTGCCATGTTCTTCTCCACCCTGGTGTCACTCCTGTGGAAATGGTTTAGGGCAGAAGAGTTCATCTGACTCCCATGGTAAAGCCAGTGATGCTCTGCGTGTTTAATGGATTGATTTATCTGTGTTGTGTTTAACCTGACTTTGACTGCCGTGTCTAGAGAGCCGCACTCCTCTTCTACTGTCTGTGCATGTGATGATGGTTCAGACCTCCAGAAGCACCTTTACCTGTCTGCTATAAACTGTCTGGCTGCTGCTGTGTTTGTCAAGGCCTCGATTGTATTTCAAGAACACCTTTCTGACTGAATATGGCATGTTCTTTCATGACTGATGTTAGATTACTATGCATGGATCTACTGATAGATGATGCCAGTGGTTCTCAGTTTCAAGACAAGGCCCAATCATACGCCAACCAATCATGAATGCTAATACGTTGTTGCAATATTTTGGTAAAGTGCATAATTCCATTACAATGTAGATCAAGTTATTTTAATAAAGATAAACTGGTATACAAACCATCATCCACATTTGAAGACTGAACATTTTAATAATGAAAACTGTGCAAATTTAAGAAGAAATAAAAAAAAATGTATATGGTAAAAAAATAAATAAAGCACTAATACTGATTTGCGTCCTTTACCCAAGAATGAAACACATGATGCAATGTAAGAAAACACACAAATATGAGTTTAAAAAAAACTTAGGGCCCTATTTTAACGATCTAAGCGCATGAAGCAAGTGTGTATAATGAGTGTAATTAATAATGTGTGTGTTTTGGGCGTAACCTGCAATAAACCAATCAGAGTCTCATCGCTCATTCCCTTTAAAAGCCAGTTGCGCTCGCGCCATGGCACCATTTCAGTTGGTCAATGGCGCAGTCTATTTCAGTTCCTCAAAATAGCAACGTGCCACCATATGCGCCTGAACACACCTCGTTTTCAGACCAGCACGCTCATGGGCACACAAATGGGCGCAAATGCATTTGCTATTTAAACAACGTGGCACTGGCACAGGACGTGAAAATGATAACTGCGTCACGGTGAAACTACTGTAGCAAAAAAACACTTGCGTCACGCCTGCCGTTGCATTGCACCAGATGTATGATAGGGCCCTGTGCTAAAACTAAAAGTGAAATAAAAATATAGAAATATATTTAAAAAATATATAATAATAATAAAAATGGCAAAAGCACATAAAATTACTAAACTTAAAAATAAATTGTAAAACATTAAATAAAGGCTAATTCAAAATATTATTAAATACTGTAATAATATATACATAATACCCACAAACCACAATTTGAGAACCACTGAATTATGCACATGCAGAATATACTAATGATGTGTGTGTGTGTGTGTTTGATAAGATCACAGTGTGTGTGAAGAGTTAGTTTCTGTAAAGGTGCATCTTGCTTGTAATTGAATGGTTTGCAGAACCACATGGCTGTTAATCAGTGCATGTGTCCCTGTGTTTCCCAGCATGTAATGTCCTGTACATAAACTCAGTGGACATGGAGTCTCTGACGGGACCTCAGGCCATCTCTAAAGCCATCTCAGAAACCCTGAGCAGCAGTGCGGTCTCCTCCGCCATCGTGCACTTCAAAGTGTCAGCGCAGGGCATCACACTCACGGACAACCACAGGAAGTGAGGAACAATTAACTTTCTTTTGTTCGCTCTTTTTTGAATATTCTTTCATTTTTTTTCGTTTCGTTCTTTATTCTTTCTTTTGTTTGTTCTTTCTTTTTTGGTTCTTTCTTTTTTTATTTGTCCTTTTTTCTTTCTTTTGTTCATTCTTTCGTTCTTTTGTTCATTCATACTTTTTTCTCTTTCTTTCTTTCTTTCTTTCTTTCTTTCTTTCTTTCTTTCTTTCTTTCTTTCTTTCTTTCTTTCTTTCTTTCGTACTCCCTTTCTTATTTCTTTCATTCGTTCCATCTTTCGTACGTTCATTCTTTCTTTCTTTCTTTCTTTCTTTCTTTCTTTCTTTTATTAGTTTTTTCGTTCTTCCTCTCCTTCTGTTCGTTCTTTTTTGTTTGTTTGTTTGTTTGTTTGTTTGTTTGTTTGTTTCTCATTCAAAAGCTACATGTGAACATGTTTTAAAAGCTCGTACCTGTTTTTTCTTCCACAGGCTTTTCTTCAGGCGTCATTATCCCATCAGCACGGTCACGTTCTGCGACATTGATCCACAGGAGAGGAAGTAAGAGAACCCTGAAACATTAGCATTACTTTAGACACAAAAGTCAACGTCACATTATTTATACATTGATCTGTGGATCTGACTATGTTTAAGTTATTAGTGGTGCTTTTGCAGTATTTCTGTTGATTATTACAATTGAGGATTTTTCTAGAGCTAATTTAATCTTAAACCCTAAGTATTCAGATTCCAGGTTCTTTATGCGTCATGCATATTATATGTGATGTAATGACATTTTTCATCAAAAAATATTAATACACATAAAAACATATAGTAGAGGAAAGAATAGAGCAGATATTTTTGTGAAAAACTATACAAAACTTAATGATGTATATAAGATATACAATATGTACTGTTATTTAGCTAATGCTGTAGTTGTCAAATCCCAAAGTTAAACATCTATAATCTGTTTCAATGTCCTTCCAGGTGGAGCAAACCTGAGGGTGGCACTGCAAAGTAAGTTCCAGCTTTTGATAACAAAGAACTTGATCTTTTGCAGCTTAGCAGATGTTGTTATCTGAAAGCAGTTTAGATATGCATCAGTCTCAAGCGCTGCTCCATGGGATAAAATGCTTATGCTCAGGGGTGTCATGATGAATGAGCGGGATTGTGCTGCTAACACAACCTGATGCTAGCCTGCTAACCCTCACACATGTGTGTGTCATGAATTACCCTCTGAGGCCACAGCACATACAGGATTTTTCTATCCAGTGACTATTATATATAACTACTATAAGTGATCCTCTGAAAAAAAAAAAGGTATAATATGATCCTCTCACACACAATCTGAGCAGATCTCAGAACACAGAACACTTTACGCTCCCAGAGCAATGAGGCATGTGACAGCCCTCACGGCTCGATCTGGGCAGAGTTTGAAAGAGATTGTTCTGGAACGGCTGTTATAAAGCGCTGTGCTGTTGATGCAGAGCGCAGATATGTTAGAGAGGAAGAATAGATCATTGGACTGGACTGAGGATGAAAGCACATGATCACGGCGAACATCATTCCACTGTTGTGGTTCAGGAAATGAGAAGAGAAGCCTGGACATAAAACCACCGCAAAAGGAGCTTTATTTCCAGAAATAATATATATTATATAATTATAATGCAATTAATTTATATGCAATTAATTCAGCATCCGCTCACCGAATCAGAATAATCCGTACAGTTAAAAAATAATTTGTAAGTTTAAAAATATGTAATTTACAAATATTATTATAAACATGCTTCCTTTAATTCTACATTAATTCAGGGATTCGGTGTGTAAATATATTTATTATTACAAGTTTTAATTTTAGGTGTTATTTATCACAAAAATCTGTTCATTTATTACGATTCAGATTTAGATTCACAGCCTAATCATTTTCGAACTCTATTCATTTTTGGTAGGATAGTATGGAAGCTTGTTTCCACCATGGACTAAAACCATTTAAAAGATAATTGTGACTTTTTATCTAACAATTATGACTTTTTTCCCTCAGAATTGAGAGATATAAACTTGCAAGTGTGAGTTATAAAGTCCAATTCTGAAGGAAAAAAAGACTGACTTTTTTATATCTCGCAGTTTTGTGTCAGAATTGTGAAATTACCTTTTTTATTTTTTGATTCTGTGGCGAAAACAAGCTTCCATAGGACAGTGACCTGGAAATTCTTCTTATATTCACTCAAATACTGCATATTAAGAGTTTTTTTTTCTTGTTTACTTCCCAGGTTCTTTGGCTTTGTGGCCAGAAAGCAAGGCAGCACAACAGACAACGTCAGTCACCTGTTCGCTGAGATGGATCCTGATCAACCGGCCACAGCCATCGTCAACTTCGTCTCTAAAGTGATGATCAACTCTCAGAAGCGGTGAACTCTTCACACAGCGCTGCTTTCTGGAGGACTTCCATTCTGCTCTGTGTGATCTTTTTTTTTTTCTTTTTTTTTTTCGTTCTGTATGTTTGGGTGAGAGGCTGTGTGTACGTGTGGTTGTGAATGTGTGAGGAAGGGTTATTCGGACGGTAGTGAGGAAGAGGGACAGAGGAAGTGCACTGTGGGCGTAGAGGAGTGAAGGACAGAGAGGAGGTGATCTTCATCTCACTCGCAGGGGACGTGGAAATGATCTCAGTGATTTTGTTGCTTGTTTTTTAGAAAAAAAGGACAAGAAAAAGTAAAAAAAAAAAAAAAAAAAGGTTGATGAGGAGGCTGAAATCTGGGGCTGATGTACCAAAGATAAGAGAGCAGTCAGGACAAACCAATCATTATTCAAGCGTTCTTGTATATCTTGGTAAACCACAGCTGCTTCGTCAAAACTGTACATATGAACTCTTTTCCTTCTCAAAGCGTCTCCTGTTTTTCACACTACAAGTGCAAGACCACTTCATTTGCCAACTAAAAGCAGGATAAACTCAAAACCTTGTGGGGATTTCGAAGGTCCCTCGCATAAAACAGACCTAGGAGAAGCTAAAAGTGAGGACGGGTGAGACATCTTCACCCTCAGAGATGCTCCTCTGAGAGAACGTGGGATGCTGGAGTCAGTAATTCAGCGTCTTCGTTCACCTCTGGTCCAGAAATATCCAGCAGCCAACTGATGTTTCTCTACTCGAAAGAGTGCAATACAATGGCACCTGATGTCAGATTTCCAGGTTCATTATTGAAGTCGGATATGAGAGATTTGAAACTCAATTTTGCAGGTTTGACTGCGAACAAAAAGTATAGTACCCAAATTGCATTCTCTGTGCAATTCTTTGTATGTATAGTTGTGGAAAAAACATTTTTATTTGCTTAAAAGTGAATGTTTATCATTGTCTGTACACATCTATTTCAGTGCCACCATGTTCGCATGACGTCATGCATACCGTCAAGTCATTTATTTACATAGTGCTTTATACAATACAGATAGTTTCAAAGAGGCTTCACAGTAATAAACAGGAAAACAACAGTTCAGCTGTAAAGCAGTTTTACAGAAAAAAATATTGTCAGTGCAATTCAGTACAGTGTTGATTCAATGTCTGTTGTAAAGTGAATTCAAAGGCATCTGTACAGAAGACAATCCAGCTCAACTCAGATCAAGTTGTTATTCTCTTGTTGAGTCAGTGCAGTCAAATATATAATTGTTTCTGTATATTCATTTTCTTTTAAGCCCCAACTGAGCAAGCCAAAGGCGACAGTGGCAGAAAAAAAACCTTGGGAGAAACCAGGCTCACGAACAATGCGAGATTAGGATTCCTGGCAGCGTCAGAAAATCTGACTCTGTGGACTGATATTATTCCAAATTTTGCATTCACCTTCTTCCGCTTGTTAAATATCTCTGATATCACAGGAGTAGATGGACGTCCGACTTCAAGTGCCATTCCGTTGCTCTTTCCAAGTAGATAGCTGAAGCAACATATAAGACAAATATGAGCTCTCTTCTCTTCAGGTCTGAGTGTGTGTCATTGTGTATCTGGCAGTAAGGTGAATCTGTCACTGTATCTCTATGCCTCGCTTAAAACACACTCACACTATCATTCTACCCCAAAGTAAGCTAAGTATATATATAAAATACTTCAAAAGGTGATTTTACTGAATATTTATTGTATCATTTTTTTTTCACGCTATGTTAACTCATTTACTCATAGATATATTGTATAGTCTACATAAAGATTAGCCACCAAAAGAAATACTCTTTATTTTGGCTAATATTTCAAAATCATAAGGTTTTGAGGAGCATTCTATTATATATGGTGTAAAGTGTATGTATTTGGAAAGCTTGTCATTATTGGATATTTTCTCACATCATTTTTTCTTTAGCTTTAGATCGACATAGGCTTCAAAGTAGAACTCACTGTTGCTTTTGCATATATAAGGATTACATTCTAAAGTTCCTTCAGATAAAGTGAGTTGGCTGATGTGTTTACTGCAAGAGGCTTTGTGTAAAGAAAAGTAAGGAAGTGTCTTTATTTTTGTATTATTATTATTAATATTATTATTATTTTGGCGTCCTTTCCCTCCCAGTGTTCATCCCTCGGCGAAACCCACTAGTTTAGTCGCTCGCATCGATTCTCTCAGGCAGATTTCAGTATTTTCAGTTTCATACTGCCATCGTGAGGCGCTGTCAGGTATTGCCAGCCATATCTCCATCTGTGCATCCTCTACAATTACCTTCGATTTACACACCAGTTCTGAATCCTTGCTAAATTTAGATTAAAAGTAATACTGCAGTGTTTTAACTGTGATTTGAGGTGAAAATGCCCATTGACTTTTTAGTTTAAGCAGGATGTTTGACCCACGCCGCCCTGATAACTGTCCCATGTCTTTTTTTTTTGTATGTAAATACTTCATTTTTGCCAAAGATGTTATTTCACGTTTATGTGTTTGAGAACTGATCACTGTCTGGTGGTATGCGGACTGCGGCTTATTGTTTTTTTGCGAGGCGGTCTGTTTTGACTCGATGCTCATGCTATAGGACGTATATATTCAACTGTGTTTGGCTGCCATGATTCCCTTTTGTTTAGCCTTAAAAAAACTACTCCAAAAGAATGCAAAGCACTTAACGATCAGGAGCTGAAAAAAAAAGCAAAACATCAGATAAAAATGACTGCTTCAATTTTAACAGCAACAGCGTGTTTACACTGGAAGCTCCTGGCTACACTTCAGTCAAAATACAAGCTTTCTTAAAATCCACTTTGCATGGCTTGTTTTAAAATACCAACATACTTTTACATACAGCTGGCCTGAAAGATGTGCAGAATTAAGTCCACTATTACTCACTTTACATAAGAATGAATTTTACGGTTTACACGGATAATTTGTCATATTTCATGAACGAGACACAATTTTAGTTTTGATAAGGAAGATATTTAAATGCACAACGCGTTAAATTCAGAGCAATCGATTCACATGTATGATATTTGCAAGTAAAATTAAGTCACTGCAGAAAGTGTGGAGTGAGTTGGAAGCCATCTACATTTGTCATACTGGACCTGGTGTAAAAGTGATTTCACACACTAGAATATCTATTTACTCTCTTTGCTTGCCTTTCTGGACATTTCATTCGGTGCATAGGCTCAGATAAACAACACATTTGTTTTCCAATCATTTCCAAACCACACAGAAATAGTTTTTGCATTTACCTGAAAATATCTAGGCAGTCACATAAAAGATCCTCCAACAAAACCAGCTCCCTCCATGTATTAGTCAGCAGTGTTGTATTATTATATATATATATATTTTTATGTCCACTTGTTAACAGACTTAGAATGTGTGAATGAGCTACTATTGCTGTACAGAACCACGTTGTTTTATTTGCTTCATGTTTTACAGCCTCATTGTATTGTTTTGGCAAAAAAAATATACATTAAAGAGCGATCCAAATCAGTTACATTAAAGTACACTGTTGCTAGAAAAAGAGTCCTGGTTTGTGCGTTTCTTGGATGCTTCACCACGTGTGCATGAGGTGCAGCGTTACACTGATGTGCTTTTACTGTCCCGTGTCAGATACAGAGGACAACGAGGAGGGAAATAAACTTGCACACAAAGAAAGCTTGGTGGCTGGTCAGTGATTTGCAATGCATTACTTCTAATTCTCTTTTTCATTGCCAAATGAGCCTTCATTTAAGTATGCATGAAATACAGGTACAAAATGAATTTGATCTGATGTCATTACCCTGGCTATATGAATAAACATGAGAATTTGGATGCTAATCTGTCCAGACGTATACGGAAGGCTCAAAAATGTAAAACTAGATTAAAAATCTGGGATATTTTTTTTCTTTCTTTCACATTTACATTCATAATGTTTTTGAAGTCTCTTATGCTCACCGAGACTACGTTTATTGAATAAAAAATGCAGTAAAAATCACAATTCAAAGTAATTGTTTTCTATTTCAATATATTTAAAAATATAGTTTATACCTGTGATGTTAAAGCTGAATTTTCTGTATTGATCTTGTCACATGATCCTTCATAAATCATTCTAATATTATGATTTGCTGTTTAAGAAGCAATTATTATTCTTATTATAAATGTTTTGCTGCTTAACAATTTTGTGGAAACAATGATACCATTCAAACATTTGTGGTAAGATAAAAAAAGAGTTTATCAAAACTGACAGTTTAAGACATTTACAATGTTACAAAAAATGTATATTTAATAAATACTTTAATACATTTAATAAATGAAAATAAATGCTGTTCATTGAACTTTCAATGAATTTCAAAGGATTCATCATCGAATCCTGAAAAAAGGTATTAACATTCCACAAAAAAGTCAAGCAGCACAACTGTTTTCAACATTGATAATAATAAGAAATTTGACCTGAGCTGCAAATCATCATATTAGAATGATTTCTGAAGGATCATGTGACACTGAAGACTGGAGGAATTATTCTGAAAATTCAGCTTCGCATCACAGGAATAAATTAAATTTTAAAATATACTAAAATAGAAAACAGTTCTTATAATTTGTAACAATATTTCATATATTTTTGCTTGGTTGAGCATAAGAAACTTCTTTCAAAAACATATTTTTTTTACAGGTTTTACTTTTGACAGGTCGAATCATATAAATGAGTGTCTTTATTCGACTCTATACAGCTGGACAAATGTAATTTTCGGGGAAAGTATTATGATTAAGCTGAGAAAACATTATTTTATTTTTTTTACGCAGATTTAATAAATCCTAATTGATTCGAAAAAAATGCTGACTTTTGGACCTGACTGTAAGCGCTCAGAACATCAGCAGCATGATGCACGTTTAGATCATCCAGAGAACAGATGTTTTTTTGCAGCAGAATGCAGAGCCAATAGAGGAGACACGCATGTGTTGATGTTCATTTCTGAGGTGCATTTCTCTCGCGCTCACTAATTACATCTCTCCGCGAGAGAGGAGAAGATGGTGATGTCATCTGGGAGTTATGGAGTTATGTATCGGATCAGTGAGCAGAAAGCCCTTTTCTCATTAGCTCTGTTCCAAGTTGGGTCACTCCTACTTTTTCACATTGCTAAAAGGTTACAAAAAACTTTGGCCTATTGTTTTGGGAGTGTCACTTGAAGCCCCAGTGGATTACTGAGCAAAACAATAGCTCTTACAGCATTACTCAGAGTTTCCACTGATCGGTTAGACAAAGCCCTTCGAGGTGACCTAAGACTGTGTGTCTGTTATTGGTTAGTATCATCTTGTCCTGCCTACACCAGTCTCAGGGAATCAGTTTAACTAGGTCTTACATTGATTACAAAGGCAAGAACAAGATGTCTACAGAGGCATCATTTGCGGGTGGGACAAAGTTGATTTTGTTCACACAATTTTTTGAAAGCCACTGAAAAAAAAAATAGCATGCGGAGGCCTTAAAATGCCAAGAAAAGGCATCTGCAATCCTTCCTTTTTCATCATTTAATTCATAAAGGTTACACAAAATATTGCATCAATTAGCACCAACTAGATAAAACTTGTCACACAAATATCAGGATTTAAAAACGATATATGGCGTAAGAGAGATTAAGCGATGAAGTAAACAGAATACAATTGCTCTTAAAAGTAAAGGTTCTTTATTGGCATCTAACGTTCCTTAACCTCGACGGAACCTTTCCACTGCACAAAAGAGATTTTATAGTGGAAAAAAGGTTCTTTAGATTGATAGAAAATGTTTTTCACATTTAGAATTTTTATTTTATTTTAAGATCTGTTCACTGAAAGGTGATTCATCTCATTTCTACAAAAAAAAACAAAACATTTTCTCTTATTTTTAAGAGTGTTTACACAATTAGATTAAATATGCCACTCTCATGAATTAGGCACACAAATGACATCAAATCATTATCCAGAAGTTATGGTGATGTTGGTGGTGTACTACATTGCGCATCCCGTTAAATGCGCTAGTATTCAAAGACCTAACTGTCTCTACAAAAAAACACACGCTGAGAACTGATGTTGAAGTCTGATGATGTCCAAATATTAGTACAAATTAAGCTTATACTAATCGTTCTTGCTTCTAGCTGACCTTTTTTAGCGCAGCCCTTATGGGAAAGAAGTGTAAAATGTATCATAATTTCACCAAGTAAAACATGTTCCTGGATCAACATATTTGTTGATCCTGCAGCAACATTTCAATCAACCAATCAGATTTGAGGGACGCATTTATAGTTTATGTCAAGGTTAGGCTTGGAACCAGGGTTATTCAACTATCGTATCCCTCTGATTTTCGAGATACATTATGGTCAGCTTTAGGCTTAGGGGCAGGGATAGGGTTAGGACAGGATTAGGACTGTTTTCAGACAGGTTTGTTGTTCAAGGAACATGTCTCACTTGGCAAAATCATGGTGACCGATCTGCACACACTTTTAGGATTCATCATGCATCCCTTTTAATGACAAAATGATGCCAATGAATGTCCAGAATGCTTTATCTCTGCTAAAATGAGAGCAGACCACAAAGAGGCCGGATCATGTCAGGACACTGCAATAACTGCAGCTCTCCATTTGATGTCAGTGTTGACCCTTCCTAAACCGAGATGCACGAGCGTCTCTGGGTGTAAAGAGGAGATGCTGGCTTATCTGTCCTTTACGGAGTAACACTGTATTATTGATGCTGGTAGCGAGGCAGATAAGGCCCCAGAAGAATTTCAGACACTCTCTGTTAGTGCAAGTCTCGCTTTGGCAATCTCACTGATGTGTGACTCGAAGAGCTGTCCGCCCCCGACACCCAAACAATGGAGCCAGTTTAGTCCCACAGTTTATACACACCGTATCGCTCCAGGAAAACATCTCTGTTTGACGTTACGGCCAATGGAAAAGTACAACACGACGTTTGAAGCGTGTGTGGGCCGATTCTTCTTTTTTTTTTTTTTTGCAAATGTCATTGTGATTTTGGAAAGAGCTCTCGGCAGGGGGTCCAAATGACAATTTGCGAGGAATTAGACAGTCCATTTGAGTCCGAGGAGGGGATAACCCTCTAATCCGAGCGGGCTTTGTGCGCTAGGGAAGAAAATCTGAAAATCAATATTTCGTCTGGTTGCCGAGCAAAGTAATCTTACTCAAGAACAGGTGTCCTATCGCCTGGCAAAGCTTCTTGTCCTTGCATCACACATCGAATGGTGGCAGCTTTGGGAGGGAGACGCCCTTTCATACCGAGGATTGGATGGCGCTCTCAAAGGAGCTGACCTGAAATCATACTCGAGTCTGAAGAAAAGAGCTGCTGAGTGATTTGTAAAAGGCCTAGGTGAGTTTTCATGCGCTTGTAGATGGGTAAGCTGGCTTCTAGTGAAGGTGAGTTTATGGTGAACTCGTTCGGTTTTCCATGTAATTAAAAAAAAAGTTTCTTGCTGAGGCGATAAATGTGATCTGACTCAAACTGTCTCCTGGTTTTTCTAGGGCTGGATTATGGACCTGGCCTCTGCCTCCAAAACTACCAAAGGAAGTTAAAGAGCTGTGCTGTTCCCCAGTTCACCGATTATACTGTGTCCTAAAATAATTGACTCTTTTTTGTTAAAAGTAGATACTTTTTTCAACATACTATCCTTTTGGTTACATTAATTCTAATCTCACATTCTGTTTAGGATTGGGAAGCAGGACCTTCGGTGTACACAGCTGCACAAAATGAGTCTTTTTGACTTGTTCTCCAGTCATAATCCTCAAAGGGATAGTTCAGCCAAAACATTTTAATTCTGTCATCCTTGACGGTAGCCATTGACTTCCATAGTATTTTTTTTTTACTGTGGAAGTCAATGGCTACCGTAGACTGTCTAGTTATAAACATTCTTTAAAATAACTAATTTTGTGCTCAACAGAAGAAAGAAACTCATACAGGTTTGATGGTAAATAAATGGTGAGAGAATTTTAATTTTTTGGTGAACTATCCCTTTAAAACAAGAAACACTTTACCACACAAGATTGCATATTGATAAACATGTATATTCCATGAAAACAAGATTTAATATCTATTTTTTTCAAAGTTGTAAATAAAACAAAAAATATTGGAGAGTTTTTCTTTAAAATTTCACAATTAATTCAATGTGTTATTTGCCGTTTCTTTGCAATTGATTGTGAGATGTACTAGACATTTCTGAGTTCTACACCACATTTTTTTTAGCATAGTGTTTTAAGGATCTTTAGGTATTTTAACTGGAAAAGAATGCATTTTTACTGTGCTGTCTGTTTGCTAACACTATCAGAAATAGTTTGCCCCAAAAAAATGTAGGGGTAAAACAGCTTGTCACGGCAGTACTCTTTTACCCCTAAAAGTGGATTTTAGTAGGTTAGAGTAGTAGTGTGTACCCTTAAGGTACTACTATGAATCTTTTAGTGGTAGATAAAGTACAGAGATGCCCCAGTGACAAGCTGCAGCATCCCTAAAAGTATTTTTTTATATATATATATATTTCTTCTGAGTGCACATACAAACTTTTTTTTTTTTTTTTTAAGTAGGAAAATGGTCTGCCACTAGGGGTGCCATGGAGCCATGGCCTTGAAAGAGTTGTGCCCACAGAGTTCAGGACCATGATCTGGCCCTGCCAGCACCCCATCGAGGCAGCCAGGGCCAGAGCTTGCCTACTAAAAATACTCGCTCCAGGATGTTATTGCTAAGCTGCACATGCGTGTCTGGCCAGCATTTTTCTGCCTTCGGGATGTTTCCTCTCTCTCTTTTCCCTCCATAAATTAAAGAGGTAAAATTCCTCAGTAACACATCGCAATAATGTTTTGCCTCTGACAGCATGTCCAGCATGATATGTGTTTCCTAGTAAGACACTGCACAGAATGTGTTTATTACAGTGTGTGTGTGTTAAAGCAGTCTTGGGATATTCTATTGGCTCATAAAGTATTATCAAAGAGTCCTTGCCTTGGAGAACACACGCCACACCTTTCAGATCTCCATCGGGATTTATTCTAGACAAGTACCAGTGTTGGGGAAGCTACAGTGTTGAAACTGCTAAAAGCTAAGGTCATTTAAAATAGTTACAGCAGTACAAAATTCTGGTTCTTTCTGGTTCTCGAATCTGATAGGCTGAGATCCTTTTCCAGCCATACGATCAAAGTCCTTTTAGGCAAGTCATGCCACTCGGCCGCCATCTTGGCAACGCCTCCGGGCAGCTATTTCGGACTAACAAGACCAGGCTCCTATCTAAATGAATGGGCAGAGAGTCAGAACTGCACTTTCACTGGTTATCGGGACATAAAAACTGCATGTATAGAAACAGCAGTAAAATATGATAAAAATCGCTGAAAAAGTTTGATGACTTTGCCCCAAAATAAGGTTTAAAACGCCTTTTTCGCCTTTTGGCATGTCTCATATAAACTGTCTCTGATACGATATATTCCCCAAGTATCAGCACTGGAACCTTTTCACAGTTTGTATCACTCTGCTTGTGGCGACTGTCATGGCAGTAAGGCAAGTCCACCATATTTTAAAAAAATACTACTGTTGCTGTCAAGAAATATATTTTTTAGGCCAGAATCTAATTATTTAGACCTCAAATATGTGACATAGCGCATATTTGACCATTTGTTTAAACATTTTCGGAGATTGAGATCCAGGCCGTCAGCGTTCATCTCTGCCAGAGAACAGCTTCGTCTCCGCCAGTCCTTCGGGGATTTGCTGCTGGCTCTAATGTAGATAGTGGTTAAACATGATATATAATTCCAGGGTAGGCTATATCAATCAGGCAATATTTGGTCTTATAAATCTATTACTTATTCCAAAGCAAATCGATTTTGGCTCGAGGCAAATTGAGGTTTTTGTTTTAAATTAAGTAAAATCCTTTATAGTTAGGCTATATTTATGACTGTCTTTATTATGAGTGAGCCAGAACAAGGAAGTTGTTTAAGCGCTGTCATGGGAAGAACAAAGACGAACATATCGCTTTCCTCAGCGGACATTCAAACTGATTTTTTAAAGAATGGATATAATATTATGGACATCATACTGAAGAATGAATGCTGTCAGATGCAGGCAATAGCCTACACTTGTTTAGTCAATCTCTCATACTATAAAACAATACTCTACATAATAAAAGCTTCAATGAAGCTTTGACCTTTGTTACTAGTTCTTCTAAAGTGATGTTTTAGAATTCTCAACTGTTAAACTGCAATTTTTTTTTTTTGAATCCATGGCGGAAGGAATTAGTTTTGCACAAAAGAGGGGTTTTCCAAGACACTCCGTTGTTCTTTCTTATTTTTACTCACTCGTACCATCGAGCTGTTGTATAAACGCAATATCACACTCGTAGCCGTGCAGTGGCTGTATGTCAGTCAGCACGCTGTGATTAGCCAGCCCGTTCTCATCCCCATTTTTGCCAAAGCGTCTATATCGAACGCGCATGGCACCCTTTAGCGTCAATATGAGACGCCGATATATATGGGTCAGGAGGCGCCTCCTAGCGGTCTAACCCTAACCCTACACCATACCTAAACCTACCCATCTCTCTGCGTGTTATATTGACGCTAAAGGGTTCCATGGGCGTTGGATTTAGACGCTTTGTCAAAGTGTCAGAATATGACGCCTTGGGATGAGGATGCGTTGGATTAGCTTCCCTGTGGCGCTCGGACTGCCACAGCCGTGCTGAGATACCAGATCGCAACGCTAGTCGTGTGATATTGCTCATGCCATGTGAATGCTGATTTGGTGCTCGTCACATTTCTTATGTTGACAAAAGTTTCTGCTTAATTTTTGTGAAAACCATGATACTTTTTTTTTCATGGTTCCTTGATGAATAGAAAGTTCAAAAGAACAGTATTTATTTAAAATATAATTATTTTGTAACATCATAAATGTCTTTACTGCCACTTTTGATCAGTTTAATGCATCCTTGCTAAATTAAAGTATTAATTTCTTAACTAACCCCCTCCCACCCATTGTTTTTGTGGCAAAAACATACTGTATAAATCATAATATAGATGTTTGTTTGTTTTAATCTATTAAAAAATGTTGCCACCAAAACAGTTATTTTAATAAATTAACACCAATTAAGGTGACAACACAATTATTATTTATTTACGCTTACTTATGCAATTAGAATAAACGCTAATGTATATTTAAATGAAACATTAAACATATTAACTTTCAAGATTATACTTTGCTATAAAAAAAAGCAAGTGTCCCAAAACAAAGTTAGTAACATCACTACTTTTTGATACTTGCTCCCCAACACTGCACTTTCTAGATGTTCATCCCCAACTTTACCCGCGTATCAGCATGTAGTCCTGCCCTGTAACTATCCCTGGTGCCCTTATTAAGTTTGTACAGAGAGTTCTCTTCAGGCCTCTCATCTGGATAGAGCTTAACCTCCCCCGCCCTCCTTTTCTTTAGCTGTCAGGTCAAGTACGCACCCATATAAATAGCCTCCAAAGTAGGGGTCAGAGGTCAGGGCTGAGCCATGCCCAGAGGGGAGGGGGCTGAATGTGGAACCCCAAGAGGGATCAGGTGTCTCCTCTTTACGGGCGAGGGGGGTGGGATATCACCTGAAAGATTGGTAAGGCGGGTGGGAACCATTAAGATGGAGAAAACACACCCGTCTCCCCCGACCCCTCCTTGGAGAATTCACTAAGACGGGCCACCATCCGGCTCCGTTTACCCAAACAGGTCAGGTGCTTATTCCGTTTCGTTTTACAGGCTGCTCAGCTGGGGCTCTTAGTGGAGATTGCAGTCAGCCCCCGATAGCCTCCGCACATTCACACGCCGAGCACTTACACTAATCTTTCAGGTGGTATCGCTCTCTCGGCATCTGTATTGTATGGGTGCGAGGCTCCCGTGCTTTGTCTTACCACAGGGGGCCCTTCTGCGCTAATGGTCCCTTGCTCATCAGCAGGGATCGGCGCCTGCAGCAACAGATGGCACTGGGGTCGTCACGGGTCAGTGCGGGTCACGGCTGTTTGTGGTTGTTGTGACAGGGCTGGTGCTTTGTAACGTGCAGGTGGAGGACTGGAGGTGGACCGCTGGTCAGTGTCACATCAAATCATGCCTCCTTTTCCACAGGAACTTCAGCAGTCCCTCATATACTGTATTCAAAACCTAGTGAGCTTGGTTTCTCTCATAGGTGTACTTCCTGTACATGAAGGTCGGTCATTTTGCTGCCTTCTAAAATACTTTTTGTGACCAAATTCTGAGGCAACATGGGAGTTTTTCTGTGAAGGCAATCCGAGAATGAATTGAATATGTACATCTGGGATATCCACAAGCACGGCCATTTGTAAATTGAATGAGCCTGGCTTTCGGTGTAATTCGCTTTCAGTTATTTTTAGCTGAACAAAACAGCTTGTTATGCTGCTTGATATTGCAAACTGGTCTGTAGTGCACTGCAAATTGTTTTACTGGTTTCTGCACTTTGTTATTCTTCTAGTTATTTCCATATACTGACTAATAAATCAGAAGATTAGCACATTCACAGAAAATAGCTTACTTTTATTTTGCAAAATAAGGTGGAAATTTTTTAATTTTGCAATGAGGTTCAATTTGACAACATTAGTTGATGCATTAGGGATCATTAAATGATATACAAATATATATTATAATTTTTTGCTGTAGAAGTATTGTTCACTGTTCCATGACACCTAATAATTTAACTAATGTTAACATATAGCTTTATTGAACGCTATTGTCAACTAACAAAAATATATTTATAACATATATAATTTACATTTTCTCGCCTTGCCCTTCATCTTAGATTTTATTATTTCTTAAATCTATTTTAATTTATCTCATTTCTATAGCTCTTATTACAACTTTTTAACAAAACATAGTTCAAATAATTTAAAATGGTTCAAAAGTTTGGGGTCAGTACCTTTTTTTTTTTAAGAAAGAAATACATTTATTCAGCAAGGATGCATTACATAAAAAAAGTAAAGACATTTATAATGTTAAAAATATTTTTATTCCTAATAAATGCTGTTCTTTAAAACTTTATAATAACTTTATATATAACAATTATCATGGTTTCCACTCAAATATTAAGCACCACAACTGTTTGCAAACCCTTTTAATAATAATAAATGTTTCTTAAACAGTAAATCAGCATATTATGTGAAAATATAATGATTTCTGAAGAATCATGTGACATTGAAGACTGGAGTACTGATGTTGAAAATTCTAAATAAAAAAATAAAGATAATAAATCGAAACAACCCCAAACTTTTATTAACGGTAGTGTAGTGCTATGTATTTTAGGTTTAAAGGAGTGTCTGATTAACAAACATATAAATTATAAAGTTGCAATCGAAATATTTCAAATTGCAAATCAGTTTTATTGGCAAAATTTACAGACTTTCAGCTGCTTGCAATGAACAAATCAAACAACAGTAATTGAGATAGCTTAACACAACAAACGTGGTTTCCCCAAATTCAAATGAAATGCAACTTTTAATGACTTCT
Source organism: Semotilus atromaculatus (assembly GCA_031834385.1). NCBI lineage: Eukaryota > Metazoa > Chordata > Actinopteri > Cypriniformes > Leuciscidae > Semotilus > Semotilus atromaculatus. The sequence goes on along the minus strand of JAULUF010000055.1, from coordinate 39,079,354 downwards.
GCAGTATCAAAATGATTCAACCACTTCATGGCAACCATCTTTAGTACTAAGTAGAACACCCTTTTGCTGTTATGACCTGCTGCAAACGAGATGTATAACCAGACAGCAGCTTCTGGCAGCGTTTATGAGGAATCTAAGCCCATTCCTTATGAGCAATGGCCTCCAGTTCAGTAATATCAAGGGGGATGCAAAGGATGCAAAGCAGCACCGGAGCATCACAAGCCCCACCATGCTTAACTGTAGGCAGAATGTTCTTTTCAGTGTTCTCTTCATTCTTCTTCCTCCAGACATACTTCTGACCCATAGGTCCAAAAAGGTCCAGTTTAGAGTAGTAGAGTTCTGGCATGAGTAGTTGTAGTAGAGTTCTGGCATGCATTATTACGTACAAAAAGGGTGTCCCTGGCATTACTGTGCAAACTGAAACCTCAGTGCCTGTTGACATCAAGTCTTCTTGCAGGTCTTTTGCAGTCACTTGAGCATGGTTGCAGCCGTTGATGGCATCCTTTTCTGCTCCAACTTGTGAACTGTGCTTCCAGCAGTGTCTCTAGGAACATTTAGTGCCTTCTTATCTTTTTGTATCCTGTTCCTTGTTTGTGAAGGGTGATGATATATTCTCTTAACTTTTTGGACCATTATTTTGACTTATTTTTAACATGCAGTCAAAGCGTGACACTCAACAAACCTAGCCAGTTCAGATATTTCATGTGTTCAAGCACACCTGGTTCAACTAATGAAGCCCTTGATTGGTTGCATCAGGTGTGTTCGAGACAACATCTGTTTTGCAGATTTGTGCTGTTGTGAGGGATCCTATTCAGGGGGTTGAATCATTTTGAGACTGCAGAAGTCATTAAAAGTTGCATTTTCAGTTGAATCTGGGGAAACCACTTGAAACATTTGTTCTGTCAAGCTATTTCAATTACTCTTGTTTGATTTGTTCATTGCAAACAGCTGAAAGTCTGTAAATGTTGCGAATAAACCTAATTTGCAATGGGGGTTGAATAATTTAGATTACAACTGTAATTGTGGTTCGTGGATTTGCTGCTTTGTAAAGTGTTTTAAATCAGTCACTAAGGTTTCATCTCAGTTAAAGGCAGTTGTCTATGTAGGCAGTAAAGCAGCTCACTAGGTTTAGGAAGAGAGCTACTTCCCTAAACATGTGCCTGTGTAGAAACTCCATCTCACACTCAACCACACTCAAACTGTTAGTGATTGATAAAAGATTTTATATTTATAATAAATACATTTTTTCTATATTCTTTCCCAGAGACAACATTTTGAGAAAGGGCACAAATGTCATAAGAATCTTGGATTGAATCATGTGGGCTTGGCTTTGTATTCTCCACCCTCTGGAGCAACACTTTAAACATCCAGGACAAGTACAGTAAACAGACCCATGTGCTTATGAAACAGCATGAGTCTCGTGTCAGTCACTGCCCCGGGCCGATCCGCAGGTGTTGGGTGTCCACTGGCAGAAGGGGGAGGGTGGGCAGGGCCCCTCATCATTAATCATTTTATGATGGCTGGATGGGTCAGGTGTCCATCTCAGAGATATATGTTTAGAGCTGACCAGTAGAGACAGCTAAGACTGAGTAGACTGTCTTTGCATGCATTCCATTTCAAAGGCAGTGTGTCAGTATGTTTTGGCTCAAATGCATGTAGTGCATGTTTAGGACAGTTGTATTGTCTGTCTCGACGTGCTACAGAAGTGTTGAATTTATGCATTACTCTGAAGCTATTTCGCAATCTATAGAGACCTATGAGTTTCACAAACGTGGACTGAATCACTAATAAATCAAAGTAGGGCTGTAAAATTATTCAAATTCAAACCATAATATGGACTACCATCAGTAATTATTAAACTGCATATTAAGCAATGGTCTCAGAGTGAACATATCCATCCATCCATCCATCCATCCACCCATCCGTAAACCCTCAAAACTCGTCAAGGCTTGCCAGGCCAAAATTTAAAGTTTTGTCTTTCTATTTAAAAATTGTCACAGGGTATGAATTTGGAATTTCAGTGAATTTTTAAGCTACTTCCTTAAATTCAAATTTGGAATTCCAATTCTGCATCTTGTTTGTTACCTCATTTTAATTCTGAAATTTAATTGCCAATTAAAAGGCATTTAATTAAATTCCGTTCTGAATGGTGCACACACTCTGACCTGGGCATATCAAATCTTACTGGCCTATCAGCAACATTCCATTTCAAAAGAACCTTGTCAGTTGTATGTTATGGCTCAAATGTACATGGTTCACATAGAGGACTGTTGTGTTATACAGCATGTCTGCAGTTGATTTATGCATTGCTCTAAAGTTTCATAGGTGGCTAACATCAGAACTGCATGCCTTCAGCGATTCTTTCCATGCCCAGGTGTTAATGCCCATTCCTAGATTGCAGTGACTCCTGGGGAACCATTCCTAATGTGCACTGTAGTTGAAGAAGACAGGACAGCCCGTACTACCAGGGTACATTAGATGTCTGGAGAACCCTTATATTTGAACCCTCTGTGACCCTCATTGCCCCATTGCAGACTTCTCCAGCTTGTCCCAGAATCTCCACCCCAGTCCCTGAGAATACCATTCATCCTGCCTGAACCTATCACAACTTTCATCACGGCATTCTTTCCAGCGTCTGCAATGCCTGGAATGGGACGGGCCAGTGATTCTTTTACATGGGCGCAGGCTCTCAGCAGGGAACTCCCTGACACCAGAACCAGCCTGGGCCTCCTGAGAGTGAATGTGGAGGTAGAGTAGTTCTCTCCAGACTACAACCTGACGGACCTGACACATATTGGGCCAAATATAACGAAAAATCTGACAAATAAATGAAAGACAAGTTTGTTCTTTACAGTGTACAAGAATGCATGAAATGAGTTTCATATATCCTATATTATACTATACTATACTATACTATACCATATATAGTATAGTATATATTGGGATGTAACCGTACTGTAATGTATTCGTCTCGAACCATTACAGCACAGATGTCACGGTTCGGTGCATACAGTCAGACGACAAAAACAGTCAGTCACAGGCGATCCACTCCAATCCAGAAGGGCAACGCTGTTTGCTAACTGCCACAACAGGAAGAAGAGCAGAAGAAGAAGAGACGGTGTATGTACCCATAGACATAATAATTAAATAGACGCCCTATTGGCCGCTTTGGAACGTTGCTGCGATACGTCAACATGTCCGCCATATTGCGGAGGGCAAGACTGCGTTGTAAACAAATGCAATTAAATGGGTGAGCTGTGTTTTTTCTGGATAAAAACAAAAATTACGGTTATATTTATTAACCGATTTCAGTGGGTTGTGCGTAGTGTACCAACAGTTCCATCTCTAGTTATTTAAAATCTCGATAGTAAAGGCCATTGCACACTGAGCCCGAAATTCGCATCCGAAATTTTCGCACGTTAAAAAATAAATACGACCTCACGTTATGTCAATCACGCTTGCACACTGCCTCTGAAACTTTCGTCCGTCATAAAAAAAATCAAATCAGGTTAGATTTTCTGCGTTTTTCGCATCCGTAGCAAGCAGTTTGAATGGTGTTTGAAAGGTGTTGTGACAATTCAGAGCCACCGAATCATGAATACGAAAAAACGCATACGAAAATTTCGGGCTCAGTGTGCAATGGCCTTTAGACTTTTTAATAAGGAATTGTCAAAGCTCAGGCTTGTCATGTATTTGGCTTTTTATTCTTGGATAAGAATTGTGAAGACCCCCATACTGAGATATAATTTAATTTTCACATTAAATGAAATAAAGTTGTTTTCTTATTGTGGAAAAAGCATTTTCTGTCTTTAACCCAATTTTAATTTTTCTTGTGCTTAGAATTGACCTCCATTGAGAAAATCGAACAAATTGGCAAATACAAATCACACCGACAGGCTGCTTTCTGTATTTTTATAGCACTAAAATGATATATATTTACAGATAGATACTCCAAACATACAATAACAAAGATAACTGATACATACATAATATATGGTACAACTACAGTGCAATGCAAATAGTAAATATGAGACAAAGAGAGAAGTAATATTAAATAGTTTAATGTATAGCCAATAAAATAAACAAACTGTTTACATCAAATAAAATGAATAGTAATGAATAGTATAATTAGCTATATAATATAAGAACAATAGTATAATAATAATAATATACTGATAATAGCATACAGTTGATGTATAATACTAGCAATAGAATATGAAATATCAATTAATGGGTCTCACCCCCCACAATATGGCGGCACCCTGCTTGGCTGCGGCTACTTCGGCTCCGGTCAGCATTGCAAACCTTATGCTACATTCGGCAGTTAAAACTGCGATTCTTGTACCTACAACACAGCGACATGGTATAGGAACAGTGTACACCCATGAGACTATAATTAATCTCAGGAACTTAGGGCTTCATGACTTTCTCTGCATGGAGACGCGGACCGCACTCGCTGGCCTCGGACTGCTATGCCAAGCGGACCGAGCGACCAGTGGAACAGCGGTCTCTCCTACAACCAGAGGCCGCCCATGGAGACATCGGAGACGGTGCGACAGGAAGCAGAAGCGCGGCTGCCGCGGAGGACTAACAGCTAAGCTAAAAGCTAACCCGTACAGATCGCCGCTTCCCTCACTGCTGCTCGCCAACGTACGCTCCCTGGAAAATAAAATGGACTATCTTAAGCTGGAATTACATTCAAAGCTGGAAATAGGAAACTGTTGTGCCATTGTCCTCACTGAAACATGGCTCAGTGCATCGGTCCCAGATAGCGCAGTTACCCTGGACGGGCTAACAACATTCAGAGCTGACAGAAGCAGCGCTCTCACAGGTAAAAGCAGAGGGGGGGGGGCGTTTGCATCTATATGAAGAACAGCTGGTGTAACAACGCTTCTTGGGTTTCCAGTCACTGCTCTGCAGACATTGAACTCCTGACTGTGAGATGCCGACCTTTTTATCTGCCACGCGAATTCACCAGCGTAATCATTGTTGCTGTTTACATCCCACCTAGCGCCAATACGAAGCTAGCCCTCAGTGTTCTCTACCATAACATCACGGACATGCAAGCCACACAGCCGGAAGGCGTTTTCATTGTTGCTGGAGATTTCAACCAGGCCAACATGAAGACTGTGCTTCCAAACTTTTACCAACATGTGGACTTTGCTACAAGAGGGGAGAACACGCTGGATCTTGTTTACACTAATATAAAGAAGGCATACAGAGCAGCCCCCCGCCCCCACCTGGGCTCCTCAGACCATCTCTCCGTCATGCTAATTCCTGCATACCAGCCACGGCTCATCAGAGAAAAACCGGCAGTGAAGAAGGTGCGGGTATGGCCTGAGGGAGCGATGTCTGCACTGCAGGACTGTTTTGAGTGCACCGAATGGAGCATCTTCAAGGAGGCTGCAACAGACAACCAGCGCACCAATGTGGAGGAGTACGCTGCAACGGTGTCTGACTACATCAGTTGGTGCATGGAGAATGAGACAGCAACAAAAACAATAGTCACTCGGGCAAACCAGAAACCTTGGATGACCAAGGAGGTGCGAGCGAAGCTGAGAGAACGGAATGCTGCATTCAAATCTGGTGATGCTGAGGCTCTCAGGTCTAAAAGGGCTAACCTGAACCGGGCCATCAGAGACGCCAAGCGAGCCCACAGCCGGAAAATCCAAGGTCTTTTCTTAGACTCCAACGACACGAAGAAACTGTGGCAGGGCATCCAGTCTGTCACAGACTTCAAACCCACACCTTCATCCTGCCAGAACGACATCGACTTCCTCAATGAGCTCAACAACTTCTTTGGGAGATTTGAGGAGCTGAATTCCAACCCTGTGAGGAAAGTGACACCACACCCCGACGAACAAGCGCTTAAACTAGAAACATCAGCAGTGCGGATAGTTCTGAGGAAGGTCAACGCACGGAAAGCTGCAGGTCCCGACAACATTCCAGGTCGGCTGATTAAAGAATGCTCGGACCAGCTGACCCACGTGCTCACGGACATCTTCAACACGTCCCTGGACCAGGCCGTCGTCCCACGGTGTTTCAAGTCGGCCATTGTCGTTCCAGTCCCAAAGACAACCACCCTTACGTGTCTTAACGACTACCGTCCCGTCGCACTCACATCCTCCAACATGAAGTGCTTCGAAAAACTTGTCAAGGACCACATCATCTCAACGCTCCCCCCATCACATGACCAGTTCCAGTTTGCATACCAGCCCAAGCGCGGCGCAGAGGATGCAGTCTCCACTGCTCTCCACCTGAGCCTGGAGCACCTGGAGGAGAAGAACACCTACGTGCGGATGCTGTTCTTGGACTTCAGCTCAGCATTCAACACGATCATACCCCAGGATCTGGTAGGCAAACTAAGCCCCTTAGGAATAAATACTCCCCTCCGAAACTGGCTGCTGGACTTCCTTACTGGCAGAACCCAGACTGTCAGAGTGGGGAACAACACTTCCAACGTCATCACACTGAACACCGGCACCCCCCAAGGCTGTGTCCTAAGCCCACTGTTGTTCACCCTGATGACCCACGACTGCCGCTCACACCACAGGTCCAACCACATCCTGAAGTACGCGGACGACACCACAGTAGTGGGCCTCATCCGGGACTATAACGAGGTGGCTTACAGGGAGGAGGTGCAGCATCTGGTGAAGAAGGGTCAGCAGCGCCTGCATTTCCTGCGGCGGATGAAGAGAGCATCCCTCCCGCCCCCCATCCTCCAGACCTTCTACAAAGGGACCATCGAGAGCCTGCTGACCAGTTACATCTCCATCTGGTCTGGGAGCTGCAAGGCCTCTGACTGGAAGTCTTTGCAGAGGGTGGTGAGGATGGGGGAGAAGATCACGGGGACGAGGCTCCCCTGCATAAAGAACGTCGCGGAAAGGCGCTGCCTATCCCGGGCTCACCAGATCCTCTCTGACCCCACCCATCCCAACTATGGAATGTTTTCCCACCTGGCGTCCGGCAGAAGGTTCCGCAGCATCTTCTGCAGAACGACTAGATTTCTGAACAGTTTCTTCCCCCTGGCCATCAGACTGCTTAATGCTACTCCCCATATGGATACGCACCTCAGCTTAGCCTAATTGTGTCTCCAACTTATGTCTCTTTTTGCTAAACTCAGTGCAATTTTTATTGATTACTCTTTTTGTAATAACCCAGTGCAATAATGTGTACATATATGCTCTATATGCTCTTACCCTGTATATAGCTAGCTCTTAGTTATAGGAAGTATATTTATTTTTATTGTGTAGGAATAAGGTTTTAGCTCTGTCATACTGGCAGCCAAGTAATCGACATTTCGTTGTCAAATTTCACTGTGTGTTTTTTGTACAATGACAATAAAGGAAGTCTAAGTCTAAGTCTAAGTCTAAGTCTAATTACAGAATATAGACAATAAAAAATAATAAGTTAAATAGTGACTAGTGAATAGTACAATATTTTAACAGCATAACTATAATAATCACAAGTGGAATAATAATAATAATAATAGGAAATACAATGTAATATCAATTCAATAATAGAGACAATAATAAAAATAGTAAATTAAATAGTGACTAGTACCTACACCCGAAACGAGTTCTTGTTGTAAAAGTCAGGGTAACACTTTAGAATAATGGTCCGTAGTTAACAAGTAGCTATGCAGGAAGTAATAGGTAGTACTGCATTAACACCGAACTTAATACTATTAACTAATATGGAAGCAATATTAACTAAGGAGTAAGTAATAGGTAATTTAGTACAAAGGTAGTTCCTCTGTAGGTATTTGATTATTACTAAAGAAATATATCCTCATTGAGAAATATTTGTGAACTAAGAAATAATAACCAATTAATTACTAATCACAAAAGTAACATGTCTAAAAAGTGAACAATTGTGGGGGTTTTACTCTTAACATGGTCATAACATTTCAGAAGTGTGTGCCTCAAATGGGTTCTTTGTGGAAACCAGTTTATGAATATTATATCCCCCAAATACATTAGCTACAGGTTGAGATTGTGACTACTACTCTTGCCAAAGGATGGACGTATGTTATCTGTTTATTTCAAACTTAAACATAGAATAATACTAATAATGATTGTTTTTTAAAAATCTTAAAAAATTAGGAAGTGATGCTGACACTCTCATAATTGGATTAGTTCACTATTATGAGCTCTATTGAGTGTCAGTTCAATATATCTCAGACTCCAAAGACCTACCTTTATGTTACAGTAGTTGCCTGAGGAGGACTTCTCTTTAGGATATGAATATAAACATTGATGTCCTCTTGTCAAAAACAATATGCATCTTTAATGAAGAAATTGGCTGCATTTATGTTGCGATAAGCGCAAAACCACATCTTCCAGATTACAGTGTTTGTTAGAATATTAGTGCCTCACAGAACCTGTACAGTATGTGTCAAATATAAAATTAAATAACTTGTATTATTTGTGAAAAACATGTTAACTCCTCACTAACTACTCAAGCGTTACCTTGTCACCCCGCAGGAACTACTAGTGATGTGGTCCATTATTTTAAAGTGAAAAACATGTTAACTCCTCACTAACTACTCAAGCGTTACCTTGTCATCCCGCAGGAACTACTAGTGATGTGGTCCATTATTTTAAAGTGAAAAACATGTTAACTCCTCACTAACTACTCAAGCGTTACCTTGTCATCCCGCAGGAACTACTAGTGATGTGGCCCATTATTCTAAAGTGAAAAACATGATAACTCCTCACTTACAACTCAACTCAACTAAAAATTGTTCACTTTTTAGACATGTTACTTTTGTGATTAGTAATTAATTGGTTATTATTTCTTAGTTCACAAGTAGTTCTCAATAAGGATATATTTCTTTAGTAATAATCAAATACCAAGGAACTACCTTTGTACTAAATGACCTATTACTTACTCCTTAGTTAATATTGCTTCCATATTAGTTAATAGTATTAAGTTCGGTGTTAATGCAGTACTACCTATTACTTCCTGCATAGCTACTTGTTAACTACGGACCATTATTCTAAAGTGTTACCAGTCAGTTTATAAGAAAATATAGAAGAATATTTAGATTTCAAGAAATATACTTTATAATTTAAAATATAATATAAGCTAAAACTATAATATAAATAATGTCAACTCATGTCTCAACTTTCACAGCTAAGTTAACTAGCGACATCGCTAGCTTAATTTAGTCTGACTGACTCCGGTGGCCAACTAACGTTACGATTAATTATATAATGACCAAATTCAACCAGAAACAAATGTTTCTGTGTCTTGCTTGTGAAAGGTAATTCCCCGAGACCTGTTTTCAATTGTGCGGTGATTTGTACAGCCCCAAGCAGCACACGAAGCAGGCATTTTTCTCAATTCCCGTTATGAGAGCTATGGGAAAGTTGGCGGCATCCTCAATATGGCAGCACCGTTGACGTACGATCCAGAGGCCAATAGAGCGTCTATGTATTTATTACGTCTATGTATGTACCAACCCAGCATGCGTTCAGAATGCACAGAAGAGCTTGCTAGTAGCCTATACACTGAGTTTCGATACATTTTTGTGACATGCTCCACAAGCTTCACGCAAAGAAATCCGGGACGACAGAAAGCGGCATCCTGTTTGGTTTCTTTATTTTACAAAATCACAATGATTTGTTTAAAAATAGACCCTTTAGAGTTTCAAATGTCTTACTCGTATCTGTATGACTATAAATGATGTTGATAATGATAATGATTATGGGTAATGATAATTTAAGTTTTAATGAGACAAAATCATTTGGCATTGTGCCGATTTGTGTCGTGATTCGTGGAAGTCTTCAATCCAGTGATGAAATGTGTGTGTCCTGGGAAGCCTGAGGTGCCGCTTCACTTATGGAACGGTGAAGTAGGCAGATGTAGATGCCACTTTTTCTCCTTCTCGCTCATCTTTCTGTGATTTCTTAAAAAGTGTAATATTGAACTTTGGAATCTGGGAGAAAAACTTAAAATGATGGAGGAGGCCACATACAGTATGCCACAGAAGCCTTCTCTCTGGACTGGTCTGCATCTGTGTATGTTACCTTGTGTGAGAGAGTGTGTGTGTTCACTGATATCTCTGGGAAAACGCTCTTGCCATGGCCGGATCTCTCCTCACAGATGCGGCTGCCTCTCGGACTCTGGGATGGAGGGGCTTTGTGGTAATTGTGGTGATTCTTGTAAACAGGCATACGGGTATAGACTTCTTCCTCTCCTGCAGTTGACTTCCTTCCCTGCCAGGGCCCTTTGCACGACAGAGTCACAGTCGCCTGTCTGGTTTACTTTCTTCAGACTTTTCCCACTGTAGACATGGCGCCACTGTTTGATATCTTGCTGCAGTCTGACCAAGGACTAGACTGTTTGAACAAGGACTGTGCTGTCCTTTTTTTAGTTCAAAATAAATAACAGAAGTGGCGTAACAACAGGTTATTATGTCACAATTGCAAAGCGTTAATTTTTCCAGAGTTGGAACCGCTTTATCTAGACTTGTATATAATGCATTGCTCTAAGTTTGTGGACCATGCGGAACTGAATTGGGGATGACTATTATATTGCAATTTAATTCATGAATTTAAAGTTTGTGGATGATTGATGGATGAATGGATGTGGTGCACATTCTTGATCTTACAGCACATCATTTATCATTGCCTGTCTTTCCAAAGAAAAATGGTTGGATCTTCATAATCTTTTATCAAAACGTAATAAAATGTTCCGTGTGTGAAATAACTTCCTTTTTCGGCTGACATCATGAATTCCTTCGACTTTTTCAACCCCTCCCCTCCAAATTTGGCACCATTCTGATACATAACACCCGTTTTCAGCACATTTTTATAGTTCATGATCAATCTGATGTATTTCATGTTGACTGAAAGCTCAGGATATTATTTTGTTTAAAAATGAGGCTTTAGATGCTACGCATGCTTCTGTCAAACTTCTAATTAATTTTCATATGAGCGTGATGATGAAGCATGGCTCTGCGTGAACTGGGCCTGACTGGCTGCGCTGGCATGCAGCTCTGCAGCGCTGTAAAAAAAATGCGCTGATCATAGAGTGTTTCATTAATTTAACGACCCCTCTTGCTACACTGAGGGAGCGCTTCCAAAACCCCAGCTCTCCTGCATGGAGTATCGCATGACAGAAGCAGGCTCTGGGACGCCTATCTAAGGCAGTCAAGGTTGGTTTCGTGGGAAATCGCTTTCCCATGCAGTGCCATGTGAGTGCAGTGGCTTTACCAAAACAAACAGTCCAGCCCAGAGATAAACCTAGCGGGATTGATACTGGCTCAGAGGACAGTGGGTCAGGGAGGATCATTTTTCCATATAGGAAGCAAGTATATAATATTTGAGATAGCGAAGTGAGGAAACTCTGTCTTGGGTGACAGCATTAGAATGTGCAGCATGCGCTTCCGGGGCTGACAGGCAGTGGCAGATGGAGCAATAGAACGGGGCAACACCTGCCCTCTTGCCTCATCAACACAAACTAATGTTAGTCCCCCTTCCCGGAATCCCCTGAAATCGCTTCTTCCCGGTCCACAGATGCAGCCCTGATGGTTGTGCACATTAACCTATGCAGCAGGTCAGAATTCACTCTCTGCTGCCCAGTCACGAACTATGGAGTCCCTAATGGGATATGGTCGATAAAAATGGGTGAAAATAAATATATTTCTATGGTTTTGCTCACAAAACATTTGTTCTCTCGCAAAACTATTGCGTTCCACCTAAACTTTGCGTTCCCTCACAAAAGCACTGAAATAGGTGATAGCTTTCGCAAAAAGTTTGCCTTCGCTCGCAAATGCATTTCACAGAGAAAATTTGTGTTCCTGTGCAAAACATTGCGTTCCACCAAGAAACTTTGCGTTCGCTCGCAACAGCACTGGAATATAGATGTTTTCCCTCCCACATCATGTTATTTGCAACAAAAGTTTTCAATGTTTTGCCAACGCAAAAGTTATATACATTATAAATATATTGATAAATATAAAATTCCCCAGCATTTTTTTTAAACCATTACCATGTTCCTTTAGAGGCTCTGTGACAAATGGTGTTGCTGCATTAACTATTTCCCCGCTAGAATTTTTTTTTTTTAAGTTGCCATTCAGCGCCAGGATTTTTGTTAATGTTCACAAAATTTTCATGCCCCCCAGAATATTTTTGGAATTAATTTATAAACATTCGATACATCAAATAAAAGAACATGAAATTTTTTGAACATGAAAAAAATAAATAATAATCACCCCCAAAGTGTATAGCTTGTATAGCTCTTCATGGGTTTGACACTTAATTTGGTAACGTTAGGCAGTTCTGATTTAAAGTGTCTCTATTATGCTATTTTAAAGGTTCTTAAACAACAAGTTTACATGCATCACAAAAAGGTAAAAAAACACTTTCATTTTCTCATAATATACGTTGCACATCACCACATATTTAAATGATTCTCAAACGACTCGTCAGATGAATCAATCTCTCTAAATCCCTGCTTTCCACGAGCTACTCTGCTCTGATTGGTCAATCGCTTACAGTGCTTGTCGGAAGCTAAATGCCCATTACTATAACGGAATTTCAGCTCAGGAGGCTTCCTCAGTCCTCAGCGATTCTACACACTGTAAAGACAGTAAGGATAACGTAGATTTTACCGCGTATCGATTACGGTGCACATGGGGGAACTGTATCAATAACGATGCATACGTTGGCTGAGCACCAACGTGAATTGCTGATGTAACATTTGATTTTGCAAAACAAATCTTGCTCCATCCTTTATCTTTACTCAAAGTAGTAAGAACAACAGACAATCTGCATTATTGACACAGATTTAGGTAATAGTGCCCCACAGCTGATTTGCAAAACTATTTCAGTAAGACAGTAATAACGCGAGTTAGCCGGTTTGCCGGAAACTTACAACTAAAAAGACAAAACTACGTATTTTGAACACCCGGTAGAAAATATATACATCAATAATTATTCATACTTACAGGTTGTGATGAGCAAGCTGGTCCAAATAAACTGGGTACTGACCCATCTTTCAAGAGCAAGCGCTTTGCGAATCCCGCGTTGAACTCTGAGATATAAGAAGCAGTCGTCAGTAAAATGACGTGTTTGAGGGAGGGTTGTTGGTCGTGCATGGCAGACAACGTACAAAATAGTTGTGTATTATAAAAATGTCTTAGTGATGTAGAACTGTAACGCAGTGGGATTCGAATTACAAACGACTTTAGGCGGTTCAGAGTTGATTTATTTATTGTGCACCTTCGTCTTTACAACTTTGTAGTGCGTTTACATTCACAGACAGCAATATTACACACTGCATGAAAGGGAATATTCGAAAAAACAGAATAGGGGCACTTTAAATTCTGTTGAATGTTTGATGATCATGTTAGCTTAATTGTGCGTAAGAAATCTTCTATCAGCTCCTGGTATAAGTAAATCTTTTTCTTCACTTATTTTGGGATTCAGAGCTAAACTCTTTCAGAAGATGTGTAATAGCGCCCCCTACCATATAACAGTGAAAACATGGAAAGGCGGAAAAACTTGCATTTGTGTCACAAATGATGGAAAATTAATGCCGGAGAAAGAGTTAATACTGACACTACAAATCCAAACTCTGGCATGGACAGGCCTGCTGGTGCCAAGGGCTTGTCAATAAGTCTCCGCTGACCTATTGATGCAGTGAGCCAGCATGTGGACTGCTGGGGTGGAAGTGGATGACTGTGGTATAGTCAGCGGTCTAGATGCTGGATGTCAATGCAGGACTGTGTTTCCTCTGGCTGGGCAGCAGGTTACTGTGGGCTGAGTAAGAGAGCGGTCAAGGACAGGGGAACTCAGCGGCCCAGAGAGACAGAGAGAGAGTCACGTAGTGGTTTAGAGAGGTGGGGGTTTGGGGTCAGCGAGGTGTGATTAATGGTAGTACTGTGTTCTGTTGTCCTCTGCTTAAGCTCACCTGCCCCTTGACCTTGACCTTAGCCATCTCACCCCTGACTGAGCAAAGGCACGTGACACTGACTCTCACGGAGTGCTGCCACTCACAGCTCTGGGCCTCTGCAGAACTTTGACCTTTGACCTTCACCACTCTGACATGACACCCATTTATTAAATTATATGATATTATATTATTTTGTTACATTAATAATTAATGTAATTCATACATCAATGTAATTCTTTACATTTATATTAATTTAGTTTAAGGTATATTATATTTAATTTTACATTTGTATATTTTATATTCTATTGTATAATTTGATATACTATTTTATAAAAAATATATTTTGTTACATTATTTGATACATTATTTTATTTTCATAATTTTTATATCTATTTTTGCAATAAATAAAATCATCCATCCATCCATTTTTATATTTGCTAAAAAAAATCCATCCACCCATCCACCCATCCACCCATCCATCCATCCATCCATCCATCCATCCATCCATCCATCCATCCATCCATCCATCTCTTTGCTATTAGAAATGTAAAAACACCAGTTGAAGTGCAGTTAAATAACACAGGAACCATGTGTTGTAAGATACTTTCTAGGCATACATTTCAATTGCTAGACAAGGTTCATTTGCTTTTATATGTCAAATATATTTAATCCCTTTGGGGGGAAAAATCATTATTGATTTTCTTCCTCCAGGAATTTAAATTGTGAACAGATTCTGCGTTTTGCGCAGCGAGAATGACCCAATATCTGGAATCAGCTCCAGGAAATAAACTACATACAATCAGAACACCCATAATTAAAAGTATTACTCACGTTGAAGCATGCAATGAAGTATCAACACACCAGCTCTCTACAGCAAACCATACTGGCTGCTGTGGAGGCCAAGTCGGAAGTCTTCCAGGGGTCTTGTTCGTGTGTGTGTGTTTGTGTGTTCCCACAGATGAGCGTGAATCCATTTCTTTGTGTTTGTGGATTTGTGGGTTTGATTATCAATGCCGGCTAGTCTAAGAATGTGTATATATGTGTTATCAGGCAGGCATTTGTTTCAGCTGGCCTTGGGGCTGTACCATCTGCGAATGCCAACGGCTTTGCTGTGTTCCACCAACCTCGACTTGATTCTTGGCTGACCCCAGATTACTGGGGCTCACTTTTATGAATCTGACATGAGCAGCCATTCAAACTCAGGGTGCAGGAACGTGAGCATGCAAAAGGTTATGTGAGGTAACACTTCTGACCTTCTCATAAACACAAACATGTCCAGTCTTGCTTTCCTGGAGAGGGGGGACCTCAAACCTTGTCATGTACTTTGCCAAAAAACCACAAGCTTCCTTTCCATTTGCATATTTTGTATGGCAGAGAGGCCTTTTTGAATGAAGTCCAATGTGTCTCTGTCTATCTTGTTTTTCCACATTTCGATATTTACTTAATAGCTAAATGTTCAGTCATTATAGGTTGTCTGGCAAAAGAACAAATCATGATGTGAAATATATAGGGCATTTCTAAGTTGTGATGTAATTATTGGCATATGTAAGGATTGACTTCATCCAATTATGCTTACTTTACATACACTACCAATCAAAGGTTTGTGTATATGAATATGAATAATTCTATTTAGCAAGGATGCATTACATTGATCAAAAGTGAAAATACTTTTACATTTCTATTTTTACAGATTAAATTTCAAACAATTGCTGTTCTTTTAAACGTTCTGTTCATCAAAGAATCCTGAACAAATTGTACATGGTGTCATGGTTTCCACACAAATATTAAGCAGCACAACTGTTTTCAACATTGATAACAATAAGAAATGTTTCTAGAATGATTTCTGAAGGATCACATTGAAAACTGGATTACATTTCTATTTTTACAGATTAAATTTCAAACAATTGCTGTTCTTTTAAACGTTCTGTTCATCAAAGAATCCTGAACAAATTGTACATGGTGTCATGGTTTCCACACAAATATTAAGCAGCACAACTGTTTTCAACATTGATAACAATAAGAAATGTTTCTAGAATGATTTCTGAAGGATCACATTGAAAACTGGAATAATGATGCTGAACATTCAGCTTTGCATCACAGGAATAAATTACATTTTAAAATATACTGTATTCTGACTGAACTGTAATTTGATTCAAGTAAATTTAGCCTCAATGAGCATGAGAGATTTTGTTTTAAAAAAACATTAAAAAAATCATACTCACTCGTATCTCCAATAACCAAACCACAATTTGAAGTGATAAATACTGATTATGTTCCAAAGGCTTAGTTCTCCCAGTTTTTCCCCATCAGGTGTGTATTAATGGTAATTAGGAACTATATTTATGGAAGAGCAAAGTTTCCACGGCTTTCTAATCTGTAGACATTTGTTTGCAATTATGATGAGAAAGACTGGCCTCATTATTTCTTCCAGAATACATAATTTCTCATTTGCAAGAGAGTTCATATTTTTTCTTATTATCCAGTATGCCAAACACATATGAGCGACCGTGGAAATTATGAATCATTTTCCATATCGATTTGACAGTCTATATATACTAGATCACCCATATGCACATGAGCCCATGTAGCTAAAACAGCCTGCTTTCTCCAGGAATGAAAAAAAAAAAACGTCCATGGACACTTGATAGCTTATGGTAGCTGCACATGAGAATCCTACACCATATGTGTTGGGTGACGTGATGCGGCTTATGACACCGGGCCGTTTGGCTGTAATCAGTTAATACTCAATGGCATTCCATTCTCCAGTGGTCACTGCAGAGAAGCCCACCAGCCCACTGTCAAGCAGATGTTCTTTTCTTATGGCCCGTCTGACCGCCGTGTGTGTTTCATGGCAGGGTGGGTGAGGTTTTCTCATGCGTGGGGCATGTGTGTGTTTGTAGACTAGTCTGAAATGGGGCAGAAATAGTGTTAAAGAGGTGCTAAATAGCAGAAGAGAACATAAAGATGGATGTTCTGGAGAATCATGACCATAGGACATAGGTTTGGGTGTAAAAGTTATTGGTTTGGTCTAAACTGATAAAAGATTGACTGCAAACTGCATACTTGTGAACCGCAACTGTAGTCAGCTTTATTTTTGGGCAATAATTGGACAAAATGCCTTGGCTAGAAAACTTTAGCTGTAAATCTTGAATTAAGCATTAAGTCAAATTTAAACTTAATATGTATGCAGCATATCTACTAATCATAGTGAGTGGAGACTTGGAAACAATAGTATTTTTTCTTCTTTTTTTTTTACCCCCAATATTTTCCCTTGTACCAATTCAAGTTGTCATTATTCAATCTGCATCAAACAAACTTCAAAGTGGGAAAAACGGACTGGATTACCCTGGAACAGATGCCTCACCACAAATCCAGTTTCAGCTGAAAGTTTAAATTTGTGTGTTAAATGTTAAAATAACATGCTGCTAAATAACATTTTGATGGTCCCCGAACAGACATTCTATTGACTATAGGTAACTTTGCAACTATGTCAATTTACTCTACTTACCCGAGCCCTAACACCTAACCCTAACAGTCTACTAATACTCTGAGAGTTAGTTGACATGTATTTAGTTAGACCATCAGAAGTAGACCATCAAAATGAAGTGTAACCCTATTTTGTTTTCATCCGATAGACAAAATATGCTTAAACTATTTTCTAGCACAATTTATTCAACATATATCTTTTTTTTATCCCACAGTTCCGATTGGACTACATAAAAACTCATCTACCAGAATAACTACTCATGTCTATTTGAGGTCAGTGCAGCCACATCATTTAATAGACATAAAACACTTCTGTGTCATAGTTACTGTCATACTTCCAGTTCACATCCCAGAATGCGTTTCTTCAAAAAGTTGCATTACTTACGATTTAGAAATGCAATTTGTAGGCAATGTCAATGCATGCTAAATCATTTCAGCACATGCAATGGGCGTATTGTGGTCTGGCTGTTGCACACTGAGGTATTTATAGCTCAACTTCGTGTGGTTGGTGGACCAAGACGGGCCTAGCCATCATCCAGATAAAGAGACATGAAATATGAAGTATCTCTAATGCAAAACATGCAATTAGCAGCCCAAGTGCTGTATTTCTGGTCTACGATTTTAAGAATTGCTTGTGTTGATGCCTTGAAGATTCATGAGTGGACTGCATGAAATAATATGCAGGGTTCATTCAAAGGGCCTCAGAGTGTTTATTAATCCACATCTGGGCTTGTCATCAAGGCAGCATCAGAATAACAAGGTTAGCAAAAGGGAACAATACATCTATGGTGTTTTTATGATTGTCTTTTTTTTTGAGAGAGAGAGAGAGAGTGCGAGGTTCTGAGACTGACAACAGGGATTGTTTGGGTCTAATAGTAATTCTTAGATTAATTGCTCAATGGATTTTGAAAACATGGCCTGTGAATTTTGTCACACTAAAAAAAAGTTTGAAATCAGATTAATGCGCCATCAACCTTGATAGGTCAATAGAGTTATGAAATCAGCTGCATACCACAGGACAGCAGATTTCAGGTTATCTTCATAACCATTGCTTGATTCATTACCGTGACTGATCTTCAAATGTCTGGCTTGCCGTGCAGTAGCCCGAACGGGCCTCATGTGCATCTGTTGTTTTCCTCCTTTATTCATTTGTGTTATGAACTGCCTGGAGTCACATGAAAACAGAACAGAACCCGGGGTCCTCGACACTTGGATTCTGTTCAAGACCAGTAAGTATTTTCAAAAGAGAAGTCCAGAGGAAATGACTTCGTTGTTGAGAGAATAAAAGAAACTGTCTACCCAGGGCATGTGTTGTTAATCCAGCCTGGTCAGGCCTAGAGAGTTATTCATGTGAACCGCACCACTGAAGGGCTATTGATAGGAAAATCCCATAATTAAAGCTGCAGCATGGTGGTTGCTGTAAAGTGCTAAGTGTATAATTACTGCTGGTTGACAGTCTTTACTACATTTAGCAGTTCAAAAAAAAAAGCAAAAAAAAAAAAAAAGACATGCAAATGTTGATATTCATTTTTGTCTCATGTTCACTAGGGTTGCATTTATTTGATTAAAAGGACAGTAAAACCGGTAATATTGTGAAATATTAATGCAATTTAAAATAACAGTTTTTTTATTGAAATCTATTTTAAAATGCTGAATTTGAATCATTACGCCAGTCTTCAGTCACATGATCCTTCAGAAATCATTCTAATATGCTGATTTGCTGCTCAAGAAACATTTATTATTATTATTTTTATCAATGTTGAAAACAGTTGTGCTGCTTAATTTTTTTTGTGGAATTTGTGATACAATTTAGTTTTCAAGATTCTATGGTGTAGAAAGTTTAAATATAAATCTCTTGTAAAATTATTAATCTATTTACTGTCACTTTTGATTTAAATTTCATTCATTCTAATATATAGTTGTAAACTTAATGACCCCAAACTTTTGAACATTGTGTTTACAGTAGCTTAAAGGTGCAGTATGTAAGAATGAAAACTAGTGGTCCAAATAGTGGGACTGCATCCGTTTTCAAAATATCAGAGATCGTTGTTTCTCCCGCCTCCTGCAAATGGAGGGCGCTCACACGGGTTGCCAGTTTGAGCACACGCAACAAAAATGAGTGCAATGAAAAAAAGAAAATTGGCAAATTGGCAACGTGCAGTATCACAGACAAAACCAATAACAAACATTCCAGCATGGAAACGCACAAGTAAAATAACTGGCTGAAGAAGTGTTTTTCAGAGAAACGAGTATGTTTCCTCAACATATGCAAACATATTATGGTATTTTTATGCTTTAGTAGAGTGAAAAAGTTACATACAACACCTTTAAGTGTTCGGGTCAGATCAAGTCACCTATTTCTATAGTGCTTTATACAATACAGATTGTTTCAAAGCAGCTTTACAGTGCCAGAAGTCAGTTCAGTGTTGTTCCCTTGTTCAATTCAGTTCCCTTGTAAAGGTCATCAATTATTAAATGAGTTAATTTCATCTATAAAGCAGTTCTGCAAAGAATTATGTCATCGTCCAACTCATTTCAGTCAGATCAATAATATTGTTTGAATATCAAGTGTCCCCAACTAAGCAAGCCATAGGCGACAGTGGCAAGAAACCCAAACTCCATCAGGTGATAGAAAAAAACAAACATTGGGAGCAACAAGGCTCAGTCGTGGGGCCAGTTCTCCTCTGGCCAACGAACGAACATGTTGTCATTATGATTCATGCTGCTTCACAAGTCAGAATTGAGATTGGGATCGGTAGCATTCAAATATTTCCTTTTGCTTGATGATCGGATTCACCACGCCGGTACGAAGCCAAAGCTGGCCACAGGGTCTGGTTCTTGTGATCTGAGTGTCCCAGTGTTCTGAGTATTTTGGTCGTTGGGTATTCTTGCATTTGGAAATTCAGTGTAAATCTAAATGCAAAAATCCAATTGCTTGGACAAGAAACTGCATACAGCTCCACAACAGGCCTCATGGTTTGAGGTTTCATTCATGTCCGTAGCACAAACAGTGTGGGACGAGTTAGCAGTCAAAGTTCAGTCCTTATATAATTAATAGTCTTAACCAAAGGGGTCTAAGTTGGGACACCATCCAAAAATCCAAAAATTCTTGTGGGGAAATATTATGTTTCCGTCATGTAGCCACTTAGTCAGAAAATAAAGCGTAATATAATAACATGCTGGAAAGCGTCCCTTTGATCAAGTACTTATGAATTGGGACTTTCATCCCCTATTGTATCAATAAAACACATAAGTTGTGACTTAAGCATGCCATTGAAGTTGCATAACCATAAATATGTCTATGCTGATCAAATTTATGCATGACTCACCATTCTGGATTCTCAGAACAGAGGTCTTGTTAAAGTCCTCAGGAATTCATCAGGGACCAAATCTCCGTTTTCTAGTAGGAGCAGTCGATGAATTCTGGACGGGTAAAGGTCTTATTACCTCAGAGACCCGGAGCAGGATGGATTTGAGCTTTGACAGATAACTCTTCCCACAGCATAGGTGTGGGCCTCAGACTGTTAACAAGAGCTCAGGACCCTGGACACTCAAACCTGTCACATTTGGATCCAGCAGCATCGAACCTCTGCCAATTTTCATTCGGCTTCTCAGGCAGTAGAGAAGAGGGAGACTGACCCCGGGTCTGATCCCTCCATCTCACATCATGACCTCAACACCGCCCCATAGAGAGACTGATCCTGGACGTCTGCAGTTAGAAAGGCCTTTTGGTGATGCGCAGCTGATCTTATCTGATATCGGTTCCCAGAAATCCTTTGTTTTTTCCCCTATCTTCCTGCAACTCTTCTGCACTGAGCACATGTTAGCATCTGCTTGTTTTAGGTGATGACCAAATGACCTTCCATTCAACTCGCTGTTTGATGCATTTTGAAAACAAAATACATTTAAAATTTCCAGTTCCATTTGTGGTAAGGTCTCATTTGTTAAAGGTTAAAATCAAGCTGAAAATGTTTATGCTGTATGTCTACTGTATGTAGTGTTTTTAATATGCTTTAAAGGGACTGCACTGTTTTATCGTTTCATAATGTTTTCTGTTGAACCCGGGTCACTTTACCCGTGTATTTTCTGGAATCTCTTTGTGAAAGGGCCTATAGTTAGTTCATGTTGACTAATGTAGTTAACTAATGTCAACAAATGAAACATTATTGTAAAGCATTGCTGTTCAAATCTGGAAAGATGGCAAAGACATATGTAACTGAAAAACCAAAATATATGATAATATGACTTGTTTTCAGATAATATATCTTAAATGTTCTAATGCCTCATTGGGAAGTGTTTTTAGAAACAACATCAGTATATGTTTCAGTAAAACAAGAAAAAACATACTTGACTAAAAATAAATAAATAAAAAATAAATGGCAGCGTATTTATCTTTTTTAAGATAACTCTCAGAACGCTCAACTCTGACTCTCAGCTGATCCACGTCTAGGAATACGACACCTATTACTGTATACATATAGTATAAGCTCTTCAGTATAATCATCAGCTGTCGCGTTCCTCAGGAGTGAATTACCCTCCTCCCTCCCCAGCTCCTCCTCTCGTCAGTATGCCATTTTGATTCCCCTTGAATCCGAATAAATTCTCGAATTATGTTGTACTTTAAAATCTTGAATTTATGATATCTGCATACATTCATGTTGGTTCTGTTCTGTTTACCCTAAGGTTTTTTTTTCCTGCTCTCCCTGCTCTAATACATGCTAGGCTGCATGGATGTGCAGGAAGTTCTTGTCCAGAACAAAACCATACCGCCAATCTTAACTGTATGCTAATTGTCAATAGTATTTGACGATAGTGGTCCAGACAGAAATTCTGTTTTGTTTGATGTACTAGAAATGCATGAGCAGAACTATATATTCAGCTTTGTATTTGCATTTTACTAATTCAAAAAATATTCCCCAATACAAATAGCCTAATATATAAATATAACAATAAAAAAACAATATAAAAATATATCAATCTGACTTTTAGCATAGCCACTGTCACAAGTTCAATTACTCATTAAATTAGTGAATTAAAGTACTCTGGAATCTAAAATAATTTGCATTCATTTTATGCCATTGCATTTCTATATTATATTTAAATTATATTCTTGTTTTGTATTTATGTCTGTAAAATAATTAGTATCAACATACATGACAACTACAATATTTTAAGATGTCAAAATCATAATCATAATAAATTGTACAACTTGGCTTGTACAAAAACATTAAATATGAATGCCATTTTATACAGATTATTCTGTTAAATTATGAATTCAATTCTGACTTCATGCCTTAAGTCAAGCGCATGACTATCAAGACTAAAGCTGAAATGTTATGGTGAAGTGTCATAATCAGGCAGTTTGTACTGTACATGGGCTTTTTCTCCATCACTATGCTGATTGTGGGTTGTTAGACCACTGGCTTCCTGTGATCATAAAGCTCACAGCCATTATGGAAATTCCATTGAGCTCTTTTATGTGTGGTATCTGAGGGCTCACAGTGGGACCTGATGTAACATAGTTATCTAGTGCGGGAAATGTGTTTCTATCTCACAATCACAATGCCTGGGTTTATTTCAACATGGAGGTCCACAATCTACAGTGTGATCAAATTTCCTTGCAAGTAAACTGGTGTCTCTGTGGTCACTGTCCATTGTTTTGCTTGGAATGGAAAACATTGTCATCAAAGCTGGCAGCTGCTGGTCGTACGTAATCGCTCGGCTATATGAGGTGTAGAGTGTGTAGTTTTTCAGTTGCTTTTAAATCTGTAATTGGATTAATTTGAACATCAAGGCAACCAGTGTCACAGATTGAAGGCGCCAGCATTGACTGTGGGAATTTTGCTGTGGGTATTCGTTTTTAGTCTGGTTTTCCAGGAACATACATATTTTAGAAGCACGATTGTATGACATTTTAGAAAATAGGAAAATTTTTCTTGTATAAAACCTCACTAAATTTTGTGAGCATAAACTTAATTTAAGATATGTTCTCTAAAAGCAAGTCTTAATTTTGCATGCAATTTTCTTTTTCCAAGACAATATAAATGTACAAAATACGTACAAATGTTTATGAATGTGTTGAAGTTTTATTTATAATAAACAAGACTAATTAAATGTTTAACGCCATCACATTTGTTTAATGAAGTTAACAAATTTTCTTAATTTGACATTACAAATCACAACAGAACAGAATGAAACAATTATAAAGACAGATCAGTAACTATTGCAACAACAAATCAGTAAGTTATTCAAAAGTAATGTTATACCATAACATTGATAGTGTTTCGCTTATATTTCATACTTGTTTAGCTTTGATAATTAAAATCAGCCATACAAAGAGTGCTAATGACTTCTATTAGTTCCATCTGGAGTTCATTCATCAATAAATGTGTCATTAAAAAAGTTCTCAGACAAGTTTCGGCATAATATACTGACTAATGAGAGTCTCGCTATGGGATTGTATGATTATTGACCCTGCACCTGTGACGTTTAAAAGGGTTTGTATTTTAAATGATGTGGGGATTTAAAAATACAAAGTATGCACACACTTTATGCATGAATACAAATGGGATCAACCTTAATATGCCATGTATAAGAGGTCCTATTATGTATTTTTAACTTTATTTAGTGTGTAATGTTGCTGTTTGAGCATGAAAAAGGTCTGGGAAAAAAGGTTACAAAGCACAAAGTCACTCTAAAGGAAATTATTTATATCAGTAAGCATATTTTCTGAACTCCCTGAAATGCCTCAATTGTAAAGCCCTTTCACGCGGCGCGTTGATCTCGGGAAATTGCCAGAACGCAAACACGACCTGGGATTGATGCCGGGATCGATGTCGGGTTGGGGACCAGGGGCCTCATTTATAAACGTTGCGTACGCACAAAAGAAGGCGTACGCCGCTCTCTACGCAATAATTGGTATTTATAAAAAGCAAACTTGACGGGAAAATGTGCGGTCCTACACGCAAGCTCTGACCCAGGCGTACGCACAAAAACGGGTGAAATGAGAAATGGCGACACCGTCGGCAGATGGAAGAAACACGTGAAAGTGTGTGAAACTGTAGACCGTTGTGTAAAAGAAATGGCAATACTGCCTCTCATAAATAGACTTCACAAACCAAGTCTTACAATTAACAGCCTACACGAACACCCGTTTGATCGATCTGCAGTGTAAAACAAAAAAATCAAACGAAGATTTCAACAGAAATGCAAATTAACACATATTTGCAAAAAGAAAAGTGAAATATGTTCTGCAATAATATTGCCATGTTATGCAATTCATCCTCATAACACATCTGTTGCTTGTCAGATGCAATCAAATGGATGGTAATAAAATGCCATGATGCCATCACAATGCGTAATGGAGCGCTAGACGCTTTTTTGCATCGACTTTGATGTCCGACCATTTCTTCTTTATTTCGGCCACGGTCCGAGGTTGTGAGGCTGCAGCATTAACGGCGTCTGCAACCTTTTGCCACTCAAGTGCCTTTTTGGCATTAGTAATGCCCACACTGTGCCCTGTAAAATGTAAAACAACATTTTACTCCTCTCTTCCACCTCGCCAACGATCATTTCTACTTCACATTGAGTGAAGTTAAGTTTATTGGTTTTCCTCTCTGTTTTTGCCATGATTTCGCAATCGATGAATATTAACTTGTGGGCGTTTCACGGACTATTTATGGGCAACTATGGGCGTTACATGAAGCCGCAAAAGCTGCGCTACATTTAGAATTGATTGTGATTTATTAAGGGAAAACTGCGTAGGACGTGCGTGCGCACGGTTTTATAAATCCGAATATTTCTGTGCGTACGCACGTCCTATGTTTCATCCGTACGCCACTTCTGACGCAAATCCTACGCAAAGTTTTATAAATGAGGCCCCTGGTTACATTGCCGGGATCAATCCCGGAACACGCGCTGTGTGAACAAAAGCCGTAATCAATGGCGTGTCTTAATGATGACGCTGAACCCGGGAACGTTCCCCAGCTAGTGAAACGGTACGTAATGCGCTAGTTTATGATCGAATCAGAGAAAAAAATGCACAAGCGTGGTTCTCATAAGCAAACTTAAGACGCTGCTGAGACATTACATGTCACATTGATGTCACGTGTCTTTAGGGGATTTTTACGGGTTGTGTGTGAACGCACTCTCTGATTCCGGAAAATCACTGGCAGTGAGAATGAACCGAAATTAAACGAACCTGGGTCAAATCCCGGGTCACTTTATCTGTGTATTTTCCAGAATCTCTGTGTGGAAGGGACTTAATTTTGACTTTTCCTTCAAAGTGGAACTTTGATGCTGTGTCATGCCGTTAACACAACGGGAACACTCCTGCTTAAGCCAGTGTATGAAGCACATGCCTAAACACGCCAATCTGATTGGCCGAACATATGGACGTGGTGACGTAGTGTAGCTTGTCATCCAGACCTAAAATTAGTGACTCTGTTCTGGCCAACCCGAGTCTGGTTCTCAGATCTGGTGTATCTCCTTGGAGCTTCCCCTTCGGATGGACTTTCCATCTCAAGACTTTCTATCTTACATCGTTCAAAGAGTAGAAGAAGTGCAGGTCCTGTCAGTAAGCCTCCTCCTGCTTAAACTGGGTACGGTCAAAGCTATTCTGCATCGGTTACAGATGCTATCGCTCTGTCCTATGAGGTGAGCAAAATAGCATTTCCTCTAAGAGTCAGGGTCCACTCCACTATGAGAGTGTTATTTTCCAAGGCTCTGTTAAGGGTGCACACCTGTGCGTCTTCTTCAGACAATTAGTCAGTGAAATGTGACCCAATTCCAATTTTTTGCTCATATGTGACACAGATCTGATGTGTTCCATGACCTTGTAAACAGGAAAAAAACGCATGCATTCGGATATTTCGAGATCGGTTTCATATCTGAAAATAAATCAGATATGTGCCAAAGCAGCTTTTCAGAGATGGTCCTCACTGCAGAACATGAAATCCACGGGGAGGAGTCGGATCCAGATCCAACTCCTCCCACCTTACATAGGCCTAAACCTACCCAGCTCCACCCCCTGATCCCTAAACACACCCCTAAACCTACCCAGCTCCACCCCCTGATCCCTAAACCCACCCCTAAACCTACCCAACTCCACCCCTTAACCTGGATCCGACTCCGCCCCCTGGATCTCGTGTACTGCAATGAGGTGCTACTGACTTTTCATGTAAACAGCCAGATTGGATTTTCGGAGGCATTAGGCTACGTCTCCGCGGTTTAATGACCCCGATGCGCATCTGCAAAGGGATGGATGGCAAACATTGACACAATATATCAAAGGTTGGCTTGCTCATCCTAAAATTTTTGAGCCACCAGTCCTGAGATCTCTCTCGCACACAATAACTAAAGCATATGTGCAGGCTGCAATGATGGCCCTTTTCGTCCTCCACTGCCTCAAAATCATGGTGATGTTTGGCTAACTTTGCATATATCGCAAAGCTAACATCAAGCATGTTTCGCATCAGTCCATCTGTGCAAGAACCCCCTTTAAGCATGGCCGATGTTTCAGATAGTATATCAAGTGTAAAGACATGAATCGGATATGGGTCACAATTGAAAGAACGTGTAAACAGACGGTAAAAAGATATAGGCAACAAATCAGAATTGGGCATCAAGACCTGCAGTGTAAACGAAGCCTTAGAATCTGATTATGTGCACTTCAGGCATCTTGGTGACACGCTACATTGCTACGCCCATAGGTTCGGGCCAATTAGATTGCCGTGTTTAGACACATGCTTCAAACACTGCCTCACACAGGAGCGATCCCATAGCATCAACACCATGATGCAGCGCAACTTGAGATGTTTTCTTCTGGGAACATACACTCACCGGCCACTTTATTAGGTACCCCATGCTAGTAACGGGTTGGACCCCCTTTTGCCTTCAGAACTGCCTCAATTCTTCGTGGCATAGATTCAACAAGGTGCTGGAAGCATTCCTCAGGGAGTTTGGTCCATATTGACATGATGGCATCACACAGTTGCCGCAGATTTGTCGGCTGCACATCCATGATGCGAATCTCCCGTTCCACCACATCCCAAAGATGCTCTATTGGATTGAGATCTGGTGACTGTGGAGACCATTTGAGTACAGCGAACTCATTGTCATGTTCAAGAAACCAGTCTGAGATGATTCCAGCTTTATGACATGGCGCATTATCCTGCTGAAAGTAGCCATCAGAAGTTGGGTACATTGTGGTCATAAAGGGATGGACATGGTCAGCAACAATACTCAGGTAGGCTGTGGCGTTGCAACGATGCTCAATTGGTACCAAGGGGCCCAAAGAGTGCCAAGAAAATATTCCCCACACCATGACACCACCACCACCAGCCTGAACCGTTGATACAAGGCAGGATGGATCCATGCTTTCATGTTGTAGACGCCAAATTCTGACCCTACCATCCGAATGTCGCAGCAGAAATCGAGACTCATCAGACCAGGCAACGTTTTTCCAATCTTCTATTGTCCAATTTCGATGAGCTTGTGCAAATTGTAGCCTCAGTTTCCTGTTCTTAGCTGAAAGGAGTGGCACCCGGTGTGGTCTTCTGCTGCTGTAGCCCATCTGCCTCAAAGTTCGACGTACTGTGCGTTCAGAGATGCTCTTCTGCCCACCTTGGTTGTAACGGATGGTTATTTGAGTCACTGTTGCCCTTCTATCAGCTCGAACCAGTCTGGCCATTCTCCTCTGACCTCTGGCATCAACAAGGCATTTCCGCCCACAGAACTGCCGCTCACTGGATGTTTTTTTCTTTTTCGGACCATTCTCTGTAAACCCTAGAGATGGTTGTGCGTGAAAATCCCAGTAGATTAGCAGTTTCTGAAATACTCAGACCAGCCCTTCTGGCACCAACAATCATGCCACGTTCAAAGTCACTCAAATCACCTTTCTTCCCCATACTGATGCTCGGTTTGAACTGCAGGAGATTGTCTTGACCATGTCTACATGCCTAAATGCACTGAGTTGCCGCCATGTGATTGGCTGCTTAGAAATTAAGTGTTAAGGAGCAGTTGGACAGGTGTACCTAATAAAGTGGCCGGTGAGTGTACGTCACAATATTCCTCATTTAAATAATTCCCATGAAGGCAAATGCAAAAATAGGGGCGAAGCCTGGTTGGGTTGCTTTAGAACTGTGTTGAAACTCTCGGTTATGGTAAGGGGCGTGAGATTTCCCAAACACACTCGAAGGGGTTGACTAATCACAACACACTGGTCCAGCTGATTGTGTTTTTGGGAAGAAGGGGTTTCACAGAGATCGGAACTAAACAGAGTAAGATATGTGAAACGTAAGGTGTTTTTTTTAACATTCAAGCATAAAAAACCTATTCTAATAGAACCCCCCCCCCCACCCCCCCCCCCCCCAAAAAAAATCTACATTTTTTAAAAGGCATGATAGGTCCACTTTAAAGTTTGGCCAAATCCTATATAAAAAGACCTTGTCAAATGTCCGTTATTTCAACTGGAATTATTTATAATGCATATTGGGTGTGTGGGATTACTTAGCTAAATTGTCCCCTGAAGTTAGCTAAATCTGAAAACAGCTGCCTTTAGGGACATCTGGGAAAGTCTTTCTGGGAAAGAAAAAAGAAATTTTAAAAAAAGAAAAGAAACAAATTATATATATATATAAAAATCCTTTTTAGGATTAGGAAAAAGTATTTTAAGGTTACAATTAGTCTGCAGTATTTATATATTTCATAAAACAATGCAGTCAAGGGAAAGTGCTCATTGACAGATAATCATGTTAGCATAAGAAAGACTTTACTAAAGACTAGAAATTCACTCATCTGGTTTGTTAATTTACCTCTCAGTAGGTCACTAAAGGAAGGAGTGTCTAAGACAAGAAGTGAGAGCATAAATCCCAGCCTCCACAGCATTTATCAAGTGATCCATCGTGTTTTGCTGGATTAGATGTTAGGGCAGCATGTTTGTTTACTTTGGCCCGGTCGCCATGTTTGCTAGAGCAATCTGACCACAGAGCAATTGAACACCATCCAACCAGAACCACCGTGAGTAAAAACATAATTACAGTTGCTTTCATTTCAACCGAATCTGATCTCATGACCTTTCTCCAATTTCGGGTGGAATCTCAGTGTGTGATGCAACGGGTGGCCGTAATTCGTAGACTTATCAAGCCATGCAGTGATGTCAGAAGACACATAATGGATCTCAGGAAAAGAGGTAATTTAATGTGATACTTATTACCGCCGCATGTGTCCTGCATCCTTTACTCAAAGGCCCTGCTGAGGTCAACTGGGGGAAGTAAGCTCAAGACAAGCAAAGTCTAACCTAACTGTGACATTCAGTATATTCATTAATTTCCCTCTGTACTGTATAGGACACAGTGAATTACACCACACTGTAAGACATATTAACTGTTACAGAAGTTAATGTGTGTAATACATGGGTTTAATTTAGGTATTATACAACTCACCAAGAGTTAAGCTGCAAATAAGGTGAGGTAAACATTTATCACACGTTCTATTCACTCAAAATGACTCTCAGGAGTGAATACAAATATTTATTAAAAAATCTAACAAATTTTTAAATCGTTTTATAATAAAGCAATAAGATGAGATTCATTTTCATTTACTCAACAGATATAAATAGTAATTTTAAAATGTTAAAATTATACATTGTACATATGAGATAAAGACTCCAGTCACATAGCAGTGTGACATTAAAATATTATTACTGTACTTTTTTCATTTATGTCAAAAATATAAACATATACAGTGAGTATAACTGATTAATCTCATATATGACGTGTCTCAGTCAGTGTTGTTATTGTTTACTTAAACTATAAAAAAAACCAGTTTTAGTTCATTAAAATAAAGCTGAAATAGAACAAATACAAATGTTATTAGTTAAAAACCTTAAAAAACGAGAAATGTTCTAAACTTTTTTGAATAAAATAAAATAAAATTTTGCTAAAATTGCTAATAAAGCTATATAGAAATATACAAATTAAAAACTGATCTTTTTTTTTTTTTTTACAAAAGCACATAAAATTACTAAAACTTGAGAACTAAAATTACTAATGAAACATTTAAATATAACAATAAAATGCATGCCGGTACTATAATTAATATAATATTTTAAAAATAACACTGGTCTCAGTGACCAAATATTAAACTGTTTGGTTTAGTTGCCATCGATTTGTTTTGTGACTTCATTCAGGGAACAAGACCTTCAGTTAATTTTCTCTTCTTGAACTTCTCACTGGACTCCTGCTACCTACAAGACATATGAGAGCCAGCCTTGTGCTGTAAGAGATAGGCTCGTGCCACTCAGCGAACAACAAAGCCATTGTGTGGTGTGCCAACCGTAGAGCACCTTTTCAAAGCACCGGCGCTGAAAAAAAACACGGCATGTGTGACGACAGCCGGCCGTTATGAGCCGTGACATTACAGCCAGTGAAGGGTATGTTTGTGTCTGATAGGGAGCAGACGTCCTGTGGGAAGGGGTGACGCTCTTTGAGCATCGCAGAACATAATACAGTCAAAAGTCAAACTCATGGGCTCTTAGGTTACAGAAACTACCTTGCTGGAACGATATCTGGTACCTTACATGGCAATAAAGCCTCTGCTTGTTTTGATACATTCCTACTACACAATTTTCACAGTGCCGCCTCCACTTCAGAGGTGTCCATGTTGGCCGGGCAATTCCCTATCGGAAAAATTTCAGCGGGAACCACCAGATTAGCGTGACATTATATATAGACAAAGAAAGTATGTTTCTGAATTTCTGAGACCCCCTTAATTCTTGCATTAACTTTGTTAAACACATTCGAATTATAAATAAAACGTAATATAGTGTGGTAACCTCTTACTGTCATGCTTTCCGTCTATCAGCCTATGCTATTTGGATCGTTATCTCTAGACTTAACGTTACACTCAATGAACAACATCTCAACACTAAATTAAAGGCCTGTCTCATATAGACGCCTGTCTCAAATACAAGCCGGTGCAGTTCGGCGATTTGGGAAAATAAAAGCCCGGGCTATTATTTGAAGTTTTACGGTAAATCATGTAGCAGATCTAGGCAGGTGGAGCTGGGGGAGGTGGAGGGTTTCAGAGGAACTCTGATAGTGTGCTGCAGGACTAGCTTCTAGCAAATAATACATTTTGAGCAAGTCATTTTATTGGCTGGAGGATCAGCAAAGGCCAATCAGCTTGTTTGAAATAACACCACAGACACAGTTTAATCACCATGGGAAAATCTCAGAGGAAAACTGGGAGTTGTGAAAAATATGATACACCGGTGTTTTGCCAGATGAGAAGTTTATCTATGTATCATATTTTTACTAATTCACTTTATAACTGTAGCATATATCTCTTTTCATTTCTTTTTGAACTGTTTTAACTTTCCTTGCTTTTATTTTGTGATTATTTTTTCCTTTATGTAAAAAAAAAAAATCCTTTATGTAAAGCACTTTGAATTGTCATAGTGTATTAATGTGCTATATAAATAAACTTGCCTTGCCTTGTGTCATGTGGAAATTATGTGATTGCTTGTAGATTGCATGTAACGAACCAATCAGTCTTGAGTTTCATGACTGAACTATAGGTGAAACTCGAAAACTTTAAATATCATGCAAAAGTTAATTTAGTAATTCAAATTAAAAGGTGAAACTAATATATTTAGTATATATAACTATATACATATGCATGATTATACGTTTCAGAGGGCCGACATTTATGTATTTAAAATCCTTTTTTTTATTGATTTCATGTAATATTCAAATTTTCTGAGATTTTGAATTTGGGGTTTTCATAAGCTGTAAGCCATAATCATCAAAATTATAACTTTTGCACAATATTCAAATTTTTCGAGTTTCACCTCTAGATACTTATTTGATCAAAAATAAAGTAAAACAGTATTTTTTTGGCAAAATATTAAAACTTAAAATAACTGTTTTCTGCTTTAATATATGCTTTATATACAGTCAATAATCATTCTAATATGCAGATTTGGCTCTAAAGAAACATTTCCTATTGTCAACGAGGGCCAACGCTTAAAATAGTTAAATCAAACAAACAAACATCCAGTGTTGTCCATATCAAGTGCATCATTTGGGACAGTGCCTGAGTTTGGGCCTTGGTCTGTTCCAGTCTACCAAGAACGTTGATTCTGTGGTAGCATTAAATGAAAAACTAGAGCTTTTGTGTTCCAGTGATTACATGCAGAACTTGCCTCACATTCAAGAGCCCCTGAAGACCTTTTCAAACACTGGGGCATTTCTCACACCCTCACTGCTGCTGACCTCTGTCAATATATTCTCATTGTGAGTTTACTACAGAGCAGACACTTGTCTGAAACACCCACTTTATCTATAAAACAGAGTTATCCACAACATCTGCTTACTGTCAAAGCAAGAATTTGATTCATACATTAACGGCCAATAATTCTTACACGCATCACGATTATTGTGTCTGTAACAGAAATGACGTTTTCCTCCATCAGGAGAGGCCACAGGGGTTCAGACTGTGTTTACTTGGCACATACATGACCCCAGTCCGGCACAGCGCCATCTAATTTATCAATCACCCGCTCCAGAGTTGCTTAAACTTGGTTTTCAATGTTAACTTTCTCATTCCCTCAGCAAAATTTTAAATACTGATTTAACATGGGTTTGCCTGATTTTCTAGGCCGCTTGTTTATTTGATATATCCAAGGCACTGCGTTTGGTAAATTTAAATGATAGGTTTCATTTTAACATCATGTGGGTTTATGCACAGCTCTTGACTTGTATGATAAATGAGGTTAGACAAGGATCGTAAATTTAAGCGTCTTATGGTCAGCTTGTGAGTGAAAATGCGATGAGATCTTTGCCCGGTGCATTTAAAAAAAATCTTCTCCCTGGATAATGCATTTCATAACTCCTTAGATCTCCTGGTTAAAGATCAGCACAGCACAGCATGACAAAACTTCAGCTGTCTGAACTCTGGCTACTGATCGCTATATTAACACTCCTGTAACTTTCAAGTGGAGGAAGATCTTTGCTCTGAAAGTGCGGTTCTCGTTATATAAGGGCAGATTTTGAAATATGAAATAGATGCTGTGACATCTTTATTTGTATGTATTATTACATTAAACATATACATGTCGGTAAGTTGCTGACGCTTCAATTAAGGCGCTACAGCGATCTGTCACGTCCCATTTAAGAGTGTTTATAACACCATTTATTGATTGAATTTGTATGATAAACGTAACAAAATTTAAAAGCTGAGACTTTGTTTCTTATTAGAAGTAACAAAGCACAAAGCTCTAGGCGATAACTGGATGCGAGGAAAGCTACAAATAACGTTTGGTGTAGGGAAAAAAAGCGAACCTGGAAACCCTGGTTTAAACTGCTAGTGATTTATAGGGTCAAATAAAGCCGTAATGCGTTATTGTTACATGGACAGCCCTGCATTTAACATGAGAGAATTTCTTCACATACAGTATGAGTTGAAGTCTGACGTTTTTCCACCCCCTTTTGATTTACAAGATATAATCGTCCCTGATAATTGACTGTTTTTAACAATGCCCTTTAGAGAAAATGATTGCTTTAATCGTCCGATACAGATTATTGGCTGATACATCTGTGCATCCCTAAAAAAATACATATTAAGGTTTAAAGTTTTGAAATGCACATACAACAATGAAAAAAGTGTTAAATTTTTTATTTTTTATAAACGGTTTGTGAGCTTTACCCAATAAAATAACACTGTTTATGGCATGTAAGTGACCTTCAATGATGTTGGGTTATTTGGCATATTCGGCATAGGATCATACGTGAGTTTCCCAATCGTGTTCCTGGATGCTCCCCAACAGCACATATTGTGGATATCTTTATAATCAAACACACCTGATTCAACTCATTAGGCTGCTTGTAAAGTACACCAAGAAAAGGGTGTTTCTGATAGTGTTGGGCTGCGTCCCGATTCGCTTATACTACGCCCTAAAAGTATGTACTCTTTTTGTGAAGAAAAAGTACATACTTTTGAGTGTGTAGCAAAAGAGTAGGCAAGCTTTGGGACATACTACTCCGCCATCTTTAACGGACAGCTCTGTCGCGTGCGCCCTGTCACCGTAAACTGCCCTGTCAATCATTTTGTCACAGTTAAAATCCTCCATTCAAACTAATTTAATTTCCTATCGTTTCTGAGAGAAGTGTAATAGCTCTTTCATCTGCCCGTCGAGGGTCTTTATGCGGAGACTCTCCTCATGTGTTTGCAATTTGAATGTAATGATGCACTTAAAAGTTAATGGTTAAACGTATCTTTACAAAAGTTCACAATGCTGATGCAATATAATGTAGACAACATTGAATAAATACATTTTCGTCAGGTTAGATACTGGTAATTAATCACTCAAACCCCTTTATCTAAACCTCTCTACATAACCGCCGGACTCGCGCGTCCTCCATGTCTGTAGTTTTTTAACACTTTTCACTCGTGTTTGTAGTTCTAATCGAATCCTCGTCCAACGCGCGATGGGTTGTGGGCAATATCAGCCGTTAGAGTGCGCATCGATCTACACTTCGGATTCTGACCGGATATAGTAGACCATCCGGGTATCTTTGGAACACTCATTTCAACATACTACGATTTGGGACGTACTAATTCTACTTTCGAATACTATTTAGGACGGATAGTATGCGAATTGGGACGCAGCATTTGTCTGTAGTGTTGGGGGGCCTCCAGGAACAGGGTTGGAAAACACTGGATTACATGATGTAATGATTCAGAAATCCAGCCTGCGGCTGTTCATAATTTATTGAAAACATTATGATTAACAATAAACTGTATAAAATTAATTTAAGCACATTTCAATAGCACATTGAGTGACCATATTTCAACATTTAATTTCTCATTACACAATCACTCTTGTTGACAAACTGAAATGCTCAATGGAACTTTTTGATTTGAACAAATGGCATTTAATTTGATAACATTGCACTAATAAACTAAAACGTTAGCCAGATTGTAACACCTACTAACAGAATGAAAACTCAATAATGACAAAGAAAATATAAACAAGTCCGGGGACAAAAAACGGCCATGGCTGTCAAAATTAACGCTTTCAAGCATACACATTTTTTTCTTTCAGTTTAACACGTTAAAAATATCTAACGCAATTAACGTAGCATCCTTTTTTTCCGTCATCCTTTGGCTAGCGTTACATTATATATATATACTGTATGTTTGAGGTGTGAGAACTGTTGTATGTCTTATGGTCTCATTTCTCTGCTCTTAAATGAAAATGAGAAGTCACACTGGCGCTGCTGCACAACTATTTTTCCTCTCCCAGAGCAGTAACAGCCCGTTTGCCTGGATCAACCCAAAGTGTACCTAGTTCCTATATTTCTGTTGCCCTGGCTATGTTTCCAAGTTCCTATGTTTCTGTCGGCCTGGCCGGGGTACCACCACTGTACAGTTGAACCATTGCCGATTGTCATCAGAGACCTAGGAGCCTCAGTCATGGCACTGCCCAGAGTCCTTCTTCCTGTGTCTGGCTCTCTGTCTGCGGTACACGAGTGCACTGGTAGTCGCTCGGAACGCCCTGTCGCAAGATTTACAGCCCTTGTTCAGGTGGCTCAACGGAGGCCTCGCTCCATCTGAACTTTTTACCATTTGGTTTTGGTTTCCGCTCTCTGCAACTGTGCCACACCTACTTCATGTTTGAGTCAATGAGAGCAGTGTGGCTGAATGGTCAAAAACCCTTGAGGTCTCTCTCACTTTTGGCCCTGATATTTTATTTCATTCCTGCTCCTCATCCTTTTCTTGCTTTTTCCATGCATGCCACTGAGTGAAATGTTCATTTTTACATACTTGACTTTTGCCCAGAGATGAGGTTATGCCAACCCTGGACTCTCAGCTCAGTGGATGAACTACATCTGTGTTTTCAGTGCCGAGATTTCACATTGGAGACAAATGGCAACCAGTATACAATACAGTTTATACAAAAGTTATCAAACATGTTTTTAAAGGTGAAGTGTGTAATTGTTGTAACCCAAAATATTTTGTTTACATAGAATTTAAAATACAATTACCCATATATTTTCAATGCTATTAATTCCCTCTCAATTAAAATATATATGTTCATTTACATGTACCATATTGCATGTACCAAATTGCATTTTAAGACTGGAAATGTATTTTCTTGCCCCATACATATCGCAATATATATTGGATGTATTTCACAATATAAATTTGAATGTTTAAACACAATATATATTCAATAAAAATGTTTCACTTTTTACAATATTTATTTTAAATATAATTTGTTTTAATTTCTTATTATTTTTTTGTCATAAGAGTACAGGATTTTCTTAAGAAAAATTACATGCTTCACTTGAATATTAAAACAATATACAAAATAATTTATTTATTTTGAATTTTTCTTCTGATATTGATTTTTAAGCTCACAGCAGTCTATCATTTACCATAATGAAATGCTATGTATTCAGCACAATTAATTTTACAAACCAACATAGTTTGGCTCGGATTTCTTTTACGTAGTTTTGTTCTTAGATTTAAAGAATGACAGCATGTCACACAACCTGTCCAAATGGCATGAGCCTTTAACATCAACACCAAAATATATGGGAAGCATTTCTTCTTCCTTTTAAAAGAGTAGAAGCCTATTCATTTTCCTCTCAATTATATGGTTAGTTGAGCAAATAGTTTTACGTACTGTATGTCTCCCTCTTTTAATTTTCAGTTAAGAGCTGTTGTGTTGTGTTGCTGTCAAACAAAGCCTCCAGGCTCAAAACTAAAGCTGCTTTGTTCTTTCCCCCCTCACTGTCTCCATTTATTTCCACCATGTCCAATGACAATAAGTGGGACAAGGGACTATATGGAGACACTGATTAGGATGAAACATGTGGTAAAGCTCACCAGTCACTATCTGTTTAGGGAAGAACACCCTCAAACCCGCAATTATCCAGCTGGAGCTGTGACAGGCCCTATTATGTCTTACCTGGGGCTGGATGCATGTGAAGAATTAATCAGACAAAGAAGAAGCTATCTGTATTTTTGGAAAGCCTTCATGTCTCTGGCTTTCCTCAGGCGTTGGTAATTAGGCAGGAGATGTGTGTTTCCCCTGTATTTAAAACACAAATATGTTGCTATTTAATACTTCAACATCGTGGAATGTACACTGCATTACGCAATATGAGAACACAGGTAACATTTTAAAATAAAACTCAATTAATTTACATTAGTCAATGCAAAATGCAAAAATTCAATATGACCAAAAATGTGTATAAAGAAAATACATACTGTATAGCATCAGTTTTTATTTATTGCTGACCTTAAGATCATCAGTCCAAATCTGCTAAATGAATGTTTATTATTATTTACGAGTGTTGTATGTATTACTTACATTCTCCCTGGCATGAGCCATGTCATGTTTTAGGTGTGATATTCAATGCTAAAACAAACTAAAAATGCTTATTGTGGAGAGGATTAGAAGAGAAAATGCAGTGGCTCTGCGACATTAGCCATTAGCAATCATTCTAAATGTGGTTTTGACTATTTAAGCCATTGTCTTATGTCTTGGACAGCAGAGTGACAAATAGCAGTAACTTCCCATGGGAATGAGACAGATCTTCTAGTTTGTTTCTCCTAGACAGCAATGAGATTAAATGGAGTAATCTCTAGAGTTCCAGAGAAGATCTCAAATGTTTTTTCTATTCGCACCCCTCCAAGCAGGATTCAACGCTGAGCACTGCAAGGGAGGAGCACTAACAAGGGCGCTAAAGACTAGCCTCTAGTGTCAATGCGTCTCTTGAGGCTAGGGGAGTGAGGTTTACTTGCACAGCTCTTACTAGCTGGCCTCCATTACACTCACCCCTCTAAACCTCAGTCCCATCTGGGTCACGGCACCAATGTGACCCCTTCGGTTCTACTCGCACTGCTCCAAGTGGGATTCGGACTGGTGTTTCCAGCATGGAAGGTGGGAGCGCTAACAAGGACGCAGCCTATAGCATCAGTCGCTAGTATGCCTCTGGAGGCCAGGGGAGTGAGGTTTACTTGCACAGCTCTTACTAGCTTGCCTCCGTTATATATGCAATCAAAAGTCAGAGTAGGTTCTCAATATAAACTCAGTATATTTGTCACAAAATGTTTCTAAACCCAAATTAT
This sequence comes from Semotilus atromaculatus, assembly GCA_031834385.1. Classification (NCBI taxonomy): domain Eukaryota; kingdom Metazoa; phylum Chordata; class Actinopteri; order Cypriniformes; family Leuciscidae; genus Semotilus; species Semotilus atromaculatus. The sequence goes on along the minus strand of JAULUF010000055.1, from coordinate 39,040,819 downwards.
CTGAGCTATGCTATTCACATTATGTGTATGTTTTTATATTCAACAAGTGTCTCATTTATTTCCATTTTTTAAGTTACTTGAAAAGCATGACTTCTAACCGAGAATCCAAAGTCCCCTGTAGTCAACATGGAAAATGAAAGGATGGTAAATAGTATGGTAAATCTTATCTGGATAAACAGAGAAAAGCAAAGGAGGAAAACTCTGTACGGGTCTTTGACTGATTCAGATTGTGCTTTAACTGTATGTTGCCAACTTCATCTTCTGAATTTTTCGCTTGAGTTGTCATAGGATTGAGGAGCTCAGGAGGTGCTTATTTGTGCTAATTAGTCTTCAGTGGTAGCAGCCTCTCATCTGCCTGCCAGCAAAGCCCCGGCCCAGCCTGTCCAGGCGGATTTGCCTGACAGATGGTAAAATCGTCCCCATCTTCCAGGACAATAACTCATTTTGGCTGAGTATCCTGACAAAGGTGGAGCACCTAAGTGCCGTTCTTTGGCCCTCCTCTGAAGGACTGAATGGTGATCGGGTTAATCCTAACACCTCATCTCACGGCCTGCAACAACTTGTCAGATCCCAGTCCCGGAGCGACAATGTCCTGTTAATGTATTTGCGGATTGGTGTTCTCTTTCCAGTGAACAGCAGTGCTGGATTCCTACAGTATAGAAGCACCTCGTTTTAAAAGCTGGCTCTGCGCATTTGCTAGTGGTTTCTGTTGAATCACAGTAGCGGTTTAATTGCATAGCAGATCTGGACTGTGAAATATCACACCTACATGAATGGAACATCTTTCATCAGATGCATGCAAAGTCATGCTGAACGAAAGGAGTTTATGTTTACAATATTCATAACATGCTGACCTTTACCAGACTCAGTGTGCGGATGGTACTGTCTGGGTGGGTGTGGGAGCCAGTTTTTCTTTTTTTTTTCTTTCTTCCAACCACAGGAAAGTTTTAATCCAGGGAGACAGGGAGGAATGTGTTAGAAATCCCATTGGACACTTCGTGCATGTAATATTTGCATGTATGTATGCATTTGCCGTGACCATTTCTGCTAGTAGATGCTGCAATTATTTTTATTTTTTTTAATTATGCTTACTGTATTGATGCTGACTGGTGGGTGACATCATAAAAATGCACAGAAACTTAATTAACGACAATTCTGAGCTGTATTTTGAGATTTTTTTTGTCCATTTCGTGCTTTTACGAGGCGTCAAATAAAAAAATAAATGAATAAATAAATAAATAAAGCAATAAATAAATAAAGCAAGCAAGCCACTGGCTAAACATCTGTACGGAGCCCCACACATGATGTGGGAAATAAATTATGTAAATAATGGCCTTGAATAAAGAATTTGTTCCCACGACGACTTACTAACAAGTCAGCATGTCTCACTAATTTGTTCCCTCGTTTTAAGTAATTCGTGCGCACAATATAATAATTTGTTCCCTCGTTTTACCAAATCATGGCCACCTTGTAATAATTCATACCCTTGTTTTAGTTATATCAAAACGAAGGAGCAAATTAGTACAATGTGGCCATAATTGACTAAAACGAGGGAACAAATTAATGGTAACAAATTCTTTATTCCCTTGGCCGGTATGGGAAAATCGGGTATCGTTCGACTCGGCATGCTGCACCAAATCTAAAGGAGACTAGTTTTGTGAATTTTTTGGCCAAACAGTTCAGAAGTTATAAGCAAAAAAGTTTCATAACTCCTGACAAGCACTGCGCCAAAACTGTGCAGATAGCCTCAGGTCATGTTTGTTATAACACACAGTTTGGCCAGAAAACGCTAAAGCATTGCAGAGAAATAGCCTCACGTTCATTTTTGAGTCCTCTTCATCAAATGCGTTTGTGCGTTTTTCGAGAACAGTTTGTTGAATCAACTTGAATTCCATAACGTTTTGGTCTGAAAATGAAAATGGTCTGGTTCAATTTTTGTACAAATCGGAGCAACGGCCAAGGAGGAGTTTGAAAAAGTAGGTTTTTCAGAAAATTAAAAATGCCGGAAACATTTTCATGACGTTATAGGGTGCAATTGAATCGTCTTGAGTCAAGGAATGAGAGGAACACATTTTTTTTTTTGAGCCCTTACGGTTCAAATGTTATTAGTATAAAAGCGAGTGTAAATTTGGACAGTTGGTTGTACTAGAGAGATCTTGGACAGATGGTACTGTCCTCTATCTGTGAGCCAATTTTCATAACTTTCCTGCAAGCGATTCTATGGGCTGCCATAGACTCAAGAGCGGAAGAAGAAGAAGAATAACGCCAACGTAAATAATAGGTGCTTGGTCCCGTAATACAGTGTACATACTGAAACAATGTCAACACAGTGTCGGGATTCCATTATCAAGGAAAAAAAAAAGCTTTGGAAAAACAACTTGGGTTGTGAAGTGTGCAAGCATGTGTTAATGGAACAAAAAAGTTACTTTCTAAAAATAATCACACCCCAAAACACTTAAGTTCCCAACACGACCGGCCTGCTCAAAGTTTTACCGCAATTACACAAAATGACTCTATTTTCTCTCCATCTTCATAATTTCCAGTGAAGTTGTAATTCATCAGTTTGTGTCAGCATCAAACAGAACGGCAGGAAAGAGAGTAATGCCTCGTTCTATTTTAAGAACAAATTATTCCAGGTACACTTCCAAACTTTGCGCCAAACGTTTACCAAAAGTCCCAGCAGTGGACACCTGACATCAAGTCACAGCAACCTCTGGGCTGAAGTCAAACAGACACTTCAGAGTAGAAGCAAAATCTCGGCAGGCGCAGTGTATAATCAAATTAAACAAAGGTGAATAGAGATTGGAATGTGAAGGGCTATAAATAAAGTTTTATGTCCTTCCAACATTAATAATGTCATTGGATAGTAATTACTAAAATAGAAAAATAAATTACCTGTTAGACGTGCAATAAGGTCACTAAACTGCCGAGCAAATATGACTCACCCAGCTGCGTGTGGGGTCTCCGTTTCTGGGATGCCATATGAACACTCGTTTACTTGTTCAAAGGATCCATTTTTACATCGTCCTAATGGCTTCTGAGAGCTACGACTTGGAACCCATGCATTTGGGGTTTTCTTCTTCCAGTCTTTTTTTTTTTTTTTTTGGGTTTTGCCCTCTCCTTTGACACAGTTACAAAATTACTTTAGTTAAACAACTGTGCTTGGAAAATATATATATAAAGCTTCATTTCTCATTAAAATTATTACAAAAAACTAATCTCAAAAAGAGGAGCAACAAGTTAAATGGTACATGTGAGTATTTAATGCCACAAAGAAAAGCAACATTCCACTTTTGGCCATGTTTTTTCTAAAATAATGATATAAATCTCAGAGTACAGCTGCAGAGGAAGAAGGCAGGCAGTGATGGATGATGCTGAGGCAGTTTTACAGGCCGAGGCCGATTTCACACAAAAACAGCAAAGCCTTTCTCTATGGCAAACATCACTATTAATATTGCTCATGATCTAAAAAAAAAATAAAAAAAAACTCTGTGTGCAATTTGTCTTGCACTGTTTGTGTTACAGACATGAATGATTCCTCAAACCAAGCGGCTTGCTGAGGAGAGGTGTGCTGTTATTTTTCTAAGAGATCAGACTTATGATTTTCATCTGACAGACAATAAATTAGGTGAAAAACATCTCTTAGACTTAAAGTAAATTAAAGGTGATACCTAAGACACTGTAAAATATATTAAAATAGAAAAAAGTTATTTTAAATTGGAATAATTTTTCACAATATTAATGTTTTACTGTATTTTGATCAAATGAATGCAGCCTTGTTGAGCATAAGTGATTTCAGATACATCAAATGCATATTTGCACGCAGTTTTTTTTTATAGCAATATAGTTTCAAATCACTACACTTTTTAAAACTACAAGTTTTTTTTTATTTATTTTTTGTCTTGTCATGCCTAAATTAATTGACGTGTAATGTTTTCCCACTGCTGCTCAAGGAACTGGAATTTAATTTAAAGCTGGCATTTGTTGGTCTTGGTGCACGTGTTGCCAGCTCTGCTGCCACATCTCTCAGCCAGCTTTGGGAAATTTTGTCTTAGTCCAGCACAGGTGGTTCACATTTAGAGGTGAGGCTAAATATAGCATGCGAAAACACAATCCAGGTGGTTTTTCCAGTGAACAAAGCAGCTAATGCAGAGCCATGCGGCTGCCCCCTCCCAGGGTTTGTTTAATGAACAGGATCTCTGGAGTATAGAGGAAAGATACAGAGCTGCCAGCTGGGCACAGACCGCTGATAATTCAAGTCTATTGGTCAGAAGCACAGAGGGCAGTAAATGACACCAATCAAGGCTTTTGGTTTCACTGTTGAGGAAGCTATTTTGAAACCGTACCTTCCCAAGCTAGAAACCACTCATAATTTAAACTAGTTAAACTACATTCATGTTGCCCTTTTAAAACAGTAGCTACAATGAAGCTATTTAATGAGAACATGTCTTTTTTTTTTTTAAAACAACTATTAGATGACAATTTATTTTGCAATAAAAGCAGCATTTATCTAGCACAAAAATAATGAGGCTCTCAAAAAGAGTGCCATTATTAAACAGCATTTATATGGCAATAAATACCAAGTTCTGTCATGAAACTCGATATGGCACAGGCTGATTTGTCGTTAATGGAAAGGATGATATTTACATTGTTAACTACATGGCACAAGCTGATTGGAGCAGCCAATGAGCTTGCTGCTCAACATTTAAAGGGAATCTAAGGAACTTTTTTGCCTTAACTGAACAGCTTCGGAGTCAGTGGAATGGTTATATTACTTATTTCGGGTTGAATGGTGGTGGTTTCGCACCCCCCTGGTGCCCGAGAGCGGAAAAAACTCACTTGCAACTTTGGGCCGGCGGGTCACCGGCCTCGCCGTCAGGAAGTAACGCGTGATATCAGGTCTCGCGATGTAACGAATTGCTTGACGCCACTGCACACGTACACGCCCCCATTCAAGCACCGGCTAGCTATAAGCAAAGGGCAACGATAGATTGAGTAATGGCTGAGCCTGTAAAAAAGAAGCAGAAAGCTAGGAAATCTTTGTCGGAGGACCAACGAAAGAGGAAACGGGTGACTGACCGAGCAAGAAGTTAGACTCCAGTAAATATCAGACAGGCTTTTTCAGAATGGCGAGAACTGAGAGAAACAGAAGCCTGCAAAACGGATGCTGACCTGGCCTTCTTGCTGTTGCACTTGTAAGTATCTTTGGAATAAACTGTTTTTAATTTTTAAATTTCAAGTAATTGTAACCTCAGGATGTTTGCTATTGTCTGTAAAGGTTTTTATTATGATCGCTGTCTGTTACAGGCTTACTAGTGCGTAGGGTTGCCACCTTCAGTGTGGCAAAATAAGGGACACCCATTCACGGCCCCCAATCACAATAATTTATGGTCTGATCTAGGGCTGCACGATTTGGGGAAAATGTCATATTGCGATTATTGAGGTCAATATTGCAATTGCGATATAATAAACAAATGGTTTCATGAGTCAACTTGTTTGGTTCTAAAGCAAATGCACTCACAGATTAGTGATTATTCTGAAATGTGTATTTCTCAACTCAAACTAGCAATAACAGCTAAATAATTGATAACACCTATAATGATAAATAGCTATCAATTTTTTTAAACATTTATTAGGCTTCAAAAAATATAACAGCTTTTAATTTAAGTGAACTTCAAACAATCCTCACATAAACCCATAATAAATGTCATATTTACCTAGCTGTGACCTTCCTGTCTAACAGGTAGGACATATACAGAAATTGAATAAAGTTATTAAACAGTCTACGCTGCATAAATTATAAATATATAGACTAATCCTTTTTAAAGCTAATTACTGACAGAAAGCTTTATTGATAGCTGGCCCTTTAAGAGCGCTGCTGACAGAGACGCGGATCTCACACTCGCCTCATTCTCTCACAACTCTTTATGTCCATCATAAGACTGCTGCTCTTATGTTATGAAAATACTTGACAAATGACATTTTGGCATAATTGTGTGTGTTATTGTTCGTTCAAGCGCGAAAGAGAACTGTATTCTTTCGCGCGGTCTGTGCATGCGCTACTGGCGCGCGTCTTTCTGTGAGTCACATTCAGGACATTCACTAGCAGCGCGCTCTCTTTTGACTTGTCGTGTATTGGTTTAAAGCAGGTTTGAAGTTTTTATTCAACTATGTGTGGGCCTTATGTAAAATACGGGACAAATCGCGTCCCTTATTGATTTGATACGGGACGCATCATTTTACTTGTAAATACGGGACGATTCCGTATTTTAAGGGACGGGTGGCAACCCTACTAGTGCGCTAGATACTATAACTTTAATGTTAGCATTGTCATTAGCAAACACGTTTGTTTTCTGTAGTTGTTTGGCCGTTCCTCTGTCGGTTTTATTTGTGTAACTTAGTTTGCAAATAAATAGATATCAAATTCTTCAAATCAAGACACTGATGTATTCTACCCTCGTCTAAATGGCTAGCGGAGATTTTTGCTTGATCTAGCTAGATGGATGCTGCCCTTATGTGTCTAATTTAGCTTGCACGTTTCATCCAGGTGTTACTTTGCTTTTATTTGGTGCCAGTGTAGCTTTTTTGCATTGCGCTATAGTGTAGAAGCCGATGGGTCACCGATCGCATTCTGTATTGTACTGATCCATGATATGCTACAAATCCTCGTCAACTACAATGAAGGCCAGACTTAAAATATTTTCCGTGACAAAAATATTTTATCACAAAACAGTTGACGTACTTTACAGATATAAATTGAATTACGATGGCCTAAGTCAATGCGTCTGATAATAGACAATAAACATGTTGCACATATCATGATCGAGCTAGAAAAAACATTCTTTCTTAGACAAACAAAGGTAAACCGTCATTCTACCAAATGAACTTATAGACCTTGCTAATATAACTTTAGACAAATTAGCCTCCGATATATATATATTTTTTATGCTCATGCCCACTCTCCTAAAAAAAAAAATGCGAAAGCAATAGTTCACCTCGTTCATATCGTTCGTTCCCGGTAAAAATACTAGTATGCATGACAACACAATAAAAATAAAAATAAAAAATCGGCATCAGTTGGAAAGAAAATATTGCTTTACTAACCTCGGTAGACATAACTGGTTTTGAAATTGCCGGTTCATGCTCAGTTGGGTTGACAGCTGATCAGGTGGGTTGCTCGTGGCGCAGGGGGAGGAACAACAGTTTGTTTTTACGACAGTGTGTTTGAAAGCATTTTCTACCAGACGCTAGGAGGAGCTTCGTAGAGAAAAAAACTCTCAGGCTTGCCTGGTGTCCCTTTAAATAGCTGATTAGCATTCACTAAAGCAGTTAGCATCACCCTGTCAGAGTTCCTCTGAAACCCTCCATCTTCCCCAGCTCCACCTGTATAACCTGTATAATAATAATTAGATAACTGATTATAGTGACGAACAGAAGCATTTAGCTAAATATTTTGCTACAAAAAAGAAGTGGTAGAATGCAGTGCAAAGACTAAAGGCCCGTTCACACCAAGGACAATAACTATAACGATAAAGTTAGAGTTCTAAAAATTCTGAATTTAAAAGAATAGCAGAGTCTACACCACAACTATATCGATAATGGCACAGAGGAACGATGTCGCTGGGATCACATTCAGAATAATTTTTTCCCGATAAGCGATAAAAACATTTGACAGCCAATCAGAATCCATCCTGCTTTATGGAGATTGCACATTTAACAGACAGCAAAACTGCAGAGCACGCTTATAATAAACAGAAAGATATTGTGCGCTGGTGTGGAAGATAATATAGTTGTTGTTACAGTTATTTGTATAGTTATCATTCTTGGTATGAAATGACTTTAATCCTGAGTCTGAATATGCCTACTTCCATACGTATGTGAGCCGAGTAGTATGTCCGAAAATATAAAACTGTAGACAAAAAGTACCCAGAAGACCTACTACTTCCAGTGAGATTCTGAAGTGGGCATATGATGGACACTTTACCATCCCATGAGGCCATGGGAGAGAATTTATGAAGTGATGCACCTGATGCATCTGAAATGTATCTACAATAGATATAATGCTACAATATATTGCTCAGTATAAAAATACGTAAAAATTAATTTCAAAATTGTGGCCACAACAAGAGAAATGTTTATTCTAAATATTCTTCTATTGCATTCCAAAACAAAAGTATCTTTTTTTTTTTACTTAAATTGAGCAACATTTTTAACTGCTGACATTCTGGTGTTTTTTTGTTTTGTTTTTTTGTTTTTGCTGAAATGAGTCTCATAAGGAATTACAATGTGAATTATTAAAGCATGGCTCCTCTATGAAATGCTCACAAAACAAGCCCAGGAATGCATTCATTTCTCTAGATTTACTAGTCAGGTGCCTTCAATGTTATTGGGACATGCATATCTCTACAGCATCAACATCCCTCAAATATTTGAATAGTTCTGTTATTCCTGGGAACTGCAGCACGAGACAAACGCTCCCAGTGAAACATGTTTTGGATAATTTAGCCGGCTGCTGCCTTTGGTCTGAGGAGACATTTCGGTAATGCCACAGTGGCCACAGAGGCCGTTCTGTTGGCTGCTCGCGAAGGAAGAGTCTTTGTGCCAGGCCACTCTGCCCACTTCCACCCTCCACCTCGTTCTTAAAACTAATCCTGCAGGCGGATCTTTCTCCATCACAGTCTGCAGCGATTCTTCCCCCACATTTCTAGGCTGGGCTAGTCTAACAGACACAGGGGTCTCTGAAAGGTACAAAGGAACTTTTTAGGAATCTCCTTTTTTTTTTCTTTTTTTTTCTAGAGAATCTATGTCAGGATTTCATTTTATTGCAGGGTGCAGCCTTCTCCGTGTTGCTGTCTGGATTTCATGTCAACCACATGTTGGATCCACATCCAGACGGCTGAAAATACATCTCACATTTAAGGCACTGTTATTTTCCCCAAGCACTGTCCATGAAAGACAGATAGATTCTGATCGAATTGCAGTTTCGCTAAATTATTGCCTTCCTTCTACTGTGTACCTTTCCACCCTCTTTTTTTTACCTGCTAATACCATTCAGATGTGCTGAAGTTTCAGATATTAAAGGAATAGTTCACCCAAAATGAAAATTCGGTCATTATTTACTCACCCTCATGTTGTTACAAATCTGTATGCTGTTATCTTTCTCTGCAGATAACAATGTAGAATATTTTAAGAATCTTCACATGGAAAATTGAACTAAAAAGGACAAAAAAGCACTGCAAAAACCCCCCCCAAAAAACACACAAGTAGTCCAGACTTGTGTGCGCTACATTCCAAACCTTCTGAATGGCAACCTAGACACTGGCCTGCAATAAACAATTCAAAAATAATTGATAAGGGTACAACAAGTAATGTTTTGTTCATGTTTAACTTGGTCTTATTTGCTTTCCTAAACAACCAATATAAAATTAGCTTTATAATGACCCACTGGGTGGCAAAAAGACTGAGCGGCAGCATTTGTTTTCAGAGTGAATGGCACGAAAAACTCACAAAACACATCTAAAAGGGAAAAGAGCTTTGCAATTGACTGTACAACTAGATTTGACAAGAAATCTGAGGTATATTTTTACAGACTGCCGAAAGCTACAGAACAGAGAAGCAATGCATCGCTGCAATTCATAGAAACAACTGGATTCCAGACAGCAAAAGGTGGATTTGCAGTTATCATTTTGTGTCAATATGCTAAGGGTAAAATCATAACCTATATATTGTATTGTTATATATAGTTTATTGACAGCTCATCCATTAAATATTTACCATCGTATATTCTGCATAATTCGATGTTTTTAAATAAGAAGTGATCACCCAGATTTAGACCAACCTATATTGTATTTATATAAAGTGTTCACAGGCAAATTAGCTTTATGTATTTCCCCAGCGTCAAAATCAGGCACATAAATGTCAGGAAACACGATTCCTGGCTGCATGTCAGTATCTATGGATCACTGGATCTTTGGTAAGTTGTAAGGAACACGGTATCGAGTCAATAGTTTCCCCTATTAAATGCAGTAATGCAGCAGCTCTTTTGCCACTCAGTCCGGCTGAGGGGGGAGTGTTCTGGCGGAAAAGGGACGTCAATGCATACCCTCTAAATATACCTGTATATATATATATATATATAGTCTTTTTTTTTCTCTGTTCTGCAGGTGCCAGATGTTCAGGGTCGGAAGGGTAAGCTAGGCCTGGTTGGGATGAAAAGTAGCGATTGAAATACAGATGGACACCTTAAGCTCTGTTAGTCATGCACAGCGAGCCTGTTAAGCACTTCTTTTGAGTCATATTATTTCTAAAACGAAAGTCCTGCTGGCTAGGTGATAAACAATGTACCTGTCAAAGCTGTGCCCATTCAATCACTGAATAGCTTTTCAGCTGTCTGTCAACTTATATGATCCTCTTCTAAAACAAGGTGTGCATTTTAAAGGCATCATAGATTCTCATTCCTGTTTGTGGTTTAGGCAGACAAAGAGCCCTCAAATGGATGGGTATGTGAACTGGTGCATTTTTTTAAAAGCTTCTCACTAATTTGCCACAATTAAAGTACACTAAAGTGTCTGTCACCTTCTTTTCAGAGACAGCGAATATCCAGACAGCCAGAACAGCCAGACTCCTTTGTGATTTGCCCCACAGATTAAAATAACTGGGTGTTCACAACTTTACTGGAAACAAATAATTCAAGTATCCATGAACAATGCCAAAAGCTTTAATTGGAACACATTGTCCGCAGTTGAGAACTTTGGAACAAAAGAGCTGTCTACATTTCTGAGTCTGATGCTTTGCAGGATGAATCTCATGAATTTCAATCCGACAAAGGCACAACAAGACAATATTATAAAACATCTGTCAGTTAGATGCTCATATATACGCGTCTTTCCATTCTCAAGGTTCTACATGACCTAGATTTCTGGAAAACCGAAGCAAAGAGTAGGGAAATGTTGTCAGATCTTGTAGAAATCACAGCACTTTTTTGCGGTTAAGAAACTACTTGGATCTGACAATTCAGTAAGGTAAGTTTTTGTTTTAATTTCAGGGTATGTCTGCTGTCAAATGTTTCCTGTCTTCAGTGGTTTTCTGCTTAGACTCAGTCAGTCATTAACTGACAGCTCAATTTATCTCTTGTGAGATGATTCTTGTAAAGACAAGGATGAGAAATGAGAAGAAGGTCTACATTACAGGCCTCTTTTGCATTACATTATCCTTTGCACTGAAATGGAGTCAGTGCTTGGCCAGAGGATCTACAAACTTCAATATCGGCCTGTGTTTTTTTATCGACATCAAACTGACTATAGCCACGCACATTCCCATTACCCGTCAAATTGCGCAAATTGAAATTGCGAGTTGAAAATATGTCCAATGGAAACCATATATCCATATATCGCAAAATAGGTCACGCTCACATGAGGTGGTTTTTCAGGCAATTCAAAAAAGGAATATTTCGCATTTATAGGTCACTTTGCGTACGTAAAAGTCGATCCTTCTTTAAAGATGACGCGGTATGTTTGGACAGAAGATGAGACAGAGTTCTTTAGTAAACTCATAAAAGACAAAAGAATTACAGAAATTCTGGATTCTAAACAAATAATGGCTAGTGCGGTGACTGGTATATATACGTAAACATACCAACATCCGTTGTCATGATTTTTAGAATGACTAATCGCAAGAGGAAAAAAAGATGTTTAGTCGCGTAACATTGGTTAATGGAAACGGCATCATTTCGCAATAGTTTTTTATCGACATGTTGAAAATATCGCAATAGTTTTGCGCAAATCTGAAATGGAAATGCGGCTTATGTCTCACACTCACAACATATTATAACGTGAATGCCTACAAAGAAAGAAAATTGTACACCGTGTGCTTAACTAAACGCGATATGAGATGTCATAAAATCAATAAAAAATCACAGCCAATCAGAAGAGCGAATGTGTGGGATCTCTCTGCAAGCACATTGCACTCGCAATGAAATAGATAAGTACATAATCTAATTAAAAATATTGGATAACTTTAACATTACTGAAGCAATCTTCTTCATGTAATACATTTGTTTGTTCACATAGAGTTCACAGTATGTACATTCTTGTTTCCTTTTCAAGATCTGAGGTAAATTGGCCAATACATTGTCACTTTTGGTATAGCAATAAAAGTCACGCTAAATGATATTCATAGTCACATTAAATGCTTTTAACATGAAATAAAGTACATCAAAATACCTGAGATTATTATTGTCCTAATAATAGTTTTGTTCCAGTCGCAACGTCTCAAAAATAGAATCCCCTGTAGCTCGATCGGGGTTCGAGACTCGGAGCAGGTCGCCCGGTTAGGATTGGAGGGTGAGTTTTGGAGGAGGAGCATTGAAGAGAGGGGTGTGTTTGTTTGGGTTGATTTCAAATATCAACAATATCATACTGCACCTTTAAGCTAGTCCCAGATGCATGTAAAATTCATGTTGAGCTGTTTTAACTAAAAGGAATTCCACTTAAAATATGCCAGTGCCCAGAGGTGTAAAGTCCAGCGGTCAGAAAGTAAAAGTCCTGCCATATGTTTATTCCACCCATGAACTCAGCCAGCTGATTTCACTAATTAGTTAATATCTCCTGGCTGAAAAATTGTGCTAATTAGCAAATCCAGGTGATTGGAACAACATACTGAGGAGAACTTTTACTTTCTGAACCTGGACTTTACACCTCTGCCAGTGCCATTGTTTTGTCTCAAGATGCACACCAGTAATGTTTTTTTTCTAGGGAATGTTTATAAAAGCTGCTTAAATGCCCTAATTGTACTAAGGCTTAATCCTGGCTCAGTCTAAGCCCTTTCTTTTCTAACTTTAGACTAATGGGTATTGCTTTAAAACACTTGACAGGACTCTGTCTCTGTTCCTTATACTGAACATTAAAGCACGCACAAGAACGTTTTGATTATTGATGAATACTGACACAATTTGAAAATTACATTTAATCATTGGGCATTTTTCACGAAACACCGTTGACTATATTGAACCTGAGAATATGGACAGTTTTTTTTTTTTAGATGCTAGAAAAATACATACTTCGTTCTTGCCGCATTTTTTTTTTTTCTGCTTCAGACAGATAGCTTAGTTTGGAAGATATATATCGATATCAAGATGCATTTCGTTATATGCCGCACTAAATGATGTCCCAAACCAGTTATTAAATAAATATAAATCATAGGTATTAGAAAAAGAAATTTCCACGTGACTCCATTTGAGTGAGTTTATATGCTAGGTCACTAAGCAATAATCACTAAGTTTTTTATATTCATAAAAAAACATGTTTACATTATTTAGTGTTATGCCATTTATATAATCTAAAATAAACAAGGGGGCCCTTGGTGGATCGGGTGCCCTATGCAGTACGCACCTTGCGTAGTTTCCGGATAGGGAGGACCGGCACTGCCACATGCTGTTTGTCTCTGGGATATGTTAACAAATCGAGGATGTCATAGGAACATGACCCTTTTGTTTGTACTGTTTATTGGACATCTGTTCCCACAGTTAATTTGCGAGCAGGACAGAGGGAGATAAGCTAAGGAGCTCTATTCCACCTGGAGAAAGCTATCCGTCAGCATTCCCATTCATCACAATAGCAGTTGGCATCTGTGCTCAGGCTTTTTGATGCCCCAGGATGTCATGACAATACTGACCCAAAACTTTCAAATTATACAGAGCTGTGATGTGAAAGGCAGAAGGTAAAGACAAATATAAATCCATTTAATGACATAAATAAAATCAAAAGGTAAAGTTTTCTGAGTTATAATGTTGTTCGCTTATGAATGAGAGTGTACTTCTAAACATTGACAAATTTCAGTTTCAGCGCATCTGAAATTTACACAATTCTCGATGAAATGAACCAAACATAGTGTCCCAAGAATGGCCTACATATTGATTAATTGATTCTAAAGTAGCTTTTCTATATGTAATAATAATATATGATATACACTCTAAAAAATGCTGGGTTGTTTCAACCCAAATTTGGGTTAAATATGAACAAACCCAGCCTAACATTTTTAACCCAACGGTTGGGTTTGTCTATATTTGTGAATACAACCCTACACACGCACGCACGCACACACACGCACACACATATATACTGTATATATCTTCACATCATGATCTTACTATCAAAATTAAGTTTGAGTTCTTCTAAAGAACAGTCTGTGACCTCTAGACACAAATGACTCCATGACAGCCAGCTTAAGAAAAGGTGAAGGTCTGCTCCAGTGATCCAGACAGAGAAAAAGGCAAATCTGGTAAGCCATTGCAGAGCGTCTCATAAGAACCCCGGGCATTTATTGCATCTGACAGTAATGATGTTGACACTGTCAGTGCCTGGTGGCATGACACCAACAAGAGCCAGCCCTTAGAGTGGTTTGGCTGATCACCTTGCAAGTAGTCCAAAACTCTACTGTGTTTACATCCATTTCACTGCGCAGCATGTGTGGCCTTTGCGAAGCTTTGAGCCCACCACTCCACAATGAGCCACAGTCCTGCTGGAAATTAACGCGTCAGTCTGAAAATACCCAGCCCCAGTCGCCAACCTTTAATAAGGCTCTAACAGGTCTCACTCAGTGTGTCCTGGCCCAGCAGTGCACTCTGACTGTGGCCGCTGCCTACGCTCTGTGGTGGATGGCCTGTCTGTATTTGGGACGAATCCTACAGCTCATTATCGGCTCTCACTTCATGCAGGTGAAGCTTTACACACAGTCTTAACTGACAACTTTACAGCGAAAAGGCATTTGCCTACCCACACCAAAAGCAAAAATGAGAAACGATACAACACAAGCACAGCCAACAAGAACATACTGTTCAAAAGTTTAGGGTTGGTATGATTTTTTTTTTTTTTTATGTTTATGAAAGTCTCTCAGATATTTAGTTGATCAAAAATACAGTCTTGTGAAACTGTTTTCTAATTTAATATACCATGTTTTAAAATGTAATTTCCCCTTTGATAGGAACTCCAGACAAGTCTTCAGTGTTACATGATCCTTCAGAAATCATTCTAATAATTTGGTGGTCAAAAAACATTTCTTATTGTTATCAATGTTGAAAACAGCTTCTTAATATTTTTGTAGAAACAGTGATACATTTTTGATTAATAAAAAGCTGAAAAGCATTTCTTTGAAATATAAACTTTCTGCACGTTATATACATGTCTTTACTGTCAAATTTAAATTTAAGAAAAGTATTATTATTATTATTAAAAAACAAACAAACAAACAAACAAACAAAAAAAACACTGACCCCAAACCCCATACCATTATTTTATATATCTAAACAAATGCCATTATTTTCAATCAAACCCTTTTTACATTAAGTTTGTTAGGTTTTAAAATATGAAGCAATACTGCAGATATGTCTCGGATACATTCTAGTTGTCAAACTTTGTGGAAAATGTTTGTTGTTCATATGATGGACTACACCAGTGGTTATTCTTCTGGACACCTGTATGAACTTGATGGGAACTGCATGACTTCATGCATCCATGAAAAATAATCTCAAGACCAATTTGTTAAAAATAGTTTTAAAAGTGTTTCTCTCCTTGTACTTTCCTGACAATTCCCGACTGTCAAATATTCTTGATCATTTTAATAAGGTCATCATTTTTAGATTTTTATTTCTTTTTTTGCTATATGAATGTGCAGGTCTGAGTTCACCAGATTTCATCGATGTCCTTGCGTCAACTCATTCCCACATAAAGTGCGTAGGCAGTAGGCACCCTTAAAGAGAAAAGCGGGCCACCAGTGGAAGACACTGCTGTCGCTATAAAACAAGTTTTCTTGAGCCAACTCTAACCAATCCTTCTGGACTTTTCATAGTCCTTTTAACTTTCAATTCTTTCTTTTGCTGGTCTGATACACACCATGGCACCACAATTAGACAACGGAATGCCACACAAGTAGAGATGCATAACTATCTCATTCTGATCTGCACAAAACACTCCATCAAGTATTTAACCTTTCGGTTTAATTACTGGAGCCTATTTCTGCTGACTTTCTGGGCTTTAACTACCGACGTCATTCGCTAACTGCCCCGGGCTGCAATACTCTATATTTAACAAGTGTCATGCAGGCCAACACAGAGAGAGTGAGATATAGGAACATGTAGCGTCATGCAGAGGCACATGGTGGCTAGATGCTTGTTGCACGTCTTTAGGACAGAGCACTGTTGCCTTACAAACTTGCTGACTGAGCTCAAATCCCCAGAACACTCTGGAGGTTTTTCAGGGTCTCACTTTCAGGTGCGTTTGATTCTCTAACAAATGATCATCTTAGGTGTTGCAATTAGTTTACCAGACATATATTTTAAATGAGCAGGCAGGAAACATTTGCATAATAAATGAGATTGATTACATGGCCGTGACGCAGTCAGCTTGGTCCAGTTCCCGCTGTGAAATCGACCATGCCCGGATCATTGAGCGTCTAGCCACGTGACTGGAGGTAAACGAGTTCGAGGCCACCTCCATTTCTCATGCCGCGTGTTCAGATCCTCCTATAGGTCTGTTTGCTGAGCTGTTCTACTTCCAGTAACTCTGCTAGTGTTGCTGGAGCTCCCAGAAGCGATACCTCATCGCGAGCCAACATGATTAATCGCAGCCTAATGAAGAGGCAGAGACTTCAGACGTAAACTGTAGGACGCCCCACTGGCAGTGCTCATTAAACCAGAGATGCTGATCAATGTGCCGGGGTGGCTTTGTCTTGGCAGGGATGAATCTGAGTCACTGCTAAGTCACTCTTCTGCGCAGCATGGGCAGAAGTGGTAGCGACGCGGTGATGTTTCACATGGAGCCTTCTCAATTTTCCCTCTGCGTTTCAAGTGCGCTTGACAGAACGTCTAGGCAACTGCTGTTTTCTTTAAGATAACAACTGTCAGAAGGGACTAATTAGGGAAGGGACAGACACGGCGAGGCCTTTCCCTGCGTATACGTGCTGATTCGGAAAAAAAGTTTGGCTCTTTTGCTCCCTGAACTCTGAGCTTGTTTCCTGCTGAGCATTTCTCTACCACCACACCCGACTTACTCCATCTGTGTTTCAAGGAGCAGTTCACCCACAGATGAAAATTTTTTCATCATTTACTCACCCTCATTCCAGCCCTCTATTCTTTTCTTTTTTTTTTTTCATGCAATGCACATTGAAAAAGGCAGAGTTTGAGACAAACACTTATGACAAATATTGTACAAGTTTTAGCCACAGTATTAGAATAATCAAGTGAGAGAAATTGCACCGGATTTTTAATGTTTGTCTAGAGATGGAAAAAGTATGTTTTTTGTTTAATATATAACTTTTTATAAAAAATGTGATGCGGAGTGCTGGGTTGTTAAAAAATAGTGGTGAACTTTTTAAGATAATTATGGTACACTGCAAAAAAAGAAGATTCCTTAATAACTTTAGTTTCGAGAAAAAGACATCATTAAGTATTTTACTTGAAACAACACAGCATTAAGATATTAAGACATTCTTTCTTAGATTGTATTCTGAATAGATGTGTTTTGTCTAACTATTTTGTTTCACTTATTTTTAACTTATTCATACTTTAAAAAGCATTGTCTCTCTAAAAAACATTCAGTAAAAACGTCTTTATATCTTATGTATTGTTGTTTCTCATTTATGTTGTTGTAAGGCTTTAACTGAAAAATTTGACAAATATTAGAAAAATGATGCCACAGCCAAAGGCGTCCTTCTGAAAAATAAATATACATGTCTATGTACATTTCATGATTATGTTTGCTTTTGTTTAAGAAAATAATAAGATGTGGAACATCATGGGGTTGAGTTAAAGATGACAATGTAAATTTTTGACTGAACTATTACTGCAAATTCACATCAGGCACGTTCTTGGAGCATTGGTCTCTCTCAGTCAGCGTATCCAAAGGTCCTCAAAGTCAGTCCACTATACCCTTTCTTACATGTGATGTGGTCTGCACTATTTGGGGAGAACTAACAGGAAACTCATGTCTACGTACCACACACACATATGTGAATGTCCTGTGTTTAGTCTTTGAGCTGTGCGCCAGCAGGGCCTGGATGTATTAAAACCATGAGAGGGCATGGGCTGTGACATGAGGTCCAACTCCGTCCACACAACCCCATTGATGACATATATATAATGTTAATCAATTGTGCCAATATTCAGTCCATTGTTGATTGTCCAATTTTTGGTTGGACTTTACATTAAGGTTGAATTTGTCTACATTATCTAATGCACTAGAAAACATGAAATAGTGAACCTAAATTTTACAGAATTTATTAGTCTTGTTTAATGTTAATTTTCAATACACTAACGTTAAAAAGAGTCGGTAAGATTTTAAATTGTGTTTGAAAGAAGTCCCTTATGCTCACCAAGAGTGCTTTTATTTAATTAAAAATAGAGTAAAAACAGGAATATTGGGAAATATTATATACATTTTAAAATTTAATTTATGTGATGGCAAAACTGAATTTTCTGTGTCAAATGATCCTTCAGGAATCACTGATTTGGTGCTCAGGAAACATTTCTTATTATCATCAATTTCAAAAGCAGTTATGTTGCTTAATATCTTTATGGAAACAATTATACAGTTTTTTTTTCAGGACACTTGGAAATATGGAGACGCCTCCATATAGAAACACGTTATTATAGGTGACAGTTACATTGTGCTTTCTTACATAAGTACTGAGTAATATTTATTAACATATACTTACTATAGAGTTACGATTAAGGTTTGGTTTAGGGTTAGATACTTGTAATTATGCATCATTTTCTGTTATTACTATAGTAAGTACATGTAATGTGTAGCTACGTCACCTTAAATAAAAGTGTCACAGAAAGTTAAAAAGAATAGCATGTATATTTGGAGCAGAAATATTTGTGTTTTAACAGTTTTAAGTCTTTACTGACACTTTTGATCTGTAATCAAATTGAATGCATCCTTTCTGAATACAAGTATAAGTTCACTTTATTTTGATGGTCCATTTAACACAGCAACAACAATTTAATAGGATTTCATTTTTTAAACATTTTTTTTATTATAGATAAAATATAAATCAATTCTGTAAAAGCATTGATTTTGTGTGTGTCTGTGATGTGATTTTATTTTTAGGCACATCACACAGCTCTAGCTCCCATAGACCACGAGAAAGGGACTCAAAACGATCGGCAGCTCAGCAGGGAGGAATCACTGTCAATCTCCCACGCAGTCTGAACATTTCTCTTGACTGTTTTAAAAGAAGACTGCATGCGGATAAGCGGATGGCAGATGTCCACTCTCTGCATGATGGGAAAGTAAAAACCACACCACTCCTTCACTCCAGTTCATCTCATCAGTGAGACAAGAGAACAGTAGCTTTGGTCACAGATTATCAAACAAGTCAAAACAGATAACCTCTAACATTGAAGTTTATCAGCAATACACCTCTTAAAATGACAGAACATGACCTAATGTTGATCCAAACACACACAAAAAAGAATCAGTCCTGACGACAGGGTCAACAAAACGACTCCTTCGCGCTGTTTATTTAGAGTTGCCACCCTGATAATGGGCTGTCAGAGTCCTTATATAAAATATGAGCAAGGAAAGTATTTTAGGAATTAAACGCAAGCTACAGAATGTAGAGCTGAGAAGTCCGAGGCACGACTGTCTGTGTTTAATGACTGGGTTTTAGCCTGGTATTTGTGGGAATTATTAATCACAGTAACGAGAGGAAGGAATGTTAAGTGAAGTGAGGGTGGAGACAGATTAATCTCTTGTGGTTAATTGTGTTGACTTTTCTAAACACTCGCTGAAGTTTGACATGCAACCTGCACTTCCAAAAATGTTGCTCTCGCTCCAGCAAACTGTTTCCGAGTGACAAATGAAGGGGTATTAGAACCCAATACATCACCGTGAAAGTTTACTGTGGAACTGTTGAGCGTGTCCGTCACTCAAACACCAGGTCAACACTATGTCAGTGTGTCTATTTATGCACTGGGGGAAATGAGAACAAATATTTGTTGTTCGTATGAACATTGTGGAATTAGTCCCATGCAATATCATGCAACTTTGACTTTACCCAACTTCCAATTTACACAATAATTTAAACTGACAAACATTACAATGTATGGAACAAAGAGTTGTACATATTCTAGCCTACCGTATGCATGCACAGAGCGGTTCTTATGGAAGCTTGTTTCTGCCATGTAAAAAAACAATTTAAAAGATAATTGCGACTTTTTATCTTGCAATTGCAGAATTGTGAGATAAAAAGTCGCAATTACTTTTTATTTTATTTTTTATTCTATGGCGCAACTTTGGACTCAAACATACATGTTAGACTAACAATTACATACTTCTGTCATGCAGCCTAGCATGGATAAGAGCAGGGAGAGCAGAAATAACCCCCATTAGGGTAAACAGAACAGTACCAACATGAATGTATGCAAATATCATTAATTCAAGGTTTTAAAGTACAACATGATTCGAGAATTATTCTGATTCAAGGGGAATCAGACTGCCATACTGACTGACGAGAGGAGCTGGGGAGGGAGGAGGGTAATTCACTCCTGAGAAACGTGATAGAGGATGATAATACTGAAGGAGCTTATATACACTCACCGGCCACTTTATTAGGTACACCTGTCCAACTGCTCGTTAACACTTAATTTCTAAGCAGCCAATCACATGGCGGCAACTCAGTGCATTTAGGCATGTAGACATGGTCAAGACAATCTCCTGCAGTTCAAACCGAGCATCAGTATGGGGTAGAAAGGTGATTTGAGTGACTTTGAACGTGGCATGATTGTTGGTGCCAGAAGGGCTGGTCTGAGTATTTCAGAAACTGCTAATCTACTGGGATTTTCACGCACAACCATCTCTAGGGTTTACAGAGAATGGTCCGAAAAAGAAAAAAACATCCAGTGAGCGGCAGTTCTGTGGGCGGAAATGCCTTGTTGATGCCAGAGGTCAGAGGAGAATGGCCAGACTGGTTCGAGCTGATAGAAGGGCAACAGTGACTCAAATAACCACCCGTTACAACCAAGGTGGGCAGAAGAGCATCTCTGAACGCACAGTACGTCGAACTTTGAGGCAGATGGGCTACAGCAGCAGAAGACCACACCGGGTGCCACTCCTTTCAGCTAAGAACAGGAAACTGAGGCTACAATTTGCACAAGCTCATCGAAATTGGACAATAGAAGATTGGAAAAACGTTACCTGGTCTGATGAGTCTCGATTTCTGCTGCGACATTCGGATGGTAGGGTCAGAATTTGGCGTCTACAACATGAAAGCATGGATCCATCCTGCCTTGTATCAACGGTTCAGGCTGGTGGTGGTGGTGTCATGGTTTCTTGGCACTCTTTGGGCCCCTTGGTACCAATTGAGCATCGTTGCAACGCCACAGCCTACCTGAGTATTGTTGCTGACCATGTCCATCCCTTTATGACCACAATGTACCCAACTTCTGATGGCTACTTTCAGCAGGATAATGCGCCATGTCATAAAGCTGGAATCATCTCAGACTGGTTTCTTGAACATGACAATGAGTTCGCTGTACTCAAATGGCCTCCACAGTCACCAGATCTCAATCCAATAGAGCATCTTTGGGATGTGGTGGAACTAGGGCTGTCAGTTAAACGCGTTATTAACGGCGTTAACGCAAACCCATTTTAACGGCGTTAATTTTTTTATCGCGCGATTAACGGTCTTTTTGGCCTAGCAAACTTTGTAGTTTTTTTTCACATGCTTTTGCACCAGGACGCGGCATGCGCGGCGCTGCGCTATGAAACCCATTCATTTCAATGGCTTGCGCCGCGCGAGGACGTTTTGAAAGCGCAAGCGGATCTAGCTAGACCGGAAACAAAACAACAGGCACGCCGCACACACTTGTTTGGGCTTGCGAGCCGGATGCGCGAGTGCGTATCTCTCTGCTCGAGTCGCGCCTCGCGCGCTCTCAGATACACGCTGCTCTTGTAAGAATTTTCTCTGGGCTCGCTCGTTTTCATAACGTTCCCATTAAGTTATAAAAACGTTATTTCTGAATGTTATAGGAACGTTCAAAACGTCCAGTTTTGAGTGGATGACGAGCGCGAGACGCCGAAATGGATGCCAATAAGATTCTGAATTGAAAGTTTACTTTTAAAAAGTTGCCAAATGGTTCCATTGACAAGACCAAAGTGATCTGTGTGTTTTGTCGTTGTGAACTGAGCTATCATCATCGCAGCACGTCCAGTCTGAAATACCACTTGATGATGGCCAAGCACACACACACACACACACACACACACAGCTGATGCGAATTCTCCGCCCCCTCGTCAATATCAGGACCTCGTCAGTATTTCTTTCACCCTTTTATTGATGGACAGTGTTACATTGTGTGAGAGATTATTTGCTCCAAGTGAGAATGTTTTAGTGTGAAATTGAACAGTATATATGCCAATATTGTTTTCAATAAAAAACATTTGCACAAAGCAAGCCGATCCACTTTTCCATGTTGATAAGAGCATTAAAATGAGAAAAAATAATGGGACAAAAAGAAATCAAGAGACATTTAGAATAGATAAAAATGTGCGATTAAATGCGATTAATCGCGAGTTAACTATGACATTAATGCGATTAATCGCGATTAAATATTTTAATCGTTTGACAGCACTAGGTGGAACGGGAGATTCGCATCATGGATGTGCAGCCGACAAATCTGCGGCAACTGTGTGATGCCATCATGTCAATATGGACCAAACTCCCTGAGGAATGCTTCCAGCACCTTGTTGAATCTATGCCACGAAGAATTCAGGCAGTTCTGAAGGCAAAAGGGGGTCCAACCCGTTACTAGCATGGGGTACCTAATAAAGTGGCCGGTGAGTGTATGTATACAGTGATAGGCGTCGTATTCCTAGACGTGGATCAGATGAGAGTCAGCTGATGCCAGCTTGACTAACGTGACCTGCCAGGACTGACGCTACGCTTAATAATAAGTGGGTTATCCCAACACATATTGCTGAAAATCACTGCTGACTTATTAAGGGTTTGTGAGTACCCACCATGCATTGCCATCACTCTTAGTGTAATGAGGAAATGCAAAATGCTCTTTTTTCATAATGATGCTTTTGTGTGTAAGAACACTCATACATCTTACAAATATTATATAAACTATATGCAACTATATGTTGTCTGAGTAGACTATTCTACCGGCTAATATACTACTTTTATTAACTTTATATTATCTATTTATTTTGAATTGCAAAGCTAAACACAGTCTTTGCATAAAAAAAAAAATCTCTTCGCCATGACATTTCGAGTTTTCTCAACTTTTCATCTTGAAGAATCTCTGTTTGTCAAATAACCCTGAATTTCAGCATGTTCAAGATATACGATTTCACAACTCTATCAAATAATTAATGTAACCTGAATGCAATGCTTTAACAAAGAGCTCCATTGCACATTCAGGATGATTGATTCCCGGCCATTTCATCTCCAAGGGTGTGTCTCGTACATTTCTGAGGATATTGCCTCCTAGTGCTAGTTTGTGTTTCCCTGGTTACCCAGTCTCCAGGGTAACAGGTGCTTGGAAAAAGGCAAAATAAGAACCTCTCCTCTGCTGGAATGCAGCCTTGAGCAAGAGAGCAATTGTTGGCAAAAAAGCATAGTGGGGTTTGCATCCCAGGTCTTTACAAGATGTGAAGAGAGGCTCTTCACAAACATTTCGAATGACTTGCGCTGGGGAAAAATAATGACAGATGAATGATGAGTGTTTTTCTTTTTTACTGCTTCAAGGCAAAAGCAACTGGATGGAACATTCACTGGTCACGTACACGTTGAAAAGTTTTAAGAGCGACCATAAATAAGGGTGTGAATCCTCCAAATTATCGTTTGGTATGTTCAGAATACAGGAGTCACTCCCAGAATTGTATTGGTTGATATAGTGATAACCATAGCTACACTGTAAAAAAAAAAGAAAAAAAAGAAGTAATTTTACAGGTAACGGTCTGTATGTTTATTGTTTGTTTTTTTACAGAATTTTGCCGTTTTGTCATTCTACAGTGATTGCCTGTTATTTTACAGATATTTGATAAAGGTAAAGGCAGATAAAGATCCACTATTACATTTACAGGTAATCTGATGTATCAATTTGATGTATTGTATTTTATGTATTTTTACAGGGTTATGTGTAATTTTACAGATTCTTTCTGTGAAATTAGTAAACAAATAAAAATACGTTTTTCTTTTTTTCAGAAATCAGCAGTCATTTACATGTTTTCCTTGAAGATCATTAAAGGACAACTCCGGCGCAAAATGAACCTTTGGTCTAATTACACATTGGTACATAGTTGACCGTTCTCTGAGATTTGTTTTCATGATTGTCGAATGTAAAGAGTTTCATCTCTAAAAAATGTTTAGCTTATAACGCTAGTAAATAGGGCATAGAGTGATGAAAATAAAAATCGCTAGTTAATACCACTAACAAGGCTCAAAATAGCCCAACACGAACACGGTAGCAATGAGGGTCCCTACCTGCAAACTGAAGCAATGAGAACGTTGTAAGTGTACAGACAGTTTAATAAGAAGATATTTTATAAAGACAGTCCACTTCGCTTATACAGGCAGGAGCCATCTTTGGAAAACAGTGTTGACCAGTCGAATCATGAACGCCAAGCCAAGAGCGCTGGAAAAAATAACCGTTTTTTAAAAATTATTTTTATTTATTTATTTTCTGTTGCCTTCAGTGCTTCTCTTATGCGCTCAGTGCTTTCTTCCGGAAACAGCAGACCATATGAGATTCCAAGACAGTTCAGCGCACTTGTGGCTTATTGTTGATAAGTCACTATCAACAGTAATATACTGTAATTTAATCAATTTTGATTGTAAAGTACCGGACAACATGTAAAGTAACATATTCTGTATGTTTACGATTTGTGCATGTAATTTTGTGAAATGGTTATTTGCTGTAATTTAACGGATTCCCTCTAGAAACTTTGCTGCCAGAGATTTACCGTTTAAAAAAAAATGTTTTACAGTGTACGCTATGTGGCAGTGGAAGTAAACAATTAGTCTTCTTTTTACCAGACCAGAGACACATTTGTGATTGGAGACATTCTATTATGGAGGACTAAGAGTTAAAAAAAAAAAAATCTATATAAACAAAAAAAGGAAATAAATAAAACATTATTATTTCAGTTTTTAAACTGATGATAATAATAATAATTATTATTCTTATTATTTTGTTAATAGTAAATGGCAAACTGGCAAATCATTTTTAAAGGCAATATTTCATTTTTGTAATCCATTTGCCAAGTGACAATTGTATTATCTGCAGTGTGTACATGGCCGATGTATTCACTGGTGGGATTGCATAACTATAAAATATTTTGCTTCGTAATAAACAAAACCTGTCTTGCATGTGTTGCTTTTGGTTAAACCAAGTTCTTGTTCTTACAAACTTTATGACAATGCACAGTGGGAGCTCTGACATTTCGTATATTGCAATGACAAAGTTCTTTTAAAAAAAAGTTTTCTGTAAAAAACTTTCTCCATGGGATCTTCAGTAAACATGGCAAAACTAGCATTCCAGTCATAACTGGACAGGGCTGAGGCTGCGTGGGAACACAACGCTGTTATATAGCTAGGATCTATCATTTTTATAGCATCATTAATACAAGTTCTTAGGAGGGCTATAAGTAAGAGGAATCTCAGGGATGTATGATTTAAATCAGAGAGGGGCGGAGCCTTATCTAGAAGTGTTGTGATTGGTGTAGAGGAGAATGAGGCTCTTTGAGGAACTCAAAAAGTGTTGCTGGATTTGGAATAGAACACCAGCATACTACTGACCATCTTACTATTTGGGCCATGTAATAATAAAGTTGAACTACTAAGAACAGGATGGTATAAGCTATTCTGAATTTAGTTTTTGGGTCAATGTGATTATATCATATTGTGATATTTGACATGTTCCTGGATCAACATCTTTAGTTGAACCTGGTACAACATTCCTGTCCAAAAAACACAGTCTTAACCCTACCCCTACCCAAAACATCAGAGGAAAATGATACGTGAATAAGAATGTCGAAGCCATGAACACTTGTTGTAAGACTAAACTCGAGATTAACTATAAACTTTTCTCTCAAATCTGATTGGTTGATTGAAATGTTGTTCCAGGATCAACATGGATGTTTATCCAGGAACATGTTCTACTTGGTGAAATCACATTCCCCCTGTTTTTGGACTTGAAATTGTCACATATTGGAAAGCAAAGATGGGAAAAAAAGTTTCTAAACTGCACCACAATGCTATTGCCAGGGCGTTGCTATGTGGTTGCTGGGGTGTTGCTAGGAAATTATGTTACGGGTGGTTGGAGGTCTTTCATAGCCTTGTGGTGCAATTCTCTAATTGGCATGGAGCGAGGAGTGAGGAAGCTTCCAGAGGAGCTATGACTCCTATGAGCAAGGATGCACAGGTGTCGAAAACCTGATGCACGAATAAATTCACATCTGTCACGATAATTTTATGTTTTACCCTTTTAGTTTAAAAAAACAATACATCTTACATATTTCAACAGGGCATCTTGCTTTATTTATTATAGCTATATTATGAATTTCTTAAACAACCACACGTCAACTACGTAAGGGGAGATCCCTTGAGCGCACCTCGACTGATCAAGAATATTCCAATATAAAAATACGATTTCCTTCGATTCCTCCATCCTCATTTTCTTCTTGTATCCTTCCCTCATATCCTAATAAGGGACGAGCTGAGATACAAGGAAAGGAAGTGAGGATGCACAAATAGAAATGAGAAGTATCCCCTGTCTGGTCCACATTGCAGCTTATTTCCACCTAGACAGGAAAAGGCAGTGTGATTGACATGTGAATTGATCAATCACAGTTCATTTTGGTTGTATGTGCTGTTTAAGGAGGGTGTAGTTATCGGAAGTTGATTTCACCACAAAAGACTAGAATAAATTTTTTTTTTTTTAATTTTCCCCGTAAGCATAAAAAAAAAGAAATAAAAAAAAAAGTCGCCATGCAGTCCCCACCAGTATTTGTGAAAATGTTCACAACAATTTCATGGCCCCCAGAATATTTTGTTGTATGAATATCTAAACGTGCAAAATATCAAAAGAAAGAAAAGAGCCTCTGATTTAAAATAACAACATAAAATGTTTTATTCTAGCTTCAACACTTGAATGTGGGTAAGTTTAGTAAAAAAAGCAACATTTTGAACAAAAAGCTGAGAAAATCAAATCTACAACGTGCAGAAGCAATGCTTTTATTGCTTGATTCTGCTCCTTTTTCCTGTGTTTTGATCCAGTGCTCTTTCAGAAGTTGCATAATAGCGCCCCCTACCATATAACAGTGGAAAGCCGGAAAATTCCGTTAATAGGGCGGAATAAATGTTGTCTCATAAATGATGGAAACTTCAGTCAATGGCGGGGAAAGAGTTAAAGGGAAAGAATTCTCAACAGTTTCCAAAACTGAAAAATCCAAAACAGTATACAGATTCTGTGATCAGAAGTTCTGTCTGTCCAACAGTAATAAGTACAGAATATTTCACAGACATTACCTAAATAAACAAAGTGTGAGACATGTTCAAGCTCAAACGAGTTACATGATACTGTTTAATCCATATTCAACAGGGTTAAGGGTTTGTTCTGAATTTTCCCACATCAAGTGTTTCTTGAAACGACACGACTAAGAGAGATGCTAAGATCAGAGAAATCAAATCTGGCAAGCCGCTATGGAAAAAAAAGAGCATGCTGTTTCAAGTTCTTCACGGGATACAGAGGATATCAAGTGAGAAATGGAGGGAAAAGCACTGAGATTGTAAAAAGACCAAATGTTCTCTATATGACACATCTGGAGGGTCCACAGGCCAAGTTCAATCTGCTCTATGCTGAGTTTTTGGCCCTAGTCAGGGTGTCTTACAGGGTGGGGCCATCATTTGCTTTGCTGTCCCCTTTGTCAAAGGAGATGGACTAAATTATCATCAAATTTTATTGGAGAAACGATCCTCGCCTCACAACCAAACATAATAGCTGGTCGGAATCAAGTACAGCTGACCTCACTGTGGGGAACACGGTCCCTAGTGAAGTGTTTTTTGGAGACGGCTGGTTTGTGTTGGAAAAGAGGTGTCGTTGAACAACTGTAGGGGGTTCAGAACATTCTCCACCATGAAATGAATTACTGCAGATCACAGGCTTTGGATAAGCCTACGGTCAAAAGATTTCTTTTCCCCTTTATTAAAAACTTCCTCGCTTAACTTGCTGAATCTTGTCAAAATATTGCATAACATCCATGTCTGCCATACTGTATTTATGGAGTTATATTTGTAGTCTTTGTTTGGATTGGTGCTGAATATAAACTCAAAGGGATAGTTTGAATTAAAAGTATACCATCATTTACTCACCCTCGTCATTGCAGTTGGAAATTGCAAAATGACTTATTTTCTTCTCCAGAACACAAAAGGATATATTTAGTCACTCTTTTCTATGCAATTGCAATGAATGTGGACTGGAGCTTTCAAGCTTCAAAAAAGATCTAAATGCACCAAAACAGTAGTATATGACTTGTACATTATCTTCTAAGACATAGGGATGCGTTTGGGAACAGGCAGAATGTATGCTCTTATTCCTTGAATGAATGTATGAAATCCAAATTATATATATATAATAACATGTGTGTGTTTATATATATAATACAATTTGTATGTATATATAAGCTGTGATGTAGTAAATCTGGTTAATTTCTTCTTCTTTTTTGTTGGCTAGTAGAAGTTCTGAATGGCTGGTATTTAAACATTTAGTAGCCAAACTGGCCGGTGGGTGAAAAAGTTAATTTCAAACCCTGCACCTAAAATGCATCTTTTGCTATCGTGAAAGTCATAAAAGATTCAAACAATCTTTTTTTTCGAACTATTTTTTCAAGTCCTTAAAATTCCAATACAAATATTTATTTACTATATGTCTCTGTGGTCACAGATATTACCTGTGAGTTAGAATAAGAGATTGACTTTGGCTACCTGTCCATGCAGACATTATTCCATCCTACAGGACAGTTTGAAAGTCTCACCTGTTAGTAAATATGTTCGTCAGTCCCAAACACCGACTGTGTGAACGTAGCCAACGTGTGGGAGTGTGAACCACAGCAGATCCTCTCCAAATGCGTGTTCACAGGCTCGTGTTCCCAGGTGACTGCAGGGAAACTGCACAAGGATGTTGGAATTCCATTAGAGCACAGCATTAGAGCTTTTTTCCTTTTTCTAAGTAAACAAGTGACTTTGTCCTTGGTTAGATGTTTGTGTATGTCGCTTAGAAACATGCTATTCAAAACAAATCTCCAATCTTTATGGATGCAAAGCTTGCAGGTTTTAAAAAGAGAGTCTGATAGCAGGAAATTATAAATATAAATGTTTACACTTTGATGAGAGAGTGTACTTACAATGATAATGATCAACAGACATTCATTCAAAGTTATAGAAATACAAAATCTAATGTCTAACACCGTATGATTACGAGACTCAGAGCTGCTGTCAATGCCAACCAAGAATGTAAGTTATTAAAGTAATTGCATGCAGCCCTATGGACCTCGAGATAGCACAAAAGCAAGCTCATTTTCTTATATTAAAAGTTAGATGCAGAACTATTTTTAAAGCAGTAATGTTTTTCACACATGCATGCAGTTAAG
Source organism: Semotilus atromaculatus (assembly GCA_031834385.1). NCBI lineage: Eukaryota > Metazoa > Chordata > Actinopteri > Cypriniformes > Leuciscidae > Semotilus > Semotilus atromaculatus. Next base: position 39,011,168 of record JAULUF010000055.1, on the reverse strand, counting down.
ATAAATTATTAGTACCAGGCAAGGTTATAGATAAGGGTCAGTCGGTTTCAACAAACCCCTTAAATTAAGAAAACTCTTAGGGTAAGGAGTTTGTTCCAACCAGGGCTAGAATTTTATCATTGGATATCTAAATATCCCTAAGTATTTACAGCTACAAGTGACAAATACGGTGTATGAAATCATGAAATATTAAAGCTAAAGTGTGCAATTTATATGCCAAACTGAATTGCAAAATTAATCAGTTTGTAAACAGGTTTCTCAAACACAGATAATTCCACCTCATAGTCACACCATTGGTTTAGTCAATATTGCTATTTTAGCCTGGCCTGTATAATTATTTCACATGCCAATAAATAGTGTTTTGTTTGTAGATATTAGCTTAAAACATATGCCGTCATCTACAAGGAGACCTTTTTTAAATGGAACGAACTGAATGGAGAAAATGACTGAATAAAATCCAGTTCACACCAAGAACAATAACTCTAAAGATAACTATATTAATGTAGCATTCACACCAAAACAAGATAACGGTCTCTTTATTATAAGCACATGCTGCAGTTACATCATATTCCACTTTAAATGCTTGACCTCTAAATCCACCTAAAATTGAGTCATTGCCTATCGATCAGTATCAGTTTTTATCGTTTATCAGCTGAAAGAAAAAGTATTGTTCCCTTGTGTTTGTTATCATAGTTTTGTCATGACAGCTCTCTGAGTGTTTGGCATGGTAATGGATATAACATCGTTGATACTGTATGTTTGGTCTTGGCAGAATAGATCCGCTACGCTGCTGCTGCTGTTGGTTATTGCTGTAAGTGTGGGACCGTTCTACTGCCAACACAACACGATGCTTTGAGCAAATAAGACATGCTGCTGCTGTACGAAATATATCTATACAGGTGGAGCTGGGGAAGGTGAAGGGTTTCTGAAAGTGGGCTGGACTGCTACAGCAAATGATGACCAAGTATTTGAAGGTTGAGCAGCGACCTCATTGGCTACTGATACAGCTGTGCCCTATAGAGAAACAGATTGAGTTAACGTCCTACAGCCTGCGCCATCTAGAGTTTCATGACAGAACTTTGTATTTGTGGTGTGGCCTTTTCTATTTTCAGAGAATTAGAATGATTATTAAAACTTAATAGTTATCGTTATCGTAGGCACCGATTTATGTTTCTGCCGGTGGGTGCCAACACTCTTTATGAGTGTTCTTTATGAGTGTACTGGTTCTTTATGAGTGTTATCTAGAGTCGCTCTCTCACTGATATACCAGATGATTTTTGAGTTCATGAGGTAAAATGCAATTCATCATCATGTGAAAAATAGAAAGCACAAGCTTTTGTGCCAGGTTGTTATGTTGTAGTGCTAAATAACGGTAGAATTGTATACAACCTGTTGGGACCCGATGTGAGGTTCCCGATTCTCAAAGGATTTTTTGATTGGATAAAATGAAGGTGCTCGGCCATTTCCGTCAGTGCTCAGTGTCTATGAGTGCTCGCTTGTTTCTGGAAGTCAGTCACTAGTTCCGCCTTCTCTATGACATCACGCACATCGCTAAAGATGCCAAGCAATGATTGGTCAGGAAGCAACGTGTAGTCTGACATGTTTCTTGTACACGACATGACAAGAATTTAGGAATCAAAATTGCATAATCTGACACAGTGACTATAATAACAGACAAAAATTTTGTGTAGTCTGAACCGGGCATAAAGCAAAAATGTTCTGTAAATCTGCTTTGGGGATTGTGAAAACCACTATACAAAACAAACAAAAAAATTCCAGTTGTGATAGGAGAGTATTTCAAAATAATAACACACAAAAAAAAAATACACAACTCAATTCGTTTTCTAATTAATTGATCTTATCAGGCCAAATCTGTTCTGACTTGTGCAATATAAAGTATAATTTTTCTTTTCTTTTTTTCTCTGTCCAAAGGAAAACTTGCCTTCCCAGAATTATACTGGTAGATCCAAAAATCCTCATATTTCATATTAATATTCCTCCATTATTTTCTCTTTCCCATCCATATAGTTTGTCTCACCAGTTAAATCTGTCTTGTTCTTCCTCTGTTCATGACGTCTTCCTGGCTTGAGCCGCGTTTAGGATTATGAGCAGTCAGTCATAAACCTCTGGGTTCATCTGACAGCGAGCCGCTATTTAGTTACATTTACTGACACTTTAATATCTGGACGTCTGTCAAATTCTCAGCCCATGTCTCTCTGGTCATGTCACGCCCCTCTTTCATATGTATATTTAGGTAAGTAATTAAATATATTGCAGGGTTGAGATGAAAGGGCCTAGAGTCCGTCCAAGCCAGCACTTTTTGCATGAGAGCTCTGTGAATCTGGCACAGAGGACCGTGAAAGGAAGGGCTGTCCAATATTCGCTCTGCCGAAGGAATTTTTCCTTGTTGAAGGTGTAGCTGTCTTTTTTTTTCTTTTTTTTTTCTATGAACTTAGTATGTAATACATGAAAGGGCCATGATGAATTAGGGAAAGTCTACAACACCACTCCCAAAAAGAACAGACGCCAGGTTTTTGCTTTCTTCCTTTTCTTTTTTGACCATCACTATAAATCTGAATCTTCTTGTAAAGGAAAGTGCATCTTTCAGGCTCTGAACATATTACACTGAACAATTATGAATCTCAGTGCTATTAAAAGAGCTGGGGGGTTACAATTAATTCAGCACAGTAGTAATAACTCAAAACATAATGTTAAGTTATACTTTGATGAGGTGAGTGATCGGAGCTGGCCGAGTCAACAGTGAGTTACAAAGTGTGAGGTCTGGCAGCGATTCTGAGAGGAGGGGAAAATATGAGCTAGCATGTTTGCCATCCTGTATGGATTTTGAACAAATATGCTGTAATTGTTGATGTAAGCAGAGCATAAACAGAAAGAGGTATAGCCATAATAACCGGCCAAGAACGTTTGCTTATAAGCTTTGTCATAGTTTTCTCCAGAGCTTGACTGCTGGAAATATCAGAAGCAAACCATGCAAGCCAAAACTGCTCTTTCTAAACGTTAAACGCTAAAGAGGCACATTAGGGGAGAGCACACACATATATATATATACATATATATATATATATATATATATATATTTTTTTTTTTAAACAAATGATTCACAGAAGTCATAAGTCTTAAAGAAGTCTTACATTTTATTACATGTTGAAATAATTCTGTGCTTGAATATAAAGGACATAACAATTTAAGACCAATTCCACGTCATTAGTTGTGTGCGTTTTATGGTGACCTAGTGCATGAAAGCTTAAAATAAATTAATAATTACACAATAAATACATACATGCATACACAGTGTCACAGTCATCATCTGCACTATTCTCTTCGTCTTCACTACACTTCCCAGAATCCCTTGTGTCTTCACTCCTGAACCCACTCCCTCATTACACACCTGTTCATCGCCATCATCATCCGTGTCACATGTCCTCACCTCGTTATTGTTCATTTTTATCTGTATTTAGGCTATGTTTACACGGAAACGATCAGAAGAGAAAACGCAAAAGTGGCGTTGCGTTTTCACTTTTTATTCTGCGTTTAGACGAGCGTTATGAAGGGGAAATCTGCGTGCATATGGTGACGCAAAAGTGTGTGAAATTCGATGTAGTGTGCACTCCAGGCGGCTAGGTGGCAACGAAGCACTGCCACACAACAACACCAATATCTGAGAATATTTTGTGCAACTGCTGAAAAGACTCTTGTATGTTTATCAGAGCTGCTGTGGCAACTTGAAGGTCCGATGTATGGAAATAATCCGACATGTTAGTTATTATTTTCCTGTACTGGCGAATGCCTGTGACGTAAACGCGCACGTGATCGAGGGCAGTTTTGCGTTTTTACCGTTTTTTACCCTTTACACGGGAACGCGACGGTGGAGTGTTTTTAAGTTTTCCACTCTGGAGGGTGGTTTCACTTTTTTGCGTTTTTAAGCCATAAAAACGGCGTCACCGTGTAAACGAAAGGCACATCCGATAAAATATTTTGACGTTTTCACTCGGAATCGTTCTCGTGTAAACAGGGCCTTAGTTTCCTTCTGTTCAGTTAGTCCTGGTCGGTTCTCGTTAATGTTAACTGGATGTTATTTTGTGTGTACCCTTTGCCTGTTTGCCTGCTTGCCTGCCTGTACCAGTTTGAGTTATTAGTAAATGTTTGTATTGGAGCCTTTTTGACTCCGCCTCTCCTTCAACCCGCACCACACCAGTGACAGGTGAACCGACCAAAAAAGTAATGGATTTCACAGCAGTGGAGATCCTTCTTCTCTCCTAGGAGGATCGGTCCCTCGAGGCCCACACACAGAGGTATTTGAACTTGGTACCGTATGTTCATTGTGATGATACCAGCCTCTGTGTGTTCTTCCGGGCAGGTCTCAACGTTGAGACCAAAGCAAGCCTGTCCGGAGATGGGCCTCGGGGGAATTTCCAGGATTATGTGGAGTGGGTGCTTCGGCATAACGGATCCCTTTTCACTGTGGGCCCTGCCTTGTCCGAGCCTGAGTTCATTCACGCCATACCTGATCTTCACGACATGCCTGAGCTTTATGACATTCCTGAGTCTCGTTCTGCAGAGACTGTCCTGCCTGGGTCTCTTTCCGCAGAGCCTTCACTGCTGGTCCTGTTCAGCCCTGCCGAGCCTGCGCTCCCCATCAGCCCTCCCAAATCAGAGACTGTTCACCTCAAGCACGCCGAGCGAGAGACTGATAACGTGATGGTTCCCAAACCTGTCCCAGAGGCTATTCCTGACTCTGTCATTCCCCCTAATAATTATTTTGGGGGGAGGGGCCATAGGTCCTCGCCGTGGCTGCCCAGGTGCCCACGGTCACCAGAAAAATCCTCTCCGCCGTGGCCGCATGACCAGCCTGCTCTGCCCTGGAGGCCAGGCCCTGATCAGCCTTCAGGGCTGTAAACATAAATATTTATATTTATTATTATTTAATCTTTGGTTCCCATAGCTGGTGGAGCATGTTGCTAACAACGGTGCGGTTGTGGAAGTGATTCTTTATTATGTTAAATCATGTCGCTTTGGAGGGTCTGCAAGTCATTAAAATAGTAGTAAATATACTTTATCAACTACATTCTCGGTTTTAAGTTGGTGCGAAGTACCTATTTATTCTTTTGAAGTGAGAACGGGAACCTGTGCAGTCTGAGGTGAAAATCTAAACCCAGAACAGTATGTGCAGTGAGATGAATGAGAGGGGTGTTTCTGTGAGTGCTTCCAAATCCCCTCTGGCTGAAGGCCACCTGTTCTGTTCTCCTCCACGTGTTGATGGAGGGATCCCTTGCACTGGATCCGCATGATACCACACAACTCGCTCTGTCTGCATTGCATTTGATTCACAAGTTATTACAGTGCTCGCAAGGCAGTGCTTTATTGGTATTCCTCAGACATTAGGTCAGGTTTTTTTTTTTTTTGGTCACTTAAGTTTTAAACTACTACCTGAAGCACTCGATGTACAGACTAAGATCAAACTATGCTGTGAGCTACCAGTTTTTGACTTTTTTACTTACAAACCATTAACTACCGTAACCATGATTCAGGATGAGTAATGTGAAAGTTTTATACTCACATCAGTGAAAGTTTAGTTTAGTGTTTAAAAACCTAAGCATGAACAATAGTAGAGACATTTGCCTCATTATGCAATTAACATGATTTAGAAACTTTTCTTACATTCATCCATTTAACCATAACCAGGTTTACTTTGCAAAGATGATGTTGCATTGGCAATGGCAAACATTTCAGAAGTTATCTAAAGAATTTAGATTTTTCGAGGTAATGAAAATTGAGTGTCACCCAGTTCAACTAATTGACCTATCGACTTGGACTTAAGATGCACACTGAATTGTCAAATTACACCTATAGGGGGTAATGCAACATTTTATTGTAAATTTTAAAATCAACTCTGTTCTTTTAATCCCTTGCAAGCGCTGATGTTTGCTTTAGGAAATGCAAATGTTTTTTTTTTTTTTTTTATTGTAATAGTTAAACTGCTCAGAGTGTTCTGTCAATCTTTCAACTAACTAAATATGACTTTGGTGTCATATAGTTTTAAATTAAACATTTAACTGCACAGCTAACTGTCACAATTCGGTTGTCTTGTCTGCACCCGCTCTCGTTAGTCCCTGATTAGTTAATCGTCCTCCACCTGTGTCTAGTTTCCTGAGTATTTATACTCCCTGTTCTATTCAGTCCCTTGTCGGTTCTTGTTAATGTTAGATGTGATTGTTTTTGTCCTGCCTGAACTCATCAAGTAAAGTTTGTGTTTAACCCGGATCTTCGTCTTGTGCCTTCAACTACCACCACAGCGTTACACTAACCTTATTTGTGAATTCAATTAGTTACTAAAAATGTCCTTTGCCATAATAAATAAATGTAAAGCACAACCACTTCATGGCTTATTTTTACAAAACGATAGCAACTGCAATATGATAAAAACCAATATTCAATAAAAAATATAAAATAGGGGTGTAACAATATATCGTGTCACATTATATCGCAATACAACAATCCAACAATATGTATGGTGGATAGTGACTATATATTATGTATAGTTCACCCAAAATAAAAATTACTGTGTGAGAGTTTTCAGAGTTATTACATTATATTATTATAATAAACTATATATAATGTTGAATATAATGTATAGAAGTTCAAAGGGGGATATTTGTGGGTCCTATTAATGTAATATGTTGTTACCAGTAAAAAGTGGCCTACATTTATTTCAAATATATAGTCAGTGACAGAGTGAAAGCATATTTGTCTAAAATAATTCTGTACTTTCAGCTTTAGAATCATGAATATTTTTATTCTGGTGTCACCCAGACCTGTGACAATGTCAACCCTATTCTAAGTCCAACCCTTTTCATTTACACCCACAATGTAACGCCAAATTTAGCATTTTTATCAACAGTAGGCCTATATTTTTTGTAAACCTTTTACCAAATGTCTTGGAGTATCGCAATGATATCATTTCGTGAGTTCAGTATTGTGATATGTATCGAATCGTGCATGAGGGTATTGTTACACCCCTGATATACAAGTATACTTATGTAATGTACAAGTATAAAAGAACGCAGCTTTGTGGTCCTGGTCTTTTACCCATGTGTAATTGAGGCTCCAAGGCCCATGCCACAACTCATAAAGCGAATGCTAAATCACTGACTCACCTGCCATAGAAACTGGTACAAATCCAGCGCTTTCCTGTTTGGTCTCCAAACCTGTTTTCCTTGGAGTGCCATTAATAGACTCATGGCTTGGCAAAGAAGGATCCAGAAGACAGACTCTTTGTGCCAGACACGTTTAGATTTGATGAGGATCGAGCTAAGTGAAGTGTGTTAAAAGTTTCCCTCCAGGTGTTATTTAGCTTGATAAGAGCAGTCCAGCTTCACAACCTGCCAGGAAAAGTATGGAGAGAGGGAGAGAGGGAGAGAGGGAGAGAGGGAGAGAGGGAGAGAGGGGGACTCTAACATACAATAAAAAGAAGAACAAATCAGTAATGTGGTAAATGTGCTTCTCATTATGCAACAAGCATGTTTCATAAAAAGGAGAAGGAAAACAGTTTTAACTGGAAAGGACACCTGTTTTAAATCTCTGATTAAGGAAGCAGAAAGATCTGGAAATGTAGAGTGAGATGGAACCGGCCTCAACCCCATCCTACCCTTGTTTACTTCTGACGAATGCGATTTATCACAGCCACATAGCCAAAAAAGAGCGATATGACTAATGTGACCAGAGTGATAAATTGAGCAAATGAAAGATCATAATCAACATCAAGTGCTCAAGAGAGCGCTTCTGTGCTCCCAACACTCCCCAAAAGAATCTGCTCCCTCGCTGGTAAACCACAGATGCATGCTTTCAATCGTACTCATCAAAACCAACAGTGATTTAGTTAAAGGAATAGGTTGCTTGAAATTTGGACATCATTTACTCACCCTCATGCTGTTGCAAACTCATATGCTGTTCTTTTCCCATACAACAACAGTTTATAGTGACCACCATTGTGCACCATTTCGAATTTAATTAAAAATGTATTTTAGTCTACAGATGAATTCCTGAATTTTAACTGATGAAGCAAACAGGATGGAGAATTGCATTTGAATTTGAATGTTAGGAATTCCAAATTGAAATCAATTAAAATGGAATGATATTCATATGACTGTAATTTTACCTACATGTTGGTGTGGCAAAGCCTTGTTTGAAAGTTTAGAGAGACAGACAGACAGACAGACAGATAGACAGATAGACGATAGATAGATAGATAGATAGATAGATAGATAGATAGATAGACCAATGACAAACATACAGACAGATGATAGAAAGAAAGAAAGAAAGAAAGAAAGAAAGAAAGAAAGAAAGAAAGAAAGAAAGAAAGAAAGAGAGCAATAGATAGATAGATAGATAGATAGATAGATAGATAGATAGATAGATAGATAGATTCTGCAAGGAGCAAAATGACCTTCAGTCATTGTAATTAGTCATTGATTATACATAGTCAGTACGCCTCATTGTTTGTGTTTGCAGTACAGTGTGTCGAATATCAGATCAAACTTCACTGAGGGGTCCAATAACTCTTATCTGCGTCTGTGCACAGCTTACATTATGGAAACAAAAACATTCCCCAACAGGATAAGCTGATTCTGACTCTCAGATGGCCCTCGTTCAAGAGAAAAGCGTTTCATGTGTTTCCTTTGAATGGCATCACATTAAACATTAAAAATGACATAAACTGAAGCACTTTAACTCTTGGCTGGCCCCAAAAGTGTCCCCACCTCTTGTTCTGATAATACAACACCACCCAGAGAAGTATTTTCACACTGCTTGACTTCAGTCAGGATGAGCAACTCCCTTCCTAATGGACTGGGAGTGACAGCACCCTGAGAAGATCAGCACGATGCCGGGGCAGGATGTGGGCAGCTGTCGGACAAAAGAGTGAAGCGCACGGTGACCACGAACCCACAGCGCTCTCACTGTTTGGGACCGGTCGAGAGTAGGATATCCCGGTGAGAGTTCTGCATGTCACTGAGACCATCTTATGTTCAGTAGGAGGGCATGGCTAACGCCCTTCTAGTAAAACAACTTTTACTTTTATAGACTTTTTTTTTTTTTTTTTACTTTAGAGCATTTTGTACACCTCAAACAGCAGACCTAAGATGGCTGAAAATATTTGTGAGTTTGAACATTATCCATAATATTCCATGCTTTCCCCATGACTTGCATGTTTGTTCATATATATTTCATATACTATATATATATATATATATATATATATATATTTGCAATTATTCATAACTATTTAAAGAGGTGATTTGAGGTGAAATATGACTTGGACATGTTTCCATGAGATTAATCCTCCACCCTCATATTGTACACTGTAAAAAGTTATTGTTGGTTTAACTTAAAAAAAAGTAAGTAACCTGGTTGCCTTAAAATTTTAAGTTCATTGAAATAAAAAAATTAAGGTAATACAATGGAGATTGGTTTAATAAAAAGAAACTCAAAATATGATGTTATCCACATAAACATAAACCACATAAATTCTAAGTTGATTTGACAAAACAACCAAGCATGTTGACAACGAATCATGAAAATATATTTTTTTTATAGTGTAGCCATTCTTTTTTGCTTTGGAAATGAGATGTAAACCAACTAAACACAAGTGAAAATGTCTATCATCAAGGGCACACACTTTCTTAAGAAGTGAAGTTCACAAAAACTCTACCAAGGCTGTTACAATATAATATCTGAAGAGTTATCAAATTACCCTAACAGGAATGTGAAAGCGAGAAGGTTAATGGAACGGCAGTGTCTTTTTTAGAAAGCCAGCTTAAGGCTGAAAAGCCAGTATACGGGTAGGATAAAAGAACGAGGTGAAGACATGGTGTCATTAGCAAACAGCGCATCTTTTTCCCTCCTTGTATTGATTTAATCTTTACATATACACAGCTGTTTTCAAGGAATTTGGGCGACACAAAACTTGAGAGCTGATGTATGACAAGCATGGGCCCACCCTGTAAGAAGCACACGGTGAGATGGTGTGGGGTAAATGGATTATCGTTGCTGGCTCTCAGATTTCAGACATTGCCAGCAGACAGAGGCAGCACTGAATAAATAGGCAATTTTCAGAGAGCTAGCAATAGCAAGTTAGCTTTAAAAAGCATAAGATTCCACCCTCCCTTCAGACCGTCTCCAAAGCCACACCTCCTCCAAAACACATGAACACGCACAGCAGGGAACAAACAAAAGCATCACGAGAGACAGTGTTAAACTACCTCATGTCTCAAAGCACATAACATTACAATAATAATGAACATAAACAACTTAAAGAGCACTGACCTGTATCACCTGACTGCTGCAGTTTCATTTAAGCATTGATAGTGTTGACATTGAACGCATAAATCCAAGCCATAGAAAGTACTTCCTTATAGTGTCTGATATGATGATCATACATTTCCTTGTATACAGTACAGTTAAACCAGATCTTGCATGTAAAACGTTCCAGTTGTCTGCCTTTTGCTGACGTAGATCTGAAGTAAACTAGGGAGCAGTATGAGCAAAGGAAACCGTCCGAGTTCTCACAGGCTCAACAACATCCAAAATATTCTGCAATTGGTCATTATAATGAGAGATCAATTCATCCAGGCTATCTGTGTCCTATCTGTAGTCCATCTGTGTTCAACTTATCCACTTCATTAGAAAACAAAACAGAAAAATCAATATTCGGAATGTTACAAAATGAGATAATATGACTTTGAATATTCTTTCATACCACTAAATTGGCACTAAAGACACCAGTTTATGATCAGATTTAGAAAGGTAACATGCCTCTTTAAAAGGTGTTATTGCCAGTGCAACAAATAAGATCAAGTAGGTGACCCTTTAAATGAGTCCAAAGCTGTCCAAGCATGATAAAAAGTTTTTTGTCTCAGCGGCATTTGCCTTATCAATATGGATGTTAAAATCACCGACTATAATCACATTTGGAGAAATAGAACATAATAAAGTTAAAAAAGCTGAAAGTTCAGTTAAAAAGTTAGTATTAGATTTATGAGGACGGTATATAGTAGTTATGATAGTACACTGAAAAAAATTTTATGTTGAATTTGCTTAATTTTATTATGTCAAGGGGTTGCACAAAATAAATTTATCTAAATCCAGATATATTTTTTAAGTTGAATGTACTTATATTTTATAAGTAATTTCAGATGAATTATATTCATAATTTTAGCTAAATTATTTTGAGTTGAATTTACTAAATTTTTTTCAAGAATCCGCCTGTGAATCTCAACAATGGTGACAATTATATGTTGCAGTGCATTCTGGGTGCCACCAATCAAAACGCATTCATGGCTCCCATCATGCATTGCTGCATGAATAAATAATGAGATCAGAGGTGATCTATTTGTCACCATTGCTGAGATTCATACACTAATTCTTGATGTCTGTGTGTGCCTACATAAAAAGAAAATGTTGATGTTTTTTTTATTGATTTGATCATTTGGATTTCATTGAAAAGGCTAAAAATAAAATGTTGTACAAAGCCAGTGCTGCTATAATTAATAAAGTAAACCTAAATTGGTATCTATGTGAGTTCAGTGATTCAGGTCAAACGATTGTGAATTAACGATTATGTTAAACACAACCAACACTATCAGATGACCTTTATGTTCATCTGGCTGTTATAACTCACGTAGGTCCAGAGCCCAACTAAAACACACACTTATCTCCATAATGGTGACTTAAAATTACGGTTTTAACATCAGGTGTTAACCATTATGTTTTTAAATGGTTAACTTTTAAGGAATTAATTTGATTAATTATTACTCAATTCTAATGTGTTACATTTAATAAATAATATTGCTTGTAATCTGCACAATTTTATTGAGTAGATATAGCGTATTCATTTTATTAAATTAAACGAATTTTTTTCTAATTACTTTTAACTGAATGAAATTAACTTGTTTTAAACAAGGCCAGTGAATTAGAAAATTAATAATAAAAAATAAGTAGCATTAAATAACACAATAAAATCAGTGAAATTAACCAGATAAAAACATGTAACATTTACAAGGGGTCTGAATCATTTTTTTCTTTTCACCTATAGGTATTGGTCCATTAACTTGTAACACCATGGATTCAAAAGTAACATAGAAAGGCACAGCAATAGTAGACACCTTCCATTTATTATTGTAAAGAATCTCTAGACCACCACCTCGACCCGAGACATGAGGCTGACAAGCACAGGAAAAAAACAGCGAAATGGACTGATTCAGCTATGTCTCAGTTAAACAGAGAAAGTCAAACTTACAATCCTTCAGTAGATCCCAAACCAGTGGTGCTTTGTTGTTGATTAAACGAATATTAAATAATCCAAAAGTAAGTGTGTCCATTGTAGATTTAGCGGTAGTTGACCTGCCTAGGTGAGCTACAGAGTTGTCCACAGTTCGTTCCGATTTCCTGGTCGGACACGAAGAGGATTCAATGATCACTTGAATTGAAGTGAATGATTAGGCAGGATGATTTGCATATCATTTTGAAGCAAAAAGTCCAGGCGACAACATCCATTAGTCAAAAGTATTGTGGACACATATTTAGTAGGTGTTTTGTGGCCTTATTTCAGAAACTTTTTTTAATTTGGTAGTTTTATGCATAATTAAATAACCATGCATAAACATTATTCTCTCAAAAATACAAACATGTACATACATGTTGCTCACATATTATGCTAGCCCTGTTTGTGCTAAATAGAGTGTAATTACACCTTTGCCATTAATATGTTTATAAGCAACTGAAAAAAGCTCAAATATCAGCGCATGTCAAAACATCTCAAGGACCCCAAAAACACCTTAGACCCCAGAGGGTTAAAAAAAATTAAAACAATAGTCGCCAGGGAAAAGCGTAAGCTACAGTGCGCCAGCGTTCGCTCCACCGGATAAGGATTGTAGTTAATGCAAGTTATCACTTGCACTCTCTAACTTATTCAGTTTATCCAATCAATTCCTGATGGAGAACTGCAAGTCCACCCTACATTTTTTCACATTAAAATCCAGTTTTATACTCGAACATGTCAGATTATGGAAGTAGCGTCATTTAATCAACTTAAAGACAGATTTAAATGTTGTCAAACATCGGCAAATGATGAAATATGTCATGTTTACAGACAAACCCTTTGGCAAATATGGCAAGTTGACTTGTTGCTTCAATTACCGTATGATATGAGGCTTTTCCCAGTTCATTTGAAAGTCACAGTGGTTTGCCATGTTTTCCAGACTCATATCTAGGAGGAGGGCAAGGTATTTGTTTTAGGTTTTTCTATCAGTCTTTTGAAGCTGTGGAGAAACAACGCTTGAGTTTGCATAGTTAAAGAAAGCCAAACACCAAAACAAATCCCGTCTCAAGTATCCAGTCCGGACAAATTGTACACAAAGGGAGCGAGATGAGGCAGACGCTGAATGTCACATTCAGCACTTGAAACACATACTGTTTATTTAACATTTGCACTAGAGTCTTTTGTATGCCGCTTCACGGTGTTTGTTAACCCAAGATCTTGGCTGTGGCTGTGTAACAACTGAGAACAGCCAACATTTCCTGGAAAGGGGATGAAGTGACATGATGTCGAACCTCTTGTAATCTCACATTTGTTATGATGGTTTCGGATGAAACCATCTTGATCTGACAGGAAGTCTATACTTTCAGTCGGTAAATGGAGCTGTTAAAATCCACCCTTTGTTCCATCCAAAAAACTTTCACCATCTCATGAGTAAATATAACAAAGAAAAAAAGCTAAGTTCCATAATCATTCTGACAACATGGAAAATACATGGCGTTCTTCACTGGAAGATTTGAAGGGCTTTTTAAGATGGAATGCCAATTCTGTGTGTTATTTAGTCTGTTCTGTTAAGCCTTCCTGCACTTTCATTAAAAAATAAATAAAAAAAACTGAAAACAGGCTAAAGACAGTGATATATCTCAGAACTCCATATCAATCACCACAACACCCCAGAAACTGCATAGCAACGCCCTAGCAACAACACAGAACACCTTAATAAACACATAGCAACACCCTAGAAACTAGCAACTTGAAGGCTTTTAAACCTCAAAACAAACCAACATTCAAGATTTTTGACAAACTCTGTCTCTAGTTAGAATTTCTTAGTTTATTTGAACTATCCATCCTTACATTACATTTCTAAGTGTAATTCTACATCTTTAAAAAGCTCTCAATTTAATTCTGATTTTCAGACAATTCTGGTTTATGCTTTATGAATTTTACCCTGGGATTCGTCGGGAATCAAAACTTTGACCCTGGTGTTGCTACAACCAAAATTTGTAGTCAAATACAAATTTGTTCAAACTAAATGTATTGAAATTTTGGTCTTAATAATGATCAAAATGGCATGCAAAAAGGCAACACTAATTTATATAAAATGTGAATTTTCCAGAGTCATGTCGCAAACCACATCAGTCTAAGAACCACTAATCTAAGACTATTTAAGAACATGCTCTGCATCCTTACCCAGCATTCTGTTCCAAGGCAGTGCAAGAAGCCATCCAAATGTCAGCCCCTTGCCTGGGATTCCACCCTGACCATGCCTTTCCATTCCAGGCAAGTTTAGCATTTGGAAAAGGAAGACTCTCTCTCTATTTTCTCTCCTTCCGCCAGATGTGCTGTCATTCCTGTCCAAATGTTGCTTGTCTCAAGGCCCTGCTTATTATAAAACGTCATGTAAATCAGAGTGGTACAGATGGAGAAGAATGGGGGGGGGAAACTAATTCATGTCCAGTTGTGCTTTTGCTCAAATCTTGATGAGCTCTGCCGGTTTAAGGAGTCTTTCATTTTGGGCCTGTTCCGGGGAAGTAGGTTTCCTGCTCACAGCTGATATCTATATAGCGAAAAACAAGCATCTTCCTTCTGGCCGTCCCACACGTCTGGACGATATATATATATATATATATACATACATACATATGCATGACAGGGTTAGATAGGATTGCTCCATTATTTCTGCGTCTATCATTCACCAGTCTCCTTTTAATGCTCTACTGAGGCCCATTCTTTTGCTACGGGGCCTCGCAAGCTATAGGGAGAAGGGCAAGAAAACCAGTGCATCTGTTGGAGGTTTAGGACTCTGAGCAGGTGGTATTGTTTGGGATGAACACTCTCTTGATTTATGCTTGTTCTTCTCTTGGGTGCATCCAGGTCATCCAATCCCTAGAATACTTCAGCTTCTTCTCAGAGTCGCTGGACTCTCCATGGCTCTGACTAATCCAATTTCTGATGCCATGACTCTGACTCATCTTTGAAGGCCCAAGAACTGAATCGGACGCTTCTTTTCAATGGGCCAAACCTTCCCAGATGGGATCCTCTGGCTGGGGTTACAGTTCACAGGTCTGTTGGTAGAATTGGCCAAACAATATCAAGATCACAGGAAACAATGCATTTCATGAATATAATACCAAAACTAATTTTTCTTGTGGGAATTTAGCTAAGCAGGTGCATTTTCTCTCTCTTACACATGGGATTAAGGAAACTTCATATTAAATGCTTTTTTTATTTACAACATCCTGAAATGTTGAGGAAATGGCGACAAGCCATGTTTTTATCACATGCTACACATTAACAAGAGAAAGATTAATGCGCATTTGGAGAGAATGGCCAAGAAATTTACACTCATGCATTTTCATTTGTAAAACTTGGACATGCCAAAACATAGGCTGGAGCTGATACAAGCCCGTAACCTACCGTGATCAGGACGCAGCACATCCAGAATGTAACAAAGGCCCCTGTTTTTATTTTCAGGCCATCGTCCCACAACCACATAGTGGTATAATCTCATGGTCGATAGCACTGACTGCTGTAAGACACAGCGGAAAGCCATCCAAACCAAACTTGAAAGAAAACACCATTCCCAAAGTGATCTGAGGAGTAATATGTCCTCTTTAAATAAACGTTTGGGGAAATAACCTTTTCGTATCCCCCTTTTGTTCTGCCAAACATTATTGGCTCTGTTGCTTGTTTCTCTCTTATTCTCTCGTTCACTCACTCTCATCAGTTTGACCCTCACTAGTGCGCTCCCGCTGGGATACACCGTGGTGACGTCACTGTGTGAATAGAACGCGCTGCATGCAATAGAAAGTCACTCCCAGGCTTCCAGGCCACAGTCGGGCCAGCACGTGATGTCAGCCTCTGACATATCGGAGCATTTCAAAGCACTGACTTGTCTTTGGGAAAAGAACAGAGGTGTGGGTAGGGCTTGCTTTGTTAACCTTCTCTTGAACTCAACTCCAGTTACTCATGCTCCATCCTATCAAAGCAGTGGGTAGCTGACCAATGCCAGATCATAGTTTCAGTTTTGAAAGGCCTTGTCGAAATGGTCTTGGATGGTTCAGCCCTGAAATATATAGAAAAATCATATATGGTTTAGATGGTTTAACATATCAAAGTCAATTTCACAGTCTAGATTTTGTATTAAAGGAATATTTCACCCAAAAAAAGTGTTTCAATGACATTTTCAATAGAATTAAGCTGCTCTGACGAAAGTGGATTGTGATTTAAGGCCCATTCTCACCAAGAAAAATAACTGTAATAATTATCAAGTTTTAATAATCATTCAAATTCTGTAAGAATATGGAGGTCCACACCAAAGCTATAACGATAATGACATAGAATCATTGGAATCACTTTCAGAAATATTTTTCCAGCTGATGAATGATAAAACATTGACTGCCAATTAGAATCCATCTGACTTTAAAGCATTTAAAACAGCATACGGCAAAACTACAGCACACTCATATAATAAACAGAACATTACAATCTGTTGGTTTGGACGCTATAGTTATCATTATAAGTGTTATATAGGAGAGTTTCCATCCATTTCTCTTCGTAATAATAGCATGCATAGTTTTAGTAACTGTGTAACATAGTAACTGTGATACATAGTTATTGCCATGCTTTAAATCCCAATTGATTGAATTAGTTGAATCTGATTAAAAACAACAAGGACCATCTAACACCCACTGAACCTTACCATAGGCCACTAATGTCTTGATGTTTTAAATTTAAAGCATGAGCTGTCTAACTGGAAATACACACATACACACACACACACACACACACACTGAACCATTATGACTTCTCTTTTGACACCAACTACAGGGTCAAAATGTACAACATTAAACTGCACATTTATCTTGTGTGACCCTGGTGAAAAGACCAACATGAATGAGTGCTGATGTTTCCATCAGTTTTCTTAAAGGGATAGCTCCCCCCAAAATCAAAAATGTGGCCATAATTTACTCACCTTCATGTCATTCCCTATCTTCTTTCTTTCTTTCTTTCTTTCTTTCTTTCTTTCTTTCTTTCTTTCTTTCTGTGTTAATGCTAATGGAGTTTGAGGACTAGCGCTGTTAAACTCAAAATCTACACAAAAGCACCATAAAAGTGGTCCATATGATTGTCATGTTCTTCTGAAAGCATGCTATAGCATTGTGTGAAGAACAGACACAAATCTTGATATCCATGGTAGCTCTCAAATTAGACGAGTCGCATCAGGTTCGACATCAACGATTTGTCCACTGGCGGACATATTTGATTAGAGAGCCGCAGATAAATGAGTTAAACTATTCATTAAAATCAACTCGATCAAGTACTTAATTTCACTATCAAAAATGTATTTTGCACCAGCACTAGTCAGCACAAACTAATCTGGGCTAGCATGCAGATTCAAGATGATCTATGTTGGCACTTCTCAGTAGGAACAGGTCTTCTTTTGTTTAAAATTATATACCAAGAGATTACCTTTGATTTGAACAGTCACAGTCCAGGAGCCTTTGTGCACCACTGAATATGCTCTGTTCAGGTGGTAAGAACAGGCCCTAGACCAATTTCAGTAGGTTTAGTTGTTTGTTCCAAAAAAAGTCTAAGCTCACCATTTTGACTGATTTGAACATAATGGAAGGAAGGAAGGATTAAAAATCAAAATTGGAACAAATTCTTGGCTACACTTTGCTTTCACAATGCATCATAGTAATCAAGACTGACTCTTGACTTACATGGATTAAGTTTTGGGGATTATCAGGGCATTCTGAAACACCACCACCCGTCTGAAAATGGGTGTTAACTACGCAAATAGTTCAAAGCCAGAACACATGGTTCGTTTGTTTCTTCTCTTTTTTTCCCCCTTGACTTTCTCAGCTTCTCCATTTCTCTGTTCAGTTAAGTGGCTTCCTAACCAGATGTCCATTCAGTGTCTCAGGCCAAATCGTATGTGTCAGGCGAACAACAGAAAGTGTGTGCTCCAAATGTCCTCGAAGGATAACCATTGTGCTGCTGGAATGCATAATCCAAACACACCCCTGTGACACTGAGTTCAGCTCCCTGTCTTCATATTAGACGGATCCTGTCTGTGACCCTGGCAAAATCCATTTGACATCAGTGGGAATGCCTCCATGACTTTTTCTGACTCCTGTCCCCATGCTATACAAACAGAGAAGAGGCCTAAAACACTTAAAACACTCTAAAATTAGAACATCTGAATTGTCATTATCTGAAAGGAAGAGTTAAGTCTTGTTTTCTGCACACTTATTCAGAGGAAAGTTTCAGTCTTAGTTTTAGTGAGCCAGTATTGTAATTTGTTTTTCCACAGTGACTTTCTGAAAAGAAATGTTCACTAAAAAATGAAAACTGTCATTATTTACTCACATTCATGTTGTTCCAAACTTGTAAGACTTTCTTTCTCCTGTACAACACAAATACATTAGTTGCTTTTAGGCTTCAAAAAGGATGCAAAACCACCATACAAGTATCATAAAAGTGGTCCATACAAACGGTCTCATGCACTATATTAAATATTTTCTGAAGCTAAATTATAGCTTTAATTGAGGAATTAATTGAGACCAAAATGTGATTGTTATTCACTGATCGTTGCTGAACTTGAACCGAATTAGTCTGATTCGTGAATCATTCAGATTGACTCATTGATTGATTCAACTGATTCACTGACATACAAAAGAATGAATGATTCACCCTTTAAGGCAATACATAAATATCCAGACGTATAAAACAATGTCAGAAAAAAATATATAGTTATATATTTAAAACTTGTGGTCAGTAAGATTAAAAAATAAATAAAAGTGACAATAAAGTAATTGATAATGTTATGAAATATTTACATTTTAAATGAAATTCAAAGAACCCTGGCAATTGTTTTATCACAGTTTCCACAAAAATATAAAGCAGCACAAATGTGTTCAGCATTGATATTAAAAATAAATGTTTCTTACGCACCATATCAACATATAGAATGATTTCTGAAGGATCATATTGCACTGATGTAATATATATATGTGTGTGTGTGTGTGTGTGTGTGTGTGTGTGTTTGCGTGTGTGTGTGTGTGTGTAGTAAACCCTACATTATGGGGACAAAATGTCCCCACAAACATAGCAATATCTGAAATCCTTGTCCTTGTGAGGACATTTTTTGGTCCCCATGAGGAAAACAGTGTATAAATCATACTAAGTGATGTTTTTTGAAAATGTAAAAATGCATAAAGTTTTGTGTGATGGTTAGGTTGAGGGGTAGGCTTATGGGGATAGAATATACAGTTTGTACTGTATAAAAATCATTATGCCTATGGAGAGTCCCCACAAAGATAGTGGACCAGACGTGTGTGTGTGTGCGTGCGTGTGTGTGTGTAAGAAACTGTCCTATTTTCAACCAGGGTGAGCTTTTATGTGTCGAGCTGCAGGACCATCCCCCTTTAAGGCCCTGAATGACTTCACTCAAAAAAATGAATCATGGCATAGTTTATAATTATGTATTTGTATCCTTTTGATTTTATTTAAAAAATAATATTTTCAAAATATATGTAGTTAGATTGTTTAGATTCAATGTAAATCTGTTCAATGTGAAAACTATTAGATTTAATCAGTTAAAAAGTATGAATATGGTTTAAATATAGCTAGCTGTGGAACGAGGCAGATCCTATTAGTTACATTTTATGAGATTGGTTCGCATACAATTTATGGGTTTAGAAGCGGAAATGATGCCATACTCCAGCCGGTAGGGGGCTGTATCGAACATAGACATATCTATGTCAAAGCACCTGAAGAAAAACCCCACGCAACCAGCGGCAGTTGAGAAAAAACAACATTCTCCTCGCCATCTTACATGATTGGAGCACCTTCTTGGATCAAGCTGATTGCAAGGCAAGTTACATCTGTACTCATCGTATAAAAGTTGACTGTTTTCAATGTATATATATATTATGTGTTATTTTTGCTGCTGATATCGTGTTAACGTTACACTTTATCATATCAATGCACTGACTATCAAATTTGCATTTAACGTTAGTCCACTAAGTTAACTTGCACATGGTTCTTATAAAATCGACTTTTTTCAGCTAAGTTACACAGTATAACTAATTAAACGTAACGTTTTCTATTTTTATTTTATATTAACTTCCGTATTTTCTGACCTGAGAATAACTGACCCACGTGTTAACGTTAAGCGATTTTAATCAGAGAGGAAAATTGGTGTTAGGTGTGGGGTAAGTTAACGGTTTAAAGATTAAAATATCGATGTGTCATTAAACGATTACTAAACAAACTGCGATTTCAAATACATTTATATCGTACATGGATAACTTCCAACAGAACTGACTGAGATATGGACACAAATTAATGGCTGTCTGCAAGACACCCTTAACTTCTCAGACAGGGTCCAAAATTAGCAGTTGACAAGTGTCAAATTTGAGTAAAGTTTGAGTAAATGAAACGATGTTACTCGTTAGTTTGTGACTGTGATTATTAAATGGCAACGTATGTGCCTGTTGGTCTTCTCTTGTTCTGTGGTTTAACGTTTGAAAGCAAACAGACAGTTATAAACTACTGCAATCAGTATGAGTGTACTATTGTTAATAATAATTATCTAAAAAATGTATGCTATTTCATAAGCAAAAGTATGCATTTTGTTTCTAACAATTTTTTTTTTTTCATTTCAGGTACATCAAGCATCATTTCTTACTAGCCTATAAGGTAGGACAACCTCCTAAACCATGTATGCTACAAAGATTGTTTTATAATAACGTACATCAATACATCAAATTATGAACAATTAATCTCAGTTTGAATGTTATGATTCAACATAGAAAGCATAACATTCCTAATACATATTTAAAAACATATTTTACAGAAATGAACAGCCTGATATCATCTTGCAATCAACCATATTTTCTTTAATTTTTATCTTTAATCTTTCTTTAATCTTTAAATAATTTTTTCTTTAATCTTTAATCCCTTGTAGTTATTTAATTGATATAATAAACTTAGTTAATAAATTAGTAGTAGTTGTAGTAGTTGTAGCTGTATTTTGACTTGTCTTGTTACAGTAAAATATAGTATAAATTAAGTTATTTATGTTGATTCTTTAATATTTGGCCGTAACTGATTTTTTTTCTTTTGTCTTTGTTCACAGATTTGTGAGTGTGGCCATGTAAAGTGTAAAAACACACAGAAAGGCCAGGGAAAACCATGTGCAAACATAAAGTCCCGGAGGGCAGGGGTTAATTTATGTCCAAACCATCCGGCAGGTGAAACCAATGACAGCCTGGAGGTGGAAAGGGTTGCGCTATTGACAGAGGTAAAAAAAAAAAAAAGAATAACGAGACCGTGATCAAGGAAAAGATGCATCGCACCTTCTGATACTGACGACAATATATTCTTCAGGAGCCAATGATTACAGAGGTCCTAAAAAGATGGCCAGCACTGTTTTAAATTGGAGAAGTAAGTGTAGTTAAGTTTTGTTTGAAACTGAGATGCAGATTTATACACTAACACATCTTGATTAAAGTGAAATATATTCTTTTGTGTCCTTCATCTTTTTTTCAGGTCAACTTGGAGTTCATGCGCATAACAACTGTTCAGCTGGTATCCAAATTCATTGGTCAACTGGACAGATACACTGATGATCTGATGGAGTTCCGTCACAAAGGAGGATGTGCAGGACAGAAAATCTGCACCATAATGGCACTGACAGCTAAAGTAAGTGTGTTTTTATGTATTGCATTTGTTTTCAACTGGTTACTCTTTTGTCTTGACAGGAATTCAGAAACCTCTCTCTCACACAAACTCACATACACACTTTCTCTCTCCCTCTGAGATGCAAACAACACAACCTTTCTTACACATTAAATACATGTTTATTTGATGTATTAGTGATGACATCTTAATCTCTCACACATACACAGTCTTTCTCTGTTTCTCTCTATTCAAATTAAAGAACTTTATTGCCATTATTGTTTAAACACAATATTGTTAAAGCATTATTCATATAAGAGGTATTAAAATAAGTTGCTAAATAAATTAGATTTTTGTCTAATGTATAGTGTATTAGTTCACCCAAAAATGAAACAAGTCTTATTTACTCGCCCTCATGTCGTTCCAAACCCGTAAGACTTGCGTTTATCTTCGAAACACTATGAAGCCCCACACGTGACATGCAAGAAAAAATTCAATTGTGCGCACATTTTAACAATTCATTCCCTCAATCTGCAAAATCATGCACACGATAAAAATATTTTCTTGCATGTCATGTGCATGTCTCATTTTCTCTTGCATGTCTCCGTACAACATAATTAAAGATATTTTTAATTAAATCTGAGAGGTTTCTGTTCCTCCATTGACAGCTACGCAATCACCACTTTGACACTTCAAAAAGTTCATAAAGAGATAATAAAACTAATCCATATGAATTGAGCGGTTTAGTCCAAATTTTCAGAAGAGACTTAATTTAATTTAGGCTTTTTTTCACATACAAACATTCATCAACTCACAACAGTTACAGTAAACAGAAAATCAAGAATTTTCGCTTTGATGTGCGAGAACCAGTGAGGTTTGTTCTAATCTAGTGTGTTAAGCAGGTTCAGTTGAGCTTCTGTTTATGTTCTCTGATCAATGTTTATGTGAATAAAAGCATACATTTAGTCAGTTTATCAAATAAAGCAATCATGTCTCTCAAAGTGGCGATTGCTTAGCTGTCAATGGAGGAACAAAGTTTTCAGATTTCATCAAAAAAGATCTTCATTTGTGTTCAGAAGATAAACAAAATTAATGACAGAATTTTCTTTTTTGGGTGAACTATCCCTTTAAAATTTAGCCTTACTTAAACTGTAAGTTAATAATTAATTGCATATTTTTTTGGATCTTCTTATGCTTGTTTGACAGTGAAGACATGACCAGGCGTGATTGTATCCTGAGGTGTCTACCTCAACGAAGACGTCGAGACACTTGTCAAAGAATATGTGGTAAGTGTGTGTCAGCCTATTCTCTTCATGTTATACATTTATTATGGATATATTTACATTGATAGTTATGCTAATTTTCTCATTGGCATCACAGTCTAGCGGAATATTAAACTATTCAGCAATCAGTGCAGAGCATGATTGATCATACCAGACAAATAAGAAGCTTTTTTAACTAGAAATTACCTGGATAAAAAGATCCAGTTGGTAGTACAAAGTAAGGAAAATATGAAATCAGAATCATGAAACACTCACATAATTATGCTGATCTCAGATTTGGTGTAGATGGGGAAAGTAATATGTTATTCATGGAAGAACAGTTATCATTACAATTATAATTTCAATGACATGACTGAATCAATAGGAAACTGCCTACTGTAAAATAAAACGGGAAAACTTGGGACACAACTTATTTTCTTTGTTTATCCTCCAGGACTCTGTGCAATGAGAGACTCAGCCTCTACACTTTCAGACAACAATGGGCATCTATGTCATTCGAGCGGAGGGCACTTGTCCTGAAGAAGAACCTTCAGGTGTTGGTTTTATTCTTGAAGTTCTGCTAAACCTGCCAAGTGTCACACTTGGATGTGTGATGTTTTTTGGACTAATTTATGCTTTTTTGCTGCCTTTTGAGCTTGTTATTTCTAAAATAAAAATGTGAAATGAGATGGACTGGCTGTTCTTTTTTGTGTTGTATATTGTGATTGGGGAGGGAAAATGGTGTATAAATAAAAGGGGAAATAAATACTAATTTATAAATATGATTTTAAAATACATTAGGTTTATTAATACAAATTACTTAAATGTGATGCATTTTAAATATATGAGGTTTATTACGTAATAACACATAAACCCATTTCGTATTCATTTAAAATAAATTGGATTTATTGAAAATTTTACATAAATCTAATTCTTACTTGTTTAATTTATATAGGACTTACAAAAATGTATCACATTAAGTTTATGAATATGTTTACGTTAAAAATATGTAATCCAAATGGATGGAAAATTTATATGCAATCAAATTACATAAATCTTATTTATTAGGCCTAAATATTTTTTTGAGTGTTCCATGTGCGCTGTGTACCATGACAGCATATGCATTGCCTGCAAGAGCACTTTGAAGTAAAGTTTCAATAGATGGAACTTGAACCAGAAGAGCAGTTTGACATGACATTGATTGGCTATATTATTCTGACACATATAATCACAAACCGACACACACACACACACACACACACACATATACATACACACAGATGTTAGTGTAAAATATATTATGAGTATGAGTTAAAGCTGGGCGGTAAAGAATAACAATTGTAGGCTAAATAGATTTTCGGAGTGTCAGCCAGAAAAGTTTTGAAGTGGGGACATCACCGACTGACAGTGTGTCATGAGATGGCAATTGCTTAGCTCATGTATATTAATTAGGTCACACTGATGTTGCTAGGTGACCTTACAGGAGCATCATTCACATATCTCAATGAATATTCATGAGACACACCTTTGCCATAGTATAATTCGTTAATTTGGGATCTGTGAACATTTTAAGGTTTTCTTGCACCAAACCAACTACGGATAAAATCTGGCCAGAATTAAATTACCAATCAACATTGGAAATACGTACTATTAACAATATTTTATATTTAAAGATCCACGGATGTGGTTGATAGAAATATATGAATAGATTTGAAAAAAAAAAAATAATAAGTAATAAATCATGTGCAGGCACTAGATATTTTACATCAAAATATTTTTAAGATAACAAAAGACAAATTCATTCAAGTTTATCTAAACTTTTGACTAGTGTTTATTTGATAAAATATAATTAGTATTTTTTATATAAATAGCACAGACATGTACAGTGTATTCTAACTTACAACTCAAATATTGATTTGGAGATCACTTCTTTAATTGACAAATATAATATCAGTCAACTAAATTCACTTGAAGCAAGCTATGTGCCTTTACTAAAACTAAAAAAAAATGGTCTCTAAATGTATTCTATATATTTCCCAAAGATGTATACTATTAACTATTCATTTGAACCAATATTAACCTTATACCGTTTATATAACTTAAAGTTAGCAAAATATTCTTCTGTTCTGTGGAAGTTTTTTTTTCTCCTCTTGGCATTTTGTTTGCTTCAAAGAGTCATTGATTATCTGTCAGTTTACATGACCAGCACCATTAAGAGGATGAACTGAGGTTTGATGCAGTGGAACGGGCCTGACTGATTGGCTCATGACCACAGATCAGTGTGTTCTCTCTCAATGTCTGTAGGGACAACGTTAGTCCCTGAGATCAGCTTTCACTGCCTATAACTCCAGCACATGCCCCTTTTTTATGGATTAAAGTAAAGGTGCAGTCACACCAGACTGTGAGCATGCAACATTACATCAGACCCAATAACAAATAGAGCTTCTCTTCAGAACAATTAATCATGGAATAAATAATCATAAAAGCAACAAATAGTGTTGTGTAAGGCATCATGTGTCCTTGGATTTGCATCCCTGTTTCTTTGCTCTAATTTTCCATAATGCACCAGGGCTTTTCCCCTTAGAGAAAGTGAAACACAATTAGATGATGAAGTGAATCCCACACAAACTGACCTTTTCTTCCGGATGAAGAGCTGCTGGTGATCCGGTCTCTGCGCACGCAGACTCCAGTGAAAACTTGAACCCCTTCAAACCTGCAACTGATTCCTGTGGATGCTGGATATCATTTCAAGAAGACGGTGCTGTGCTCTACAATGTGAAGGTAAAGCCCGTTTTTTGTCACTGCCCAAGGACGAGCATGTGAAGAACCAGTGGTTAAAATTCATCTTTACCATGATACCACAGCAGTATAATCCTAAACTTCTGCTCGGAGTTCAATGCAGGATTTGCAAACCGCTTGCTCTTGAAAGATGTTGTTTAAAATACAGTTTCCACATGTTCCCCGCAATAAATTTGAAAAATTATATTATCTATTCTATTAGTAACTAAAATAATCGGTTTGTTGATGGACATGCACTTGTTAATGCTGATGGTGAGGAACATCTCACCTCAAACTGAGTAGCGTATCACTGAGAAACGTCCTGCTCGAGTCGTGCTTGCGATGGAGGTTCGGGTTGAATGACTATTTCTTCCAATGTATCATCATCAGACTCGTGCTCAGATTGATATGGTAAAATCAACATCATTGTTCGTTACTGTGTTTAGTTTACGGTGTAGGAAGCCTCAGGACAGCTGACAGCTGACGTTATTATGGCAATGGGCGTTTTTTTGTTTTCGACACTCATGCGTACGAATGCGGTAAACCAATCACAATAGACTGAGCTGTCTGGCCAATTAGAGCAGAGTAGCTCGCGGAAAGGAGGGATTTAGAGAGATTGATTCATCTGACGAGTCGTTTGAGATTCATTGAAAATGTGGTGATGTGCAAATGTATATTATGAGAAAATGAAACAGTTTTTTGACTTTTGATGCATGTAAACCTGTTGTAGGAGACTCTAAAACCACATTAGGAAACTTTAAAATAGCATAATAGGTGCACTTTAAAACATTGCATTGCTTGTTCATGGATTATGAGACTTAACGGAGCTCTCAGATATATTTCATTGACTTTGTCTAAGATGTTTCTCCTAAAATTCTCCAGTCAATAACTGCGTATAGAGCTATAAAATAAATGAGAATTAGCATTCAGATTCTAAAGCTAATTTTGCAGTGGAGGACAAAAAAAAATTATACAGTGTTACATCAGGTTTAACTTTTTTTAAAAGACACAAACACTTGATCTGAGATCAAACAATAATTGGTGGACCACTCAAATTTTTACGATGACCTCATTTTGGTTTTGTCTGCTGTACAAATAAACAATCCATGCAGATATAGGATAGGTGTCACTACCTATTAAGAAGTAAATCAATTCCCTGAACAGAGGAAATTTTCTCTCACCCTAAAAAGGTTTTGATCCCTTAAATGTAACCGGAAACGTGTGACACCACGTCCACTGACACCTCAAGTGCCAGATAATGTGTTTGATTAAGTTACTCCACAAATAGAAGGTCAGCTAAGAATAGAAACTCTCACGTTAGAAAGGTTCAGGTTAACCTTTCTACAATTTTAATGAACTTATCACTTTGCGTAACATTCTATATTCATGCCTCCTTTAACGAACAGTTGATATAGACACGACACACAAACACACAGTCAAGTCATGTGCCTTATATTTATTGCATATTATATTTATCTAATGACTCATCTCACAATTTGATTTGCGTATTTCTTTTGACTTATCTTACAATGTGATTTGAGTAGCACCAAATCAGCATATTACATTGATTTCTGATGGATCAAGTTACACTGAAGACTGGAGTAAGGTTGCTGAAAATTCACAGGGCCACATAAATGATTGCATGTAGGAAAAACTGGCTGTAAGACGGGATGGAGATTGTAAATAAGTGAGAGTTTTAAATAGACATCAGCTGAGGATTGGCTTGGCACTAAATCCTGGGAATGGCTGTGTCCATGTTGCGCGGCCGCCCGCAGTTGGAAGAGATCCTGGCGTGTGTTTGGCTGAGTCAGACTTCCAGCTCAAAGACGCAGGGTTACGAGCTCAGGTGTGGCCCATTACCCTCCATCTGGAGGCCATAACATTGTGTTCTTGTCCCAGCAGGGGCGGGGCACCGAGGCCCAAATGATTAAAGCCTAAATTAGCATGCGGACCATATACTGCAGGTCCTCTCACGATCCTGTCACCAATTAGGCAGCCAGAATTGTATACTGTCCTCGGTCTGTGTGTAACCATTTCTGCTTTTTAACACCCCTTATGAAGCTAAATTTGCTTCTGCTATGATTACTCAGCCCTTGGGAGTCTGAATCTTGACGAGCATTTGGTTATAGTGTGATTTTGACTAACAATATTTTCAAATCTTTTATTCACATTGCAAACTGAAAGCTGATCGACAATATTCAGTTTATCAACATTGGTTGCTTTGCCACACAATACTAAGAGTCATTCAACAATTGTTAGCTATTTCCGTGGGAAGAGGATGGAAAACTAGCAATATTGCCTTTTTTTTATTGCGTATATCATGACATCTCGCTGCAGTGACCTCGAGAGGTGCATGAAAGAACGTATAACATTTTACACATTCATGTATATACAGTGTTCAAAAGTGCTGACTTCGGAGCACACTTTTCTTTATGGATAATTTATAAACCAAACAGACAGGATATTTAACAAAAGTAAAGTCATTTAAAATTGTTGTATAGTGTAATTGAATTGTCATTGAAGCTCAACAAGTGAACTAATCAGCCATAAGTAAAACACTGTCATTTACAGAAATTCTACATATGTGTGTGTGTGTGTGTGTGTGTGTGTGTGTGTGTGTGTGTGTGTGTGTGTGTGTGTGTTTTTGATGCCTATTATTTGTTTTCTAAAGAACTTAATGCATGTTAACTAAGAGACAAATGATCAATAATGACTATATATATTTTAGCCCTTGTAACTGATGAAGGAACATGTTCTTGTGCATTTATTTTTATAAATGCAACAAGTTACCCAAGGCCGAACAATTCATCTAAATCACTGTAATACACAGTCTCTCATGGCGTATTGCTTTGTTAAAGAAAATTCTACATTGGAAGAAACAAGAGGCTTTTTTTTCGTGCACACATTGAGCTTTTTTAAGTTTGGAATTTGGACTTTAAATCTCATGTTTCTTTAAATTTACAACTGATCTAGAGTGCAGATTCTATATTATTCATAATTTACCCATTTTTGAATCAACAAACTAGACAGTTGTTATTTTTTCTTCTTTATTAAATAACCATAATGGTTGAATAACTCATAATGATTGAAGGGAACTTTGTACTTGGATAAAGTATTTCTGAACAGTTATGTAAACTAACAGCCTCCAAGGCTGAAAATAAAACGAGGGTGAAATTCAGGGTTCTGGGAAACAGTTACACTGGTTGAAATCTAACCAGAGATAATTATGCTTAAGCAACAATGGACAGGTTTGGAAACCTGATGCCCCTTAAGTTGCAGATGCCCCAGTGCACACGTTCACACCCACACGCAAGTGTCATTCTGTTCCGACATCTTTTTCAGGTGAGTGCACGAGAGCTATGATGTTAGTCTAGACAAAATGTACCAGGTGGAAATACTTCAGTCGGCTTTAGCTCCGAGACACATCTAGCCTCCTCCCAGCCGCAGCCTTTTTGTAATCAAACCTTAAATTCCTGCGAGTTGACTAAAAAAACTTGGCAAAATGCATTCCACTTAAACCAGTGTTCCACAAACAGTATTCCTGAGCCAATATTCCAGACATCATCACCTGCTAGAAGTCGAACCCAGCTGTGCCAAACACACTGACATAGCATGCAACGATATCCTGCTGTTTAAAGAGGTCATAATCATACCATTTTTCATATAATGTGGTTTAATGATCATTTCCCACCATTTCTCTGACCCGTAGAATTAAACTAGCATCTTTAATACTCAATGTTAATGCCCTTTTTTTTTTGCATTTGCAATGAGGTTCTGTGCTTTGCGGCACTTATTCCATACTGTAGCTTAAGGTCAATGCAAATTTGATTCCTCATAACATGACCCCTTTAAATAAAGAAAACATGTTGCAGAAAGATTACGGAGAGAGAGAGAGAGAGAGAGCACAGTTTGCACCTGTTAGTCTGATTGATTTAGGAAAGGTGTTATCTATATAATCGCTTAGGATTGGAGGCATAAATGTTTTTAGAGGAATGTTCCAATCACCTGATAGTGATAGAGCCCTGAGAAGTGTGAAAGGTACTGCAAAAAAACAGAGAACAAGAGCACATCAGTACAAAACACCACAGAAAAAAAGACAAGGAGGAATACAAAGTTTAGCTAAAATAATTGTACTTTATATACTTATACAGTATGTGAACCAATTTACAGAAGCTATATTCCCTAACGAGTGTGTAGGGAGAAATTAATTCTACATAGAGACCTTGTAAAAACCCACAAAGACGGTGACAGCAAAAGTTGACAGAGTTGTGGGTTATTTCAACTATAGGTTGTGCCACGAGAAAGCAGAACCTGATTTAATCTCTCTGATATATTCCAGACAGAAAGTTGTAGTGTTTGTGCTGTGCCTGTTCACCCAGGACAGTGTTTAAAATGAATTACATTACACCCTGACAGTGCTTTATAATAAAATGTCAACCCATATTCAATGAAAAGAGCTATTATTCAAGAAAATAAAAGTGTTTTGGATTTTAGCACCCTGGATTCCTAACTGTCTGGTGCACTGTTGTTTTTCTCAGTCCCCTTTTAAATGAGTGACAGAAAGGCTTTCATGTATGCCACACCTTGTTAAATTCTCCAGAACCCAAGTATTTTAAAAGCAGACTCCACGTCCATATACATGACTTAACATGTAATTTATAGGACCAGTGGCACTTGAATGCTACCCCACATCAGCGTGGTGGCGTTGGTGGCTGACAGCACAAGGGTCTGTGCCAGACCTGAACGCAGCACGGGGAAAAGAGAGCTGCGGCGTGCACGCTCTCTTTCAGTCGCAGGGATTACACGTGAAGACGCCGCTGCTCTGGAATAATGACACAGCGGCAAAGGAGTCTGCCAGCTCTGTGGTCGCGCAAACCGTAGTGATATAAATATCCAGGGTGATGATTACCCCTGTGTGCTGGCCTATAGATAGGGTCTGATGATAAGGGAAAGGGCAGACCAGTGGGGATGCACCCTTACGAGGAGCATATTATCAGTGTAGACACAAAGGCAGTCTAAAAGAGCTAAAAACTGATCTGAAAGGCACCCTGAAATTAACATCTCAGACTCTGTTCTAAAATGTAGTGAGCTGCCTATAGAGGCAGCATTTTAAGTGCTTTCCTGACATTATGGCTATAAAGGTACACCATTAGTACAATATACAATACATAAACTAAATACAATCTCGTAATGCACTGCAACAAATCTATTCAAGATTGTGGACGAAATTAACATATGTCTAGCCACATGATAATGGCATGCATACACACATTGTTAATGATATATTGGTCATTTATGAGGTTGGATTTATACAACTTATAAGGGTTTGGAACAGAGCTTCGGTGTCAGTTAACATTAGCGCCTGAAAGGCTAAAAAGAGAGAAATATGACATGGCCCAATGCACTGATTTTGTCAAAATCACTTGTCAAGTTGTCTAGCTGTAACGCTGCTTCTTGGAAAATTAGAATTTTCAACTTTTCTTACTTGGAAAAATGTGTTATAGAA
Organism: Semotilus atromaculatus; assembly: GCA_031834385.1. Classification (NCBI taxonomy): domain Eukaryota; kingdom Metazoa; phylum Chordata; class Actinopteri; order Cypriniformes; family Leuciscidae; genus Semotilus; species Semotilus atromaculatus. The sequence continues at coordinate 38,979,601 of JAULUF010000055.1, read as the reverse complement.
TGCCACTCTGACATCCAGATTGAAAATTCTAACTCAGTCCCCAGCTAAGTGGTAAATTAATTTAAGAAAAAATCATACTTCATAACATAATAAAACCTATTTAGCAAAGATTTGCTGAAACAGGGATGTCAAAATGTAAATCATCCTCTCTGTTGGCAATTATGCACCTGAAAATCAAACTATAGCCTTAGATCTGCCACAGTTTGGTTGGTAGGAATTTTTTTTGGTTTCACTTTATTTTGATGGTCCCTTTAACACATTCTGTTGACATAAGTAGCGTTGCACCTACATGTCTACTAATTAGAGTAGACATGTATTTAGAGTAGACATTGTTAGTGGAGCATTAGTAGACGGGTAGGGTTAGAATAAGTTGACATGTAGTTGAAGGACCATCACAATAAAGAGTTGGCAGATATTAACCAGACAGTCTACTAATACTCTAATGGCTGTTAGTTGACGTGTAGATGCAAAGTTACTTATAGTCAACAGAATGTTCAAAAGGGACCATCACAAAGTAAAGTGTTACCATTTTTCTTCATCATGATAATTTTTGCAAATGAACAGAACCTATATGAATTTTAAAGCCTGGATACAACCAACGAAGTAAAAAAGTTGGAATAGTTTGCAAGGCCTACAAAAATACTCCAATGTCTTTCTTCATACATAGGCCTAATATTCTGTACATCCAGCAATGGAATGTCTCACCTGTGACCTTGAAATAATTGCAGCACAATTATGACTTCTGCACTCATAAGTATAACTTCCCAGGAGGCAGCAATACAGAAAAGTTAATGGATAGAGAACATTGTGTAACGAGGCATCAGGTCAATCCCAACTGAGCAACTGGAAGTCAGTACTTTTCCAGAGAATACAATCCTGGCTCCTTTGCACAAAAGCTACACACCACTGATTAAGGAAACCACACACTCTGTGACATACACTCCAGCTGCCATATTTTGGTCATGGCAAAATCTATCTTTAGCATTGTTTGTTAAAATAAGGCCAATGTGTTGAAGTGCTGCTTATTTTATTTTGTCCTCAACTCGTCCCCTCAAGGCTGTTGATTTTAACGGCACATAGTTTACCACTAGAGTAAGGTCACAGGACAGAATTCCAGTAAGAGCGGAGAATGAAACGAGAAAAAAGGTTCCGCTGGATAATGTGTATGGGATTCACGACGGTAAGTCGCAGAAATCCGCGTTGGAAGAAAACAGAGGTTCGCCGAATCAAGAATGATGTAACCGAGATAATATGAACAAAGAGAATAAGTGACTCATATTTTTGAGAATTTATCAAAAAAGATCATCCACCAACAGCTGCAGTAAAACTGATTTTTATGGTTTGAATGGCATCAGTCCGGTTCATGAACGAATCATACAGAACAGTTTTGTGAACTGATTAATTTAAAAGATTTTGTTCAAAATAATCATTCATTCACAAATCATATAGAGCTTTGTTTCTCATGTGCATGCCAAGTGGAATTAAGGTGGATGTTAAGATTTTCAGTGAATAATGACTTTATCATTTCTGTCTGTTCCTCATACAGACCTATTGTATGATTTCAGAAATTTGGAATATTGTGCACAAGTCATATGGGCTATGATACTATGATGGTTTTGTTTCCTTTATGAAGCTTGAAAGTTTTAGTCTTCTTTCACTATAATTGCATATAGAGTATGGTAAAATATCATCTTTTTTTTTTTCTTTTTAAAATTTTTTAATTTATGCTCTGCAGAAGTCATATGTTTTGGAACAACATGAGGGTGAATAAATTATGAAAAAATATTCATTTTAAGTAAACTTTTCCTATAAACTATAGTTTTGAATATATTTGAAGGCTTATTTCAATGCACTGAAATTAAGATGCGAACAAACTGATCTGAAAGCAATTGTTGAAACTGGTCTGGACATTTTCCCATCATAAAGTTATTTTTCCCCAGCCTAGCCAGCCAGTCGTTCAGCCTGACATGATGCAACCTGCATTATTATCACTTTGCATCACTATGTTACTGAAACGCATGCCATAAATTTGGCATTAACAAGATTGGTACGGTCAATAAATAAATATATGGATAACGGTTGGACTGAGAAGTTTCCTGGAGAGCAGATGTGGAGCGACAGATGCTATGTGGCTCTTTTAGCACACTACATGTTCAGCCAGTAAAATATGTGCCCGCTGAAAACACTCCACAGTAAATCAACTCCTGAGAAGCTAAAATGCATTTATTTAATAAAGAGTGCTCATGGTACATTAGAGCGATTGTATGCAATGGCCATAAATCATCCAACGTGGCCCTTTGTAGCTCATAACCTATTTCAGGAGGTATGACATCACGGCGTTTCCATTTACTGCATAAGCTGAGCAATAAACTGCAGGCAATAAAGTGACACAGAATGCAACTTCTTGTAGTACAAATCCTTAAGCTGCCACAAAGTTGAATGTATCATGTAAAATTCTGCATTCAGGCATTCATTTGGCAATCCTACTGTTTTACTTAAAATGCTGAGGAATCTATACATATGAAATCCCCAGGGCTGGGTTTCCCAAAAGCGTCGTAAGCTTAAGTTGATCGTAGAACAATTGCCACCAATGGTCTCTACGATCAACTTAGGCTTACGATGCTTTTGGGAAACGCAGCCCTGGTAAGTTCTTATATTTTTGATGACCGTTCTAATGTTGGGTAGGTGGGTGGACGCTGGTAGCAGCTCTTTGCAGCATACAGTGCAATATTTCATGATTAGAGACCTTTGTTCTTAGAGGATAAGGTCATGTTAAGAGGATTAGTCTGCTATGTCTGCTCTGTCTATCACCGATACATACCACACTATACTCAATATTGAGTGTTCAGTTTGGCTATATAAGACCTAGGAACCAGAGCCTGAATATAGTATGTGTATATATATATGTAGGGACTGGGCTAAGAGTGAATCTGAATAAATAAAAATATCTGTGCTAAAGTCCCAAAAAACCTTCAGGCACCGAAAGACTGAATTTTACACACACACACACACGAGCCCTTCCCTCCCCCAACACACGAGGGAAGCTCCTGTTACGAGATTTTATAACCCATCGGAATGTCGCAGAATGTCTCTGAACAAAGAGACGGACATTTCTGTTGTGTAAAGACATAAAAAACCATTAAATATATTTTGTTAAATGTATGTGTTTTTCCCCATGTCACAGTGAAATATCTTTGTTTGGCCACGGCATAAATGGACATTAGAAATACCTTCTTTATGCATTTTAAATACCTCTGTATTTTTCCTTTGACTTTCATTTGATGTGTTTGACACCTCTAAAATGCTCATGGAACGGGCTATCTGAATATGCACAGAGATATAAAGTAAAGTGTATTTTTAATAGGTTTTACCGCCATTGAAGATTCAAACTGTTAAACTGTACACCCTCCTTGAACACACCCCTGTACCACGAGGGGCATGTTCTCCCAAACAAAGGACAATAAACCGAGGGTTCCCGCGTGCAACATCCATTCCCCGATTGGCCCCGTGAACCGGAAGGGGAGGGAATTCTACAAGGTGATAAATGTAGGAGCGCGGCTCCGCCTCGCTCTCTTGAACTTTCCAGCACGTCAGAAACATGTAATTCACGCGGAGGTCCCCTCAGGGGATCAGATCATATCCTGGATCTTTTCTTTACTTTCTAGCCAAAAATCTGTTTTCTGTATTCAACTTGTTTCACTTCCACGAAGTGACATGACCTGAGCCGAACTATCTCCGTTGGTAACGTGACCTAAAAGACTTCCGACCGCTGTTCAAAGACTCGCGCCGCATCACGTGACTCCACGGAACCAAGGACTCAGCTCACGCACGCCGCTAAACCATGCGGGCCGCACGCGCACGGAGAACAAAAGATCTGCCGTCCAAAACGCGGCTAGACCATGCAGGCCGCTCAAGGAACTCAGGAACACATGAGAGAACCCTTCCACATGCAAGTAAATTTGGGTTACCCTGTTTTCAGAGCATTAAGAATGTGTTTTCGTGTTGTTTCAGGAAAGTTGACTGTCTAGGTGAACGTAACCCTATTTCTCTCTCTCTTACTCGCTCTCACGCGTGTAATTTATCCATATCTCTATATCTCACACACTTCCTCGTTCATTGATGTCTTATTGTGTTTGTATGTCTATTATGTTTGTAAATATATATATATATATATTCCATGGCAACCGTAGTAAATATATAAGTAGACATGCCTTTATTAAATCCATTATATTCATTTGATTGATTCATTTACTTTGCTCATTTTCAAGTCTCTTAAGTGCAAACAGGTCCTACTCGCTTTATCAATTAAAGATACTTTAAAGAGTATGTGTTTATAGGGCAGCAAACCCAATTCTTCTGGCCAGAGAATTGCGTTTCCTGAAATCCTATAAAGTAAGATGATATTGTGGATCCCCACAATATTATTCTGGCAATTGAGCTAATTAATTTTGCCTGTTTTGTAAGACATGATCAGTGTAATTAACTGTAATCAACTTGTAGTTAAAATGCAAGGATACACAGTTAAATATGCAGGTAAAAGGACATCCTCCCTTAGAGGGAGATTTTATTAACATGTAAGACTGATCTAATCCAAACATGTATGAATAATTATTAATTATGAATTATTAATTATGATATGCAAATTCCCCACGGATTAGATCCGCCCATAGTCTTTACAATATATATATATATATATTGTAAGTATATATACTCACCACTTTATTAGGTACATCTCTTCAAGTGTTCATTTAAACAAACATCTAATTAGCCAATCACATGGTAGTAACTCAATGTATTTAGGCATATTGACATGGTCAAGATAATCCAGCCCGTTCTCATCCCAAGGCGTCATATACTGACGCTCGTGACATTTCGTCTACATTCAACGCGCATGGTACCCTTTAGCGTCAATATGAGACGCAGATATATATGGGTCAGAAGGCGCCTCCTAGCGGTCTAACCCTAACCCTACACCATACCTAAACCTACCCATTTCTGTGCGTGTTATATTGACGCTAAAGGGGACCATGCGCGTTAGATTTAGACGAAATGTCAAAAGTGTCAGATATGACGCCAAAGGATGAGAATGCGTTGGATAATCTGCTGAAGTTCAAACTGAGCATCTGAATGGGGATGAACGGGTATTTAAGTAACTTACATTGTGACATGGTTATTGGTGTTAGACTGGCTGGTCTGAGTATTTCAGAAACTGCTGATTTACTGGGATCATATTTAAAAAGAAGATATCCAGTGATCCAGTGTGAGCGAAAATGTTTTGTTGATGTCAGATGTCAGAGGTCAGAGGAGAATGACCAGACTGGTTCAAGCTGATGGAAAGGCAACAGTAACTCAAATAACCACTTGTTACAACCGAGGTCTGCAGAAGAGCATCTCTGAACGAACAACACTTCGAACCTTGAAGCAGATGGGCTACAGCAGCAGAAGATCACACCGGTGACAATCCTGTCAGACAAGAACAGCAAACTGAAGCTACAATTCACACAGACGTACCTAAACTGGACTAATGAGCCTCGATTCCTGCTTCAACATTCAGATGGTAGGGTAAGCATTTGGCGTAAACAACATGAATGCATGGATTTATCCTGCTTCTGTCAACAGTTCAGAATGCTGGTGGATGTGTTGTGGTGTGAGGGGTATTTTCTTGGCACACTTTGGGCCCCTTAGTACTATCATGTAAACACCGCAGCCTACATGGGTATTGTTGATGACCATTGTTCATTATGACCACAGTGTTCCCATCTTCTGATGGCTACTTTCAGCAGGATGACGTGCCATGTCACAAAGCTCAAATCATTGAAAAATATGTTTATTGAAAATGTCACAGCCACCAGATCTCAATTCAATAGAGCAACACTGGGATGTGGTAGAATGGGAGATTCACATCACATGGAAGGATGGATGGATGGATGGATGGATAAAAGATATATTTTAAATTATGGGAAAGTCTAAACTTGACTGGTTGTGTACATCATAAAACCAACATTTTTTTAACAAAAGCACTGTGAATGAATCATATGGGGAAATATCATGAATCATAAGGGGAAATATCATGAAAACTAAACTTACTAATGAACTATTAAATTTAACACTTACAAGGATGGGGAACCTTCTGAAATGACATTTCTATTTGTGGCCTCTACACAGTTTGCTTGTTGCCGTACTACATCTTCCCTTCTAAGATGAACAGATTTGGTGTCGCATCGCTGGCATTCTCAGCAGGTTGTATTACTCTTTGGACACCTGAGACTGAAATTTCTTTGGACCATTACACCTCACCAGGGCTAAAAACAGTATTAATCTGATAATTATCTCACCCTATTGCGTGGTCATTAATGACACAGACATCTAAATCCACAGCAGACACCCTTGGGAAAGGTGAATGACACCCTGATTGGTGACGCCAGCACTTGGCATTCGCAACTAAGAACGTACTGGCATGAATTCAGTGTTCCTTTCATCTCCTCAGAGTGTAATTTGCCAATTCCTTACAAGCCATGTTATCCGCCTGGCGGCCTGTGCTTACGGACAGGAAAGCCCAGAGACGGCTGCTGCGGATACAGAGAGACTCATCTCAGTCCGATCTGAGTGACATGTAGCGAAGAACCCAGATAAAGCACCCAGTATGCGTTTATTTTTATTTTTAATGTAATAAAAAATGTGAGGAAATGTGTGGCAAATGGACCTGTCATGGACCTGTCATGGTCAACATTAAAAATATGGTAAAATAAAATGGTCAAATAAAAGCCTCATAAAAGCAGTACATACTACTTGTGTGCAACATTCCAAGTCTTCTCAAGGTACATTATATAAAAGCTTTGTGTGAGAAACAGACAAAAGTTTAAGTCATTATTCGAATGGTTTGTTTCTCAATCAATGCTATTAGACACCATTGATACCAATCGGCATTGGTTCTTATTATGTCTCATGACCAAATTTCAGTTTTATTTGATCTAAGAGATACAACTTGAAACAAAATGAAGGCGAGTACATAATGGGAGAATATCCATTTTGGGTAAACATACTTTTTTGGTTAATAAATCTCTTGGTCAGATGGACATTTCCACTCATAGGTGGCTTTTAAATCTTAGATGTCTTATAACTTTTAATATGAGTTTTAAATTTGTACTTAAGTATGGATTACCTTAAAAAGGAGACAATAAAACACAAATTAGGTAATGGTTGTTATAGAGTAAGAGTACAGAATTGTAAGATTAACATTAACATTTACTCTTGGCAAAATTCATTGAGAAATGTTTGAGTTCATATTGACGATGTATTTTAGTAGTGTGCCACAGATTTAGACAATGTTGAGATCTCTTCTGAAACACAAGAGGTGACATGAAAGAAGGAAATATTCTCAATTTGCTGTCTAAGATAATCAATTGAGAAAGAGATCTCATTTGTGATTTTTCTTTCCTATGGGAGGATGTGCACTGGCAGACATACAATGTGCAATGTGCAATGCTCACATGTTTGACATGTTGGTTGGAAATGTCTGATGAATTTGAGTGGAGTGGAAATGATAACTGAGCTTGTTGGTTTGGTTTCTCGGGTCAGGAAATCATCCAAATAAGAGAAGAAAAATGAAAGTGAGATGGACGGAGAGGGGGCTAGAGACCGAGATTGGCACTCTTTTTATCCCAGCACCATTAAAGCAGGCTCATATTGTGGCCTTAATCAGAATCCCAAATATCCTGGGATAATGGCTAAGCAAATCGTTCCCAGGCACGCCTGCTCCGTTTAGGAAAGACAGGGATCCAAGGGGTAAATAATCCGATTTTGCTTCTATTATCTTCGTGATGCAGTGGAAAGACGGAGGCCTTTGAGATGCCATGTCTTTTTGTCACGACCTTTTGTACGTACTACGCAGCCTGCAGACTCGGCTTTAGATGCATCCTGCTTCCAAGAGTTTACTGGCAGAGCCGCAGAGCCTCAAATAAGCCCGATGCTTACACATCTTACCCCTGTTTTCCATTTTCTTCCATTTCCCCCAGTGTTTATGGGGCTGGACTGTTCTGGATCAAATATTGTGGACAGTTCTCCAGTTTTGATGCAAAAGTTCATGAAAAACACAGAAAGAAAGCATATTTTCACTTTTTTAACAATGTGAAAAATAAAGAAAAGAATATTTGTAAAGTTCAGAATCCTATCACAGCTTGGTTCAGAATACTCTTCTACTTTATGTAGTGTGTGTGTGTGTTTTCAGTGTCTTCAACTTTAAGCCTCTGCCAGATCCCTCAACAAAGGCAAATTGTTTATCTGGAATGTCGTGAAGCGTATGTTCAGACTTCAGACACACTCATTATTCGTTTTTCTCTGTGTTGACATGCTGGGATACAAAGTGGCATAGTTGATTCTGTGCCCTAAATATCTCAAGGAATACCAATTGACTCAAAGCGAGGCACCTGAGATTCCCAGTCCTACAGGTATGCAATACTATTTGGCGAACAGTGGGAGAAAAGCCTTATAAATCTCTGAGACAGGAGAAGCATAGCTCTCACAGCACTGATCATTGTCTTCACTGATGTGATAAAGATCGCTCTGGGCAAAGTTATTGTGAGTTATTGTGGAATTCACAAGACAAAACTTGGGTAGAGGTTTCAAAAGTCCATTGTCAGTATATCTATCATCATAATCTGAAAGAGATGTATTGTTTTTAAAACATAACTGCTTTTTTATACAATATTTAGTTGCGGTCCTCTAATTTTATTGGCCAGAGTGCTGGTTTGTATCACTCTGCTTATCTATCTTTGGTGTTCCAGACCAGGCCGTCGATCTGTGTATTAGTGTTGGGGATTTTTAATGATTCCTCCTGCAGGTTACATTGATACATCAGTAGGGGTGACGACAAGTAACTGTCTTTATGAGCAAGTCATTGACTGATATACTCAATTTATTCAGGAACAAAACGTGAGTCACGGAACCATTTACTCAAACAATTTGTGTAAAAACTCTGATTAATTAAACGAAACAAGTGACTGTCTTAATGAGCTGACTTATTTACTCAACCGATTTGTTCAAGAACACAAATTCATTCAGTAACGAAACATGAGTGAGTCACTGAGTAATTTATTAAACCGATTTGTTTAAAAACCAAGATTAATTTAGGAATGCTACAGTAACAATCATGATGGTAATGGATGTTCAGTACCTGTTACCATCCACCAAATCGATATTCAACACATTAGATGGTTTACAAATTATATGCCACAATTAAAAATGGTAAATATGTGACTCGTGCTGGCGAAACGACAAGTCAAAAGGAGCATTTACTACTGATCACAGAGCCTTGCTTCACTGACAAGATGTGCATACATTTTTCGTGTGTGGTTAAATTTCAATTATATATCCACTGCAAACACAAGGAGAATAAATAGGGAGCAAACAAAGCAGGTAACGAGGGAGGACAGGTGGGGCAAATGAACCAATAATCAGGAAACAAGATGGGAGACAGGAGAGCACATGTCACAAGGACACACAATAAGCCATGTTCTCACACCAAACATGACAAAAAACACAAGCACATGGCCAGTAAAAGAAATCACAAGCCATGTGCTCACACAAAATGAGACATGAAGAACAATGAAAACACTCATAAGCCACATATTCACACAGAACATGACAACATGAAAGTACACAGCTAGTGTAAAACACAAGCCGTGTGCTACGCAGGCCAAGACAAAACATGACATGAAGCACACGGCCGATGTAAACACGAACCGCGTGCTACACGAAACACAACACATGTGGACAGAAGAGTGTACGGCCCGAGCGAACTCGCACGCTCACAGGACAAGACAGAACGAACAAGAACGAGCGTAAGCTCATCCTGTGCGCTCACAACAGAAAACAAACAGGCGGAGCATGAATGTCCGAATCCCGACACAAAACCGAAACCAAACTAGACATATGTGCCGGGATCCAAACACCACGACCCGCACATGTAACAAGGCACCTGACATCGACGGAGAATTAGGTTAAACTGTGAAATGTACGATGAAAATTGTCTAGCAATTTCGCCAAGCAAATACCAAGAAATAGGTTACAGCAGTTTGTCTTTCGAGTACACTTGCAAAATTCGCGATGGGACTGAGCTCGAATAGCTTCAGCGTCAGCGACTTTTTATTGTACAAAATCGCTGTCAATTAAAAGGAGATGCAGTCCTCCAATCATTCCGTAGAAGCCCGGAGTCAAGGCCAGTCCACTCAAGTCCATGTGTTCTAACGCATTTTTAGTCAATAAAATGTTAACACAGTAGTACACATTTGACCATTCATTTTTTGACATTGTAGGGGAAGCCAAGCTTCCCTTGCAGTTTTAAAGAAATCGCCACTAATGTAATATAATATAATATATAATATATATATAAACAATGTCACCCCTCTTTATTTGGCTTTTTCTGAAACTCAGACACAGCTCTATATTACATGCGTGTGCCCGGGTGAATGAACGGAGGATTAAACTGACATCAGTGTTGCATGTCTTCAATTTCGTGCCAACTGCCAAATGAAAGCATGAAATGAGGTCTAATACTCACCCTGACCCCAATCTGAGTTTCCAAGGACAGAGTTTCAGTCTCTTCTCACACCCTGCATCTCTGAGCTGGTAAATGCAGTCTGCTGCCTGCTGCTACATTGACCTTATGACCTTCTGAGTCATAAGGCCTTCCAGCTGCTACTGGCTTCCATTTCAGTGCCCTGTGGACCTCAGATCCATTTACACCTGCTACAACCCAGTGCATCTGCGGACTTCTCTGTTTACACACATACACTCATACACATACTACATGTAGAAGCAGACACATACAAACACACAGGCTTTGGAATTGTTGCTGTTTCCTTCTACAACTGGTTTACCATTTAAAATAGCTGAAAAACCTATAATATACTATTTATTTAATTGTATACTGTTCCCACTGGGACAACTTGCCCCATATACTGGAACAACATGCTCGGCACAAATGGTCAAGAAGTGTTAGATGTAGTAAGTATACTAACATTTAACAATTTGGTGTCAGTAAGATTCGTCAATGCTTTTGAAATAAGTATCTTATCCTCACCAAGGCTGCATGTATTTGATCAACAGGAACAACAATACTGTGAAATATTATTACAAATTTAAATAACTGTTTTCTATTTCAATATATTTTAAAATGTACTATTTTCCTGTGGTGCAAAGCTGAATTTTCAGCAGATATGGTCATGCTTTGTTACATGAGATCTCAAAGTTAGTGAATGTACATGAACAACAAATTTAGCTTGAAACATCTTAGAAAAATATTCCTTAGGATATGTTTGGTTTAATGTTTTAAAATAAGCAGAATGACATTTGAAATGAAAATGGGTTTGCCCTGTTATTTGCTCAGTACATAATACTATGGAGTGCCATTGGGGACTAGAACAATTTGTCAGGGCTCTCCAACCTCTATGACATCCGCAAATTTTCTAGTCAATTGATTTTAGAGTAATAACACACTTGGCCCAGAGAGTAAAAAAAGCACTAGGTAAATTCCTTCTTACACATGATGAATGTGTTTCCTATTAAATGGGAGTCAAACGCCAAGCAAAAAGCATACAGATGATTCAAATAAACCCGGTGTTGGTTCCAAGATGATATTTAATGTCCTTTGGCAGGGGCAGGGAAGAAATATGATTATATTGTAAGAGAATGTCTGATTCACAGACCCCAACAAAACAGAGCAAAGGTTTTGTGTGAGAACACAGAAGAAAGAGTTTAGGGGTCTTCCACAAGGCCTTGGGGAACCTGGACAACCCGACAGACACACCTCACACTGCGTGACATTCGTGTCCCAGAAGCCTCGGGTATAAGTGAGAACAACACACAGGCAGAACCGCTGACCTGGTAACGTAGCAAATGGCAAATGAATCAACAACCACAAATGTCCAATTGCATCATTGTATCGGCCCCCTGAGTGGGACGAGAAATTCTGCGTTTTGGCTCCGCATGAGTCGCATCATTTCTTTTGATGGGTAATGAGGACCTGGCCTGTCAATGATGTCACTCACGCTGACAGGGATGCTAACGGTGATGACCCCACTCAAAAGACTAGTTTATAGACAAGCGTTTATATGCTGCTCCAGTCGAACTGAAACTGGGAGTCTAAAACTAACTAGAAAAACACTGTTATCGTCAACAGTGCCATTACATGGAAAATTCACCCCAAAATGTATTTTTTTGCTTGCTTGTTTTTGCATCCTTTTTAAATCTTGAAAGTTCACATTCAAGCAGGCCAAAAGAAGAAAAGTACATTATTCAAAAATGTTCTTTTCATGCTCCATGGAAGGAAGAAAATCTCAGGTTGGAATGACATGCAGATGAGATTATATATTATTATTATTATTGGGTGACATAATACTTTAAAGAATATAAACTTTCTCGCCTAAATTTCACATTCCATATATTAACCGTTATTTTGTAATGCGGAGGTAAGCTATTTTCTGTGAATGTGCGAAGGAAGGTGTCACAAATTCAGAGGATTGAGCGGCTGTTTCACAAATGTTTGAAAGTGGGTTTCAAAGTGCAAGTTTTTGAAAACAATACCATTATCATCTCCATGTAAACTACAAAAAATTCTTTTTTTTGAAAACAGTGATGTCATACACAAGTCTATAGGCGTGTAGTGTTTCTTTACAAAGTGACATTGCCAACTACTGGCCTAAAAGCATTATACAGCATTTTTAGTAGTTTTCGGGAAGCTATGTGAACATTGTGATCAAACTTGATATTTCTCATCAAATTATCATTGAAAAAGACCAAATAAAATGAGCAATACTATCCAAAATAATTGTATAGCTCTCTAGTCTTCTGTCAATGGTTGTCTCGTTTTTGCATATTTTCATCTTTTAGGAGAACTAAGTTAATACTTAAATTAAAGTGAGTTCTCTTTAAATCTCCAGAACTATGAGAGTACAATGTCCTCAGAGCAATTACATTTTCCTCTGTGTGGTCACTCCACCTTGCTTCTTACCGGGAACATTAATCTTTGGGCTGAGGGAGGGAGGGAAGGGGAGAAGATGACGTGTTTTTTGATCATCCTACACACCCGTACAATTTAGTCAGATGTGGGCCGTTTGCTCTGATCCATAGAGTGACACCGATGTGATTTCCTTCCTCTTACTGTAAAGGTCATACACAGGTGCACTTCCTTTGTCTCACTGAAATAACATGTGAATAATGACTGTTCAATACAGTCAGGGATGAATCACTGCTCATGTCCGGTAAAAAAATAGAGATCTCTTTGATATTTGCAGTAATTTCCGTTACGCAGCAACAAGCTTAAATGGAACAAGATGGTTATTATAGTAAACTAAAACCATAAAAACTTGAAATAAATAAATGTTAACTGAAATAAAATATACCATAAAAAACTTAAAGGTGGTGAATGTGATTCTCTTTTTTGTCCATTTTTTCAAAATCACTTGAAATCCTATTCATAACCCACTTACAGCCACTGAGTTAGAAGCACTGAAATGAAAATTAATCAATTTAATCATCTGTTGAACAGGCAGGACTCGAAAAACTCCAGCCAATCATTTCCAAGACCACCTAGAATCATTGGACAGTAAGTCCGTCAATCAAACGGTCGTACCATTTTCTCTCACAATTCTAACTTTTTTCTCACAATTGCGAGTTCACATCTTGCAATTCGAACTTTTTATCTCTCGCTGACTTTTTTTTCTCACAATTGCAAGTTTATATCTCACAATTCTGACTTTTCTCTCGCAATTGCAAGTTTATATCTCACAATTCTGACTCTTTTCCTGCAATTCAGATTTTTTTTCCTCTCAATTGCGGGTTTATATCTCACAATTTTGACTTTTTCTCATAATTCTAACTTTCTCACAAATCAAATTTTATCGCAATTACGATTTTACAATTAATTTTTTTTTATCGCAATTCACATTTTTCCCGTAGTTGCAAATTTACATCTCTCAATTCGTACTTTTTTTTTAATCGCAATTACAATATATCTTGCGATTCTGACTTGTTCCCCTCACAATTACAAGATTATATCTCGCAATTCTGACTTTTTTCTCACAATTGCGAATTTATATCTCACATTTCTGACTTTTCTCACAATTCTGACTTTTTGTTAGATCTAGATATAAACTTGCAATTGCGAGTTATAACGTCAAATTCTGAGGGAAAAATACTTTTTATTCTCATAATTGCAAGTTTATATCTCATAATTCTAACTTCTAAACTCTAAACTTGTGTGCTTATATTATGCAATTCTGAATTCTGAATTCTGAATTAATTATAAAAAAAAGTCAGAATTCAGAGATAAAATGTCCCAGATACCTTTTTTATTATATATTCAGTGGCAGAAACAAGCTTGCATTTAAAATAACCAAAATAAAAAAATAATAAAAAACTTACAAAAACACCTAAAAATAAATACAAAGTAAAATTATAATCAAAACGGAATACATCAAAATAAAAGTATACAAATATGTGTTACAAAAGTGACATTGATCAGACACAGTTTGAGAGATTATATACAGCTCTAGAAGAGATGCATGGGGTCTTTTTCTCAGAAGCTACATTTTAGAAAAAAAAATACTTCTTAAAAGTCTCCATTTAATCTCAATTTCTAGGAGAAACATTTGAGATATTAAAGAGAATTCAAACTGAGTCAGATTCTGGCCATGCAATGCTGCTTACTTTACATCTGATCTTAGCAGCAGCCACATTGTCACAGAGGACTGTGGATCTGCTATTGGAAATGGATGTGAAAACAGAGCGTAACCTTTCATCTTTACACAGGCTTAATAAGAGCATCGGAGGGGTGTTTCCAATAACAAATCCACAATGCTGGGTTCAGTGCAAGGTCACAGCATCGCACAGACCACAGTTAAATGATCTTTACGGTTTCCTAGTGTTCCCTGAGAATATGAGACAGGAAACAGGCGAGCGAGAGAGACAGAGAGGCAGAGACAGATCCAAAGTCAGCCTGAGATAGGCTCTCCTCAGACCGCAAAGTGCTGGAAAGAGATAACTGTCTCTACTCTGTCTGTTTAGCACCAGAGATCAGCAGTTCACCGAGTTCAAATATCACGGATGGAATGCATAAAGTTAATTAGCATGTACTTTTAAGTGTCTGAAACAGGGCCGTAACCACCATACACAGTACATTGAGAAATGGCGATAATTAGAAATGGCCAAATGTCTAGTTGTCTAACAGCGTTCATCAATGTCAAAATGACTGAGATGGCCAATCAAATCAAAGAAGGCGGGCCTTACTGTTCACAGAAGACGAGTGCGGATTCGAACGCAATGCGTTTAGTTTTAATGGTGAAAGAGCGTCATAAGATGTAAGTAGCTAAACATTTAATATTTGACAACTGTTTTCAATACAAATGTTAAATGACCCACAGTTAAATACAGTAATGCATACTACTGAACTGTATCAAGTTTGGGCGTTTTGAATTGAAAATATGGTATTGTGTAGGCTACATGATTCATGTAGAACTGAATGTGACATGACAAGAATTTTTGTTTTGTTTTCAACATATTAGACATAAGAATAAGATTGCATGTGTGAATATTTTTTAATAAAATATAATTTGCACATAGTTTAAATTGATTAGTACATACCTAGAATTAGACCTATAAATCTCCTACATTCTTTTTTTTCTTTAATCCTTTAATTATTTCATTGCTTTAAATAAAATAAAAAACAACAACAACCTATCAGTTTTTAAAGATGGAAATAACATTAGTTTTCAAGTTAACTACTTTAGCTTACGTGAACTAACAATGAATAATACATTTACAGATTACAACATTTACTAATACATTATTAAAATCAAAAGTTGTATTTGTTAACATTAGTTCCACTGTGAACTAACATTAACAAACAATAAATGGCTGTATTTTTATTAGCATTAACAACGTTGAATAAATACTTTAACAAATGTATTGCTTGTTAGTTGTAAACGTATTCCATACTAACCCTAAGCTAACAGTAAATACTCTAATGAGAGTTAGTTGACCTATAGTAGTTGCAAAGCTACTTATAGTTTAAAGAATGTCTAAAGTGGACCATCAAAATAAAGTAACCAAACTTCAAGCTGACGTCCTTGTGTAAACTAACTCTCAGCCACATGCTGAACAATGGCTAACTTCAGCACTTTATTTCCATCCTGCTAATTTTCCTGCCATTGTGTAAATAATCAAGTTATAATTAAAAAAAGGTTTATGTGTCTGAGCTTGACCAGGATATATTTCTGAACGTCTCGTGTGCTCTTTTATAGAAACACTTCCTTAAACATATTCATTTTTCTTTACGTTTTCGTGTGTGAGAGAGAGTGAGCTACTATCAAGTGCACGCCATCTGCAGATGGCCACAAATTGTGGGAGAACCATGACCATTACATCACTGGGTATGAAGTTACCCTTTAATTGCTTTTACCACTAAACAAGCAAACTATACTGTATATACATATCTCAGTGTCTCTGCTTCTATACCCCTCCACAGAGCTGTGAAAGAAGATGTCTGTTTAGGTTCCACAAATGGGTTGCTCCTATGACTCGACCCCTATGGACGTAAACGAACGCCTCTGAGTCGCTAGAGAAGGGATCCGGGAGAGATCACTTCCAATCACGTCCCGCATCACCCGCATGGCTCCTGAGATTCGACTCGGGGTGAAATTAAATGGCCGGTGTCATAAAGCCACCAAACAATGGAGCCATTGAGCCAGTGGAGTTTCCTTCAAGCAAATGCAAACACGATACTTCTGATTCAGCACTTTCGCCTCAATGTGCTCCATTCTTGCTCTTCTCCCACTGCGGTCGCCTCCTCAAAAGAGTAAATCACCCTCCATCACACTCAAACACGGCCATTGTGTCGTATTTTACTTGTGACGGTGCTGCTAAAAGTACCAGATTCTAAACAGAGGAATGGAGGAGCTTGAAAAACTGAAACTGATTTAAAGGTCAGCAACAAACTTACTGCTAAAATATCATCAATAACATTTCTGTGAAAACGTACAGTGCAAATGCCACATATTTATATTTTCCGATTTATAGGCTATAGCTCAGTGTTATCTGAGGAGCCGTTTGCAATGTGACATCTTTAAGAAATGAATCCTTTTAATCAGCAGGGATGCATTCAATTGATAAAAATAAAACAACAGCAAAGATATTTATAATGTAACAAAATATTTCTTTTGAACTTTATATTCATAAAAAAAATTGCGCAATGGTTTCCACAACAATATTAAGCAGTAAATATTCACTGCTTTCAACATTGATAATAATAAGAAATGAGCACAAAATCAGCATATTGGAAGCATTTCTGGACTTGATCATGTGACACTAAAGACTGGCATAATGATGCTGAAAAGAAATCAGATTTCAATTCATTTATAAAACAATTGTTTTAAATTATAATCTTTTTTTTTATCAAACAAATCTAGCTATATTAGGCGGATGACATTTTATTAAAAAAATTATATATAAACATTACTAATCCTACATTTTTGTGTTAAGTCATTATCATTTTGGAAATAAAAAAAAAACAGTCAAATAATCAATTTAAAAGATGTTACAATCACAAGATGAATGAGAATGTTGTTAGGATAGGTTTCTCTAGGTATATTATTCTTATTCTGAAGTAATTTTGCATGCGAAGTCTGTCCTTACTTTAAACTTAGCATACCGTTTGCATTTCACTTCACATGTGTAACAAGTCCATTTGAGGACACTGTTTAATGTGGAACTGATTAGCCAGTTGTTCACCTGGCGCTGATCTATGGGATTTTGGGAAAAAATGAAAGATTCGTCAAGACAAGATCACACCTCCTAGCAGTTGACAGATTTACCTCTCTAGGTCTGTAAACGTGCATTTCTATAAGACATTTGTTCGCTGAGGAGTCTGCCAAGCACTTTGATAGATAACCCACCCGTACAAGCAGTAAACCATATGAGTGGTTGGAAAAAAGGCTTGTATTGTGTTGCAATCCTTTCAGCGTAGATATATTACTGCACTGGATAGGACATTACTTGCTTAATATATTTCAGCATGGTAACCTCATAATTCAATCCCAATGCACAACACATTCTCCACATGCTGTTTGAAATGCTGGCCAGTCATTTGTTATACTCTTATAAGGAGAATGTCTAATTTACTAATAATAAGTGTCATTTTTTATAATAGTACCTTTCCCTGGGTCAAGGTGCTTTAGAAAATGGCCAAACATGTGACAGGCACATTGCAACAATAGTTTTAACCTTAGCAATAGCACAATAGCAAATGTATTCTTATTTAAATGTGCAGACAAAAAGTTAGTTTACCCTCATTACACACTATTCATTCACACTAATTTTCAAGTATAAGCCAAATTTTTGTTAAAACACAATTAACCCCTTTGGTAACACTTTACATCCCATGCATTTTACATGCATTAACTAACATTAATGAATAAATGAGCAATACATCTGATATAGTATTAATCTTTGTTAACGTTAGTTGTTGAAAATACAACTGTTGATTGTTAGTTTGTAACAATTTGTAACAGTTTGTAACAAAAACATATTTTTTTATTTTAATAATGTATTAGTGAATGTGGAAATTAACATTAACTAAAACCAATTGTTAGTTAAATGTTAAATGTCTTTGTTATGACAACTTGACATTACCCAAGACAAAAATGTCTTGATTATGACAACTTGACATTAACAAAGACAGAAATGTCTTTTTTATGACAACTTGACATTAACCAAGAAATCATAACCTGTCAACCTGTCACAAATATGTCATAACAGGTCTAATTATCAAACTTAAAGCATTTTACAGTGTAATAACCCTTAATGACATCTTTATAACTAGTACAATGTGTTCCACTTTACTTGAGGACAAGTAAAATATTCATGACACAGTTATAATGGTGTCATGACGGCCAAAGTTGTGACAGGTTGACAGGTTATGATCTCTTGGTTAATGTCAAGTTGTCATAACAAAGACATTTCTGTCTTTGTTAATGTCAAGTTGTCATAATCAAGACATTTTTGTCTTGGGTAATGTCAAGTTGTCATAACAAAGACATTTTAAACAATGTCAACTTTGCATTAAAAGTGTCATAATTTACCGAATGACACTTAATGACAACAGTCATAAACATTCATAAAGACTCCTTCATGTTCATGACAGGTGTTATGTCATGTTTATGACAGTGTCATGTCAGTCTTATGCACACCCCTAAATTGAACTTAAATGGAAATTGGACACCTGTTCATCCTTCAACATTTCCAGCAGAGTATACAGGTTGGATGCATGTTCTATTCATACACAAGTGTTGAAAACATCTGTATCTAACATCTACGGGTCTAAATAAACAGATGGTTTTCTGGTGAACACTTGGCCAGATGTCTATCATATGTGTGTCCTGTACTTGCAACAAGAGCAACCTGATTTCCAGCCTTTCTCTGTTGAGTCTCCAGACCATAGCTCCTACTTTGTTTTACCCGCTTTTCGGTTTTTCCATGTAAATTTGCAGCTCATCAGGAAATGGATGTAGCATGTGCTGAAGAGTGGCATTGCTGTCATCAGTCACTTGCATACTGTCATCCAGAGGACGTGAGGCTGCAGGTCCTTATGAAGAAATAAATAAAGACTCTTGCTCCCTGAACTCTTCATCCACAAATAACTTGTAAACAGGATTTATTTCAAACTAAACATATCCCTGAGGAGCTTTGCTTCTGGATACAGCGAATTGTCTCTGTGGCCAGACAGGAAACTTTTGAAGCTTTGGGGAAAGTCCATGGCTATGGCTAACTGACAGTGATTGACTCCATGCTATAATCCTCCAAGTTCTAAAAGAAGAACTGAACAACATGCAATTCCCATTTCTGGACCAAATTTCGGAGTTTAAGTTTCCTTAAAAACACACCGAACGTCCCACAATTTGAAAAGCAGAGGCTGAAGTTGAGGATCACTACAGCGTGTCAGCTGGACGGGCAAACCTACAGATTTTTAGTGCCAACTGATCGGTTCCAGCGTCTGAACCCTACAATTACGTGTCATTCTGCACTTAGAAGCAAAGTCTGTTTATTTACACACTTATCCAACCGTCGCATACCATGGAAAGGTCATTCAGATCTTTAATTAGGGATGCTGCTTTTGTCCAAACAACTAATTGATGAGAGTCCACTTATGTAAACAAAGACGTCCGCTTATCATACATATCATATGGTACCATTAATTTGCTGGTTACTTTGCAAAAATAACCCTGGAAGGTTCAGCCAAATGTATGTCAAAAAATAAATAAAAATCACATCAGTCACTAATTCCGCAAAACTTTATTTTTAGAAAATACAACAGAAAAAATATATATATATTAAAAAAGGATAAGGTTATTAAAAATAATCCCAGTTCAGAGCAATTCACTCTTGACCCAGTTTGAATATTCATTGCAAAGAACATGCTCAAAATAACAATTTACTCACAGATAAGACTTCATGCTTTACAGGCAGGTTTTATTCTACTGAGAGCATTATACCCTATGAAATATTTTAGGGCAGAGCATAACTAGGAAAGTGTACATTCATTAAATACATTTCCATGACATTTCCAGGCTAGGAAAACACAATTGTGAAATTTTATATTTACACGTAGGAAGCTTGAATATAGTATAGGAAAGAATATAATAGTACAAGTAGCATTAAGTAAAAAAAATGTACAGGACATTGATGGTGCGAATCAAAAACATTAATAAAATTTACCACCCCACTTATTTCTTTTTTTGTTTTTCAGGTTTACGAAACAAAGCAACAGCCAAGACTTTATGATTATAGTTGGGTCAATCCTGCACCTGTCCATGTCTAGGTCTGACCTTTGGCCTGACCTCTGACCCTGTTGTGTGCTGTCTGCAACCTTACGGTATTATTTTGCAGCAAATGTTGTGAAAGCGCAACACAGTCCCGCTTTGTCTATTGTGTGGGCGTGCGTTTCCTTGAAAATGGGTTTGAAATGTTTAACTCTAAGTTACAAAGCCAGTATTCATTGCAGTTACCCGACCACAACTTCCTTGTACTGATAGAACAATTAAGCAAGTGGATTTTGGTCACATTCCACATTCCATCCTTGAAATCAATGAAAAGGACATTTTTCATCTTCCTGCCTCACTATTTATATATAAATCACTTTGGAATGAAATGTTACAGTGGAGACACTATATAAAGAAGAACATTCTCCAAGAACCTTCACAGAACCTTGGAGATGATTGTCCTAAATGTAATTCCAAAAAATCCCAGACTAAATGGTCATTTATAGCAGGGAGTGCCACGGAGCCCATGCGAGTACCCACTTCCTCGTCTTGTAAATGTCAGGTTAATCCATTTCCTGTTTCTGCTCACTTTTACAGGGGTTATTAAAATATTATTAGGCCTGTCCATAAAATAATCTCAAAAAAAAAAAAAAAAAAAAACTGAATTTTTTCCCCTGCCCATTTATCATTTGCTTGCTGTTCAAGAGGCACAAAACATTGAGGATCGAGGACAGAGGAAACTCTGTTTCGCATTCTGTTTTACATAATACAGATGTTCCACAACACAAAAACACTACAATTTAAAATAAGTCCACTGATCAAACACTCTTTATAGTCTTTATAGGCTAAGATAATAAAGCTGATTCTGTCACCAGTCGTGGGCACTGTTACATTGTGATTTCACAATCTATAGCATTCCTGAATGGCTCATTTTGAGACACTGTTTTATTCATGGGGAAAAGAAAAGTATTGTATTGATTTTTACTACAATATGGTTGTGCACACATAAATTGTGACACAAAATTATGTTCAAAAACAATGTAAAAGTGAATTTTTGGTAACACTTTATTTTACGACCCGCAAACAACTGCGTAAGTACACCAAAATTACGGTGTACGTTTCTGTAATTATAGCGTACTTCCGTGTAGGTATAGGGGAACAATATGTTAAGTTTGGGGTAATAAAGGGGTAACAAGCAGATAGTATACAACCTGCAAATAACTTCGTAAGTAAACTGAAATTACGGTGTACGTTTCTGTAATTATAGTGTACCTCCGTATAGGTATAAGGGAACAATATGTTAAGTTTTGGGTAGGCTAATAAAGGGGTAACAAGCAGATATACAAGCAAATTATTTATAATGTAATTATTTTAAAACTAACAGGTAGGCTACCTATTATGTTAATATATTCCAGGCAAAAATTGTACGTCTGTTGTATATAAAAGTTATCATCACATTTCTGGCAAAATATGTTCTTGTGCAATTTTACAGGGTAATTTTGACATCTGTGGGTTGAAAATGATGTATGTAAGCACAGTATGATAAAAAATGAATTGATTGTCTTTTCTTACTAATTAATGTTAAATCAACCCACAGATGCCAAAATTAAATGTAAAATTGCAGAAGAACATATTTTGCCAGAAATGTGATGATAACTTTTATATACAACAGACGTACAATTTTTGCCTGGAATATATTAACATAATAGGTACCTGTTAAAATAATTACATTATAAATAATTTGCTTGCATAGCTTGTTACCCCTTTATTAGGCCTACCTTATAACTACACGGAGGTAAACTATATTTACAGAAACGTACACCGTAATTTCAGTTTACTTACGAAGTTATTTGCAGGTTGTATACTATCTGCTTGTTACCCCTTTATTACCCCAAACTTAACATATTGTTCCCTTATACCTACACGGACGTACGCTATAATTACAGAAACGTACACCGTAATTTCGGTTTGCTTACGCAGTTGTTTGCGGGTCGTAAAATAAAGCGTTACCGAATTTTTCAATAATAATAGCAAGTGATATAATATAACATTGTAGCCTACTAAAACTACCAGCATCTGCTTTGTGATAAAGTGTACTGGGAACCACCATAATAATACAGGTAGTAATACAGACACGATGAATCAGAGTTCAGAACGATTTAATTATATGTGTCACAGAGATACTTTTGGGAATGTCCTTTTACCATTTTTGCATTGCAAATTGCAAAGTAATTCATAGCTTTTGCAAAAAAAACAAATTCAAAAGTATTTTACAGTAAAATTACACAATGCGATATTAATATACAGTTTTTCACCATATGCAGTCCTTACAGCAGAATTTTTCTGTTATAGTTTTCCGTGTATTAATTAAATAAGAGATCCAGGCTCTGTCAGCTGTGTTAAGTAACTGATCACCTCTAAAGCAGACGAGCACAACGTGGGAGGCTCATTACCTCATTGATGTGTGTGTGTGTGTGTGACTGTCCTATGTGTTTGTCCCTATGTGTTTTTTTTTTTACTCTCTTTCTCATTATGTTATTATCATGCCTAAGGACGTTTCTTTACGGACGTAGATTCACAGAAAAGTTTCTTGACCCGATGATTTAATTACGTTAGTTCCTTCTCTCTCAAATTACAGGGTAGTGCCACGTCACCTTGTATAATCTCAAGATTTTTTCTTGAGGGTCACTTACATGCAACAGGCGGCAGTGAACTCATTGATTGTTTACACGTACAGATTTTCGCTGATTAAATTCAGTCTGATTGCAGATTCTAAATGTTCTGTTTATACATCCCTTAAACACTGCAGTCTGGTAAAAGAAAAAAAACATATGTTTACATGCACATTACATGCAAGAGGAATTAAACAGAAAAGCATTCTGTAATCATTCCATATTAACTCCGAAATGTTCCCCATTTCAGGCCAATTCACATTTTGGGTAAAATAATATTTTATATTTAACATTATAATAATTACTGTAACTATTAACGCTTCACCGTAATGAATTAATTATAATTAATTAATTATAATCAACAATTATTCTTCTTCCACCATCTTGGATGTTTTTTTTCCCCACTAATCCCCCACTCATCATTAGAGATTATTGATTTGACTTCTGTACAAAGGATACATTTGGCCAAAACACACTCTTATGATGAAACTAAATCATGCTGTCTATTATTTGGAACAGCCACAGCAGCACCTACTGTATGATGCCTTAAGCAGCTCACTAAGTTCCTTTGCTTGGTATTTACTTCTCAGCACAGGTGCTTTTAGCAAAATTAGGCAGCTGAGAAAACACAGACGGTGGCAACTGGTCATTTAAAATGCTAGCCTGATTATGTTCCCTTTCTGCACCTGGAGTTCTCCCTGCTCCAGCGCCGGCTCAGTCATTGGCTGCATCCGAAAGCGAAGGCAGCTGCCTAAGGCAATAACTGTGCAAGCAGCATTAACGTACATATAGGTACCTCATGAAACAGATTTCAGACAGAGATAATCTTAGAGATGCGAGGGTCCATGGCTCTACCATTCGTAATGGCCAACTTGGATCACGTGTGCCTTGATAAACAATCAGATTACAGCCTTGAGGTCATAGAATTTCGTTCAGAGTTGTGCAACAGTCAATTATTGTTTGCAGATACCACAGAAATGAATGAGAAGTAAACTGAATCTGTTGCGCAATTGTCCGTGACTTCTGATGGAAATTTCCGTCATTAATGAGACACCGCTTCCCAGCTTTGTTGGAAATTTCCATTGTTCCGTGTTTTCACTGTTATACAGTAGGGGGCGCTATGACAACTTCTGAAAGAGTACTGATCACCAGATTACAATACATGTGAAGAAGAAGCAGAAACAAGCAATAGCATATAAGCAGATGCATTTTGTAAAATAGCGCAATCACAATTTTTTTTCTCAGCTTTTTGCTCAAAATGTTTTTTTGAAACTTTTTTTAACGTTTTTTAAAAAACTTACTCACATTCAAGTGTTGATAAAAAAGAACTCTTGAAGCTAGAATAAAACTTTTGTTGTTTTTTTTTTAAAGCGGAGGGTCTATATTTATATATATATAAATATATTGCATGTACAGAATATACATGCAACAAAAGGGGGGCCATGAAAATTTGGTGAAAATCAAAAATGTTGGCTGTGGCTGGCTTAAATGATAAGCCTTTTTCCCACAAAAGCATTTTATTCATTGTAGTGAAGCCTCTCCTCCACTGACATCCATTAAAAAAAAAATCGACGAACAGCAGCATTACACTATTTTTTGCTAACCTTGGAGGCTTAAAGTGGCTTTGCTAAAAAGTTACAGGCAGTTGAGTTTGAGGCTGAGAACCCCTGCCCTAAAAGATTCTATATGAAGTGCCTGACAGAACCCTTTAAGTCTAACCTTTTCTAGTGTGTGCCATTACTATTTGTGTTTATTTTTATGTCAGAAACAGCTGAGACTAAATTGATAGCTAAATGAACATCTCGTAAAATGAAAGCTGTGAAATCGTTAAGCACAAACATTTTCCTCTGGGCGCTTTGTGACGTGTCAACAGAGGGAGTAGTGCACTTTAAAAAGCTATAAAGAGCTTTGGGGGTTGGAAAGTAGAAAGAGAGGTCAAGGGTTTTCCTCCAACCCACTGTGACGCTACACTGCAGGGAAGGTACCTCACGTGTACACATGGTATCCCATGCGTGCGACAATATGCAACTTCAATAAACTGGTATGACATTAAAAAATTTTCCACTTGCAGTAGCTGCAGAAAGCAATTATGTAGGTCAGCGACATTAACGCAAGTTTGTGCTGAGCTGTTAAATCAATTCAGCAGCAACCACTACCAATGAACTCATTATTGTCAAGAGAACTAAAAAGACTCCATGATTCAATGAAGAGGCCTATTACACTAAACCCTCTGGACATTGTGATCATAACAAAACTCTGGTACAATACCTTCAGCCACAACCTGTCGAAGTCTTCTCCGCCCAATGAACTCACTTGCCTTCAGTGAAACGCACAAAATAAACATTAGTGACGTTACAGCTGTATGGGCACTGTTGATGACAAACAAAAGATTCTGTTCAAATATGAGACTTAAGAGAGATTTGCAGACTTTTGACAAACGTAAAAAAGGAAAGGGCAAAGCTATGCAGAACTGCACTTGTCAAACAACACCTGCAGTCTGCACCTCGCATGTTTGCACACGTACTGCAGAAAAATCAGGACTCAGCAAACATTTAGTAAACACAGACAGGCCGTGCTAGTTGTGCTAATCTATCTAAAAGACTCACTAATTCATTAGAAAGGATGCAATTGTTACTTATCCTTTTCACAGGATCCTTCATTGGTTTCATAAACACTTCCGTTCAGACACTTGGGGCCTCTAACAATGTTTTAATGTTTTTGAAAGTAAAAAATACAGTAATATTGTGAAATATTATTATCATTTAACAACTGTTCTATATTATAGTATATTTTTCAAATGTAATGTAACTTTTGAATGGTACCGTACATTTACACGTTTCTGTTTGGGGACTTCCAGAGACTGTATAAATCATCATTTTGACTTTTTTTGTAGGGTACATTTTTGGTCGTCAATAAATATTTCTAAAGCATAGATAATGTTAGCATTTGAATTCTTTGCATGTATTTATGTTTCTTATTTGGGGTTTCTGAGACCCCAGACATGCTGCATGTTTTAACCAGTTCTCATAATATTAGAAAAAGTATCATAGTCTTAACCTGCTACTTCAATGTTAAGTGTATTAAAAAGGTTTCACAGACCCTAAACAAAACATGAGGGTTAAACTACTCAATTTGATGCATTACACAAGCATGTATCAGCCCTGAAGGGTAAATGATATGTTTTGTGTCACCAAACACATAAGCCGGCTGTAAATTCTCCTGGCGTACGTGACAAATGCGGTTTCTGATTTCTGGCACGTAACGTAATATTGTTTTAGTGGGATCTCAGCTCTTACAGGTGAGGCGGCACGCAGCCCCGCACGAGTGATGAGACTGGGCATCCAGCCAAGCTTTATCTGGCAGCAAATTGGAGCCTGACACATGCCGATAGCATGCTACACGACAAGACTGACGTCTGCAACAACATGCTCAACAGCACCTCGAGGTGTAAAGAATAAATGTGAACCTCTCAATCTCCCTCTTAGTTAAAAGGCCTGTAGATCACGATTTACAACATCCAGCAATGAAACTGGGTAATGGGTAAAGTCTTGAATTTATGTAATTCATTGCAACGTCAGTGTCGAAGCTCAAATATATATATATATTTTTTATTCTGAGACTCTTTAGAATAGATGTTACTTTGAATCCTTGATTTTTATTGGCATGATCCTGAACTAATATTAAATAGGTTTGTTTGTGGGTAAGTTATGCATCTAATGCTGACGTATCATATTCTGATATTAAAGCAAAAAGAGCTGCATGCAAAATGTTTGAATAATATCAATCCACAAATCTGAGGCATCACATCCACATGTGAGGCAGCCTGGAATCATAAATAACAAAAATGTATGGCTTGTTTAGTTGGGGTTTGAAACTTACTATTCAGTAATATTATAGATTTGACTGCACTGAACAAAGCTTGAGCTGAATGATGACACTATTGTTTTCTGTAGAGCTGCTTTATAAATTGAATGTGTTTCATAATTGACATTTTACAACTTCAACACTGTTATTGAACTGAATTGAATCAACAGGAAACTAACTTGAGCTGAATAACGACACTATTATCTTTTTAGAATTTTAATTTGTCTCATATTTAATATAATCAAATGACTCAAATGATTTTGTTAGCTGCGTTGAAAATCTGTATTGCATAAAGCGCTATTTAGATAAAACTGACTTGACTTGACTACTAACAAACTCAGTTATATAACTGTTCGTGAAAACAATGGAACTGTGAGCCATGAATAAGGGAAATATAATACTGAATAACTGTGAGACAAAATGCTTCAGGTTGTTCAAACTATCTGAAAACTCTTCGTCAGCACTCGTTTCTAATGACATTCTCACTCGGGGAAGCCCTTTCATAGCTGTGGTAGTTGGCAGGATAAAGAATCCTCTGAGCCATAAACTATAATTTATGATACCCTCCACCGAAACCTGAGCTCTCAAAACTCATAAAGTTTCAAAAATTCCCCCTACAGACAAACATATCTGCAATGAGGATGGAAGAGCAGTCAACGCTGTCGCAAAAACTGAGGAGGGCATGTTCAGAAAGTATCATTAAATTCTCAGGTGAGCAGAAAGGGGTTATGGGTAGAGAAAAGTTACCTGTCTCCAGTGAACTCTAAGGAACACTTGAAGTGCCTGCAAGCAAAATATGACTCGCTGGAGACAATCTCCCATTCTTACACTGATGCCTCGGTTACGTATGTAACCATATTTCCCTGAAGGAGGGAACGGAGACATTACGTCAGATGTGATCTGACGAATTGGAATCTCACCTGAGAGCCCAATCACCTTCGAATGTTAACTAAATGAGCCAATGCACATTGGTGTGTGAGATTTGAATCCAATACACATTCAGTATTTCGCTGAGGAGCCGAGGCCGTGTCCCTGCCGCTCAGCGGTGGTACAGTGATTGTGGCGACGGGACATAACGTCTCTGTTCCCTCCTACATATGAAGACTATAAAATCTGACAAACGTGTTAGGTGTCGCCCAGCCCGCAGCTCTACATATATCTGTCAGCGCCAGTGCCCAGGAGGAAGCAACACTTCTGGTAGAGTGCGCTCTTAACCCGAAGTGGCACGCACACCTTGGGTCTGGCACGCCAAGACGATGCCATCCACTATCCAGTGGGACATCCTCTGCTTGGAGACAGACTTTCCCTTCTGCTGGCCTCCATAACAAAACAAGGAGCTGGTCTTAGGCTCTGAAGCTCTGCGTTTGGTCCACATACAGGTGCAAGGCGCGGACTTGACAGAGCAAAGCTAGGGCTTGAAGGGGCAGTGCTTGAATGTTCACCACCTGGTCCCTGAAAGGAGTGGTGGGAACATTGAGCATTGTATCCAGGCCAGAGTCTCAGGATAAAGTGGGAGTTGGCCAGTCCAAATTCCAGGCACGATTCAAATTTCCGAAAGCGCTTGCAGGTCCTGTACCCTATCAATAGAAGCCATCTCAGTCAGGAGCTCTGTCTTCATTGACAGAATTTTCAGCTCAATTGACTGCAGCGGTTCGAAGTGTAATGCCGTAAGCACCAATGAGAGATCCCAAGAAGATACGTGGTGAGGGTGAGGATTTAGCCTTCTCACACCCCTCAGGAACCTGATTATCAGGTCATGCATCCCTAGATATTTACCATCTACTGGATCATGATGTGCGGAAATCACAACAACATACACTTTCAGGGTGGAGGGAGACAGCCTATGCTGAAGGAAGGACAGCACAGTTCTGATCGGTCATTTCCAAGGGGTCTTCCCGTTGAGAAGAACACCACTCAATTAACAGGTTCCACTTCAGGGCGTAAGCGCGCCTTGTGTCTACCACCACCTGGGAAAGATCACATAAGTCCTCCGCGTCCCTTCTAGAGACCATACGTGGAGAATCCAGAGGTTTGCACATGGGTGCCATTGCAATAGGGTGCCCGTTTTTGAGAAAACAGATCCTTCCTCAGAGGAATGCACCAGTAAGTGGCAACTAGCAAGACCTGCTCCTCATCCTCCCTGACTTTTCACAGTGTCTGAGCAAGTAGCTTCACTGGGGGAAATGCATATTTTTCATAGACCCCGGGGCCAGCTGTGTGCCACTGCTGTGCCGAGGGTCCCCTCGGCCAGGGAGTAGAACAACTAGCAGTGAGACATGTCCGGAGAGAAAAATAGGTCTAACTGTGCGGGTCCAAAGCGTCTCCAGATCAGCTGGACCGCCTGGGGATAGAGTCTCCACTCTTCCGGAAGCATAGGTTGTCGTGAGAGCTCGTCAGCTGCACAATTGAGTTTGCCCGGTATATGAATGGCAGATGGCACAATAATTGAATGGAAAAAATAATAGATTTTCTTTTTATCGTCAATAAGAATCATCAATTTTGGAATCATAGTGATTGGAGTCGGCAATTGTAATATCTTTTATCATGACAACCATAGAAAAACATTATGCACACTTTGTTAATAATGTTTATTATTAAACATATTGTAAGTATTATGTTATGCACTTCTGTGCAGCAGCTTAATCATTAAACAAATATAAGCTGACATGTAAACATGTCTTTAAACTTGTCAATATTACAACAAACCACAATGAAACAAAACAGCTTTATACTATCGCAGTCACATTCAAGCTGTCACGAACTGCTCCGAGACACAAAGGTTGAGATCCAAACTCTTCAGCCTGAAAAAATTCAGGCTTTTAATAAAGGGGTAATCCAAATAACAGGCAATAGGTCAAACACAGGCAGGCAGTCCGTAAAAAAAAACAAAAAAAAACAGGCAGGGGTCAGAGGCAAAAGAGTAATCCAGAGAACAGGGCAAAATATAAAAAAAAACAAATACATTAAAAAATTAAAATAAAAAAAAAACAATAAAAAAAAAAACAAGAGACAAGAAACCAGAGAGAATGCTCAGAAATGCATTGTGACAAACAAAACATTGCAGTATAAATAGGCTGAGACTAAACAGGGTAATGAGACACAGGTGAATGTTATCAGTGATGATGAGTCCGGGCAGTGAGTTATGGGAAATGTAGTTTGTGAGGGAGTGATGATAGTCTGGTGTGGAGTGCCCTTTGGTGGCTGTCAAGGGCACTCCAGCTGGTGACCGTTACACAAGCCATGCTCAAAATATTAAAACAACCGTTGCCATACATTCATTTTTATTTGTTGAAGTGACAATATTGTGTTTCAGTAACATATTTTTACATTAATACAAATGGACACCAGAGGTAACATAAATGTTGCCTCTTCAGGACAAATCATTCAATAGCTCATGCACCTCCTATAAAGACAAACTTGTGATTGGCTCTTTTACCTGTAAGGTGGGACTTCCATTTCCACATCTGCCATATTGAGCATTGCAATGACTGGAAATGCAAGCTCATGTGAAGAAGTTTTGCATTTTGCTGTGTTCCAAAGTTAAAGTTTGGTGATTTCTGACCTACGAATTCGTATCACATGAAGACATGTGATCAATAGAAGATTGATACATCATGGTATAACATCTAAATTAAACACAAACTAAGGGTACTTGTTTTTCGCTTACAGACGACAAATGTTGTCAAAATGATCCCCGTTCACACAGATCAGTGAAAACGATTAAGAACGCTGTATTATACTGCCAGGCCAGTAGATGATGATGTTACTTTGTAAAGAAACATTTGCGCCTATATAGACTGAACACGTAATACGCATGCGCATGACATCACAGGTTTCATAAATTCACATTTGTGTTGTTGCAAGGAAAGGATAACGGTATCATTTTCAAACTTTGAAACTTGTGTGTTCCCCCAAAACACTGTTGTTGTGTAAATGAACAGCCAAAACCAACAAAAAAAAGTTTTCCGTTTTTAGTTTTTAGAAAACAATGTAGCCCCTAAATCGCGGCCTCTGGTCGCAAACTTTAAAGCTCCAGGTTTGTAGCATCGCAGGAAAGTAGATTGAATATTTTTTATATGTTGGATAAAACATTTTTTATATGTTGGATTTATTATTATTATAAGTAAAAAATACGATTTTAGGATTTCCAGGATGTTAGGATTTCCACTATTTATATTCATATTCACTATTCAAGTATGCCTCTGTCATGTATGCTACATGCAAAATGCTACATGCTAAACTCAAAATCATTTCATAATAAGATCAGTAAAAAATCATACAAATCAACTAATCTTCTAACAATCAGACAAAAACATAAAGCTCTCACTGACTAGAAACAGGTCTTTCTTCATTTTCTTAGAAATCAACTGTTTTCTAGCAGAAGAAACAAATCTGTATGTCAGCACTTTACCACACAAGAAATCCTACTTGACAGCACAAACCATAGCGAGTAGGGTTATATTGATGAAATATGAGAGACATGACAAAGCGTCAAAGAGACCCAAACACTGAGGTATTAGCATATAGCGCTTTGGGGCATGATATACGTGTCTCCTCTCAGCAACCCAAAGGGCCTGTGGCCTCCTCATTGGAGGCTATAAATAGAAATGCCTGTGGTATATGGGCTATTTCTTTTCTCTTTGGCTGTCATGCAGAACCACTTTTTAGCTCAAGAACATACCTGGCCTATCGCAGCTGCTAATAGTGTGGTAAACATCTGCCTGACAAGAGAATGACATTTTTGTGCTTGTTTTTGTTCACGACTATCTCTCTTCTACTGAAAGAGTCTCAAAGGATAAGAACTATGAGCTCAGTCACCATTAGAGTTAAAAGTAGAACCAGTATGTTGAGAAATGATAATGACCCACCTGCTGGTATTGCTGTTTCTTGAAGTTGGCTACCTCATGCTTTGCTAATCTTTTATGGCATCTTCAAGTGCTCATCCTACAGTCCAGTGCAGATCTGTCAAATCCACTATCGGCAGCCATGGAGAAAGGATCTCTGTGTATTTTGACCTAGGCCATCCTTCTCTTCTCTTTTTTATTATTTTCTTAAGGGCAGCATATTAATCCTTTGGTGTAGATGTTGGCAAACGTCCACTTTCTATCACTGCACATTTCTAATAGATGGCAAATGGATGATGTTTTTAGAAGTCACAAGTCATTCAAACATTTGAACCAAATACACATGGAAGGTGAAATCAGAGGGATGGACATGCTCAAACTAGAGAGCATATGATTGGCCAAAAAACAGTTTACTGCATGATGAGTCATCAACAATTTTGGTCTATTTTCCTGGATGAGAGAGACTGTAAACTGTTAAATAATAATAATATAATGCATATGTGTATAATAATACTAATAATATATAATATGGTAGGGTTGTAATTTAGCATTTATGCTAAGCTTGCAGGCTAATCAATAAAAAGTATGCTAAGATAGCAGGCTAATCAGTTAAAGTAGAACTCCGGTCAATTTTAACATTGAGCTAATTTTTTTGTAAATTTGGAGTGTTGTCAGTACAGAGAACAACGACAAAAATCAGCGTTGCCTACACTGTGTTATCTTCTTTTTAAAATGTGCACCCTGTTGACTTCAATGGGGCAAGTTTTAAACCTGCTTTTAGCCTCTTAACATCCTTGATATGTCATTACAAGTGCACAGCCATGTGAGTGGTGTTATTAAGAGTGAACACGGTCAATCTGACTGCAGTAGATGTGAAAGAGATTAATAAAAATGATGTTAATTCAGCCAGCTCACATACCTGTATTTTCTTCCTGTTTTCGGTCGAAGTCCAAAGCAGTCGATTATCGAGTTCGCGCGTGCGACCAGGCTGTATGAGATCCCATTCTCCCAACTCGATAATCGACTACTTTGGACTTCGACCGAAAACAGGAAGAAAATACAGGTATGTGAGCTGGCTGAATTAACATCATTTTTATTAATCTCTTTCACATCTACTGCAGTCAGATTGACCGTGTTCACTCTTAATAATCAAGGATGTTAAGAGGCTGAAAGCAGATTTAAAACTTGCCCCATTGAAGTCAACAGGGTGCAAATTTTAAAAAGAAAATAACACGATGTAGGCAACACCGAATTTTGTCGTTGTTCTCTGTACTGGCAGCACTCCAAATTTACAAAAAAAATGAGCTCAATGTTAAAATTGACCGGAGTTCTCCTTTAATGTCATCATATGCTAACAGATTATTTGTTTTAAAGGGCCCCTATCATGGATTTTTGAAAATGACCTTTAATGTACTGTGTAATATAGCTCTAAGTGAATGAAAAAATCCTGCATTTTTTTAAATATGAAAGGGCACCGTTTATAAAGTTATTGTCTTTCAAAAGTAAGAGTCGACTCTGAGTCAATGAAATTAATTGTTTTTCAAACGGGTCATAAGCCGTTGCGTCGTGACGTCAAGACGAAACATTAGCCTGACCACTTATTGCGCTCGCACCAGGGAAACATGAACCTCAAACCGGCAGCTGATCCTGTGGATACTGGAGAGATCATGTCGAGGAGATGCTGTGTGACACAATGATACGGTAAAGAAATTTTTTTCCCACTGCCCAAGGATTTGTTTTACCAATGTTTATGTTACATCAGTCATTCACGCTAGAGCTCGGCTATTAGTTACCTCAAACTGAGTAGTGAATCACTGAAACGTCCTGCTCGAGTTGTCCTTGCGATGGAGGTTCGGGTTGAATGAATGGTTCTTCTTCTAGTGTTTCATCATCGGACTGATATGGTAAAATCAACGTCATTGTTCGTTACTGTGTTTAGTTTACGGTGTAGGAAGCCTCAGGACACACAGAGCTGTCGGTGTTATGGCAATGGGAATTACGCGGTAAACCAATCACAACAGATTGAGCTGTCTGGCCAATCAGAGCAGAGTAGCTCGCGGAAAGGAGGGATTTAGAGAAAATTAATTCATTTGGCGAGTTGTTTGAGAATCATTGAAAATCTGGTGATGTGCAAAAGTATATTATGAGAAAATGAAAGTTTTTGAAACGATTTTTTTTTACGTTTGATGCATGCAAACCTGTTGTAGGAGACTCCAAAACAACATTAGGAAACTTGAAAAAATCCATGATAGGGGCCCTTTAACAGTATGTGAAGCTAGTAGACTAACTGCTTTGCTTGAAGTATGCAAAATGTATTTTTAATGTCCCAGCCAAGATCTGGCTGTTCATGTTGCAAGGCATCATGGGAATGTACTTTTTAGGTCGCACCGGCTGCATTTGAAATCGCATACTTCCCTACTATATAGTAGGATAATTATATGACAAAAGAAGTATGTCAGAATTCACAGTACTCATAAAAGAGTAGCCCAAAAGTGTAAAAATTATGGACACTTTACTATCCCATGAGGATTTGTGAATGGCGGTGACGCCGTGCAACTGACGTTGGTAAGTCTCGTGTTAATGACAACATGGCTAATGTAGTGCTTCTGGATTACATTCATATTAATACTTTATAGAACCAACTTTTTTACACAAAGTTTTTACTTATTCAGAATAAGTACATACTCAAGAGAGTATGTGATTTCAGACGCAGCCATCTTATTTTAATAGTGTGGTACATTTACAGTAATTGGCCATTGTTTTGCTGCATGTATTAATTATAATCTATAAGGAGCAAGGTCTAGAACCACTAGGCTAGAGAACCCATTATCGTTTTAACTTAATGTCTTGCTTTGCATCAGGGTGTAGTGCTGTTAAGGAGCTCATTGAGTTTTTCTTGTGATTTAAATTAAGTGAGTCTGTGGTGTGTTTGACATGTCTGCTTAAAAGCACAAGAATGATTTATTTTATCAAAGTACAGTGCCATATAATTTGGAGAACTGTTGGTGAAATGGGAAGCTGGTGTTTTATAAATACTTTCAAGATGCTGAAAGATTATTGAAATTGGCTTCTGACTGGAGTACACACACTTTTGACCGGTTGCAGTCAACAGCGGACAGTTTTATTATTATTTTCGTGTGACACCGCTGTAACTCATAAGATGAGTGTGTGTGTGTTGTAGCACTGTAGGAACATTCTGTAATTTGCTATATAAACACCCAAGAAAAACTATGTTTCCACTGAGATTTTGTAATGAAATGCATCTCTCAGGATGGATTCGGATGACTGAAGGAGACACAGAGCACAACCGCCACAACAGGGATGCACATGGACCACTTTTTGCTCTGAAATCTTTCTTGCTTGAGAGAGCAAAATGTGACGGTGTAACCCAGGCTTGATCCACATGACCCTGTTGATTGATGGCTCGTTTTCCCGATCCCACACAACACAATCAGTCAGACAGCAATTCCAAACATACTCTCTCCCTGTGTGTTCATTTGCCCACACTGCCATGACCTCATCGCTGCCTCTGGACAGTTGACCCTCCTTTTCCAACGTCAGGGTCACGTCCTGCCATCAGATGATCCTCACCCCGCCCCCCGCCCCCCGGCATGGTAGGCCTGACCCGGGTCCTGCTCACTGGTTCATAGACGGAAACGGCCAAAGATAGTTGATGCAATGGGGAACTGGATGATGGAAAGCTGTTGGAGAAAAGGATTCAAATTCCCTCCCAAACCACTGAACAGATGGACATCTGGAGTTACGCAAATGCGCTGCATTGCCCTGGGAACTTGGCCTCCTGCCTAAAGAGCTGTTTCTAAAAGAGCCAGAGGGGACATCAGGCCTGCTCTGCGGCCTGGGGAAAGGGGATCACTGGGCCATAGGTCTTTCAGCTCCTCATAAAGTCACCCTGGGAGACCTGGCCATGCTGTCCAAACACAGTGGCCAAACACAGTTTGCTTGTGCTGTTCTCAGATCTGGATACACACAGTTCAAACACCCACCCAGGATGAAGCATGCTTGACATTGTGTGAGAGAGAGACTGTCAAAGCATACACATATGACTGCTGGTTTTCCCAACTTTCACTGAGTGTCTTAAAGGTCTCATATCACAATGAATCACAATTTACTTCAGTTCATAGTGCTATTAAAACATACTGTTATGTATGCAAATAATTGGGCATTTATTGAAACTTACCTGCTAAAATGGCTCATTCTGAACTTTTATAACTCTCTGATATCAAATAGATTAATGTATTTGACCACACAAACTTATGACTGCACTTAGGTAGCGAGAGGTATACAGATAATATTATTACTAGACACCAGACCAAGAAATGAAATCTAATTTTTTTTTAACAATATTCCTAATGATTTCATTCTTTTGGAGAGCGCCGAAGGGCACATAATGATGGGGGGAAAAAATCAGATGGCAGGAAAAATTATCGTTCACTGGTTTTGTGTTTGCTTGCAAACCAGTTGCACTCCCTGAAACTTTGCATTCGCTCACAAAACTTTGGGTTCTCCTGAAACGGTTTTGCGTTATCCCAAACAACTTTGCATAAGTTTCTCTGGTGAATCTGAAAGGTTTTAAGTGAATGCAAACTTTTCTTGAGGTATGCATTTGAATGCAAAAGTATCTCAAAGTAAATAAATCTCCCTTTTTTTTAATTTTATTTTTATCAACTTGTCCCTTCATGCAGGGGCTTCGTACATTCTATCTTAATATCTCGTTTTAGTTCAGACTGTTTTGTGGTCTCTTTTTCTTGATCTCATTTCATA
Source organism: Semotilus atromaculatus (assembly GCA_031834385.1). Lineage (NCBI taxonomy): Eukaryota > Metazoa > Chordata > Actinopteri > Cypriniformes > Leuciscidae > Semotilus > Semotilus atromaculatus. The sequence goes on along the minus strand of JAULUF010000055.1, from coordinate 38,942,629 downwards.
TTAGAACATGGAAAATAGGACAAAAAGGACAAAATAGGCCTTAGCTATAATCTACTGAAAGAAATAAATTAAGTATAATTTTCTACTGGACCCTTCTAACCTCATCTCAAGTGAAATAAGTAATATTTACTTGGGGGTTGGAGGACTGCAAATCCAATATATTTGGAACTTTACTGACACGTTTGTCTTCTTCTTGGTAACCAGTACTTTTGATGCCAAAAATGATGAACCCACACACACAGGACACGATAAATGTTGAAATGGTTCAAACTATGTCTATTCAAAAGGGACAAGTTATAATACCATATAAGAAAAATATTAAATCTATTAGTTTTCATAAAAATTTTAACCTGGGATGTTTATGTCTTCTCGTGATTTGGTGGTGCTTGTGCCTCCAAACCACTAGCCAGGCTACCGAAACAAAATGTACAAACTCCACTAATAACTAAAGGGGGAAATGAATGTTCCATCTCTCTTCCAGAGAACTGGAATAAGTCATTATACATTGACTGAAAGGAAGGGACAGCTGTAGATTTAAGATTAAGTATCTGTTCCAAACCAAAGGAGCTGTAGTATTGTGAACTGCATACAGTAGGCTGCTTCTAAGGCAGTATCCAAACCAAAATGAAACCTCGTAAATCATAAATTTGAAGTGCACTAAATAGGCAGGAATTCTGTGCCTCATACAAATAGCTTTTGTAGCCATATAGTTTCTGCTATGTGCCAATTTACTTTAATATGCATATAAAATATACAGAATAACACAAATATTAGGTTTAAAAAGTAAATGTTTATTAGATTGCAGCTATATATTGTTTTAAATAATTTATAATCACACTTTTTCCCACTTTTGTCTTTCAGCTCATTGCAATCCTTAATGGAATTGCCCTCTTCACAAAGCATAAATGCAATCCTTAGAATGAGATTAATTGAATATACACTATTGCAATATCTTGTTGCCTATGTAGTCAGCTCACTAAGTTTTGGAACAGAGCCAAAGCCCTTCAGTAAAGAGCACTGATTTGGACCTTTCTTCCACACTTCTTCTGTCATTGATTTAATTTTGGGTTAGCTCACATGCAGCTTGTCACGAACCAGCTCTCTGAGAAACTTTGATAAACTGCAGAGACCTAAATCTCCACGATGTTAACTAAAATGCCTGTCATGGGAAGCCAAAGCCATAAAGAGATTAGACAGATGTAGCACTCCAGTCTGTCTATTAATCTCACAGATGCAGAGCTGGAGTTCATATGATGGACTCTGCGCATATTCACTAAGGCCATCTTTAATCCAATGTCCGATTTCATGACTAATTCGTCAGCGGCCTTGGACTAAAGTAGAACAAAATGCTGCAGCCAATCAAAACACTCCTGATGCGTTTCCCAAACACATGCGGAGGAGTCGAGATACGCGCTGGTTGCATGGCCGGTGACAGCCGTTGTTGATGCTTGTTGCCTGGCAACTATCGAATATCTCAATCAGGCCAGTGTAAACTTGATTGACCTGAGGAGGCAAACAGAACCTCCCTGAACCTGGTCTTATATAAACAAACTCCAAACTTAAAGCCATGGTCACACTCTGAAACTCCACTCCAAGAGGCCACTGCGGTCTGCGGTCTGAGACACTCCAAGCCTGTAAATATTTACCATTTCTTGTTAAAGTTTAGACCGGTGTTTTGGTAACTTCTTGGAGTCGTATTGCGTGTGATTGTATTGGATATGTTTGCTTTACTATGTTTCTCTCTCTATGTAATTATGATTGGTGCCAGTTGAGAAGGAGATGTGTGGCAGGAATGCTTCTGCTCTTGTAAGGCCCTTTCCTAGTCCTTGTAAGGTATTTGCTTTTATTCAATGTCTGAGCATGTGCTGTAAAATCAAAACTGACCCTATTTACACTTCAATGCATGTTCCTGGTCCATGATTCATTAGTGCAAGTTATATAAAAAAAGCTGACGTTACACTTTTCACTATCTAATAAATTCCCTATGGATAAAATCAGGTCTTACATTTATTTAACAGATTACCTTGTTTATGTGTCAGATACACTGCAAAAGTTTTGGGTCGGTACGATTTTGAAAGTTTTTGAAATAAGTCTCTTGCTGACCAAGGCTCCATTTATTTGATCAAACATACAATAACAAAAACAGTAATATTTTTACATATTATTACAATGAAAAAGTACTATTGTCTATTTGGTATATATTAAAATGTAATTTATTCTGTGATGGTAAAGCTGAATTTTCAGCATCATTCCTCCAGTCTTCAGTGTCACATGATCCTTCAGAAATCATTATAATATAATGATTTGCTCCTCAAGAAACATTTCTTTTTAATATCAATGTTAAAAACAGTTATATTTTTGTGGAAACCGGGATATATGTTTAATATTTCTTTGATGAATAGGAAGTTTAAAAGAACAGCATTTATTTGAAATATAATTTATGTAAAAGTATTAATATATTAATATATTAACATATGTCCATATAATACTGTAGCTTTGGAAACCGCCAAAGTCACTGAGACCATGGTTTGATGGGAAGGCTATGTTCCAGATTTCCTGGTGAACATTAAATGTTTTATGAGTTACTCCAAATCTAAGGCTTAACCTTTTGCCCAACATATATTACTAAAAGCACAAACATTAAGAAAATTAATTTTTATTGTAAGTCCTACATGAGGTGGAGAGTTGAAACTGTCATCCTCCGTAGGTCGGTGATAAATGTATTTGGGTACACCTAGGAGTTCAAATAAGTCATAATCCGAGTCTGTGAGATTTGTGTGCTTGCATAGAGCTATCATTAATAACAGCCTAAGAAAACAACGCTTGTACATATACACACACACTGCTTATCTATAGTCTGTGACTGTGACGTCATTGTCTGCCACTATAAAAATACTTGAAGGAACCTGCCCAGAATTCTTCAAATTTTTAGCACAAATGCTGTCCAAGGCTAGACGGCAGATCTGAATGTACTCAACACTGATTAAATTTGGCATGCATTACATACCATTGACAGTCTACAGGTGAAGTGTAGCTTTAAACACTCATCCAGACCTGCAAAAAATACCAAGGTAACTGGGTGTTATTATTAAACACTATCTATCTATCTATCTATCTATCTATCTATCTATCTATCTATCTATCTATCTATCTATCTATCTATCTATCTATCTATCTATCTATCCATCCATCCATCCATCCATCCATCCATCCATCCATCCATCCATCCATCCATCCATCCATCCATCCATCCATCCATCCACCCATCCGGGTGTGACAAATTACAGTTTTTCTCAGTCGCTTTGGTGCATTTCTCACATCACTATTTACATTTGCACAACAGTTAATGCAGTTCTCAAAACAATTAGTACAAACTGCAAAACCTAGTTGATAACCTGCAAAAGCATGTCACTTGCTCAAGATGGATAGCTCACTCCTCAAAAGCAAGTATTCATGTCAATGAAAGTGTCAGTGTCATCAAGATGAAAAGTCCTGACACCATTGTTTATGAACAAGATCAATGGCTTTGTCATGTTTTCATTATGACAATTTACTCTGTAAATGTTTTCCAGTGCAAAAAAGTCAGATCTTGGTGACTACCTGAAAATGCTCAATACAGCACTGTATACTATTTGCACAGCCATTTTAAAACTACAGTAAAGTTACACATTACTGTATTTAGTGAGGTAACTGAGTACAAGACACTGACTATGTATGTTTTTTTGAAGTTTGAATTTGTTCACAGCATTGTACAAAAGAAAGAATACACCCTTATTTACAACAAACATAAACTCCCTTTGGGTAGAGCTGTGCACAACTGTAAACAATATTACAGTACATATTAGAACTGAACATACAACATACATAGTACTGTAAATCATTCATACACATCCAGATGTTCCTCTCTTTCTGGCCACATGAGTTCAGCTGAGAGAAATTGTTCAATTTAGGGGACATTTCATGAAAAAAATAAAATAATATTAATCATTTGTACAATTTGCTTGACAGATTTTGACAACTTAGTTCAACATTTTTGTATGTGATGACTCAAGCAATAAAATGAGGACTATTTGTTTTATATGGAATGACTATTCAGCATTCACAAGTATAAGCAAATGATAACGTTATAAAAAAGCAGAGAGTTGTATGAAAGCAATTGAAGCATGTCCAAAAGCATTTGCAATTTGTTGGAAGGAATAAGAAACTGCTACTATGATGTGCACAAATGACTAAATGTTGTGGAGGTTGAACTAACTGTTGTGCAAATATAAATAGTGATGTGAGAAATGCACCAAAGCGACTGAGAAAAAAACTCTTACTCAAATTCACAGTCATGAAACCAAAAAGAGACAATTCTTCAATTTTGCCTTCAATTTTGCCAACCTTGATCCCTCAAAATTATGCTGATAGTAGCAAGCATTCACCGAATGTCAGCAAAAACCACAGAAGCGTGATAAAAATCAAACCATGACAAATTTGAATCATTACATCCCAAGTTTCCAAGGTGCTTTTCTACACAATCCCTGTCTGATCGCTCCTACAGGCCACTTTGGGAGTGAGAGAATTCGTTTTATGATATATAAGTGTTTGCACTTTACCGGGTCAAGCGAATTACCTGGTGTTTTTCCCTTCATGTACCCAAAGGACTTTACAACCTCTGTGCCAAGACAGACAAATACGTCAAGTATGAATTTGAAAGATGTCAAGAGGGGAAAATGTTTACAGATTTTAATTAATGTTTCTCATAATTTATTTACAAACTCCATAAATAAGCATCAAGGGTCCTCTTGAGGGTCACAGTGAGTTTGTCACTCTGACAGATGATCACACAGGACTTCATAAATACAGACGAGCGCTTGTGTCATTAGGAAACGGTGCCATTGGGAAAGCAGCCCAGGATACACTTAAAGGTCGCTGAGATGTACACATGTGTCATCCAGACGGGTGGAGAGGAGACAAGATGAGAGATGTGAAATGAGAATGAGAAAAAGTTGAGTAGCCACATCTCTGGCATGTAGAATGACTGCTGTCTTTTCCCTTCCATCTTTCTCTTTCTGACACTCCAGGCATTAAATCACATAATTAATTGCAACAAATCAACTAAAAGTCATTTGGACTCAAACATCAAATGTGAGTGTTTTCCCTCTCTCTCAATTTCATTTGATGTTTGAGTGTCTAGCGATGTGCAACAAGCACATGTGTAGCTTTATGCAAATGAGCAGTGTGATGTGGTGACTACCAATGGGATTAAAGCAGTGGCATTCATGTGATCCATCTAATGTGAGATACCATGGAAGATGGAAGAAATTAATGTTACTGATATGTCTGTTCTGTTTTGAAATTGCATTTGTTTCATAACTGAAGAACCACATGTAGTGACTCAGTTTAAAAAAAGAATATGCGCTATTCGTAAATTGACATTTCCAGCGAGTTTGATTCATTTATTAATAAACTTTCATCTTGTTCATGATATTACGCATTATGCAATAATGCATTTAATACTTGAACGCTTTCTCCTTTAGAAGGAATTTTGAGCAGCAATAAAAATATCTTATTTTATGATATTTATTTTAAAATCTTAATAATATACCCCCCCATACATGTTACATTTTGTAAATTAAGTTTATGCATTTTGAATAAAGTTGAACTATTTGCCTATTAAAATAGAAAGGTGTGTTTATACTGAAACGAATGCCAATTACTTACAATTTCTGAATTTAAATATGTATGGCACTGCGCTAAACCACACACACACACACAAAAAAACATTCAGAGAAAAAGCGGTCCAAGACTTTAGTGGATTTAGTGCGTGTTTTTCCTCTCACTCAATTTGTTGTTGTCAGTCTTGATATATTTAGAACCTAATTGTCAGTTGACTATCATTTAAAAATGTTTTAATTGCAACAGAGCGCAGAGATAAATAACCATAATAGGATGCTAAAACATTGTCAGCAATCAAATCACAGTCTCTGTGACTTCCAGGAATCCAATTTGTGGTGTCAGACTGAGTTCAGGCTCAAATTAGGTGTTAGAACTTCCAAGACGATCCTGTACTGATCTTCAAACATGTTTTATCCCCTCGGAAAACACGTGAGCTGCTATACATCTGAACCTGAATGCAGGCGTCATCAAAGCGTGCACGTGACCGGTCAGGGAATGACCCTTTTGTGCCCTGCAGTAGTTCCTTCTCATGCTTTTCACACCCCTTTCCAAAAACTAGTGCTGGGACAGGGAAATAACTACAATTTAAGAGACAGGCGTGCACGTTGTGACACATTACACAACAGTAAAGATCACTGTAGGCAATGTGGAGCAGAGATACGGTTAATTGTCAAACAACAAAGGCATTCGGCTGAGCTTTGACTGTGTCATTATACCCCTAAACACAACTTAGTCACGAAGCGGCGTGTAATTACCAGGTCTAATTATTTCTGACTGTAACATGACTCTGATCTCTGTGCAAGAGATCAGAGGTGCGAAGAATGGAGAAAATTGAAATCGGAGATGATTCTTTGGAATATAAACTCGAGTCAAAGAGATGTCGAGATTTGCGCTCCATTTTCCACTCAATGAATATGGCACATGGAGCGTTCCCTCATGCGAAATGGAGTCATTTTGAGGTACTTTGCAATTCAAAAGCGATTTCTCCACTGGAATTCTTCCATAAACAGTGCTACCTCAGATGTTGTATGACATGATCTGTCATAAAATCCTCTCTAACGGAAAGGACGTGGCATGAAGAACAAAGTGGAAATTTAGGGGTGGTCACACTTCCTTATTTACACCTATGAGTATATAAAATAAACCTGGGAATTATGCAAAGCAAGTCACTTCACTCAGAGGTCATCTTGGCAAAGCTTGAGCAGATATTTTCAATGTAGTTATTTAAGCACGAATGAGGAATAATTAAATTTCTATGATGTAAATACAAATATGTGAATTCAGTGATGCAATCTGACAACAGTGTTATATTTTAGTTTTATTTATATACTATTATGTGATTTATCTAAACTCTTTTCATGTTTTCATTAAAATATATATTTTTTCACTTTCATGTTTTTAAAGAAATATTTATATACACTCACCTAAAGGATTATTAGGAACACCATACTAATACTGTGTTTGACCCCCTTTCGCCTTCAGAACTGCCTTAACTCTACATGGCATTGATTCAACAAAGTGCTGAAAGCATTCTTTAGAAATGTTGGCCCATATTGATAGGATAGCATCTTGCAGTTGATGGAGATTTGTGGGATGCACATCCAGGGCACAAAGCTCCCATTCCACCACATCCCAAAGATGCTCTATTGGCTCTATTGGCTCTATTGATGCTCTATTGTCATATTCAAGAAACCAATTTGAAATAATTCGAGCTTTGTGACATGGTGCATTATCCTGCTGGAAGTAGCCATCAGAGGATGGGTACACAGTGTGCCAAGAAAACATCCCCCACACCATTACACCACCACCACCAGCCTGCACAGTGGTAACAAGGCATGATGGATCCGTGTTCTCATTCTGTTTACGCCAAATTCTGACTCTACCATCTGAATGTCTCAACAGAAATCGAGACTCATCAGACCAGGCAACATTTTTTCCAGTCTTCAACTGTCCAATTTTGGTGAGCTCTTGCAAATTGTAGCCTCTTTTTCCTATTTGTAGTGGAGATGAGTGGTACCCAGTGGGGTCTTCTGCTGTTGTAGCCCATCCGCCTCAAGGTTGTGCGTGTTGTGGCTTCACAAATGCTTTACTGCATACCTCGGTTGTAACGAGTGGTTATTTCAGTCAAAGTTGCTCTTCTATCAGCTTGAATCAGTCGGCCCATTCTCCTCTGACCTCTAGCATCAACAAGGAATTTTCGCCCACAGGACTGCCGCATACTGGATGTTTTTCCCTTTTCACACCATTTTTTGTAAACCCTAGAAATGGTTGTGTGTGAAAATCCCAGTAACTGAGCACATTGTGAAATACTCAGACCGGCCCGTCTGGCAGCAACAACCATGCCACGCTCAAAATTGCTTAAATCACCTTTCTTTCCCATTCTGACATTCAGTTTGGAGTTCAGGAGATTGTCTTGACCAGGACCACACCCCTAAATGCATTGAAGCAACTGCCATGTGACTGGTTGATTAGATAATTGCATTAATGAGAAATTGAACAGGTGTTCCTAAAAATCCTTTAGGTGAGTGTATACCTTTAATTTATCTTTATTTCAGGTTTCATAGTATCTGTCCTTTAACTTACATGTATTTATTTTAGTTAGTTTCCAAGGCATTTCTACGGAGCCCCTATAAAGGGACCTTTAAGTTTCCTACTAAGGAAGACCTACTAAGTTTCATACAATATTTTTTTAATTATTTTTTTCTTTATTTCAATTACCGAAAATTAGTTTTAAGGCCCACTGAAGTGTCTTGGAACGCACAGCTTTGTATGATGCGCTGACGTAATTTCCACTGAAATTGGAAGCTAAGGCAGGACATATTGAATGCAAGTTTTGAGTGCTTATAGCTCCTAATTGTGAATTTTGTTATTGTTTTGGAACACACCAGCTTATTCAAAACCTTATGAGTAAACATATTCATACTAAAAGCTTTAAAAAAACATTTTGATTTCAGGGGGTGAACAACAACAACACTGCAACAATGGAATCTTAATTTTTTCTACTTCAAATCATGCTAAAAAGATTTCTATTAGGGTTAAAAGGGTAATCATCAGTAATAAGCACTGATAGATGTGTATATATTCCTTTTGAAGGATTTGTGATAAAAATCATCATTTGAAGGTTTAATGTTGTTTAAATGGATTTAATTGTGATTAATTGTTATTTTTCTGCCTTGTCTTTGCAAGGTTGGGTCTTTGCTACTTTGTTGTTCCTGTCCATGATACTCTCTTTGAAAGTAAACGAGGAGTTCTGAGTTAGAACTGTTCAACGAGGAGGGCTCCAAACTAGTTTTTCCTGAACTTGGACAGCATTTCATGTTTTCATCGAAGTGAAGTGGTAGGACCACACGTATATATATCTCTTTTCCCTTGGACTTTGTTGCATCTGTGAACAAGGCGTCCCCCCAACGGCTGTCCGAATTCGCTCACTCCTTTTCATTCACTTCTTCAAGTGAACAGTAGGGAATTCTAATATTAGCCGACTAACGTAGGGAATAGTGAATGAAGGTTTAGGGGGTGATTTCAGATTCAGCTATTGTCACTTGTGTACCTTACTTCTTCTCACCGCTGCTTCCTGATGATTTAAGAGGACAATTACTCCTGGTCACCCCCTGTTGTTTTCAAGAATAGTACAACGGCAAATGTGTCAAGTATAAACGCCTCGTCCATTTGGGGCGGAGTGTGCGCAGTCGGCGGAGGCTCTCAGTGCAGAGCCAGGGTAAAGTATAAACCAGGCTCAACACTGGCGTTGGTAGCACTATTCGTTGCTGTTTGAACGACAGGAATGCTATGTCCTAAATGAGGGGCTCCCAATGTTCAAATGAAACCGCCATCTGATTGCGATTAGAGAGACATAAGATGAGCAACAGGGAACTGGCTGACACTAGGGAAATCCCAGAGTGAAGACAGTCAACAATCAAAGACAGAGAAGAAGGATACGAGGAAGATAGGGCAGGAAAGCCCCTGAGGTCATGGGTAAGCCCAACAGCTTGGCAGCAACATCTATTGATTGTGGCGTCCAACCCTGGATGGTCCCGACCAGATCACTCCCACTGACGAAGGTCATTGTCTCATGCTGTAATTAAAGCAATACGGAGGTGTGATGCATGCACACAGAGACTTGGTTCTCCATTGTGTTGATCCATAGAAAAGAACAAATCACACATGAGATCTCCCATTCACTCTAAAAAATAAAGGTTCCAAAGGGGGAGATTCACAGCAATTCCGTAGAATAACAATTTTGTTTCTTTTAACGACTGAAAGGATAACCCACAGAGCCTGTCAGTTGTTAAAAGAAAAAAAAGTTTTTATATTGTGACAAACATTTTAATAATCCATAAAACCTTTTTTCCACTATCAAGAACTGAACTTTTTGTGCACTGGGAAGAGTCCACGGATGTTAAAGGTTCTTCATGAAACCATAGACACCAATAAATAACCATTATTATTAAGAGTATATTCATTAAAAGTATACTGATTCTCACGGACAGCAATTAGATTGCATGAAGAGGAATTGGAGACTGATGTTTCTCAGGCATTTCTTTTCAGAAGAGATCTCAACACATGCCTAAATCTCAAACTGTTCTCAGATTTGCCAGGAAACTAAAGTCTGAGTTCAAAACTCAGATGTCAACATCACCTCAACCATTTCTCATCAAAATTGTTCCAAGATCAAACAGTCTGCGCAGCAATCCACATTCAATTTATAGCTCTGAACTCTTACTGTATGTCAACAATTGTCTCATTTCTATTGATTTTAATGTCTCCTGAGAAAATGTAGGAGAAACATCTAAGACAAAAATCACTAGTTTAATGAAACTCACATGCAAAGACACACAGAGCTGCGGCCTAGAGCATTCCAAATCACTTAATCAGTTTCATTTGAGTTAGGATGCTGCCTATGTAGGGCAAAAGACAGCAAGCTCACTGGGTTTTGGAAAAGAGCCATTCTGTGTACGGAGAAAGCATTATCCACATGCAGGCTGTAGATTCCGGCTTCTCTACTAAAGCAATTCCTTGGTATTAGCAGTGCTTTGAAAGGAAACCTTTCCTCGCCAGCCACAGACTGATGGCCACAGTAACGAAGAATCACCAGTAATTCAGCAGTGAAACTCTGTGCTGTTCTTCTAGCCATTTGTTTCATTAAACAGCAAAAATGCTTAATTCACAGTGAGAAAAGGAATCAACATAAAATGTTCTCACTGGAGAAATCATACTTGCTGCTACAGACTGAATGTGAAAGGTGCAAATAACCATCTAACTTTTGCAGTTAGATGGTGCTTTCCAGTACATATACACCAGTACATATACACCAGGGAAATTAGCTAATTAAATGACAACAGGTGAACAAAATGAATAATTAAACAAACTGAGAAATTCTGTCAACACAGACAAACTAAGAACAAAGAAAACTGATGACAACAAACTCTAGAAACCACATATCAAAGGATGTTTAGAAACAACCATGTTTAGAAAAAACAAAGAAAGAAAGAAAGAAAGAAAGAAAGAAAGAAAGTGAAATAGAATGTTGTTGCGACATCTGTAATTAAGATTAAGTACCTCTCGTTATGAAACTGTAGTGGGCATAAAAATCTGTGCATGTTTGCACATGCTTCACAAGAATACATATCAGGGTGGCTTTTTTATTTAAAGTAACGCTTCAGGCCCAGAGCTTTAATGAGCTCTGTAATCTTAAAATCAAACACCGTCATCACTGCTAACGCCAAACTGCACACATATGCTATTTGTTCCTCATAAAGCCTCCCCTGACATTTCTGCTAATGTTTTTGTCACAGATTCCTTTGAATGTGAGGGAAGAGATGAGGCCACGACTGTTTCAGAGAATACAGCAGGTATACATTTTAATTAAGGAGGAAGTCATATTGCGTAGTCCAATAAAACACTAATGTTATAGCATCCTTTTATTTATGATACAATTTGTCCTATACAAAAAAAAAAAAAAAGAAGAGAAAAGGTAGTGTTGTTAAATCAAGTTGGATGAATATCAAAGGGTATTAGTACTACTCACACTTTTAGCGAGTCTATTTAAAGGGGACATATCATGCTAAATCTACTTTTTTTAGCCCTTAAATGCCTTTTGTTGTATATTTGGAGTGTTTATAAGTACAGAAAAGTTGAAATTAGTCTCTTCAGGAACTTCATTGATATCTTTATATTCTGTTTTGGTCACATTTTTCAACCGATTTAGATTTTTCTGTAATCTATGACGTTTTTTGAACTATTACGTCACAGTATTTGCAGCAGAACTGCCAAATAAGGACATCGACTTCCAAAGCAATCCGCCATTTTTATTTCTCGCTGCAATTTTGTAGTCCAAGTCACGAGAGGGTACGTCAAAATGTTCGGTTGTTGGATGTAGTAACCCACACGCTTCATTACACCGTCTCCCAGCATCAGAACCTCTTCGAAGTGCCTGGTTGAGTTTTATTTTTCAAGGAAATGTGCCCACATCTGTGGGTAAAGTCATTTTTGTGTGCGCAAAGCACTTCAAGGATAACTAACGTTACTTCAGCAACCTCCGCCAGTAAAAAGAAGGATTTGCCGATATACTTCGTCTGATTGAGGGGTCAGTTCCTTCTATCTTTGGAGACGACGAACAGAGCATTTCGGTAAGCTGTAAATAACGTTAATAAAAATAAAGTACTACTTTCTTAAAACACACATGGTTTAGCAGTTGTCTTGTTAGTGTGCTTGTTTTAACAAGAGAAATAATCAACTATTCTTTAATTGTTTATAATATAACTTATATTTTGTTTTGTGAGTGTTAAATAGTCATTGTAAAACATGCAGTATTGTAGTAGTGGGCATGGATGGAGAAGTTACTGTAAATACAGTAACACACCATTGCGATACATCCATATGAAGACGTTGTTCTGCAGGTTTGTCGTCTTTATTTTCATCTCGCTCCGACTCTGGCTCGAACATGTAAGGCTTGATGGACAAGCCTTCAGTTGTTGACATTTTGTTAATAACGTGTGGAATAAAAAGTATCTGTGCCGCTAGATAATCGTATCTCTGCTATCAAACTACAAAAATGTCCGAACGGGGTGGAGTTGAACCAAGTGTCACCTCTGCAACCTGGATTTAAAGAGACCGCACCAAAACGAGTTGCTCTCAGACGCACATCAGAAAAGGGGTAGAAAAGGGGCCTGTGGAGCTATAATAATGAGGAATTCAGACCCAAGCATTTCAGTTCCGCTTTATATAGACCACAAATGTATGATTTATATGTAAAGAGGAACGATTTAAAAGCATGATATGTACCCTTTAACATCGCAGCTTGGTTCATTCAGTTAGTAGTTTTTCCGCCTGAAAAGGGGATCCCAGCTAACAATGTTCGGTTCCTGGAACGTTCTGGGAACATTAGGCCATAAAATAATTAATTAAATCTTTAAAATAACAATTAGAAAATGCTATGTGTAATTCTTTAGGTTGTCACACAAAACCTATCTGCAACATTCTGTGAACATGATTTATAAAGTGAAATTGGTATCTTTTTATTTCCTGAGTCAGTTTGACTTCACATTGGTAAACAGCTCGGTGATGCTCACATTAATGTACCTTAATTTACAGTATGAAAAGTAACCTGTAGGGTTAAAGGTGTGAAATGAAACTTGTTCAGACCAAGTAATTGGACCATCATCCGAATCCAAAGTTTCCATTTAAACTTCTTTCTCAGTGCATGCTGCTATCTAAGCACTTAATCTATAGGGGAGACAGCTAAAGACAGAGGGTGTACACGTCAAGCCCTCAGCCATTATTGAGAATGGGCTGAGAGCTCCGAGCCCAGAGCAGATTGTAACCAAGCCCGTACAGGTGATGAAACATGAGAGGCTTTTTTTCTAAATTCAGGTTGAGGTGCTTCTTCCCCCGATTTGACGAGATGAGAGTCGACAGGGCGCTTTGAACGCACGCCTTTGTTTTAGGGGAGCTGCTGTCTCTGAAGTGTGACCCGAGGCAGTGGAGCTGATGGGCCTGCATCAGGGCTCGGGTTACGTGAGCCTCGCTTTTACTGACTCTTTCTGCTGTCTCACTCAGAGACGATGGAGGATAGCTTTCTCATCAGGCACCCATATACATATCTCAGTATATCTAAGTTACTCGGTTTAAAAAGATTTTGTAAAGTGGAGCATTAGTTGTAACTCAGTCCATGAAGTTGAATGTCAGGTTTCATTTGATAAATTAAGCTTTATTCACACAGACTGAGTTTACACATTTTCAATGATTAATCAGAGCGTGTCTGCAATGGCACTATAGTATTTATGGCTGCCCACTGCTCTGGGTGTGTGCTCACGGTGTGTGTGCGCACTTGATGGGTGAAATGCAGAGCACAAATTCCGAGTATGGGACACCAGTTTTGGTTTTGGCCCAGAATTTTCATTTCGGTACATCCCTATTATTTACTCACGTTCATGTCGTTCCAAACTCGTATGCTGTTGTTGTTTCTGTGGAACTCTATACTCTTTTCCACACAGTTCTAAACTCTAAAAATAGAAAGACAAAAACGCCATTAGAACACATTTAAAGCACAATGAAAGAGCTAGTCTTTTAACTTCAAAAACCCTTTGGCATTTTCACAGAAATTTAACAGCATTTTATTCTGTTTAAATGTTATATTTGAACAGAATCTTTTGTTGAAATGCCAGCAAATCGGCGCTGCAAATAAACAGGCTTAAAGGGAAAGTATACCATTTCTGCGAAGATTTTCACGCCCTCATTTTGTTCCAAACATGTATGCCTGTATGTATGAAGATATTTTGAAAAATGTTTTCAACTTAAAATTTTTTCAACTTCTCGAATCAAATCAAATACAACTATCATAAATCCCACAGAGGCTGTCAATAACTGTCATACTGTAAAATGTATTAATTTACAGTATTAATAATGTATAAATAAATAAATAGAACAACTGAAACCACATGTGGGTGTTAAAGGGATAGTTCACCCAAAAATAAAAATTATTTTTCATTTATTTATTAACCCGGCTCTGGCGGGTTTTAATAAAGGCCTTGTGAAAGTGAAGCGATGCGTTCGTGTAAGAAAAATATCCATATTTAAAACTTAGCTAAAATAACTAAAATAACTAGCTTCCGGCAGACAGGCGTACGCAAGTTGACCTACGCCTAAAGATTAACACTTGATGATGTATGACGTACTGTAGGATGTAGGAGTAGCGTAAGCTTTGACTCCTCTCGCGGTTCAAACAAACAGGGCTGGGCAACCGCATTGTGCGTCAAGTTCAAGGGTTAGTCTTTCGCCGTAAATCGATGCCTACGGCTGTATGCCGAAAGCTAGTTATTTTAGTCGATAAAGTTTTAAATATGGATATGTTTCTTTCACAAACACATCGCTTCACTTCAGAAGGCCTTTATTAACCCCCAGAGATGCGTGGAGGACTTTTATCAGGGATGGATGTGCTTTGATGGACTTCCAACAAAAAAAAACAAAAAACATTCACTCCCATTATAAAGCTTGGAAGAGCCAGGACGTTTTTTAATAAAACTCTGATTGTATTTTCCCTAAGAGAAGAATGTCATATACACCTGGGATGTCTTCAGGGTGAGTAAATCATGGGTTAATTAAAAATTTTGAGTTAACTATCACTTTAAGATAAAAATGTATACATACAGTAGAAATCTTTATAATAGATATTTCATATAGTACAGTAAAAGAGTAAGAAAAGCTGCATTATGGTAAGCCCAAAGTATAGCTTACTTAATTTTTTAAGTGTATGTTAGCATTTTCGTACAGTCGACGGCATAGCATACTCCATGGTTAAAAAATTTATTATCTATAATTTAGTGCCAATATACACATACAGTGCCCTTTTTTAAATGCTTTTTATGATGTAACAACAGATTGCTGCCATTCAACCTTTTTTCTGTTCACCTGCCTCTCTTTCCCAAAATCCTTCCACTTGGGAACTGTTCGGATGTGTTGTTTTCATATGAGTCCACAGTGGGCTATTCATTCGAGGTTATATTCCAGCCAAATTCAACTTGACTCTTTACTATTGCTCTGGGTCCTATCACAATCTTGATCTCCCAACATCTCTTTTCCTAAAGTCCCTTTATATCACAGGTTGTCTGTTACTTGGCTGCATTCAATCAGAGCTGATGACGGCTCCGGAGCTCATGACAGCTCTTTTCACCGGGGTCGGGTGTATCTAATAAAAGCCAGCTCTATAAAGCTTTTATCGGTTGGTTTTGGTTATGCTGATCACTAGATCCCAGGTTAATCTCTCTCAGAAAGTCAGTGACATTTTTAAAGCTGCTCTCCTCAAAAGCCCCATTCTCGCAGAGATTATTTTACACCATTTGACATTTCCGCAGCGTTTGAAATGCTCCACATATCAGGTGAGGATGTAAGAGCCTCTCTATCCGTGCTTCACCTCTCTGAGCAAATACATCTCTGGAGAACCTGAGCTGATTTCCCTCGTATGACGTAGAGTGATTTCCGGGGACAGTCCTCATTTTTGGTGGCCTGTGCCTGACTCGAGCTGTACTGGGAAACGTCCCAGATTTTCAAAAAACCTGGAAAATGTAATAACTAATGCATTTGATAATGCACATTTTCCTACCATCACAAACGTGTAACCAATCCCGTCATCATGCGGGACAGGGCTTTTCTCCACTGTCTTTCTACACTGTAAAAAGTAAACATGTGCAGTTGTTGCTTTAAGGAGGTATTTATATCTATACATTCTAATTTTGTTGTTGTAACCTACTTCAATCAGTTTTATGCAACATAAAACAAGGGAAAGCTGTTTTAGCTTAATTGAGTTACATTGACCCAACTTACAATATCCAATGAAAGCTCACGATGGAGACATCCGACATATGCACACCTGCTCCTTGCAAATCGGCTATTTTTAAGAAATGTGATTTGGGGTTCTTAAACATATTATGTTTTATCAAAGGGAAAATCGCAATTGACAACTCTACTCTTCACCACAATGGTAACTGCACAGAACCGTAACAGAAACAACTCTAAATATTCAACATAACTGAACATTAAACATTAACATAAACTACCAACATCTTTCCCTTTACTGAAAAAAAACATAAAATAACACTTAATCCCTAAATTTACTCTCCTAAAGCAGTCCCTTGCAAAGCATGCTGGGAACTACAGATCCACTGCCCAGGGCTGTGTTTCTCAAAAGCATTGTGGGCTAAGTAGTTCGGAGAGCCTCGGAGAGCACCAATGATCTCTACGATCAATTTAGATCACGATGCTTTTGAGAAACGCAGCCCTGGGCAGTGGATCTGTAGTTCCCAGCATGCTTTGCAAGGGGACTGTATTAGGAGAGTAAATTTAGGGATTAAGTGTTATTTTATGTGTTTTTTAGTAAAGGGAAAGATGTTGGTAGTTTATGTTAATGTTTAATGTTCAGTTATGTTGGATATTTAGAGTTAGCCTGACTACGTCAGACTTCGTACTTCCGTTCTATTTAATTTCGCTTCTGTACTCAGTCTGAGACAGCGACATGTCTTTTCGTTTTCCTCCGGCCTGAAAACAGCCAGGCCAATCAACGAACAGAGGGCGGGCTGAGAGCCGTGACGAAGACGCTAAGCGCCGAGTTTAAGATTGGGGAAATCGAAAACGACCGCGGATATGGAGACATGGCGTGCAATTCGCTCTGTTGTGGAGAATATTCCTGGCATTTGCAAACTGAAGCCCGAACAAGAAGAGTGTTTGTTAAACATTTTGAATGGAGGTGATGTTGTGGCCGTACTCCCGACAGAGAGAGTATCTCGGTCTCTTTTATCTGTCGAGCTTGAACTAACTTAGCACCCTTTTGACAGGTCACCTTTCTTTTCCAGTTCTTAAATATTGCCATGTCATGCTGTAATCTTGCAATTAAGTTGCAGCATTTCCGACAGACTCGAGATGAACAAAGAGCTGTGTTTAACAGAACTAATCCTTACTTTGACAGTTGGCTGCAAATATTTTCCTGTTTCTCTCTACTGTCAAATATTAGTTTAGAGCCCCTGATTGTGCCGTAGATGCGTAGATTTACTTCACATAATCTACAAAAGTCGTTCGCAGCCATGTTCACTCCGGTATTTCGCTCGATGGTTTCGTTTTCGCATCATATAACGTTATGTGTTTACAGGTTTAGTTCGATGCGGCTGAGCTGGCGCACAACCAAACGTTATGTGATTGGCTTACGGGTAACCAATGATTTTATACTTCAGACAAGCGCCCCCTCGCGATAAAGAAAACACTTTTCAATGATGCCACTCCAGACTCTGTCTACGAAGCAAAGTGAAGTAGCAGAGTTTGGTATTACCAGGCTAATTTAGAGTTGTTTCTATCACTGAATTTTGCGAAAATTGCGGTTACCATTGTGCTGAAGAGTAGCGCTTGTGCTCAGGCTGTGGGCACTCAATGTGCTGCTGATGTTAGTACTGACACCTTTGCACTTAGTGGTTCATTATATACATTGTGCATAATGATGAACGACACTGTCAACCCAACTAAACTGATTTGTTATGAATAAAATAAATTAAGTTGTGTGTAAAATGTCTTGATGAATTACTTTTTTTTTTTTTTTTTTTTACTTTATTGCATATGCATTTGAAAGTGAATCATGCAAGGTGATTTACTAAGGTTTACGCTAATCAATTTACTGGTGTTTGCCCCATTATTTGCCGGCCAGAAAAAGAATGTCTTAAACCACATGCTAATTTGCGCTGCTCTTGGTAGATTGCGTTGGTCATAATGGAAATTATCTGGCCTTATCCGTGCCTGTGTTCTTTAATTTGTGTGCCGTCAGTAGATCACGTACAGAACTTTCCTCTCCCATCTGCGCTTTTTTGGAATTGCTCTCGTGCTAATTTGCCCTGTTTAGTAAATCTGGCCCTTAGTGTCTGGTTAAAGTGGATTGCAGATGATAACTGAATAGTGAATTGGGTAAGTAAATTCACCCCAAGTCTTTAGTTTCAGTTTCATAAAAAAAATTCACTGAGGAAGACAGAAGACAGTTCAAATCAATCATCTTACCTCTGTGTTTGTGATCTCCTTGAGTCTACTGAGGATTTTAGCTGTCTTTCAAGCTGCTATACAAACCAAATAAAGCATTATATATGAATATTTATATGTTTTTGATACTATTGTTTGTTGGCTTAATGTGTGGAATATTACAGATGTCTCATAGCCAAACCTCTGTTTAAGGAAATAATCAAGTAATCAAAAGACACATTGCGAGTCGCGACAGATGTTTTCTTTAGTGGACTGTTTGATTGAAATCGCTCACATTACTTACATCAGCAAGGGCCAGATTATCATACTTGCAGTTCGATTTAAACCATGTATTATGTTGCAGCTCCTAATAAAGTTGCTGGCAACTAGCATCATTTTATTAATGCTCCAAAGCCAATTATTGTCATTAATTTTGGACCCTGTCCATTTATGACCAGGTTTCTTATCATGGTGACCTTGTGGTAAACAGATGACTCATTGCAGCCCCTTCACTTTTTTGAGATTTTCATTTCTTTTATCCAGTGGGTGTGTGATAGCCACCTACAGTGCTTTAGCCTTCATCTGCCAACAGCAGCTATTAAGACCGATGAGTCATTCATAGATTTAACATTATTTAAGGTTGACCTTCTGTACATGTCTGATGTCACACATCTGATCATCTTTGACAGATAATTATATGTCCCCTGACCCACCACCCCTGTTCTTCTCATCTGCACATCTGTTCCTCAAGCTGCTAAATTCTCATTACATATTTGCTCTCTGCTACAGAAGTGTTCATCACCCTTTCCCTCCCCTAATTGCTCTTATTTTGCACACCATGGTGAAGCAATAGTTCATTCTCCCTTGTACATCTGTATACTGCAAGTGCTAAATGATAATAATGTGAACCTAGTTATTTTTTCTTAATATAAAGAATAAAATACGAAATAAAATAAATAAATATATATATATATATATATATGTATATATACCTGGCCTCCAAGTCATAGGTCAGTCATAGAGGGACAAAAAAAATATACAGTGAAAATAATATAAGATTGGCGGGCCAGATGTTGGCTCATCCGTAATGGATTTCTCTTCTTTTTCCACTGATGTCTTTTAATGGAATGTATCAGTCTAACTCAACTTCAATGCTTTCAGCAGGCTTAGTATATGTCAGTATCATTTAGTAAAGTTATGACTGTGAGCTTCAGTTCATCCAGCCAGCAGGGTTGCAGAGAAGTTTTCTTGTAATGATCTTTTTTTTTTATGAGTGTAATTTCATCCTCAGCACTAAACAGCAACTCGTGCTTAACTACTGTGGATATCAGATAATGTTCTGCACAGATCCTCCTTTTCACATGGCTCTGTTTACACTGACGCACTGAAGACAATCCGCATGTGACATAGCAGAGACATTTTATGGGTTTTGGCTTCAAGTTTTACAACAACAGCAACAAAAAAGGATACTACAGTCTATTTCATATGGTGCAAAAAAGTAATGACAAACCTCTGTGTGGTACAAACAATAAAGCACAGACAAAAAATAAATGGCCACAGGTGGATCTATAGGCCACTAGTGAAGTAGACACTGCAAAGTTTTAGAAGTGAACAGAATTCAAATATGCATGTGAGACTCCCACAACATCACTCTGTGGGTGTACAGAACGAATACAACAGACATTGCCAATAGGCCTATAGTGCTGTGTTTACTGTTTTTTAGATAATTTTATAATCAATATTTCTTAGTTCTGAAAGAATTACATTTATAATCAACATTTCTATTGTTTAATTTGCAATCTTGGATGGATTTTTTTTTCCATTCATCATTTCTCTGTGAAGGGTACTTGCAATGCTGTTTTGAAATTTGGCCAAAATAGCGTGTCCTAGACCTTTTGGAACAGCCTTCACACTGAGAGCACAACTGTAATGTCCTGCCTACATTGGGAGCACATCAAGTTTTAGAACAGAGCCCTTGTGATTATCCAGTTAGACCACTGGCCCACAATGGCCCATGTCTAATAGCAAACCAAACTGAAAGGCATATGTGCAAACAAATCCAGAGCTAGGGACCATTTAATGGCAAACATGGAAGTATGCAGCACTCCAGATGCTGTCCAAACCCAAATGTGTCAGACTGGCTCCCATACGAGGATAGATTGCAGAAGTTTGACTATTTTATCTGTTTGCTTGGTGACCTCATCTCAAAATGAATAATTAATAATGAAGGTGGAGAAGCGATCTCAAAGAGATATCTCTGCCGTTTGATGGTTTTACCCGGCATGAACTCTCTCTTCCTTTCTTTTCTTCGCAAAAGTAGAATTGAGGAGCAAGGCAAGGAGAGACATTTTAGATGCATATTCCTCCACCATCAGCATTATATAACCTCTTTTAGCAGACATTTCTTTTTTAATATTTAATAACCTGGTGTTCTATTGCCAGAATAATGGAAAACTTAACTTTTTTATTCCTCGAGTCGAGGATCACGGGGCAGTCTTTGGCAAGCGTGAGTGCCAATGTTCTTAGAGCAACGACTGCCATTGTTTGGGGTTAGATTAGTCATGTAAAAAAAAAAAAAAAAAAAAATGTTACAGCAGTTTAGTGTTAAATGTAATCAATCCTAGAGATAAAGAATAAAATCACTTTTAATTGTGTGATTTAGTTAAAGTTTACATTTACAGTACTTTGACACTGGGATACCTATCCACAATAAAAAATAAAAAATAAACTATATATAACTACTCATAACATCCAAGCAACACCTACACTCAAAAAACAAAATGCTGGGTTATTTCGACCCATGTTTGGGTCAAATTTTAAACCCAACCGTTGGGTTGAATGGGTTGAAATATCCCAGTGCCCTAGCAACTGCATAGTCAAGCTCAACACCAGTGTATTGCGAGTCATTGACTACTCAACTACTTTTCTGGAAAACTAGCAAACCCTGACTGTATGTGACTAGCATTCTTGTAAGTCAACCAGTAAAGCAAAGTGCTAGCAACATAAAGGTCATTAGTCAAAAATGCTAGCGACATCGAGGTCAAGGGCATGGATAAAATGCATACATATTTAAAAATAAAGGTTTTTGTTTGATGCCATGGGTTCCCTAAACAACCTTTCAGTGAACAGTTATTATCTAAAGAACCCTTTTCCACTTTTAAGAACCTGATGTAAAGGTTCCATGGATGGCCATAAATGTCAATAAAGAACCTTTATTTTTAAGAGTGTCATTTTGGATAAAAGTGTCTGCCAAAAGCATACATGTAAATGAGGATACATGTTGCAATGCTGCACAGTGAATTGTCTACTCAAGAACATAACATGCGTGGAAAGCACCCAAAAGCATGATAACTGCCTCAGCGTGAGAGTATAAAGACCTCGGGTTGAACTTTTATTATTTTTTGCACAATGTTTTATAACCAGCACACGGTGTACTGTATGTAAATGCGATGTTTCTGCTAAAACAGAAGTCTTTAATACAGTAATCTATTATGATTATACCATTGTTTCGCCAGCGCTTATTTAACTATAGTTGCAGTAGTGTGCTATTAATGTCAAATCCTGCACGATTCTGCCAGGCAGCAATGTGGCCTGATTACACTATGTTCTGGTAGGGTGCTGTGAAGCTGCAGGTGTCGGGGAAGGTTCCAGCTTCAGAGTTTGATCGGTGCACCCAGGGCTGTATAAAAATGCTGGCACTACGGTCGCTCCTGGAGTGCAGGCATTGTCTGCGGGATGAAAGTGGACACAATGGCACAGCAGGCTGAGGGTTGGAGCAGGTCTGTGATGGGGCGCACACACCGCCTTAGTGGCACTTGAAAAGGGCACGAAAGTTTATGAGACTGAACACAGAGAGGAAAAGGAATAAATGCATATTTAAAAAGAACACAAGCCTGCTTTCGCACTCCTCGCTCTGGAAGATGGACCAGCGTGCCAAAGCAAGCTCGCGCGCTGTCCATCTTATGGATAAATCACATTGTGTGTGCGTGCAGCAGCAGTAAGTGCTCTCCTGCAGGCAGCTTCCTTAAAAGGGCACATCAGTGAGATGCTATGATGTCATTCCCCCACTGTCAGTATGGCTTGCGCGCTGTCGGGAATGTGTTTGACCCCTTGCGCCTCTGCACTTCCATTCTCTGCAGCTCGATGCATTACCTCATCGAAACACAAGTTTCTCCCCTCTCTTCTTTTTTAAGGGACTTAAATGCAAACAGTAGTGTCTGGAAAATATTAATTAAATTTTGGAATACTTGATTCTGATCACAGAATTCTGCGGTCAGATATTTTGGTAAATTTTGGTTACAATAAGGTTTTCTTTTGTTACAAGTAGATAACTACATTAGTCAAAATGAACTAACAATGAAAAGTACGTCTCCAGCATTTATTAATCTTAGTTAATTTCAATATTCACTAATACATTATTAAAATCTAAAGCATTTTTTTTTACATTAGTTAATGCACTGTTAACTTGCACATGAACAAACATAAGTTATTATATTTGTATTATATTGTATATTTTCTTCAATGTTTTAATTTTAACAGGAAAGCTCATTGCACAGCACGTCATATGATTAAAAGAAATTAATATTTTATGACTTCATTTGATTACCAGAAAAAACACAACACCGAATTTCTGTGAAAAAAAATAACACTTCATAGATTTTTTTGTAATATTATATAAGTTGAATAATTGTATAAGTTTTATGATTTTTATTCATTAGACATGCTTTTTTATTACTTAACATTTTACACCATGTCCGTAACACCTGCTCCGCTACTCTAGTAGTTTCGGGGGGGGTGCCAATGGTACCAATATATACCAAGTTTGTAAGTACATCGGGAGTTTATTTAAATAACACTTGTCTGATGGCTTGTGCTACCGCTAACCCTGACGTCGAGGTCACTTCCATGATTTGGGAATAGTACCAACCTATAGTACCAATATAAATGTCAATATATTATCGCCTACTCAAATCACTGAATATTGGGTCGGGGGCCCTGGCGAGCCAGGTGCGGGTATCGCTTAGCTGGTCTCCGTGTGCTTCCGCCGCTGGGCTGAGGGGCTTGTGGCGCGGGCTTGGCTGGCTGAGGAGGTGGCGTTCTCTTTGGGCGCCTAGAAGCCTAACTTGAGCACTTTGGCAAGAAATGTTGCATGGCTTGCGATGACTTCTGCGCCTTTGTGAACCTCTCAGAAAAACCCTTGACCACTGGCCCGAAGAGGACGGTGTTGGAGATAGGCACGTCCAGGAAAGCCATTCGGTCCGCTTCCTTAATCTCAGTCAAGTTCAGCCAAAGATGGCACTCTAATACAATAAGGCTAGCCATCCCCCTGCCGATAGCCTGTGTGGTTGACTTAGTGGCTCTCAGTGCTAAATCTGTAGCACTGCGCATATCCCCAAACGCTTCTGGATCTGGTCCAGACTCGTCCATAGCACGGAGGACCCTGGCCTGATACATTTGAAGAACGGCCATGGTGTTCTGGGACGATGCAGCTTGGCCAGCGGCGGCGTATGCACGACCAGCAAGAGCTGACGTAGTGCGGCACAGCTTGGATGGGTGGACCGCCTTAGTTCTCCATACACTAGAGGTGGGCGGGCAGAGAGGCGCGGCCACAGCGTCCAGGAGGGCCATCCTGTCGTACATCCTTTTCTCTGCGCCGTCGATGATCAGGAGTATGGCTGAGGATTTTTAATGCGTGCTGAATATGGGGCACGCCATGATTTTGTGAGCTCTTCATGAACTTCAGGTAAGCATGGTGCTGGTCTCTGGCAGGAAGCACCCATCGAGCCAGCTCATGGTGGGCTCATGAGACAGCGACCACTCACTCTGGCTCCATCACAGCTGGCCTGACACTGAAGGGCGGGGTTTGGTGAAGTGCTCGGCCATTTCTCTCCCTTAGACGCAGTGAGCGAAAGGCTGTCGTCGCATTCTTCCCCTGAGGCGCCGAATGAGATGAGATCCGCCGCTTGAGATGAGGAGCAGAGATCCATCCGCGAGAACAGCACGGAGGAGGGGGTCTCGCGAGGAGAAGGCGAGAGGCGCAGGGACTGGGCCGGCGTGGAATCGCCTTTCTCTCTCTTTTCAGGCATCCTTTGTGGACACTGTTTTTTCCATCAAGGCACGAGAGAAGGAAGCGGGAGATTGCGAGGGGCGGGGTCACCGTCCGAGAGGAGGGCTAGCCACGAGCGCAGGATGGCTGTCACAGTGTAGGCAGCCGCCATGGTTGAGTGCAGCTATTACGTGGGCGAGGCCCAGGCAGGTCGCGCTCTCGCTGTGACCCTCTTCATCGCATTTGCAACAACACTTCTCAGAAATTGCTCTTTATAGCAGGTGTCGTGACTGTGAGCACGCTGAAAAGTTAGAAAAAGGATACGGCTTCTCTCGCCGGATAGCTGCGTCGCCATAGGATGTGCAGTTGCTGCAGCACAGCCAGTGGCAAGCTAGACGCTCTGCTCTATGCTCTATGCTGTGCAGCTGCACTGCGTTTTAAACTAAAGGCTTCAATATTATCGAGAAAAGGAGTTTTCCCAAAGCGTCCAGCTAGACACAACACGAAGTGACCGTTCTCGAAAGGGAACCTAGGCGAAACACTGCAAATTCAGTGAGAAATTAAATATACAATCAAAATGAATTACTTAATTGAAAATCTATGTAGCCTGTTATTCATTATATTGTGTTAAGACAATTTGTGTACATTTACAGTAAAATATTCGTAAATTGTTTTTTGAAAGTAAAAATTAAATATAATTTATAGTGAAATCTAACATAACATACTTTTCATAGTAAAACATTGTTAAAAATAAGTGAAAAGTTTGACTAACCTTAATAACATTGAATCAAATTAAAATTGCATTCTCTGTGTGACCGCACATAACACATTTAATTATTATTTTTTATTTGTGAAAACTGTTTGAAAACCATTATTGTTTTGGCAATTATTTGGTGCCACTGGTGGCACAGAAATGACATACTTCATTTTTAGTAATATAAATGGAAATTAACTGTAAAAAAATATATTGGCACAAAAATGCCATCACCATATTTCATTTTATTTTTACTGTGAATTTCTGGCAACCACCGCTGGCAGTTTTTATTCTGTAAATTTAACAGGATTTTTTTACACTGCGCAGTCCTCAGACCTCTTGTCTCGGCTGTCTGTGTTCATTAGCCCTGACGAGCTCTAGCAGGAATGGCAGAAGAAGAGGTCTCACTTCCTGGAGCCTGATCCAGGGTTGTTAAGTGGGAGTGTGTGAGAGGTCTGCTGTTTTCAGATAATGGGAACTTAGAATCCGATGGCCCGGGGAACAGCAAAGCGAGCCTCGTAAATCAAACTTTAATTTCCACTCTGTTCCCATCGGATCCATCAACACCGCAGGATTACTCATATTCTTGATGCGGATTTATGATTGTTAGAGCTTCAATGCCTATGATGGACGAGTCTTACAAGAACAAACCCTCACGATAAGTTCAGAATCTCATTTATTTTAAACACCACCAGAAATTGTCACTATGCAATCTCTGTTTTTATTACCTTAAAACATCAATATTCTACCACTGATATAAAACAAGGAATCTATTAAGATTTCCAGTGCCAATTATGGCTTCTTATCTTTTTAGATAAGAAGTATATATGAACTAAATTTAGTAGAAAGAACAATACACTGTAAAAAAGTGATCAGTTGACTTACCTTTTTTTAAGTAAGGAAACCTGTTGTCTTTGAATTATTGAGTAATTATCTTCATGTGTAATTAAAAAAAATGTAAGTTATGTGAACTTGACAAGTCCATATTACTTATTTTTTTCAATTACACATGTAGTTTATTTACTAAGTAATTTCAAGGCAAAGGGTTTTCTTACCTTTTTTTTTAAGTTAAGTCAACTGATCACTCTTTACGTAAAAAAAGTAATGCTTTTCGCCAAGCCCAGAGAGATTATGCAGAACTTTTCATATTTTCTAAAGTCTAATTTGGGGAAAAGACTGACGCAGCAAATTGAGTTGGATGAAAACGAATGAAAATATTACAAACATGCAATGTGCGGGGAACTTTGTTAATGTATTTTTTTCATTGAATTCTTGAACATTTTGGCTATGTGTGTTAAGTAATATTTTAAAGGATTTGTTCTTTCAAAATTAAAAATGGTAATTTACTCATCAAACCAGTATGTTTTTTTTTTTTTTTTTTTACATGGTACATGAAGCTCTGAAAAGTCAACAATCACGGTCTGATTAAAAAATGGCTGGTTTGTACACTGCAATACTGTTGTCACAATTCTGTTCTGTCTTGTCTGCACCTGTTCTTCTTAGTCCCTGATTAGTTAACCTTCATCCCCCTGTGTCTAGTTAGTTCCCTCGTTTACCCTGTGTATATAAAACCGTATATAATCTCCCCGTTCAGTTCAGGCCCCATTAACACGTGCAAAATTATTTAAAAAAACGGAGACATTTCCCGTTAGTGCCCTTCGTTTACACGCAAACAGAGAATTCGCCTCTGATAACGATTCTTTCTAAAAACGTGATTCATTGCTGTTGTTGCTATTTTCGTTTTGTTTCGTTTATTTATTTATATAGCACCTTACAGACAACCACCGTAGTTCGGTGCTGTATATTGCAGTAAAAGCCAACTGAAACAAGAAGACAAAACATAAAAACATCCATGTACTAATGTACTAAAATGCCAGAGAGTACAGATACGATTTTCAAAGGTTAATTTTTAAGGTTCTTAAAAAAATTTAGATTCAAGGAAGATCTAACATCCAATGGCAGATTATTCCACAATCTAGGACCAGCGACAGAGAAAGCACAGGTAATAGTTAGAAGAAACTTGTTTGCTGATCTTAGTCTTACACCTGAACTGTAGGGCTTAATAAGCTCAGATAAGTATTCTGGCGCCATTCCGTGGAGTGCTTTAAAAACATTTATCCGAATCTTATACTGTATCCTAAAATGTATTGGTAGCCAACCTAAAAAAAGATAAAAAGGGAGTAACATGATCTGTTTTCCCAGCATTCATCAAAAACCTTGCAGCAGCATTTTGTACTAGCTGCAAGCGGGCAATGTGTGTTTGACAGATCCCAACATAAAGTGCACTACGGTAATCTAGACGAGAGAAAATATAAAATACTTTTTCCAGGTCGATGGCTGAGAGAATTGGTTTCAATTTGGCTATTGCTCTTAAGTAGGAGAAGCAATTACAAACCACTGTCTTTATCTGTCGATCAAAAATAATGGATGAATCAAAAATGACTCCCAAGCTCTTTACTTGATCCTGCAAAGACCCCTTCCATGGGCCTAAGTGATCGATTAACATTTGGCTACCAGCTGTGCGACCAAAACTAAGAATTTAGTTTTTAAGTTTTGTTTTCATTCAATTGAACAAGATTTTCAGACATCCACAGCTTTACTTCCTCCAGACACCTAAGGAGAATGGCATTAGAATCCTTACTACCAGATCTCAATGGAAAATAGACTTGAGTGTCATCTGCATACAGATGGTAAGAAATACCATACTTCTTAAAAATCATTGCCAACGGGAGCGTATACAATGAAAACAGGATGGACCCAAGATGGACCCTTGTGGGACCCCACAGGAAATAGGTGATGGAGCAGAGTAGTTGTTACCAATCTTCACTAAAAAGGATCTAAATTCCAAATAAGAGGCAAACGATTTTAGGAGCGTCCCCTGAATACCAACAAACTGCTTTAAGCGTGTCAGAAGGATCCATTGATCAATGGTGTCAAAGGCTGCTGACAAATCCAATAAAATGAATGCTGCATGATTACCTGCATCCGTAATTAAAATAAGATCATTAACAACCCTTAAAAGGGCTGACTCTGTACTGTGTCCACTCCTAAAGCCAGACTGAAATTAATCCAAAATATTATTCTTTGTTAAGGAAGTGGATATTTGTTTAAGCACAACTTTTTCAAGTACCTTAGACAAGCCAGGCAATTTTGAAATTGTCCGATAGTTTTTTAAATCATATGGGTCCAGATTTGTTTTGTTTTTTTAAGATAGGGCTCAACAATAGCTTGCTTAAGGCAAAGTGATACAATACCATTCTGTAGACTACTATTAACAATAGATAAGATACTTGGGCTGACTATATCAGCACCTTCCTTAAGAATGGACAGCGCAACTGCATCAGAGGGACAAAATCATCGCTTTAAATGAAGAATGACATTTCTAATCTCAGAGAGATACACCAGTTCAAACTGACTAAAAGAATACATCTCTGTTAAATCTGTTAACACTGGGTTATGAGAAACCTGCTTGCCAGAATTTTCGGGAATCTTATTGGCTAACGTGGGCTTGAGCTTCTTGTTACACTGCCAC
Organism: Semotilus atromaculatus; assembly: GCA_031834385.1. NCBI lineage: Eukaryota > Metazoa > Chordata > Actinopteri > Cypriniformes > Leuciscidae > Semotilus > Semotilus atromaculatus. The sequence continues at coordinate 38,913,649 of JAULUF010000055.1, read as the reverse complement.
CTACAGGTTTGGCATGCTCTTGGCGGCATATATACACGGGTTTGTGTAAACAAACACTTTCTGAAAACTGACAGGTGTGTACGATGTTATTTTTGAAAACGGAGAGGGTGAAATGTCCGTTTATGAAAATAGCCGGCAAGGTGTAAATGTAGCCTCAGTCCCTTGTCGGTTATTGTTTGTTTGTGCATGTCTTGTGAACACAGTGTTACATTCTGTTAAACCCACTTGTTTCATTAAAACTTATCTCCGTTGGAAATTACCTTCATCTGTCTGTTTCATCTGCCACAAGTGCAGGTTTTGTATTTTGTGCTGGTGTCCGAATGAAACGCTTCAGTTCAAATATTTGTAAAGCTGATTTTAGTGAACAAAGGCAAATGTTAACATGTTCCTCACACAAAGCTATTCGGTGGCTTCAGAAGACTGTGATATGGACTACTTTTGTCGTTTTTTGTCCGTAACAGAATGGTTTTGGAACATGACATGACAAAGTTATATTTTCATTTTGGGTGAACAGTTGTTTACATAATGCAAATCTCTTTTTCAGATTGTTCTGAAAGGCTCAGAATTCTGGACCATTTATCATTGCTACACCTGTGGAGCCTGTCTTCTAATTTAGCCTAAAACAGACAGGCCTCTATCAGTCAAAAGACTTACTGCTCAAAGGACGTCCCCTTCGCCAGCAATCACGTCTGACATGTTGTTTTAGACCCCACGAGGAGTCTGTAAGTGAGAACTGTTAAAATATCTCTTCATTGTGAGTATCTTCTGCCAACTAAAATAGTGTGGACTCATCTGTCAAGGTCTGTCATCTAATACTACAAGCAATACTTCATTCATCCTGACCGAATGTTTAAGAGAGCATACGTATAAAGAGACATGGTGGAAAACTAAATGACATAAAGACCTTTCATAGTGATGATTGAGAAACGATCATCATTATACTGAATACTTTGAAAATGATACATTCAATAGCTTTGACAAATGCATGCATTAACCCCTAGAGACAGGGGTGAATGGCAGACGTGCATATGTCCTCTTTTAGTTTGATGTATATAATGTGTAAAATAAAGTAATATGCTTGTCACAGAAATGTAATTGAGTAAGAGTACATGTGCATATCTCAATAGTCTGAAGATCTCTAGTGGGAGCTTGGTCCATTGATACGTTTGGACAGCTTTAATGTGTTGCTGAAAGCTGAAGTTGCTCTGTGTTTATGTTTTTTGGGAGGGAACGCACTTCTCTTCCCTTAATTACGTAGCACCAGCAGGCCCTCATTGAGCCATGAAGTCTCTATTGTTTCAGGAGTGGTTCCCCTGTCACAGTCTTGGAGACCTCTTCACTGGAAGACAACTGGAATGAAAGACCAAAAACAACATTTAGGCCGTACTATGTACGTACAATGGTACATTATCATCACATAATCAATGTCAGGAAAGCTAGCTTTAGCTTTTTAAACTTTAGTGAAAAGCAGCTTAACTACAATCAAGCTACTCCTTTGAAATTCAGCTACTATAAAAGTTGTTAACAAGTGTTTAAAGGTACAATATGTAAGCTTTTTGTAATAAAATTTTCAAAAAACACTTACACAGTGTGATATGTCATAAAGTTGTGTACTTACATTATTCCAATAGTTCAAAAGTATTTGTAAATCAGGGAAATTCCAGTTTTAAATAATGGTTCGTCCCTTGACATTGTCGCCTATCAATGACGTAATAACCGCACTATCCTCAATTTACATTTATGCATTTGGCAGACATTTTTATCCATAGCAACTTACATTGCATTTCAAGTGGTTTCCGCTTGTAGAAACCATAATATATAGATATAGATGCCTCATTAGCGTCCGTTTCAATGGGTTGCTATATGTAAGCCACTAATGGGGTATCTATGCAATATACATATATATATTATAATATAATATAATAACAAAAAATTATATATAATTTGTTCCTGCAATCCGATCAGTATTACTCTATTACTTCTAACTAGGCCTTACACTACGTACTGTAACAGCCAATAATTTCATCTGAACAAATGCTATTTTAAGATTTTTGGCTATTCAACTAACCTTTCACCATTTTACTACTTTCAATCACATGCCCACTCTCCAAAACTCCGCCCTCCAATAACATTCCAGCAAACCAGAACATGCAGACATGTATATGTATTCCAAATAAAGCTTACCTCTTCAATGTACACATAGCCCCATTTGTTGCATTTGACATTGAGTAATGCAAATATACTGATAAATAAGCAATTTATCAGTATTTATGTCTAAACATCCTTAAAACACGATAAATCTACTTGACAAGCAAATTTGCAGACATTTAGCTTTCTCAAGTTCATTTATCTTGTTTTAAGGATGTTTAGATATTTCACAGGAAAACAAGACAGATTAAAACGCACTTTTTTCCCCATTAGAAACATGTTCCTTTGCTGTTCTCCTTCCATAAGCTCTTTAAAATCAGACCTACCTCAGAATGGCTCATCATAAAATGACAGAACATGTTTGGGATCAGAGAGTACACCATATTTCAGCACGGGATAACGCCTGTCTACTATAAGTACTCAGAGGCTCCATTACGTTGACGTAGTATAGCACAGCTAATGACATATGGAGCCTGTTTTTTCTACCCAATTTGTTCAGGATGAGCTCTGGTCCACCTAAAGGGAGGAAATTTTAACATTGCTTCCGTTGTTTGTTATCTTTGGCCCTGAGGAAAAAAAATGCTGTGCTGTAAAGATTTCACCAGTCTAAACATGAAGCCCGGGGTCACGCTAGTTTTGGACTTCAATGAATCTGTAAATGCTCAATACTCCGACAAGAACTTCCAGTAGAGATGACCTGTGGATTACTTTGGCTTTCAAGTACAACTTCTTTCGTGGCATTTCCTCTGAAATTAAAGGAATCGTTTCCCACAAAAATGTTATTTTTATTTTTATTATCTTACCCGCATGTCATCTCTGTATTAATTTCTTCCTTCCGTAGAGGAGATGGTAGGCAGAATGTGTGAGTTAAACTTTTCCATACAAAGAAAATACTGAACATTTATGTCAAGCTCCAAAAAAAAAGACAAAAAAGCAACATTAAAGGGATAGTTCACCCAAAACAGAAAATTCTGTCATCATTTACTCACCTTCAAGTTGTTCCAAACCTGTAAGAGTTCCTTTCTTCTGTTGAGCACAAAAGAAGATACTTTGAAGAATGTCAGTAACCAAACAGTTTCAGGTCCCCATTGACTTCCATAGTATTTTTTTCCTACTGTGGAAGTCAATGGGAACCAGAATATCTTTGATTACCAACATTCTTCAAAATATCTTCTTTTGTGTTCAAGACAACATAAAAACTCATATACATTTAGAACAACTCGAGGGTGAGATAATGGCAGAATTTTCATTTTTGGGTGAACTATCCCTTTAAAAGTACAATGAAACTAGTGCATATATGATCATTTATTTTTGCAAAAGACAGTAGCATTTCATGGGGCGGGGGGAGGGGGTCTTTTTGTCCTTTACAACTATCTAAACCTTAAATCAGGATACATTTACTCGAAAAGCAAAATTACTTAAAGGGTTAGTTCACCCAAAAATCAAAATTGTCATTAATTCACCCTCATGTCGTTCCAAACCTGTAAGACTTTCGTTCATCTTTGAAACACAAATGAAGATCTTTTTGATGAAATCTGAAAGCTTTCTGTCCCTCCATTGACAGCTATGCAACTACCACTTTGACACTTCAAAAAGTTCATAAAGAACTCATAAAACTAATCAATATGAATTGAGTGGTTTAACCCAAAAAGTTCGCTTGAAGTGCGAGAACCAATGAGGTTCATTCTCGTGTTACGCAGCACGTTTTAGCCTCTGCAAGAACCAATGAGGTTTGTTCTCATGCGTCAAGGATGTTTGGTTGAGCTTCTGCTTATGTTCGCCTATCAATGTTTATATGTGAATAAAAGCCAAAATTCAATCTGTTCATAATATAAATCGAAAAGAAAACTTGGACTAAACTGTTAACAGTTTTCTATTTATAGTTTTCTATTTTATATCTAGTTATATATGTCTGTGTATATATGTATATATATATATATATATATATATATATATATATATACACACACCCCTGCCATGAGTAAATGATGACAGAATTTTCATTTTTAAAGTGAACTATCCCTTTAAACACAACTGTGAATGTGGATTACAGAAATAATGATAAGAATGGCTAAATGACAAGATCGTCGGAGGAACATTGTAGGGTGATAATAGTTTTAAAGCTACAAAGCTTGTGGTTTTACAAAGAATAAGAATCAGATACGCATCTGTGTCTCCATAACCGCAGCCTACTCAGCAGGATTAGTGTAAGAAGATTTCAGGAAAGTTTGTGGATGTTGGCTGATGACAGAAGAAAAATAATCAAATTGTGTGACAACATATAAAAGTGGATTAATTCCTTGTTTTATTAGAACTTGCACTGAACCCTAAGTTTAAGAAAGCAAATAAAGATTAAAACCTCTGCATTAGTCAAAACTGTATCCATGTACTGTATGTGTGTGGAGAACCATCATTTATTTTCTGTTTAAAGCATCAACTGTGTGAGGATCTTGCAATAAAACCAGAAGAATGCCTCATTCAGAAGATGAGAGAAACCTGACTATCGGTTTATTTCTGTTTATAACCTGACTGTTATTTCTGGCCTAATTTTGCCGTAGAAGCATTTCATGCATAGTTGAAGTTTATGAAACCTTATCCAACAATATTAAACAAAGTTAGAGTGTTAAAATGATGGCACCACACAAAATCCTGAATGTACATTTATTTATATATACATTTACATTTATTCATTTAGCAGACGCTTTTATCCAAAGCGACTTACAAATGAGAATAATAGAAGCAGTTAAACTAAGGTTGCAACTAACAGTAGGACAACAAAATGTAAGTGCTATAACCTTTCTCATTTTAATCTAACGCAGAACCCGTAATTTTTTATTTATTTTTTGAAAGGAAGAGAAAGTGTTAGTATTACTGGAACAAGTGCTGCCGAAAGAATGCGTCTTCAACCGTTTCTTGAAAATGGCTACGGACTCAGCTGCTCTGAATGTAAAATCTAACCAATGTGTAATGCTCAGAGCAGCTCGGACAGACAATGTGTCTCCCTTCACACAGGAGTGCAAAGCTTCTTCAACTTTACTCCAATAAAAAGAGTGATTCAAATCCACATGGTCTATTTTCTGGTCAGAAAAGGTTATCAGAGACAACCTTTGTGCTGCTTTCCATACTAGTCTCAGAAAGAGATGGACTGGGACTAAAAAACAACCTGGGACTTAACCTTAAGACCTTAATACAAACTACTTTTTATTTTCTAGCAACTCTATATGTACACTACCGTGTCAAAGGTTTGGGGTCAGTAAGATTTTTTATGAAGAAATAATACTTGTATTCGACTCATTAAATAATCACAAAAAAAGTGAGAGTAAAGACGTGTAATGTTACAACATATTTCTATTTCAAATAAAGCAGTACCTGATTAACCAAGTGCAACATGTTCCTGGATCAACATCTTTGTTCAAATCAACCAATCAGATTTGAGGGGCAAGTTAATTTGGGGGACATAATTTCCCTCTGGTTTTAGAGATAACTTATGGGTAGGGTTAGGTTTAGGGGTAATTATGGTTAGGACAAAATTTTCGGACAAGAATGTTTTTCCAGGATCAAATATATTGACACAGGAGAATGTCTTAAGCCCTATATTCGCACGGGATAAGTATTACCTGGTGACCTCTAGTCATTTGTTATAATTGTGGAGGTTGTCTGTGATCTTAATCCCATGTGAATCGGCCATATCTGTAATTTGTTAAGTAAAAATTCCCCCGCAAATGACCTACCATATTTGGCCGAACACCGAGGTCCTGTGGTAATATTAGTCCCGTGCGAATCGGCATCTCTGTGATTTGGCGGGATCGTATATAATTTTTTCAAGGTTTTTGTTTCATGCGCACTATTGCCTATTGACGTCATATCCGGGAGATAAGTCAGTAAGTTTGAGTAAAATCCCAGTCTTCGGTTATCCCGTGCGAATGCGCCACATGAAATTCAGATGTGGGGGGGTAATTTCTAAATCACACGTGGTCCCCAGATAGTACTAATCCCGTGCGAATAGGGCTTAAAGGTTGTATCGGTGATTTCAGCCCCAAAAATAAATGTCTAATCTTTCCTAACGATCCGCTAGCTGCCCGCCCCTTAAGCAGACTGTCAAAAAACCGCATCTCTGTAGGCAGCCTAGGCTCTGAGATCTGCACACAAAAACAAATGTGTACACCACCACTCAAAACCAAAATAAACAAAATCCAACCAATCACAGACAGGGGCGGGTGTTGCTCCGACTTCGCGTCCAGCCGTGCACGAGCTCAAAACCTCACAACACCCGCCCCTGTCGGTGATTGGATGGAACACTTTATTTTGGTTTTGAGTGGTGGTTGTACCCATTTGTTTTTGTGTGCAGATCTCAGAGCCTTGGGCTTTTATTTTTCCCAAATCGTCGAACTGCACCGGCTTGTATTTGAGACAGGCATCTATATGAGACAGGCCTTTATAATTTAGTGTTGAGATGTTGTTCATTGAGATGTTGTTCCTAGAGTCTCTAATCTCTAAAAATCTCCAAATGCTCCACGTGAAACTGCGGTCTTCCGACCTTTTACTATCGTGTCAATAGATTTTGATTAATATGCGTGAGGGAGAGAGATCAAGACAGCGCTCGTGTTGTTTGAAGACGTGAGAGGGCGCGCTCTCTCTCTCTCGCGCGCGCGCGCTCTCTCTGCTCGTTTGCGCCCTGTCAAGAGCAGCAGTTATTCTATACTACATCATTCACCGATCAAAAAAGGCTTAGGTGGCCGCCAAAAAGCGGACGATGCGACGGGTTTTAGAGGATTAAATACAACCCGAAACTAAAAAACAGACCCGGCCTCTATTTGAGACCGGCCTTTATTTACCCAAACCTGTCGCCACACCAGGCGTGTAAAAGAGACAGGCGTCTATTTGGGACTCGGCTATTATTTGAAGTTTTACGGTATATATATTTTTTAATTGAAGATAATTTACAAGTTCCCCTTCTTCTCATTCCAATTCAAATTTCAGTTCAAGTTCCTCTAGGGTGTGGTCAAATTTAAACGCATGAATTAAAAAGTATACAATTCTTAATATTGGACATTTATGCAAATTTGTTTTCAGCATGCAGCAGGTACAGCAATGCTCCCTATAGCCAGTTCATTCCTGGAAAGAGCAGGGACTCGCAGACAGCCATGACGTTATGCCAGTTTATCGCAACCATTTGGAGGGGGTTCTTGGGAATTAAAGTTAAGTAGAAGCTTTTAAGGCAGCAGTCAATCAGTTGATTGCAGGATGGTGAGCAGGGACACTGGGACCTTGAGGATGACCTCACTCTCAGCCCCAGAACAACATGGCCGTCCCTTCACCCTTAAACGCTGCAGGAGTTCAGCACACGTGTTCATAGCATAAATATTTCACATGTAGTATATCTCAATGCAGAAAGCACTTGTGTGAGTGACAAGTGGCGCTCTCAGAGACAAACCACTTGAACAAGAACAATACTATCTCCAAACAATTTTCAATGTGCTAATTTTTTTTTTTTTATAAGATGTTTGTGCAGCTTAAATGTTTGGAATTTCTCTCAAAGGCTTTAAATATATACAGGTGTTTTTGCAGCATGGATAGCACTAGGTGGAGTGTTTCAAAACACTTTTTATAATAGCTGACTTCATGGGTGCAATCAATGGCTCTTTTCCAAAACCTAGTGAGCAGCCTTTCTCTATGCGAAAAAAGATCTGAATATGTTGTGTTTTAGATGTTGGTTAATATGTAAACTGGTCTTACTAGTTAAATCAGCACACAACCAGCATTACCAAGCCTAGAACAACATGGGAAGTAATTCAGGACTCTCTACTTGCCTACAGGTAGCTATTTTAAAGGGCACCTATTATGGACTTTTGAAAATTACCTTTCATGTAGTGTGTAACATAGAGCTAAGTGGACGAAAACATCCTGCAAAGTTTTAAATATGAAAGTTCACTGTATACAAATTTATTGTCTCTCAAAAGTAAGAGTCGACTCTGAGTTGCTGATATGAATCGATAGACGAACGATGCTTTTTCTCTGTCTAGATAACGTCAACTTGACAAGTTATTTGAATAAGATACGCCCACTTATTGCGCTCGTAGACACCAGGGAAAACTTGAAAACATCATGGCGACGAGATGCTGTGTTCTGAATGAACTTTTTTCATCTGCCCAGGAAGGAGCATTTGAAGACTAAGTGGCTACAGTTCATATATACAACTATACCACAGAGGTATAGCCCGGACCTTGTGCTTTGTTCGCGTCATTTTGAAGATGATTGCTTCACAAACATAAATGCTATCAAATATGGATTCGCGAGCCGGCTGCATATTGAAGGAAGGTTCAGTACCAAGTTTATCAGCTTCCTCTTCCGAATCACAACCTGTAAGAATTATTAATATTAATAATTGTTGCTTTTATGTTTTATGTAGCATGCTCAATTATTATTTTGTGTGTTGTGTAACTTACGCACAGCGTAGCTTCTATAGTCTTCAATGTCAATTGTATTGAAATATGTGAAGTGTTTGTCATTGTTATTGGAGTTGTCATAAAGAATAGAGCAATACCTCGTAGTACTGCATTATCAATATGTTTATGCGTTGGGCTAACGCAAACAAAGACTGAATGTGCTTTTACCACTGAACTTTGGGCTATGGTTGCTAACATAACTCAAATTAAATTCCTTCTCTTATTTTGAATTTTTTCCTAAAAAATTCGTGCAGTGCACTATAATCATTATTATAACACAATGTAATTGATAAAAGCATTGTACACTGTACTCCGTGTTAACCAACTGACTGGGTCATCTGACCAATCACCGCAGATTAGCGTCACGCAAAGGCAGGGTTTGGAAAAATGAGTCGTAGAACAATTCATATGGGAGTCACTGAGCAAATCAGGTAAAAATAAATGCATATTATAAAACAACAAAAGTGTTTTTTTGTCATTGCATGCTTGTAAAACTGTTGTTGGGGACTCCCAAAACAATATTAGGAACATTTTAAATGCCATAATAGGTGCCCTTTAAAATGATAAAAAGTAAAATTATTTATAATGGTGCAAAATATTTACATTTTAAATAAATAATTTTATACTTTCTGTTCATAAAACAATCCTGGTAATGTATTGCAGTTTCCACACACACACACACACACACACACAATATATATATATATATATATACACTCACCGGCCACTTTATTAGGTACACCTGTCCAACTGCTCGTTAACACTTAATTTCTAAGCAGCCAATCACATGGCGGAAACTCAGTGCATTTAGGCATGTAGACATGGTCAAGACAATCTCCTGCAGTTCAAACCGAGCATCAGTATGGGGAAGAAAGGTGATTTGAGTGACTTTGAACGTGGCATGATTGTTGGTGCCAGAAGGGCTGGTCTGAGTATTTCAGAAACTGCTAATCTACTGGGATTTTCACGCACAACCATCTCTAGGGTTTACAGAGAATGGTCCGAAAAAGAAAAAACATCCAGTGAGCGGCAGTTCTGTGGGCGGAAATGCCTTGTTGATGCCAGAGGTCAGAGGAGAATGGCCAGACTGGTTTGAGCTGATAGAAGGGCAACAGTGACTCAAATAACCACCCGTTACAACCAAGGTGGGCAGAAGAGCATCTCTGAACGCACAGTACGTCGAACTTTGAGGCAGATGGGCTACAGCAGCAGAAGACAACACTGGGTGCCACTCCTTTCAGCTAAGAACAGGAAACTGAGGCTACAATTTGCACAAGCTCATCGAAATTGGACAATAGAAGATTGGAAAAACGTTGCCTGGTCTGATGAGTCTCGATTTCTGCTGCGACATTTGGATGGTAGGGTCAGAATTTGGCGTCTACAACATGAAAGCATGGATCCATCCTGCCTTGTATCAACGGTTCAGGCTGGTGGTGGTGGTGTCATGGTGTGGGGAATATTTTCTTGGCACTCTTTGGGCCCCTTGGTACCAATTGAGCATCGTTGCAACGCCACAGCCTACCTGAGTATTGTTGCTGACCATGTCCATCCCTTTATGACTACAATGTACCCAACTTCTGATGGCTACTTTCAGCAGGATAATGCGCCATGTCATAAAGCTGGAATCATCTCAGACTGGTTTCTTGAACATGACAATGAGTTCGCTGTACTCAAATGGCCTCCACAGTCACCAGATCTCAATCCAATAGAGCATCTTTGGGATGTGGTGGAACGGGAGATTCGCATCATGGATGTGCAGCCGACAAATCTGCGGCAACTGTGTGATGCCATCATGTCAATATGGACCAAACTCCCTGAGGAATGCTTCCAGCACCTTGTTGAATCTATGCCACGAAGAATTGAGGCAGTTCTGAAGGCAAAAGGGGGTCCAACCCGTTACTAGCATGGGGTACCTAATAAAGTGGCCGGTGAGTGTATATATATATATATATATATTACGAAGCACATCTGTTTTTCAACATTAATAATAAATGTTTGTTGAGCAGCAAATCAGCATATTAGAATGATTTCTGAAGGATCATGTGACACTGAAGACACTGAAGGAGTGATTATGCTGAAAATTTAGCTTTGCATCACAGGAATATATGGACAAACCCAACCGTTGGTTCACATTTTTCAAATTACAATTTTAAACCCAACAGTTGGGTTTGGTCATATTTGATCCAAACATGGGTTGAAACAACCCAGCATTTTTTGGAGTATACTTCATCCCCATTAAAATATATAAGATAGTTTAGTCCATGGCATCAACATTTGTAAAAAATCTCTTATAGTGATACCTATATATGAAGACGAAGTCCACTTTGGAAAAGACAGTTGATATTAATAATAATAATAATAAACTTTATTTTATATAGTGCCTTTAAAAAGCATATCAAAGCGCTTCACAAGAATAGAAACATGATAAAACATACAATTAAACAAACAATGCAGTACTGACAGAAAAACTACAAAATAAAAACAGTATGAAATGTTCGCTTAATAATAATAACAACAAGGCAATTATGAACAATTATGTAAAAGCTACCCTAAAAAAATAAGTTTTAAGGGATGATCTAAAAACACTTAGGGATTCGGCTTGCCTAATCTCAGGAGGAAGGGAATTCTAAAGTTTTGGCGATTTTAGTATCCATGGGTGATAGGGCCTTTTCGTCGAATGCTCCAAAACTTTGGAATTCCCTTCCTGCTGAGATGAGTTTACACTCTTAGAAGAAAAGGTTCTATATAGAACCTTAAAAGGTTCTATAGGCGCTACGTATTTGGAACCCCTAAAAGGTTCTATCACTCTTAGAAAAAAGGGTTCATTGGGGTTCTATATAGAACCATAGGGTTCTTTACTCAACTCCAAAGAACCTTTTATGCTAAAAAGGTTCTATAATGACTTCTTTTGGCACAAAGGTTCTTTATAGGCTATTATTCATTCATATATTACATTATTCTGCAACATTTTGTAGTTTTAATTAAAGTTTTGTTTATTAAACTGTAGTTACTTAATATCACATTTTAATCATGCTGATTTTTGGAGGAGAAAAACTGAAACGGCACTCTTCGTGTGATATTGATATACTACAGAAAATTATATAAATATATACATTTTCTAACCCCCATATCTTGATTTTTGTGATTAGTCACATGCATTCATAAATACAATATTAGGGTCTTGACGTTTGTCAATAATATGAAATATTTAATCCGGAAAGGACAAAACAAATATGATAATGAATGATTCCAAATACGTAGCGCCGATAGAACCTTTTAAGGTTCTATATAGAACCTTTTCTTCTAAGAGTGTAGGTCAACAAACCTTAGATGAGTAGGTCAACAAACCTTCTCGATGGCTGACGTCACAGCTTTTCTCACTACCACAAAACCTCACATCCAAGTGGAGACAACACAAATAACAAAACATTGGGTGCCATCAGGGGGTCATCTGATAAGAGCAGTGTTATTGTATGTGGTGGCAATGGCATAGGAATTTAGATTAGAAACACTTTATAAATCCTGATAGGGAAACTGGTTTGCCACCAACTTAGACCATACAGCCAACAAAAACAATACACAACTAACAGATAGATAAATAATTCTGCATTAAGACACTATTAAAACCAGATTAAAAACCAGTGAGACATGATTAAAAAAATAATAATTAGTTGGAGCATTTTTAATTATTTTCAACATGATTAGGCCAAAACATGTTTATGCTGTGGTAATGGGATGTGAAGATGGATTGTTGATCTGATAGCTCCCTTGGAGGTGTCACATTGAGACATTCCAGGCATTCTGTTACTGTTTCGGCTGGAAATCATCCAGAGCAATAGTAAAAGAGCTGAAGAGGATATATACGCTTGTGAGATTAATAGGAAGGGACAGCTGACATACTGACCAATGAAGCTAAAAACCCAAAGGGACTCCCAACTCTGTCCAACAGAAGCCATAGATCAGGTGGAGAAACATCTTGGATTCATTGAGGATGTTCCTTTTGAAGAAAAAAAGAAAAAAGAAAAGAGAACAGAAATGCTTCCCTAGTGAAACAAACCTATACCAAAGATTTCTTTAAGTGTACCTAAAGTTTACTTGGAAGTGTTCCATTTTTGCACAATCAAATATATCTTGATCCTGCTCCTACTGATACTTAGAAAACTATGCACCAGTTATTCCATTGCCTATTTTACTTCTCAGTTCCCAACCACTCAGTACTGGTGCTGTTCCTCTGGAATTAAAAACTGCTGCTGTCACCTCTGTCCTAAAGAAACCTGGCCTCGACCCCTCTGACATGGCCAATTGCAAACCAATCTCGAATCTTCAGTTTCTTTCGAAGCTGCTTGAGAAAGTGGTTCAATTTCAAACGTATTATAGTTTACGCTTTCATCACATCACATCTTGACTTCTGTAATTATCTTTTCTATGTCTTACCCAATACATCAATAAATAAGATCCAATATATTCAGAACCCCGCAGCTATAGGGTCCTCACATATACAAATAAATCTTCCCACATTACTCCTATTCTACGCAGACTCTATTTGCTTTCCCGTTCACTTTCATATTCAATACAAGATACTCCTTATCACATTAAAAGCACTCCATCTTGACCCCTGTATATTTCTGACCTCATCCATATATACCTTCTCCCCGGCACGCACACTTAGATCTTCTGATACAGGTCTGTTGTTGATCCTACGCAACAAACTATCATCGTTTGGTGGAAGGGCATTTTATATTGCTGCCCCCACACTCTGAAATTCAATTCCCAAACACATTCACGACCTTTCATCATTACACGATTTCAAAACCCACCTTAAAACATATCTTTTTCTTCTTGTTTCTCTGACCCCTGACTTTTATGATCTGATTCTTCTTATGCTTGTTATGTTATCTACCTCAGTTTATTATGCTACCAATCTCAGTTTATCCATATTGTTTCTCTGGCTGCTGTCATGTTTATTTGTATAATATTGTAAAGCGACCTTGAGTTTACAGAAAGGCGCTTAAACATTATTATTATTATTATTATTATCACTATTTCCAGATAACTAAAGTGCATTAAGTACAAAATTAGTTGTTCCAATTAAGCAGACTTTAATACATTTAGGGTAACACTTTATATTATGGTGACATAGTTACACATTACTACATGTACTTACTATTGTAATAACAGTAAATTATGCATAATTAAAGGTAACTATCCCTAAACCAAACATGTAGTTAATTAATATTACTCAGTTCTTATTTGAGTAAGTACAATTGTACAATTGTAAGGTATTTAAATTAAGTACATTAATATGTAACTGTGTTTGTAGTATAGCATAATATAAACCTATTTCAAATACATTTTGGTACATTTATTTTTTACTAGGGTTTCTTAGGGACTGTCTTGCAATGTGGATTAACTGCCTGTAAAAATTATGTTAATTTTCTGAATATTGACAGAAATTTCACTGAATTTCACATATAACACTATACATTCACATTTAAAGGGATAGTTCACCTGGCAATTAAAACTCTGCCATCATTTACTCACCTTTATACTGAGTCCCTAAAGGTCCCTACAAAGTCAATCCTTTTGTGTTCCCTTTCAAAAGCTACAATCGATGCTGTGCTGCTTAGCGCATTGGGAACATCTTTAATCGTGACCTGCTGTGAATATAGTGTGTAAACACGTCGATAGGATCGACCCGGAGGTTATATAGCCTCGGTCGGTGACATCATCGGCGTGCACCGCGACACGAGGCTATAATTAGATGAGCCACAGGTGCATCGTCAGGATATTTTGTCTTCAGAGACCTCTCTGTGTTTGGTGTGCAAGCATTTCTCTCCTCTCAATCTACTACAGATCTTTGTTAGGAGTTATTTAGTTTATCACTGACAGTGTGAAGATTTTCTCTGTCTCATATTTCAACGATCTAAAAAGAGAAATGAGTTAACAGAGAAAGCGCTGTGTCCCTCCATGTTCTTGTCTTATGTCAGAACTGGATACACACGCTTACTGCTTTGTTTGTTTGGGGAAAGAGCATCCCAGTAAACACATTTACGTTGTGGCAACGTCTGTGGCACGTTGCATTTCTGCTAGGGCAACGTCGCTGTCTACGTGCTCGCAACATTGTAACAACGTATAATTGTAAGACAATTATACAGCAGGGCTGTAGCAACGCTGTTGCGCGACATTCGGCAACTGAGAGACGACGTTCTGACAATTAAATTTTTTAATATGCTAGATATAGATATCCCTCATTTACCATGTTATGTTTTGTGGTTAATTTTTAATTAGTCATATGTTAGATAATTATATAACCTTACTTTTTAAATAGTGTTTATCATTAGTAACAATAAATTAATAATCAACACCTGCAAGTGTACACTTTAAAGATTAAAAACAACAAAGGTTAGCTAATTCAACTTTATTAAGTATATGGTAATCAAATTGCACTTCCAAGAATAAAAGTCATACATTTGTGAGAAAAAAAAACATATTACATGGGAGTGACTAACGTTAACTAGCATGAGCAGACATGATCAAATCTAGCAAACGAATGAGACAACAGATCAAATGAAAAATAAACAGGTGTGCGAGCGGTTACAAACATTTTTACAAACAGTTTCTAATAAAAAAAAAAGGAAAAAACATTAACGTGCAATGCTTGTCGCTGCCTGTTCAAGGAGAGCTGAAATCAATTACTCATCATTAAAGTCATTTTAGCTTGTGGCTTTTAACTTTTGGCATAAAGTTAAATATTTGTCATACCTGACCAGAAGATGTTTAAATAAATATCACATTAGACAAGGAAGTTGTAGGTTGTGTTTGTATAAGTCCGTATCTTATTTAGCTGAGGTAAATTAAACGCAATTCTCACGTATCCTTGCTTGATGATGAATGAGACAACACAATGAGCCCAGCGGTTGGTTGAAATTTAAAGGATGATTTTCGCGCTTCAGAGCAGTGACGAGTACATATGTTGTACAGTGGTTGTCCAGACACCCTAGGCACAACCTTAAGCAACGGCCCTGACCGGTGGTTCAATGTCAACATTGTGACAACGCCATAACAACCTTCACCACACAACGTAGTTATAGCAACCTTTTGGCCACGTTGTTAAAACGTTGTTAGAAGGTTGGTTACGTTGTGCCAACGTTCTGTGTTTGTTGGGATGCTGCCATTGCGTTTGAGCATGGCTATTGCGAGCACAGGGGAATGTTCACACAAGGTTTATGTGGCCGCTTTTTCGTTTTGCCACACCTTGATTGACGGGGTGCCACTCGGGAGACAACCTCTGTTCGCTCGCTCGCTTCATTCGTGGGGCCAGACGACTGAGGCCTCCCGTAAGAACCAAGATCCCTCCGTGGGACTTAGCTATAGTCCTCGAGGGTCTGGTTGAGACCCCCTTTGAATCTCTAGAGTCGGCGTGTGACAAACTTCTGACCCTAAAGATGGTTTTTCTTATGGCTTTTACCTCTCTAAAAAGAATCGGGGACATGCAGGCTCTGTCAATATCGCCATCCTGCTTAGACTTTGCCCCAGGAATGGTGAAAGTGATTTTGCATCCTCATCCTGATCCTAAGGTACCTTTCTCGGCTGTACATCCGGTCACTCTTGAGGCCTTCTGCCCTCCGCCGTTCATGACGCCGGAGCAGGAGAGATTTCACAGACTGTGTCCAGTCTGTGCTCTTCAGAATTACGTCCACCGCACCAGCCAGTGGCGTATGTCAGAGCAACTATTCGTTTGTTATGGGGGCAACAACAAGGGTGCTGCCGCCACCAAACAGACCATGTCACATTGGGTCAGGGATGCTATTGCTCTTGCCTATGAGGTGCGTGGCCAAGCTTCGCCAACGGGTCTTAGGGCTCACTCCACCAGAGGGTTCGCCTCCTCTGCTGTCTTGGCAAGAGGTGCCCCCCTTGTAATTTGTTTGTGATGCGGCAGGCTGGTCCTCTCCGCACACATTCATAAGATTTTATAGTTTGGATGTTCATGCCACTCCGGGCTCTCACGTCCTTGAGTCGACATCACAAGCTAATGTCTAGGGCTTTCTTGCGTTCTTGTGAGCACACCTACATAACCGTAAGGAGTCCAGACACCCTCAAGCACGGCGCCGTGGGCATTCTCGTTCCCAATGCGCTAAGCAGCACAGCATCAATTGTGGCTTTTGAAAGGGAACGTTCCGGGTTACTTGACTGTAACCCTGTTCCCTGAAAAAGCAAAACGAGATGCTGCGCTGCATTGCCGTGTTGATGATGTCCCAGGACTGCTCTTCAGACAAAATATCCTGACGATGCACCTGTGGCTCATCTAATTATAGCCTCGTGTCGCGGGTGCACGCCAATGACGTCACCGACCGAGGCTATATTACCTCCGGGTCGATCCTATCGACATGTTTACACACTATATTCACAGCAGGTCACCATTAAAGATGTTCCCAATGCGCTAAGCAGCACAGCATCTCGTTCCGCTTTTTCAGGGAACAGGGTTACAGTCAAGTAACCCGGAACGTTTTCTTGTAAATGTTTTGTGTTCCCCCAAGAAACTTCTGCGTTCCTCCAAGAAACTCAGTGTTCGCGTGCAAAACGTTTTGCGTTCCCCCTAGAAACTTTGCGTTCACTCGCAAAACGTTTTGCATTCCCCCGAGACACCCTCGCAAAACAGTGAATCCAAAAGAAAAATGTGTCAACATAAGGTGAATAATGACAGTATTTTTATTTTTAGGTGAACTATCTCTTTAAGTTAACTGGTCTGAGTCTGGATTTCCATTCCTGCCTCACATGTTGATGATTCATTTGCCAGGTACAATAGGCAAAGGCAAGTCTGTGAAAACCTGTATTGAATTTTCTTATCTTCATAAGCCTCACCTTACCCTGAACTTATTATCAGGCAGCTGATGCTGCTCCATAAGTCAGCCTGCTGGGATTTGTGTTTGTACTAAGAATAACTGACATGCGTTTGTCTCATTCTATAAATACCCACCTGGATCAAAAACACAGTGGAACTCTGAAATAACATTGACAGTTTCTGTTTAAGGCAGGGAACCCGTAGTCATGGAACAAAAATAGAGTAACAAAAGGAAAGGGCACAGTTTTCAAAGCCCTGTATTTATTTGAATACGTTCCTGAGTTTGGCCATTGTACATGGGTCAACAAAACGATGGGCTCTCCCTTGCAAAACATATTTTTTTATTCGTTTTTTTATTTAAATAAAGGCCACAATTGGTATTTTGTGCCCTTGTTTCTGCTTCGAGTCATTAACTCTGAGATATCCCTGCGGGTTGTTTTTTCCACTAGGCTCATCATGGCTGTATTCGCTGTTGTCGATGCTTGCCTTGAAGTTGCCTAATATAGCACAGTACGATCTGAATAGCGAAACGTCTGTTTCAAGTCAAGTCAAATATATTTATATAGCTCTTTTCACAATACAGATTGTATCAAAGCAGCTTCACAGTATCAATCAAAACAACATAACAATGTTTGTTTATTACTGGAAAAAAGACATCCACGTTTGGTAGGGCTGATCAATGGTATTAATGATTGGTTATTTAATTTGAATATCCCAAGGATATTATCCCACGGTAATTAACAAGGACTAACATGTTTTATAAAGGGTTTAAAACAGTGTTATTTTAGTTTCATTTAAGGTTACAAAGCTTATTCCAAATAAAGTAACAAATTATTTTGATAGTCCCCCTATTCTGTTGACTATAAGTAGCCTAATAATGCACCTACTTGTCAACTAACTCTAATTAGATTAGCCTATTTGAGTATTAGTACTGTTAGGGTTAATAGAATAAGCTGAGTTAATTAGTCAGTAGAATGTCTGTTGGTGAGCATTAAAATAAAGTGTTAGTTGATATTAAGCAGGCGGTCTACTGATACTCTAATGAGAGTTAGTAGACATAGGTGCAACATCTCTCAGGGCCAGATTTACTAGTATCTTGCACCAGCGCAAACCCTCTTTTGGCTGTCAGGATTAACTAAAGATGAAAAATTAGCACTTTAAAGGCATGGTAACAGTTATTTTTGTGGCTTACCTTTCACATTTCATGTGCATTTGTGAGAATTTCCTTTTCTGATGCAAAATCATGCAAGGCGATTTACTAAGGTTTGCGCTAGTCAATTTACTGGCATTTGTGCCATTGTTTAACACCCAAAAAAGCATGTCTTAAACCAGATGCCCATTTGCACTGCTCTTGGTTGTGATGGTCATAATGGAAATGCGGGGTGCGTTTCCCATATAGTTGATAACCTGTTAGCAACTTAGTTGGTTGGGAATGGGAAATTGCATTGCAACCAACAAAGTTGCTTACTTAGGTAGCAACTATCGTTTTGGGAAACTCTCCCCTGGCTGTGTCTGTGTTCTTTAATTTGTGTTCCATCAGTAGAGCACGGTTTGAACTTTGCGCTCTAACGCTAATTTGCCCTGTTTAGTCAATCTGGCCCTTATAGTCAGCGGAATGTATACAGGGGACGTTCAAAAAAAGGTTAACCTTATTTAAATGGAATTAGCTTTTAATGTTTATATTTTCAGTTTGCATTTTAATAGTAGTTTTAAGTTTAGTAATTGTGTTAGGTATTTTAGGTTATGTGTTAGGTTTTTCTAGTCATTTTAGCACTTCAACTTTAACTTTATTTCATTTTCAGTTAATTTTTAATGTGTACCTTTTTTTTATATCTTATACTTATATTTTATTTTATGCAAGTTTTATTTCAATTACCACAATGGTGTTACCAATAACAACATGGTGTAAAGTAAAAATTAATTCTCTTTCACTCATTCACTATCTGCATTCGGCCATAAACAACTAGTTTTGTTTTCTGCCACTTTCATCTTGATTCTTACCAAATAAATACAACCAATAATATAACAGCAAAAGCACATTGGAAATAAAATGTTTTGGCCAGTTTACATGATTAATTGGTTTTCATTCATGCAACATCACAATACTAAAAATGCAAACAGGGGAATGTCCTATGTCATCCAACACTGCGAGATGCAGTTAAAGCAAATAAACAGTGTGATTCATCTGGATCAACAGAAGGAAAGTTCCAGCTGATAGATGGTATGTTCTGTCAGACAGCGTAGACATAAATGAATAGGTATCTGTTTGGGTTACAGATTCAGTCCAAAGTTCCCTAAGCTTTTCATTGCACCACAGATGTTCAGGCACAAAATAAGGCCACAAATACAAAACCTGACTGGTGTCAGATATCAGTATTCCTTTCTGTCAGTTGTCAGATACAATATTTTTTTATTTTAATTAAAAATACCCACATTAATATTCTTATCAGACTGCAAAACAGGCTGACAAACGACAAAAGTTAACTTGAGCAGTAAAGTTCAAGACAAACTTTAAACAAAACAAAAGGTTTTGCCTTTAGCTCTGGCAGAGAGACAGACTGATGGAGGTTGCCAGAGTATTACTAGTGAGATCAAAATAGTTGCTAGGGTGTTGCTAGTTTATTGCCATGGTTTTCTGGGAGGTAAGGCCTGTGCTGAGCTTTGTGGAGATCAGAAAGTTTCAGTGGATTTCTATGGGATATTTAATGTTCCATTATGGGAAAACTGTATATAAAGGAAGAATTCACATTTATCATTATTTCATTGTTTGATTTCCAATCACTCAAGACAAAGATCCATGCTGCATTATTAAGAGCCTGTGCAGAAATGACAGTTCAAGTAGATGATTTCATACAGTGAGCTTTGATTGCTATCTAGCCGTAAAAATCTGTAAAGTATATGATGAGTTTCAGTCACAGGCAATGACTTTGTCTCCATCAGCGAAGAAAGTTCCTAGTCAGAAGAGATGATTTATTGAAAATTAGTGTTGCCTAACATAATAATAGAGGAAAAGGAATCCAGAGTACCTTAAACTTCAGGAATAACTGATGCAACTTGAATGATGTTTGATCTTCAGTGAACATTGCAGTATCCATGTGGTATAATAATTACCCTGACCTTAATTTGGTAAATACATCTACATATCTTGTACAGCTTGTAACTTGATGGCTTTAACTGACAAATTATTCTAATTGTAATAATTAAAAAATAATAATTGCGTAATTGTATCAATATCTGCCTGCTGGAATTACCTCTATCGTTCTTTGTAATCGCTCTCCAAAACCAAAGCTCTGCTGAAAATACTTTTTAAGCCTCTTTAAAGAGGTAAGACAAGATGTTAAAGGTGCAATATGTAATTTTTTTGCCGCTAGGGGTCGCTAACCTCTCACAATAACAAAGGCGTAGGTTTATGACGCAGTGATAAGTTGAATGATGGGACTTGCTGTCAAACTGATGGATCTAATAATGTTTATGGATGAGTGAAAACATTAATGTTTTTTAACATTATAGTGGTATTAAGCAGGTCGCGATTGCTAAAAAAGAGACAGATATCACACGCGAGTCCCGCGGATATAAAGGAATAAGGACATTTCATTCTACAGAACTCCCCGCAAGTGCTGAATTACTCACACTGGTCAGTTTATTAGACAAATTAAACTTGTGAGGTAACGCAGCGCTGTTTCACTTTGTGATCAAAGTTATAATGTTATTCTATGTGTTAGTTCGTTTGCTATATGAAACTACCAGTAAGCTAGATCAACATTAGAACAACATACTGATCATATTCTAACATTTCATCATGTTGAGCTATATAACATTGATTTGTTTTATGTACATTTCCTGTCTAATAAAGTTGCTCCAAGTTAGTCGCAGACGTGGAGCTCTCGGCATCTCGGAAACGCCACGCCGATATTGATCCTCATTTTAGTTCTCATTTTTTGTCTCATCGTCCGCTTGCCATGGTCTATAATGTTTGAACAAAAAAAGAACAGCATGCCGCTGAACGTTACGCACTATGCAGTTGTCCACGTCTGTCGCCATGGTTACATCATGCTATGGCAGTTCTAGCGGAAACCGAGGATAGCGTAGATATTGCGTCATTGACAGGCGACATTTTTTTCCGGGACCGCCACTGATTTAAAATTGGAATTTCTCTGAAATAAAAAATCTTTGTAGACTTTTGGGATATTGTATGTACACAACTGCAGGACATATCACACTGTGCAAGTGATTTTTTGATATTTTATTACAAAATTCTTACATATTGTACCTTTAAAGGAAATGTTCATCCAAAAATTACGATTTTGACATTGTTTACACATCTCCATGCATTCTCTTTCCCACAAAACATAAAAATGAGAATCAATAAAGTATCAATAACCTCTTTCATAGTGTGTTTTCGGATCATTAAGATTTTATGAATAACATCTCATTATATGTGTGATGACAGAAGATAAAGTATTTGGATGAATTATTCCCTTAACTGGTGGTTAATGTTATAGTATCAGGGATAGTTCACCCAAAAAAAAAAAAATTATAAATCTACTGTTTTCACCAATTGCTACCATTAACCTCTTAAAATCTGTAAAGGGACATTTATGGACATCTAGAAGCTTTTTTGTTGCTAGTTCAGTTAGGACACACTCTCCCAAAGTGGAGCTAGAAATAGGAGAGTAAAAAGCAAACAAAAGTGAGCAGGTGTTTTTATTAGTCAGAGTGGCTCCAAGGAGATCTGGGTGGAGATTGTCCATTATCGAAACCTGGCAAGCCCAAATCAGAAACCCTGGGGGATTATTCTATCGAGAGGAACCTCCCGAGCAGCGTTAAAAATCCTCTACGTGAGGCCAGAGACACACGAGAAGATGCACTATCATGTTGTACAATTACCCCGCAGGGTCTGACAACATGAGCGCTGGAAAAATAATGAAAGCAAGACGAGTATCGGCTGACTTTTCAGGACGAGTGGAAAACTAAATAGACGAGACACTGATTGCTCGTCTTGCCTGTCAAAAGTCAGAGCTCTCCTTAATGCTCCAGACTTAGGGGAACAATGGTGCACCTGCCGAAAGCAGTCTCAACACACACTCTCGCACATGGCAACAATGAGTCGACGCCTGTTGTGGAGGGTGTCCACTTGAAGGCACAGCATGGAAAACATGTCAAAACACTCTGGGATTAAAGGTCGGGTGATTACTTGTCACAGTCAGTGACTGATCAGCAGGTCTGAGATCTGAGCACTCTGCATTTATTTAAACATGTGAAAAGTGTTAAACAGAGAACTATACAGCACTCATTTTTACACAATTTCATGCTTTAGTCATAGTTTTCAACTCTTGAAAAAGAGCCAATATTTAATTAATTTTACTCTAAAATCCCATATAACTAAACAATGAAACCAACATTTTCGTTGACAAAAAATTAAAAAAAAACTTTTCTTTGGTCAACAGTATGTATTGCTTTGCAAATACGTAGTTATTGTCATGATGTACATTTTCCATTCCGCCTCCATTATGGTTGAAAAACCTTTGTCAACAAACATTTTTCTCAGTGATTTCATTAACAAGATTATCTCTGGATCTACAATCTCATTGGTAGCAAAATAGCCAACAATATTTAGCCAAAGTACACAAAGGTTGGGGGATGTGTAGTCTTCAGTAGCTAGACTTTAGACCGACGGCATAAAGTCTGGCCCAAATTGCAGCTTATTCTGTCCAAGAACCGCCTACAACCATAGTAGTTTTGGTTTTATGTTCCGTTTAGAGGTGGATTTATCTGGAATAGATTATGCTGCAATAGAATGGTGGTGGGGAAAAAAAGAATAATAATTAAAATAGCCTATATAAGGCGCTGTGATTGGTTATTCAGAAAGCATCAAACAATAGAGAAAAAAGTGTATAGGCTTTGTGATCAGATATCATGTCAGTTCAAAAGTACTGATTATTTCACAAACATAACTCAAAAGTCTCATCAAGTGCTCTTCAACCCTGTATCTTGATGTGGATTCTAGGTAGACTGACAATAAAATATATATATATTTTTTTTTTACTTGTGATTAAGTGGTGATTACATTGCTGTCTGTGTGTGGCAGAAAGCTTTCGGATCTCATCCAAAATATCTTAATTTGTGTTCCGAAGATTAGCAAAGGCCTCACGGGTTTGGAACGACGTGATGGTGAGTAATTAATGACAGAATTACAATTTTTTGGGTGAACTATCCCTAGGCAAATAGATTGAAACTGGTGATGTCAGCCAATATATGCATCAGATGGTCAGTGAAATGGACTGATGGTGGTCCATGAAATTTGCAGAAAGTCTGAGGTTGGGACTAGGAGATGTGAAGAACTTTGTATGAATGATTCTTGTTCAAAGTCTGAAAAAAAACATATGTATAAGGAAAGTGCAAGTTTCTTATTATACACTTTTGTTCAAAAATCTAGGGGTCAGTAAATTTGTTTAAAGGAATTAGTACTTTTTTCAGCAAAGATGCATTAAATTGATCAAAAGTAAGAGTGAAGGCATTCATAATGTAAAAAAGATTTCTATTTCAAACAAATGCTGTTTTCAAATGAATTATTTAGAGCTTTCTATTCATCAAAGAATCGTGAAAAGAATATCACAGTTTCCACTAAAATATTAAGCAGCACAACTGTTTTCAACATTGATAATAATAATCAATTGTTCTTACTCATTTCTCCATTGTGTGTACACTAACTTGGATGCAGAGGACAAATTCCAAGTATGGGTTACATACGTGGCCTTTACATGTCACTTTCTTTCACTTTTCACTTTCTTGAGCAGCAAGTCAGCATATTAGAATGATTTCTGAAGGATCATGTGACACTGAAGACTGGAATAATGATGCTGAAAATTCAACTTTGCTATCACATGAATTTTTTTTTTTAATTTTTAAACATTCAAATGTGAAACATTCAGAACAAAAGTGATAATATATTTCACAATATTACTGTTTTTTTAATCAATTAAATAAAGCCCATTCAATTAGAGCATATCAAAAAGCTTTGAATGATAGTGCATGCATTACAACTTGCTCTATAACTTCAGGTGTAACATTTCATACCCACCCAACCCAAAATTCCCCCCAGAAATAATAAAATCATTTGAATATAAATTCCCCTCAAGGCCTCAAGTACAGGGCAAGGAGAAGCACATTTGGAGCATGACTGTATGACTCCTCCTAAGAGTTAAAAGCTTAAACTTTCACTGTAATGGCAAGGAGGTCCCTGGCCAGAAGGCACACTAATTCAAATGTGCAAGAATGATAGCACACATCTCTATCATTGTGTGGCCGACCAACATGGTTTTCAATTTGTGTATAAGTAAAAGCACTCCTAGCCTGCTCGGTTGTTACTCTTCTCGTGACATGGAAGCTTTTCAGAGAGGTTAGCTCCAGGGCTCTATTATTACACAGTAGGTGAATATCCTTGATGTGTCACCCAAAAAAAAGTCACTTTAGGCAACAGTTAGACTGAGGTGTTTGAGCAACTCTTTATTTTGGTGATCACCATGGCTACCGACCTCAAAAAATTGAGCCAATGCTTCAGGGAACATTGACTATCTGCTCCGATTAACGTATTGGTAGTGATGCAGATAAAAAATCTGTTAAGAAAACATATTTCAAAGTTGTACAAGTCTCAGAAGTCAGCTTTCACTCCTTCAAGATATCAAATCAGACTGACACCATTGCTCCAACAAACACTGGCCACAGTGATTTTGCCAAGTAAGAAATGTTCTTGCATCAACATATTTGATTGATCCTGTAACAACATTCCTGTCCAAAAATTGAGGCCTAACCCTATCCCTACCCTTAAACCTAACCCTACCCATAATTTATTCTTAAAATCAGAGGGAAATTATGAATAACACTGATGTGGAAGCACCTAACCCTGGTTGTAAGCCTAAACTTGACATAAACTGTAAACTTGTCCCTCAAATCTGATTGGTTGTTTGGAAAGATTGGAATTTTGCAATTGAAATGTTGCTCCAAGATCAACAAAGATGTTGATTTAGGAACATGATGTACTTGGTGAAATCACATTCACCAACAAACACTAGTTAAAAATTCTGATGAGTAAGAGACTTCAAAACATTTAAAATCTCTTAATAATTACAAACCTTTGACCGGCATATACTGTGTTTTACAATGTTGTCATTAGCTTAGCAAGCAAAATGTCCTTGGTGAAACAGATGCATTGTCTTTCGTTGGGGAACAGCATTACATAGCGTCCATTAGTTAGATCAGGACCAAACCAAACTAGCATAAACAAATGATAATTAATGCTTGTCTAAACTGGTCTTTTAAGCAGGTGTGTAAAATGCACATTTGCTATGATAATTACAAAAAAGGAAAAGCCTGGAGGAAAAACCTGAAAGACTTCCGAAAAGGGTCATGAGAGATGGGTTTCCCATGTGAAAAGAGTTAAACAATGCATTAGTAAACCTCTAGCACATTATTATCACGTAAACAAAGACCGGGTCAGGTTCAGTAGGGAATTGCACTCCATTAGTTTCATATCTCGCCATGGTGTAAATCTGCCAAAGTGTTTTTTTCCATAAACTATTCAGGTTATGAATGCTCTCTTGGGCCAGAGGGAAATGTACCCCACCTTTAGAAGAGACTCCTCTCTGTTGTGGTCACTGGCTTGTTTAACGTTTTAATTTCTCAATTTATCACCACAGTTTTGAACTTTGTCTGAAGTTTTGTTCCCCTCGAGTATTTTGCATTCACGCGATGCGAGTTGACGTGCCCGGCGCGTGTCCCCACCCCTGTGGAGTTCTGTCACAGTGCATGCGTGTGACTCCATCTGCTCCTTTAATCTCCCACTTCGTGGGCCTCTCAGTCACAACCACAAAAGAAAAATAGTATGCTCTCACTTTCTCTCTGTACCCCCTCTGTGTTATTCACGTGATTTTTTATTCATTTCTCCAGCTCTCATGCACAGCAGAGGTTAAAGGGACAATCAGTTTTCCTCATTTAAAAAGGTTTTGCACATAAAGAAATGAATAGCACGTTTGACTAATGTAATTCGAATAATTGATACATGATGATGAAAAGGCTGTTTTATTCTACATTGAGTATAAATTCATATGACCAGTCTTGTTATGTGGACCATCCACTTTTTCAGTGACTTTCAGATTCAAGAAAGTCATTAGTCATTTTCAAATTTGTATATATTGTGTGATAGAAATCATATATTATATTAGAAAGTATATAGTTAAATATCAAACACTATGAAAAAATCCTACTAAAAGCATTGTGTCATCTCAAGGTAAACTCATACACATGAATATGCTTTTGGAATGCAACAATTCTAACCAACTTGGCTGCAGCTGATCAAGGTCATGGCCTTCTCAACTACAAAATATTTTTTTTTTATGAATGGCAGAAAAAAAGTATTGTATGTAGGTTGTAATGTAATGACGGATAAAGCATGAAATACAACAAATTAAGTAGCACATACCTTCTGAACATGGTTCCTCTGTAGACAAAAATGATGTAACTTCCTCTTCAGTATGACTTTTAAACGACAGTTAAATAAATGGCATTAGGAAAGTGAGATAAATCAGATATATCATCCTTTTTAGCTATAATTTTTATTTGATTATAGTTTTAAATCGATTTAGTATGAATGGGGAAAGAACAACATTTTATTATGACAACGTTTTTTTAAGGAAATATTTTATATGGTAAAATGCCTGTATGTATAAAATAAAATGTAGAAAAATTCAACAAAATAAATACTATAAATTATATTAAATTAACTTGTTAAGATGCACCAAATTAAGTACAAATTAATCTTTTTATTGATATTTCCAATAAAATAATTTGTTTGCATTCAAAGGGCTAAAATAAAATTAACTTTAAATTATATTGAAGCTGCAAAATAGTGTTTTCAGTGCACTAACATTGTAGTACTCCTTTCATGGATTTACCTGTGATTCCGGTACTGGTATCCTCCTGCAACTCTATTTTCAAAGCTTTACAAAAGAGATTTCCCAGCATCCTCCTGCTCCACCAGCGGCTGCATACTGCAGTATGTGAACAAAGAATGTTTACAAACTCTGGTTTCAAATGTACACACATATATCTGTCTCAAATTACCATTGCTTGTCACCAGAAAACTAATGTGCTTGCACAGGCTCAATATGATGACGAGGAGACGGCAACAAACGCCTGCGTGTTTTTGACAGGTCCCGAGTGAACCAGTTAAACAGCTGCCATCTCTAAAGCCCCAAGGGATCTCACAAATGTGTTGCACTGAGCAAGAAACTGTCTGATTGTGGGTCTCATTGTGGTTAACCCCAATGCTACGCTGAACATGACGTTTTGTGACCTTATTTGTCTCAGAATCACTTTACTTTCACTAATCACTCATTTCTCTAAATTACTTTTTATCGCATTTGGATAGCATGAATTAAATGTATGCAGTGCACTTACGTTATAGGCTAGTTATACATGACTTGTGCTTTGTTGTGTTTTCATTTCTTTATAAAGCTGAGACAAATATCTAATCATGCAGACTTAAAGTCTCTGGTGTGAAATTGACCCTGAATCACAATGACGCCGATTGAATGGCAATTCCTGTTCATTTATTTGTCAAGGCCCACATAATGAGACAGACCTTTTGAGCCGGCAAGATGTAAATGTGTTTGGAAAAGACTCCAATTCCGAGAAGCAAGTGCTTGTAGTCAGCATTTATTTTCAAAGGCCTTTGGCTAATGGGATGGACGTACTCGAGAGCTCAAATCAATGTCACGGGCAAGTCAGGATTTGTTGCCAGTTCTCTGTCTCATAATCAGCCTACACAAACATGATAAACACACTGTAGGGAATACTCCCTTCATAAAAAGTCGAAAAATCCTCAAATAATCAAAGATTTTGGCTCAAGTTAATTAAGCTGACACCGAACCTGACAATGCTTTAATTCCTTGACCTCCTTTAAAGTATAAAGCAGAGTGAGAAAGCCTGATCTTAGTTGTTTGTATAATCATTACCTCTTCTTGAAGTCTTTCTTTTTCTTTGAAGAGTTCACAGTCCAGTGTTCCTTGGCTAGGGTTTGTTAGTTTAAGCCAGTCTTTCTTGTGGTTTTCCGGGCTGGCTATTAAAGTATGCGCTTTTTTTCCCCTGTCAGTGTTTACGTTCGCTAAACTTGTGGGATATTAGCAATGTCTTTAATATTTTCAGTTGTTTCCTTGGCCATACAGTGGATTACTCATCTTCTCCTTGGCAATTCCAGCATTTTCTCTCTTTTTTTTCATTTTCGCCTTTTCTACTCTCAGTAATGGCTTTTCCAATCCTGTCATTAAATAGTTTTATATCTGTTTGTGCAATAATGTTTTGTTCTGCTTTAGTCAAAGAGCCAAATCATAAAGTTCTCTGCCAGTAAGGCAGGAAGTCTATGGCACCATCACTGTATTTCGCATCTAACGCCATTTCTCGCTCTTGCTTGACGTATCTCGCCAAAGCCAACCGCTCAGCAGCTTGTGAATGTACATGACGGTCGATTTTTTAAAAATGACAGTCCCTTTGAAGACTGATGAATTATCCACCTTTGATCTGATATTAGTTTAATAAGGAGCGCAGTGTGTGGCCTGGAAATAACGAGCCCACCTTCTGAAGATTCATTGCATGACTTTAGAATGTCCTGCATTTATATATATGTAGATATTAATCTTAAACACATTCTGCTTTCCAAACAATGAACATTAGAGACAGTAGAACTGTTATCCATTTTTCATTTGCATCTGGAGCCAGACTGGGATCCGTTCAACCCACTTTAGGCCTCTTTTCTCAAGTACCTTTTGAGAGCATATAAACCTAAGCAGTAGTAAAATATGGGATAAATATATAAATCACATGCAGTCTCTGTTCCAAAACCTGGTGTGCTCGCTTGCTGTCTACTGCTTACATATTAACTACTTTCTAAGACAGCATCCTAACTGAATCAGAACCTCAAGGGGATGATTTGAAAAATAGGTAGATTTGTTTTACTGATCTTCTTGGAATGCATTATGTGGTTGCATTATCTGACAAGGATACATGGAATTTGGCCAAAAGAAGGCTGCAAAATCATGGTGCCTACCTTTAACACCCTAAAATGCTCTCCAGGTTTTGGAACAAAGCAATAGTCCATTCACATGTCCAGACCTCAGAAGGCTTTATGAAAAATAAAACAACATTTTGCAATATTTTTTAAGCCTCTATCATTTTAATCCAAATATACAAAAGTATACATGTACTTTTAGGGTAGCATAAAGCAAATATCATCCCAATGTGATGATCCCACTATTAAGGGATTTTCATTATGCAGTGCAAATGACCCGTCAGCATACCGGCATCTTGAATGACAGATAAAGATGTGTGACTTAAAATGAGTCAATGAGAAAAGGGTTTTGATTACGCTGTCTACAGCATTTAAGCTTTTGACCAACAAACACCTGGGGTGCGTTTCCCAAAAGCATCGTTAGCCAACTGGTCGCAAGTTCCATCGTTATCAGCAGAGTTCAAGGAGTCTGAGTTTCACAAAATCATAGTTCCAATGAACATTCACAAACAACATCGCAAAGTTGTGTGGTTGGAAGGACAGCTCTCAAGCTGTGGTTAGAAGCATAGTTTCTTGTTTGCATGACATGGATTTAATATATCCTTATCTTTTTAGGATATATTCAGTGCAGTCTATATCCTTTAGTTAGAATATAAACAAATGTCATTTAAGTCTTTTAGTTTGTCAAGAGATTTAAAGCACTGTTTTTGAAGAGAGCACATGTGTGTCCATGCTCTAGTACTAAACCTGGAAATAAAGTAAAAAAATAGAATTAGTACTCAGATCCTATGTCTGCAATTTATAGCAACAAATCTAGCATTAATTCGATCTCAAATTAATTAAAATAAGTTTTTACTCCACCGTGTGTGTTACATCATTAACCAACGTGGTTGAACGACAAATTTGCGACAATAAGTTTTCAGGAAACGGTCATGACTAGTTGATTTCTTCAACGATGCATCATACTATGGCAGTTCAGCAGTGAGTTATGTCATTGTACGGGAAACACACCCCTGTTTGTAAGAGTGAATATTAGCAAACTATTTATTATTTTTGTGCATTCTACATCTCAAAATCATTTGACGCCTAAAGGTGGGGTATGTGATTCTCTTTTTTGTCCATTTTTTCAAAATCACTTGAAATCCTATTCATGACCCACTTACAGCCACTGAGTTAGAAGCACTAAAATGAAAATTAAGCAATTTAATCATCTGTGGAACGGGCAGGACTCGAAAAACTCCAGCCAATCATTTCCAAGACCACCTAGAATCATTGGACAGTAAGTCTGTCAATCAAACGGTTGCACCATACTCCCCTCCCCCTATCCCCCTCACGCGAATCAGGGCCAGCGTTGGAGGAAAGAAGGTAGGACCATTTGAGTTGTGTATTTTCAAAATCTGCCGGCCGTTTTGCAAATCACATACCCCACCTTTAACCATGTAGTAGTGCAAAAAGACCAGGGCCCGTATTCCTAAAGAATCTTAATGCAAAAAAGTAGCTCCTAGTGACAAAATTCTAAGAAAATTCTTAGAAATGTGGGCGTTTACTCCTAAAATTAGAGAAAAAATCTTAAAGTAATTTAGAGAGTATCTTCTTAACCCTTAAAAGAGGTCTTAAGGTCAAAATTGTTAGGAGCACGGACGAGGACTTTTAAGAGGCTTAAGAGTTTCTTTATCAGAGTAGAAAATGGCAGAAAGACAAAGAGGGAGAAGAAATGTGTTGCAGACGATGGATGACAGTGAGTTTGATATATTAAAACCAACATTCAAACCACCACTTAAATAGACACGCCAGCAATCAGTGTAATTGGAAAGAGTGGAAAATTTTTTATCATTCTAAGCCAATCAAATACCTTATAGGAAATTAACAGCATGGTAAATAAAAAAAGGATTTATATACACATATATATATATAAATTGTCTGTGTGTGTGTGTGTGTGTGTGTGTGTGTGAAAGCGGTCAAATAGGAAAAATTACGCATGTAATTTCAAAGTGAAGGCTTATAATAGACCCTACAGGTGAAACTCGAAAAATGTGAATATCGTGCAAAAGTTATTATGTTGATGATTAACTACAGCTTATGAAACCCCCAAAATTCAAACTCTCAGAAAATTAGAATATTACATAAAAAAAAACAGAAATGTCGGCCCTCTGAAAAGTATAATCATGCAAATGTTTATAGTTATATATACTAAATATATTAGTTGCATCTTTTAATTTGAATTACTGAAATAAGTTTTGCACGATATTCAAATTTTTCGAGTTTCACCTGTATACTTAAATCACTCTTTTTTTCCTTCTTGGACAACCAACCAATCGCAGTCTTCAAAAGATTGTGTCATACATAGCAACGGGGTCAACCCCGCCTCCTCACTAAGATGAAAGTTTTTGTCTTTTCCTTACTCAGAGTTGCTCTCAGATCGGTCCCGAATCACTCTTAAGCTAAGACTCCTACGTAAAAGTTTTTAAGCTAAATTAAGAGTTTTCTAAAAGGATTCTTAGATTCTTTAGGAATACGGGCCCAGGTTAGGCAACAAAAAAAACAAAATAGCACCATAAAATATTTACATTTACGCATTTGGCTGACACTTTTATGCAAAGCGACTAACATTGCATTCAAGGCAGACGTTTTATCAGGTCTCGCTTTACCTGGGAATTTAAGCCTTGACATTGGCATTGGGTGCTCTGTTATACGTGTACATATATACATTCACAACAGATTTATACATTTGGCAGATGCTTTTATCAGAAGCAACTTACATTGCATTCAAGATATGTATTTTATCAGTTCATGCATTCCCTGGGAATCAAACCCAAGACCTTGGCCATTGCTAGTGCCATGCTCTACTACAGAAATGCAAGCAGGCACATAAAAGTAGTTCATGGGACTTATAGGCTATATTCCAATTTTCTGGAGCCATTTGATAGGGTTGTGTGAGGATCAGATCAAAAGTTTCCTCACAAAGCTATCATATGTCTTTAGAATATAGTGGACAAGTACTACAGACTACTTTTGTGATGATTTTGTCATTTTTGGTGCTCAAAAGCTTCAAACATCTACCCCTATACACTTTCATTAAATCAAAAAAAGGCACCTCAGAGATTCTACTAAACTTTTTGTGTTCCACTAAAAAAAGAAGGCACTTTTGGACGACAAAAGGGTAAGTAAATGATGACAAAATGTAAATTTTTGAGTGAACCTGTTTTCAACCCAAGGGACCAGAGTAAGCTCAGGTCAAGCGTGGTCCTACAAGCCCTGCTGCTGTCAAGTTCATCAGAAACTTCAGCCAGAACTTGAAGCCAACAGCGGCAGTGTGAGGCCTGGCAGCAGGCACTGGCGAGGAGACTGATTAGCTCTGCAGGCATTAGAGGATTATTACCTGATTGGTGGCTCTCGGAGAGGCAACCCGACGAGCTCCCATGTTCCGACATGGCTGAATCACACAAGACCATCGTTCCTGGAATTAAGGGTTCATGTGGCGCTTGATCTCCCAGTGCCAGGTGCAGGGGAACCCAGAGGTGGAGTGCGCTAGGATTTATGAAGAAATTTGAGTATCTGCGAGAGCGTCAAGTCAATCCCAGAACGAGGCATGCATACGCTGGCACGCTAAACTCGCAGGTCAAGAGCACAAGGCCATTTTTGTCATCTAACACTCTTGACTGGAACATTGAGACAAGAATAAAATATTTGATAATACCATGCTGTTTTACAATCCTGTGTTTGGGTAAATTAAACTGGCCTGCAGAAAAGCCAAATAATAAAATTACAAGTCAGAGGTAAAAGCCTTGAGCCTCGTTTACTAATCATCTTATCATAATCCTGTGAAAAATGTCATATCAGATCCAAAAAAACAGATTGAGCCAATAATAAGAAATCCGATATGCAGGGATCACCTCTTTTATGTATTTCTCCTGCTACAAATACAATATTTTGGTTACATAATTTATAACGTTGACCCAAAATTGGTGTAACAAATTTAATTAGCAACTTAGAATTGTGGACAAAGAAGTCTCATGAGGTGTTGTATTTTGGTAGGGTTTGGAGCTTGTCTCGAGTCTAAACATCTTTCCTGGCTGTCGCGTTTAACCTTCTTGGATGAGGTTGAAGCCTCTCTGGAGCAAACCACAGGAGCGCTAAGACTATGAAACCGACTAATTGTCTGCTGTGTTTTTGGAAATACATCTGCTCGTTGACGTTTGAGCCTCAACGTCATCCTGAAAAGGCAACATTCCCTTTGTGTCCACCCATGTGATAATCATTTTGCTTGGTTGCGGAATATCTGAGTGTAAGTGGTCGTACATGTCAGGGTCTCATAAAAGCCATTGTGGAAGCTTTGAAAAGCAGTTTGTTTCAACAGCCAGCTTTACCTGGATTTGAGAGGGCTTCGTTTTTCCATCTGCTCCCACACTAATTTATGTCCTTCTTTCCTTACTTCCTTCCCCCCCCCCTCCCCTAACTTCCCATGACTTTTCCCAAAAACCTGATCTCAGCACCAGCCCAACCTCCATCCCTTCCCGTTACCCAGCCCATCCCAGCATGTCTTTGTTCCAGCACATGATGTAATGCTTCAACAAGCTCTCGGGGACCTGAGAGATACAAGCCTCGACAAAGGGAACTAGATCTCTTTTCATGCATGAGATCTAGATAGAGGAGCATGTTTCGACAAAGTGCGAGGAGAATTGAGAGGGTGAGAGCGAGCGCGTTATAGCGAGCGGGAAAGCCACTTAAATATAATTTATAATTGTATAAATACTGATTACAGCGATAATGACTCAGATGAGTGTAGCATAATAAGCTCTTGATTGGTCCCCCTGCATTACATTACAGTGTCACGGGAAAATAATTTTAAACACCGGTAAGGTTCGAACATTAAGGTGTAGTTTGTCTCTCATCTCATCATTTGATCCACACATGCATCCTCCAATTGCCCCAGCTAGATCATTGTTTATTTTTACCCAGAGCTCTGAGGGAGCGGGTGAGGAGCGATCTAACTGCTGTTTTGACGTTTCGGACCAAAACAAAGCTATTTTTCACAAATGAATCGACATCATGTAAACTTTATTGTCTGCCGGATTCGCATGGATTCGGGAGATCACAGAGGCCTTAATTTGGACCGGAACAAATTGATTAGGTCTCCAGAACTGGATACGGCACATATTTTAAAGGATCCTCATCTGCCTCCAGTGCATGTGTTTAATGGAAAATAGATTATAACTATAGTACATTTACCTTTTCTGAAGAAAATTTGAGTTTCTCATCCAAAACATTCCACAGTCCTGCCAGGATGTTGAAGGTGCCCATCAAGTGGTTGCTAGAATGTTGCAATGCAGTTTCTAGGGTGTTCTGGGTGATTGCTAGGGATATATTGCTTATTAGCAAATGAGGACAGCCCAAATCTTTGTCTTTGTTGAGACTGGCAGCACATTTGTTTTTGCCTCTCCTTCTGAAAAGGAAAAAGAAAAACAAGACATGCAGTTCTCACAAGATGGTTTGTTAATGATTTACTCCCCTAACCAACAATAAACTGACTTGAGAAGACACTATTGTCTTTTTAGAGCTGCTTTAACGCTGAAATTGTATTGTTTCATAATTGAAGAACTTTGCAACATTATTACCGTTTCTTTTCTTGTTTAATGCTGTGAAGCTGCTTTGAAACAATCTTTATTGTATAAACCCCTATTCATATAATTATTTTGCATCATTACTATGATAAATGTGGACTTACAAGCAAAAACAACTGCAGAAAAGCAGACAGTCTAACATAATTGTTTTGTTTCATTTAACAGTAAAAAATATCTAAAAGTCCTAAAAACAAGATAGACTTTCTTGAGAAGCAACAATGCATTAGATATTAAGACAAATATTCATACTGCACTCAAAAGATTTTTTACTTAATTGTATTCATTAACAAGTTAAAAACAAGTAAAGGAACCTGCCACTGCAATACAACAACAACAACAACAACAACAACAAAAAAACTTATATTAGATACATTCTCTTAAGTTATTAGGAAACTCATCCAGCACCGTATAACGCCACGTCAACACGCCACCCGAGCAACATGGGCTTACAATGGAATTTGGAAACACTAGAAAGTGTGAACGAATATAGAGTCCTTCCTATTGACAAGTACAAAAATAGGGAGCTTGGAGGATGGAATAACAGAGCACCCCTGGAAGCCATCTGCAAACTAGTTCGGAGGTCATTGCCTGGGGAGACGACATGCTCTGTGCATAATGCTTTTGGATGGAATAGTTACTGGCATGGAATTTAATGTATTGAGAGTCTTATACAGCTGTTGCTCGCAGCCTTGTAAAAGAACCACTTAACTTACTACTTAAAAAAAACAGCCTTACCTAAAACACACTGCCACTCAGTGGCTCTGCAGGTCCACCCCCGCGGCCCGTTAGGCCACTTGCTGGGACCCATAAATCCATAGACACGCTGAATTCAGTTTGAAGACAGCGTACAGTTGCAGCCTCTGAGAAATAGGTGTTTTTTCTGTGGCTTTTTATAACATTTCATCAAGTCTTTGCTGTGGTCTATTTGCTGTGGTTTATCTGGAGTGCATTAATGTTCAACACTGAGACTGGCTGACTGCTCTGACACAAGGGGGACGAAGAGGAGTGTTTGTGTGTGCGTGCCATTCAACACTTCACCACGTGGACAATGCAGATGAACGATTTCATTCTTTCCCTTATTGTTTCATATTTTCTTTTGTGTATACTGAATGGCATTGCATTATTACCTCATGGAATGCCTGCAGGTCATGGTTAGGAATAATGTATTCTAGAGTGCAAGAGGCTGAAAACAAAACAAAAAAAAACCTTATTTCCCAAACCTTAGATGCAGCACCTTCGAACGGCAGCTACGAAGAACTGAAAATGCTAAATTTTCGAACTGAAATGTTAGTAAAAACAGAATATGTGCATTGTGCACATATTAAATACTTATACGCACACTACTGTTCAAAAGTTTGAGGTCATTTTATGTTTTCGAAAGAAGTCTCTTATGCTCACCAAGGCTGCATTTATTTGATAAAAAAAAAAAAAAACAGTAAAAACAGTAATACTGCAAAATATTATTGCAATTTAAAATGAATGTTTTCCAGTTTAATATATTTTAAAATGGAATTTAATCCTGTGATGGTAAATTTTCAGCTTCATTACTACAGTCTTCAGTTTCACATGACAGCGGTAGTACCTTCTTTTTGGAGTGTTCTCACTACAGGAACTGGGAAAATGTTTAGTTATAGAAATGCCTTTTGGGGGGGACTTTGGGCCTTTCCAAATACCCCAATTGTGGTCTTTGCACTTGACCACTTATCTACCTACATGACGTATTTCCTGTATTTGGCCCAAGTGTTCAAGTGGGCGCGAAGACCGCAACTGTGTGGAGAACTTCTCATTCCCCGATGGGACACAATTATAGGCCTGGTTTCACAGACAGGGCTTAGATTAAGCCAGGATTAGGCCTTGGTTCAATTAGGACATTTGAGTAGCTTTTATAAACATGCCTTAGGAAAAAAACATTACTAGTGTGCATCTTGAGACAAACAATGTACACATTGACATATATTAAAATATTTAAGTTGCTTTCAGTTGAAACAGCTCAAACATGCATTTTAGTCTGGAGCCTTGTCTGGGAAACCGGGGGATAGTGTTGTGTGTGAAAATCCAAGTAGATCAGCAGTTTCTGTAATACTCAGACCAGCTCATCTGGCATTCAAATTTCTTCCAATTTCTGATGCTCAGTTTGAACTTCAGCAGATCGTTTTGACCATGTCTATATGCATATATGCATTGAGTTGCTGCCATGTGATTGGCTGATTAGATATTTGCGTTAACGAGCAGTTGAACTGGTTTACCTATAAAGTGGCCGGTGAGTGTATATGTATCTAAAATATAC
Source organism: Semotilus atromaculatus (assembly GCA_031834385.1). NCBI lineage: Eukaryota > Metazoa > Chordata > Actinopteri > Cypriniformes > Leuciscidae > Semotilus > Semotilus atromaculatus. Next base: position 38,876,244 of record JAULUF010000055.1, on the reverse strand, counting down.
TATTTTTTTTAAATGTTATTTATTTACTTTTATTCAGCAAGGACGCGTTCAATCTATCAAAAGTGTCAGTAAACTCTTAAAATAAATGCTGTTGAACTTTCTATTTTTTAAAAATCATTTAAAAATAATATAAAGTACATATTTATGTATATACTCACACAATATTTGAAAATATAATTTAAAACGAAATACATTTACTGTTTCTTCCATTTGTTGTTTCCGCTCAGGTGGCCTGTACCCAATAGATATAGAATTTGCTCTGCAAGAACAAAAATTAGAGGGAACATTGTAAGAGATCACAGTGTACGATTAACTTAGAATTTAGCAGTGAACAGCTTCAGTTGGATTCCATCTTTAGGTTAAAAAGTAACAGGGGCTTGTCTGGCAGGCAGGTTTCCTCCTGCATACTGGCAGCACTGACTGTAGCCAGAGGCTTATTTACAACTGGGCCTGCTCTCGCTCTGAATCACTTCAGCCTGACAAGAGACAAACACACAAGCTCAAGTTCATGCCTGCCTTGAAGAGATATATACATGTATATATGCCCTTGGAGCAGAGATACTTCTAGATCTGCGCTATATGTGTTATTTAATATCACTTACACAAGTTTATTAATTAAATGTCTCTATCAAGTTGACTCTGGTACATTAAATGTGGGTGTAAGTTTCCAGAAAAACCATAAGAAATAATATGCTGCCAGGCTGGTGTTATCCTGTCATCTTAATTGCTCTATGTTTGCGTGTGGTCGAACATAACAGGCATCAACATTTTTCAGTGCTCCTACCTCTGACGTGGATTACCCAGACCTGCCAGCCAGCTGTATTCTCAAAATATACTGTAATGTATGGTCACACATTGGAACCATGAATTAAGTGGGCAGTGGAAACAAAACAAGTTGTCCTTGTTACGGTGCTAAGCTCTGAGTCAGCCACAGGGTTATGGTATGGAGCTACTTGATAAATATGGTTAAGCCCAGCTCACTTTTTTTCACTTTCCATGAATACACTACACTGTATTAGTGTCCCATAGAAGCACAACCCTGTGTAAAGATATCCTTGCATGGCAAGCAGCTTTTTTTAAAACACATCAAAATTTGCTAAAATGATAAAATAAAGGCTTCAATATTCTTGAGAAAAGTAGTTTTCCCACTCCGTATAGCTATGCAATACGAAGTTAACGTTCTCGAAAGGGAACTAATTTAGACATGTCCCAAATAAAAGTACTCATATAATCTTTAGTTTGACATCCTTACATTGGCAATCAACATATTCTTAAGGTTAAGCATGCACACAGCTGACCATTTGTTGAAAAGAGTGAAGAAAAACAACTTTTTTTAAGAGTTTCAGGCGCTGTTTTGTATCCTATGCCTGGAAAGTGCCTTTTGTTTTTAATTTCCATTCCTGTGGACGGATGACACTTCAATAAACATCATCCTCAAACCGAAATTGAACTGAGTGAACTTGCTGAGTTGACAGGATTCTGAGCCAACTTTTAGTTCTCATAAAGTAACTTAACTTCTCAGTCTCGAGCTCCTCAGGGGTTATTTTCTAAATGACAGGTCAAGCATTGTTCTTTAGAGACTATTACTCACTGTTGTACCCAGGAAACTCAGACAGTTGTATTTTCTTCCAACTCCATTTACAATAAAACCACCATGAACTACTACTAAAGATTAAATTATAACATTAAATTAACATTATATTCTTCTCATTTCCTCCGATTCCTGCACTTCTTAAACGTGTGCTCAGTGAGGAAAAAAATTCACTTTTATACACAAACAACTGAATAAAACTTTGGGCGAATACGATTAAGATTATGTTAACTCACAGTTAAGTCAGACCGAATGCAATGATTGGACAAACATGTTGTGGTCCTACGCCTTCCACAGATATAACAAAAAGTGTTTCTGTAAGAAATCACCTACCCTGGCTTCAAGAATTAATTTGACCAACTAGCAGTTAGATCAGAGGTAATCAGTCTTAATTTTACAATTCAAATTTGACCAAACTACTATTTTATGTAATCCAATCGTGTCTAATACTTGCGGTATAAAAGACTGGTACTTACACATGTTTGAGTTCGCAGATGCTGACGCTTTCATTTACCTCCATCCTCCCCACCACCTCCAAGATGGTTCCTTCCCCGCATCCTCCCCACTACCACCAGGATGGTCCCTTCCTATACCTCCCAGGGGGTCGGCTGCCCCCCTGCCTTCGTCTTCAGGCAGGAAATGCAGAGTCCGGACCCTCGGATTGTGAGCTGTGGACGGGGCCTACGCCAAAGAACTTTATTGCTTGCTGGGCTATCAATAAATGTATTTATTGTTACAGTATTTATTCTCCCAAGTCTTTCTGGTAGAACTGACTTTGAAAAAAAGTTTGGACTATACTCTTAACTTAAAAGACTAGTCTAAGCAGTTTTTGCAACTGGACACTGTTTTACAGAATACATAAGTTTGTTGTGCATAACAAGTATTCCAAAGCAAACAATCTTTCTTTTCCTGCAAATGAGGCCCAGAATTACCAGAATAATGTGCAGTTGTCATTTGATTCTTCATGTGGGCGAAAAAGATACTAAACAAAAGGCAAAACATGTGAAATGGCAGAAGTTAGTGCATACACATCATGCATCCGTACCAATAGGTGTCAGTATAAATTTATTAAAGCAAAACGTTTAAAAAGAACTTACTGAGAGCACCTTGAAGTCTGGGGAGAATTAGTAGAATTCTGATAAATGCATATAAATATGGTAAAATGTGTTAACAGAGTTGACAACATTTTCTTGCTGAAAGCATAATCAAAATAGCCAAAATATGTATTAAACAGACACACAAGAACAAGGGATGAATAGAACGTTGATGCACATTTGAATCCTGTGGAGTTTTCTGTTTTGAGTTTCCTGGTTGTATGTAGATGAAGACTGGCATAGCAGGCACTTATCAGCACATTTCAGTGCCAAACAGTGGTAGTGTTTGCTTTGGATACTGTCAAAATTGATTGAAAATCTTCCACCATAGACCTGTATTTAAATATATTGTATGTATATACACACACAGTATACATATAATCAATGACAGGAAGGAATTTTGGCACTCAAAGGGCTTATTGCCCTTATGGTTATTTCAAATACCTGGCAAGGTTTCATAAACTAAACACACAGACACAAAAATGTGATGCTAGTGATATTGATATTATTCTTACGCCACACAATGACACAGACAGTAATACTGATGTAATGCGGTCACCGCAATTTAAAACGGCTTCGAACGAGGCTCAACCAATCATAATCAAGGACCAGAACTATACGTTTTGTAAACTGTTTTATTGCACACCTATACGTTTTATACGTTTTTACTATTACAGCTATCGAGATTAACGAATCGTGAGATGTTTTTAAAGTATTTAGATCTATTCCCATCACATAAAATGATGCCGTGATGAGCACTGAGCAAACAGATGACAGTGTGTTGATCGCGAGAATAAAGATTTTATTATTGCAACGCAGTTTCTGTACTCTCTCTAATGCTTTCACCAATGCAAACACGATGATGCAAATACAGTATTGAACGATTTTGAGAGAAAGATTACCTGTCTGAACTTGAACAATTACACATCAGAAAGTGTTGCTTGGTAGCTCGATCGATTTATTTTCAGACGTTCATCAAGACCAGCTCTGTATTGGCCCAAGTTGAGGAAACAGTCTCGTCTATGAAATGTTTGGAAATTTCCAGAGAAAATAAAAATTAACCCATTGTTTCTTCAGAGGCTCGGATGAAGGAACTAAATACTTTAGTGTTCATTTGTACATCCAAAGACTGAACAACTGCCATGCTTCGGCTGCGCAGTTCCGCCTGTCATTGAACATGGGCTGGCATATGCAAATTTTTGGAGTCATACATATTAATGATCCCGACTGTTGCGTCACAGTCAGTGTTATGTGGAGATTCGCCTATTTTTCAGGGGTGTTTTTCAAAAACGAGATTTAAGTAAGAAGGAGAAAACAATGGTGTTTGAGACTCACTGTATGTCATGTCCATGTACTGAACTCTTGTTATTTAACTATACCAAAATAAATTCAATTTCACATTCTAGGGCACCTTTAAGATGACCCAATTTGCCTGAGTACTTCATATGACGGTCATTCCTGTCTAATCCAGGGTTAGCGGTTGTGTAAATATGAGGGGGTGAGTGTGGGAGCTTGTGTAGTGGGTGTGGCGGTGGCTTTGGGCTGAGGAAGGTTGAGCCCTGCATTCTGGACGTAATGACTGTGGATCAGGACAGGGTCACTGGCACACAGCGGACAGCAGGGAGAGTGCCGAGTACTTCCGTCAGACAGAGGGTTCAGGCCAGCCAGAGGAATGCAAGATTTTTTTTTTTTTTTTCTGCTCTTTGATTGCAACCCTTCAACCCAAGCAGCAGCACTTTATTTAGTACATATTTTACAGTGGCTTGATCCACACTGGTATTCTGACCGTAGCAAAAGCATTTGACGGACTCTGCCAAAGTCTTTGTACACTCAGATAGTGATTTGTTTAGGGAACCGCTGTGAAAGTTCACCCAGAAAGTAATAATAAAAAAAAAAAACTTCTTTGAAGTGATTAATGATATCCTGATGTGGATAAAATATCAAATACATTTTCCATTAAGGAACATTCTTCTTTGTTGCTTAATGCAAATTTATGCAACGTAATTCACCACTGAGTTCAAATGCAGAACATGTCTGCATCTCTGACTCCCTTCCCAGGCTTTATCTGAGCTGGATTCAAAATGAACATTTAGGTGTAAATCCTACCAAACTGCACTAAACAAATGAAATATTGTTGTTGGTTTAATTAAATCCCCTTTCAAATCGGCATCATGAGGAATCAAATTTTTCTTATTTTGAGATAAGAGTTCAGTTTACTGTTAAAACATACTACATTATCCAGAACCCATTACCAGTCCAAAAATACAAAATAGCTGCAAAATTGGCTTGTTCCATGGATTTTTGATGTCAAAACATTAACTTTTGACCACATGTATACATCAATGATGCCTATACTGCCAGAACATGACTGCCTAGTTTCAGGAAGAAATAAGATGCATACCAGTATTTAATACATTCTTCTTGTTGTTTTCCCCCTTTCCCGTTGAATATCAAGTTTCACTCAGTCAGATAACGAGGAAAATGGGGAGCAAGAGTTTCATGAGGACTGAACAGTACTGTAGGATGCTATGGATAATAGTGGCTACCTGACCACTTACACAATTATTATGTAATTTCCCCTTCAAACTGAACATTTAAAAGCCTTCAGTAAAGTACTTGAAGCTACTTGCCATGACAATAAGTGGCCAATTCACCAAACAAAAGTAAAAAGATGAGCATATTAGTCTAAGAATAAAATGTGCGTTGCTATTTTTATACGTGCTTATTAAAAAATGCATGTCGCAATAATATTACATTTTGTTGCATGCATTTTCATGAGATTAAAAACCTTACATCACTTGTATATATTTTTTTCTATCCCTCATAGCATCAGCTTCGCCAATGAAAAAGGGCCTGCCATTTCAATAGGCTCACTCCATCTATTGCAACAGTCTTCTCTTTGTATCAGTACTGGAGGACAGACAATCTGCATAATGTTGCCGTCGCTGGACCGCATGAGTGCCAAGCGTTAGGGTTTCTGCTTTTGAAAGGCCTGGGTCAGTGCCTAGCATTTGTACACCCTCTGCGTGAGACTGGCACAGTTGCAGTGTTTGGGAAGCTACTTACTGCAGTTTGCCAAGTAATCAGTATTTGTTATGTTCCACAGAATAAAATATATTTTTATTTTAGAAACATAAATTTTATTTGAAAAACTATAATATATATTCAAATGTATATATGAAATAAAATACATTAAAACGAGGTTAATTTACTTGAGAAGCAAATAGTTTTTTTAAAAGACATGGTTTCAGAATATATATCTTAAATCAATTTTATTTTTCTTACCCTACTAACAAATAGTTTTCTTCTTTCTGTAATTAAGACGGGGGGGGGGGGGGGGGGGGGTTAAATTCAAATAAATTCTCAAAAATTTGCAGAAAGTACATTATTTTAAGATAGACGCAAGCTGTCTCGATATTTATTTCGATTTTTTGCAGTGAAAAAGCATATACTTTTAGTCAGTTACTCAACACTGCACACTTGGCACAGTGAGCCAAACGCCTGATTCTTGGGCACTTTTGCTTTGTTCAACGCTGCCAGCGATTGCAAATGGACCGCCTAGATACAAGAAATGGCTCTCTCGCACGAGAGGGGCGTAGCTGTAGATTTCATCCCCATTAGTTTGATGGAGCCTCGTCCAGGTCAGAGGACAGCTGTCTTTGTGAGGCTGGCTTCCAGTCTGCGAGAACACCCTGGGTTCGTGCGTTACCGGATGGGCAGTGAGAGTATGTACAAACATGCCCCTCCGCTGAGATGTCCCTCTGGGGAAACCTTTCATCGTGTGATAGTATCACAAGCAAACATCTGACTGCAGAAATGGCTTTGACAATTAAATGGACATTAAAAATTGACCTTATTATTCACTCGCTCTCACAGCGTGGGCCTGTTCAAAGAGAAGTACAAATGGACCCGTGGAGCTCGAGGGGTTTGCTAGAAACTGCGTCCCCATAAGTATTTAAATGGATGATGTCATTGTGAAGCTCTGAGAATAGCTGGATTCACATTAAAATTGCATCAAAGAACCCAGACAGTTTAGTTGGTGCACGTAGCTGTCTGTTGCAACACAGTTGAATACCCAATGGCACTTAGACTGACTGTACCCACGGTGACAGGTTGAAATAGAGTTCCACCTTACACATCCTGTCTTTACAAATAGGGAAGATTCTTTTTTGTTTTTACAGAAATGAAACCAACTTGATATTGCAAGCTTTGCATTACAGTGTTTATGTTATCAGTAAGCACTTAATAATACTAATGTATTGCATATTTGTTAAATACACACAGACTTTTTTTTTTTCACTAATTTGACTTCCATTGATTTTATATCAGGTTAATGATATGTTATTATCACCTAACCCAACATTTACCCCTAAACCTAAACCTATCTTCACAGAAGCATGTGCAAAACTATTTTAACTAGTGAGGACCAATAAAATGTCCTCACGACTCAGTCGTCATAGTTTTCCACACACACACACACACACACACACACACACACACACACACACACACACACACACACACACACACACACACGTCCTTGCACAATTAAATCAAAACATGCCCAATATGGCAACACTGTTCCTTAAAACTTTTACTCTTTTTGCTAAAACAGCAAACCTAAAAAAAAAGTGTGTTAGATTTTAAAAAAAATTAAAAATATCATATTGAGATTAGACAACTGGTTGAAAAATCTGAAGAAAATTTCTTTACAAAAAAGAAAAAGATGTAAAAATCACCATTTCCCATTTCGACCAGGGTTCCTGCATTAAATATCGATATGCATTTGCCTGTTCTTGTAAATTTATTTAAACAAGTTACTATGGAATTTGCCTTAACATTATTATTTCTGGAATTTTAACTGTGCCGAACGGTTTGGGAGTCTAGGTCACACAATCAGGCATGATGGTCAGACGTACATTTGCAATGACAGATATTTTTCTTTTTAATTGGTTTAGCATTATTCTATGATTCCAGAAAAAACAATAAGGTCAAGTTAACATGTTACATTAAGCCTACATTCATGATCCATATCTGTGCAGTTCCAGTTCAATTAGTAATTCTGTCTGGCTAACATTGATTGTGATGTATAACTGCACACATCTGCTGAATGCTCTACGCATCATGGCTAAAATTAAAACAATTATGACCAAATATGCAAGTTCATTTTGACAAATATCCAAAGCAACTCAACAATGTAAATATTTTCTTTCTGACTATTTTCATGCAGAGTATTTACATATTAAGGAGATGAATTTGTCATGTTGATATCCTTCAATGAATTCTGAAACCTTTTATATTCAAGAGTTCATATGATCTCATTATTCATACTTAAAAGTTGATTCTATATAGTTATTTTATCTTTAGATCAATGCACAATATGAAAAGATTCAAAATAGGTCATATATTGGTGTATGTCAAAATAAATGAGATTGATTACATATGTTTCACTGTGACAAATGTGTCTGCAGTTACCTAATTTGACATTATAATGGCTTCATTTTGTTCTGTGTGATTTTTAAAGACAGAATCAGAATAATTGACAAAACACGTTATTAAATTACATCAGCAGTGTTTTACTAATGTTTCATATTTGTTGAGCCAGAACGATAGAAAAATTAAGCCAAAGAGTGCATTTGACATTAAACAACATCTGGAATTCTTCTAAAAGTAAATTAGCCATTAAAAAGGTCTTTCTAAGACAAATTTTCACCATCATTTATCGATAATTGAGAGACTTGCATGCTAAGGTAGGGGTTTTCAAACTTTTTCTCAGCTGAACCCCAATTGGCCTCAATTATTTACTTGTAATTCCCTCTATGATTTTAAGTAATGTTAACCATTCAAAAAGGATGGATTAATGGATGAACAAATCAATGAATCCATGTTATTACACATATTTACATAAATAAGCATGACAAAAAATAAATGAAAAATAACCTTTTATAGGCTTTGTTTTATTATTTATTTTTAATATAGTCAACTTTTTTATGATAACCCTAATTGACCTAAATTATTTACTAAAAATTTCCTCTGTGATTTTAATTTAATGAATAATAAATAAATGAATGACAACTCATCTTATATTTACATAAATTACCATGATGATAATGTGTTTAAAATGTAGTACACTTTACTGTAATTTAACTCTATTCTGTCCCTATAGATGAATATGAAATTTGACATTCTAGTCTTCGTCGTAAAGATTTGTATGTCTCTAAACGTGGTAATAAGTTGTAGATGCTGCCAGTATGTTAACATTACAGTTTAGCATCTATCCAAACATTAATAAATGTACAAATACACTTCCCATACAAATTTGAATTAGATCCCACCATTCCGGCAACAGAATATAACTGGAGTGCATACCTAATTCATTTGTGAGGTATGAACTTTTATGAGGCATACTATATTGTAGTATTTCCTTACTTCTAATTGACTTTACAACGTAATGGACAGGGTAATCGAAGGGTAATTTCACTCTTCTCAAGGTCAGTTTTTCTTCTTTAGTCACACACTGCAAGACTGACATGAAACAATCATAAAAAGACACTAGCCCTGTTTCATGTCAGAATCCTTTACTAACTGGATTTGCAATGCAGCTGCGATTGAACGTGTAGCCTCACGAGTCCAGAGGAAGATAATATAATCCCCCCACTTTGTTTCTGGGGCTCGGGTTCATGGGAAGAGGGCAGTGCCAAAGTGGAACTGGCCCGGAGACAAGACTCCCCTTCGCTTGGCTGCTTTATTCCTCTAACTTCACATAGCACACCTGAATACACAGATTTATACACATGCTGAATCTGGAATATTCCACTCAATGCATACTGACATCATTACAGCTGTTCTGCATTTTGAAAGAGGCGAACAGGTCTTCAAACACTCCAAGGGCTCTGATCTCTACCCGCTCTCTTCATTTCTCAATGTGCTAGGTTCGTTTCTATGCTCTCCCTCTCTCTCTTTGGCTCTGTTCCAAAATGTGAGCTGCCTTGCTGTCTACTGCCTACATAGGTAGCAGCATAACTGAAATGGTACCCTATATGTAACCGATTTGGAATGCTCTGCATATGTAGAAACTCAATGCATCATCAATGCAGCGGTCCTCACGCGATGCACACAGGAGTTGATTTAATTTTAATCACTTTTAGCAAATACATGCCTTTAACAATTATCTCTCTGCAAACGGAGCAAGAAATTATTTTTTATTGATCTTGGTGTTACATTACAAACACAGTAAAAAATAAACCGTATTTTTTACGAAAAAAAACCCATAGTTGTGGTTACTAGAGTTTTACCGTCAAAAATACGGTAGCAACGTTATTGGTTTTACAGACTTTACTTAAATTTACAGTAATAAATCGTATTTCATTAACTGATACAACATTAATTTACTGATTTGAATGTATCAGTATATATTTTGTACCAGCGTAATATGCAGACAACCAACAATCACAGTAGTGATGAGAGAGTCACATGACAATCAGAGCTCATTACAAACAGCTCTTCCACAAGAAAGTTAAAATTATAATATAGAAGGTGCAAAGTGTCATTCGCACAAACATTAAACACCATCATGGTAACACACATGAAATTTTAAAAATGCAATAAGCATTCATTTAACAACATGAAATGTTACATAAAACCCTAATGTACATAACTCATTAGAAAAAAACTAAGAAAACTATGAAGAAACATAGTTATTTCAACAAAAACACATCAAATGTGAAGTGTCACACAGGGAATTGTGGGAATGTCAATTTACGGCTTTTCACTGTAAATTATACAGTGAGTTGTTCTTTTTCACTTTCAAAAACTGTAATTTTAACTGTATTTTACTGTAAAATTACATTAAATGTACCATTAGATCTATCACAGTTATTTACCGTATATAGTAAGGAAACGTTCTGTTAAACAATTAAAGGTGCCCTAGAATGTGAAATTGAATTTATTTTGGCATAGTTAAATAACAAGAGTTCAGTACATGAGTCTCAAACACCATTGTTTTCTCCTTCTTACTTAAATCTCGTTTTTGAAAAACACCCCTGAAAAATAGGCGAATCTCCACATAACATCGACTGTGACGCAACAGGATCATTAATATGTACGACTCCAAAAATGTGCATATGCCAGCCCATGTTAAATGACAGGCGGAACTGCGCAGCCGAAGCATGGCAGTTGTTCAGTGTTTGGATGTACAAATATATTTAGGTATTATTTAGGTACAAAGGTATTTAGTTCCTTCATCCGAGCCTCTGAAGAAACAATGGGTTAATTTTATTGTCTCTGGAAATTTCCAAACATTTCACCAACGAGACTGTTTCCTCAACTTGGGCCAACACAGAGCTGGCCTCGATGAACGGCTGAAAATAAATCGATCGAGCTACCAAGCAACACTTTCTGATGTGTAATTGTTAAAGTTCAGACAGGTAATCTTTCTCTCAAAATCGTTCAATACTGTATTTACATCATCGTGTTTGCATTGGTGAAAGCATTAGAGAGAGTGCAGAAACTGCGTTGCAATGATAAGATCTTCATTCTCGCGATCAACACACTGTCATCTGTTTGCTCAATGCTCATCACGGCAACATTTTATGTGATGGGAATAGATCTAAATACTTTAAAAACATCTCACGATTCGTTAATCTCGATAGCTGTAATAGTAAAAACGTATAACATCTGTAGTAAAAATATTTGAGAGAGTTTCACATGTAATAGGTAGCTATTTCATATGCAAGCATGTCAGCCAATCACAGCAGAGGCCGGTTACACACAGTAGACACGCCCCTTTAAGAGCTTTCTGAGGCTAAAATCAAGCTAGGAAAAATGCCTTTTATTTCTAAATTATGACTATTTTTGATCTAAAAAAAATACTAACATTATAAGTGCAACCCAGAAAACATTATACAATAAAAATAAAAACCATTCTAGGGCACCTTTAACAGTTTTTCACTGTAGCATTTTTACAGTGTTTTACTGTTAAAATCACAATCATTTTTTACAGTGAAGGCTTTTTCGTCCAATCAAATATTATCTAGAAGAAGAATCCTGATCAAATCATGGTTCATATTTGGCCTTTCATTATCAAACTTTTTATTTCAAAAGAAAGAAATGGTACCTGCCAATTTCATGGCGTTTTTAAGGAAATCATGGCATTTTTGTAGGCAGAAAAATTTGGCTCATATTAGCTTGAATGGGAAAATACTGAAATGTTGTTAAAACTATTCGTTAAAATTACATTTCATTTTAAATCACCAATTGGACAACAATAATTTTTCATGCAAGTCCAGTTAATTGTTTAGCCTTATATAGAGTAAACAAACCGGGGTTACACTTTATTTATTAGTCCACAGACATTTTACTAACTAGTAACTTTGCAACTACATGTTAATAACTCTCATTAGTAGACCCTTATGTTAGGGTTCAGGTTAGTATAATAAGTTGACATGCAAAGTTAGTAGATTGTCTAAAGTGAACAATCAACATGTTACATAAACCAGTGATAGCTACACTGAAAAAAATAAATTGCTAGTAAATTTTACAAATGATTACAAATGGCAGGTAACTGAATTAAATGTGAAATTGAAAGAGTATTTTGTTGTAAAATGTGCAACAATAATCTTTGTTATTTACGTAAATATACAGTGTAGATGAATACTCTACTGGGCTCATTGTAATGCATTATTGGATTGTCTTATAAGCAATTCTGCCTTAAAAGCTAGATAAAATTAAATACATATTTTAATGATGTGCCTACCTTTTAGAACAGCCTTCACTTCGGGTGTGTGATGCCTTTGTAGGCAGCACTAGACTTTGGAACAGAGCCATTCTCTCATCCTTTTCTGTTCTTAGTTGCAAAGCTAATAGAGAACAGGCCGAAGCAGAGAGCCACAATTCATGTGTACGCCAGCTCAGGACCACTGCATTTGAGTTAGTTGTGAATCGCAGTGAATAACAGACTGAGGAATAGGAAAAAAGCGAGGACTTCTGGATCCCTATAGGATGTGTGCAAATGGAATCATTGTGCATGGGTCAGAAGTTAAAGGGTGGTTTTAATGTTCTGGCATCTGAAGAACATCATTCACTATCATACCTCATAACTATTACAACATCAGAAAAATCAAATCATAACTATGTCATCCATCTCACTCCATTGTACATTTCGTAACACTAGCTCACACTGAATTTTGGAGGTGGTGGTAGAACCATAAAATCTGGCAGTGATTCTCAAGCTCAAGAAAAGATGACGCATCTTCAAAAAACCTTTTGTGATAGTGATGTATACACCACCGTTCAAAAGTTTTGAAGTAATAAATTTATTCAGGAGACATTAAATGAATCAAAAGTGGCAGTAAAGACTCACATGTTACCAAAAAATGCTGTTCTTTTGAACAAAATGTTTAATGGTTTCCACAAAATATATAACTGTTTGTAACATTCATAATAGGAAATGTTTTTTTAAGCACCAAATCAGCATATTAAAATGAATAAAAGATCATGTGACATATGTAATGATGCTGAAAATTCAGTTTTCCCATTACAGGAATGAATGACATTTTAAAATGCATTAAAATAGAAAACAGTTGTTTTCTATAATTTTATTTAAAATAATTGTATTCTTACAATTAAGAATTGTATTCTGATGAATTACTTTTCATCAAATAAATGCAGCCTTGGTGAGCATTAGAGAAATCTTTAAAAACATTTTTAGTACATATAGTATATTTGCTATTAAAAAAAACTGAACAATAAATAATAATTAAAAAAAAACAGAAATATAGCACATACCATAGAAATATAGCACACACACTTTTCACTGAAAATGTCTTTGGTTTAAATATGAACCAATAGATACATTGTTTGATTTTCTTGTCAAACTTTTAAGCTCTAGTATATGTTTTGTTTGCAGAATCCACTTGGTTGGATATTTTGAATGAAATGCAATGAAATTTAAACATTTTAAAGAGTTCATTAAAGTGTCAAAATACTTTTTTGCTGCTATAGTATATCATCAAACAAAAACTGGATGGATGATTGGTCCATGGAATGGATTATTATTTTTTTATAATATTTTCAATGAAGTCAACAGTCTGTGTTCATTTAAAGAGTGTGTTCAGCATGGCTGTTATTAGGAGCGAGGTTGCTGGACGGTTCCACAGCATTACACAAAATAACTGCTCTACCGAGCAATCACTGTTCCCAGGTCAATTACTAACCATGACCATCCATAACTTAATGCAGTATCTGTTGAATCTGTAAAAGTGACAGTAATGGGGCAGGCCAAGTAAAAGACAGAACAAACAGTCTGCATTGGCCCCTGATGTCCTGAAGGTACAAAACCATCATCTGGCACTGAATACAAAGGATGCCATAATTAAACTAAGGCCTAATCCTGGCTTAATCTGATCCCTGTCTGTGAAACCGGGCCTAAATGTCTGGACATTGTATTCTAGTTTTAGTCACTGAGAACAGAACACATTTTCGTCATGCTGAGTAACGTTTACATTGATAATCACAATTAATTTGCTCAAAATTATAAATCACAATGATCGCTTTTATTTGAGAAATGAATTTTTACATTTCATCAGAATTATTGCACTTATTATATCCCCTACAAGCACAAATCTAGAGAATGTCAAAACAGAATGCATGATTCATCTTACCTCATTTAATTTCCTGATTTATTTTAGGCTATTAACCATATAAATTAGCACATTAAAACAGTGGAGTTCCCAATAGAGGTCGCATAAGAGCATGTATTCCCCAAACAATATAATAGAGATCCATGTTTGGATTCGTTACAGTTCGTCACTAAAAAGGTTTGATTGTATTGGTCGACCAATACGGATTTGTATTGGCCAATGGCGATACTGATAAATATAGAGCAGACGGGCCAAATAAATAAGAAAAATAAAATAAGAAACTGCTTAGAAGAAACTGAAATTGCTAATTATTCACATAAAGTCCACTAAAATATCTGAAAACTGAAATGTGCAAGGCTGTTGCAAGATTTTGAAACACTCTTAGCTTCTACCACTTCTGTTAATCGCCCAATCAGATACAGATCTCAAAATGCACATATCAGCTTGGTTGGTGGATCTATTACTACATTATAAAGAAAGTGTCTATAAAATGAGGCATCTACCAGATATAGTCAATTGCTAGTCAATTATAGTCAATATGAGACTTTGACAGCACTGAACACTGTGAATCATCTGTGGCATAGGGCTAAAGCAACCAGAATGTGATTTCAGCAGCTAAAAGACCAGCCTGACTTGAGTAACACTGAGAAACATCAGAATGAGACGTTATGACAGGAACCTCACAGCTCACAGGTGTTATATTTTTCCATTAGTGAGCACAGTGTTCCCAATGAAATAACGCAATTGTACAATGCCATGAAACTAGAGATGCCTTTGCTTACCGGTCGCTGTGGTAACAGAGGAGGCTTTCTTCCGAACAGCCGATTCATTTGGCAAATGTTACTTCCCACAGGACTACGGTATGCAATTTGCGTAGATGATTGGCACTCTTATCAGAGTATTGTATTAACCTGGAAGAATTGAAATAAAAGCCCTTTACCTCATATTTTTATGTCTGAAGCTTACGTCATTTTGTAACTCTACCCCACCACAGTTGTAGATTACTTAAAGGTCAAGTGTGTAATTTCTGCAGAAGTAGAAGTCCCAAACAAACACTCCAACCTGTCAAAATTCCCATGTAAAGCAAACAATATGATCAACCCGTTATGGGATCTTCTATGTCAGCCGCAAACCATTTAATCGGCTTCTGTCAAACATCATTCTACTAGCATGTACAACTTATGGTCCCTCGAGTTGGCCGGCAATGAAACTGACCACATGTTCAGAGTCACTATAGTGCTTACAATAAAGCTGTTGCCTCATCTCTCTATCTCTCTCTCATATTCATATATATATATATATATATATATATGAATTCAAAACTGGCTTTGTTATATTCAAATTCATGTCAAGATCACAAGCTAAGTACGAAAACATGCAAAGATGCATAGTACTTTTAAGTATTCTATAAAATTAGCAACAAATTTAATATAGAGAATGACATAAACAACCTGTTACATTGGGACAAATTTAAGGCAAAAAACTTTCTAAAATAATTGGCCGTTTTAGCTGTATGCTAACTACAGTTTTTAAGTTTATAATTTATTTCAATCTTCTTTTTTTTTCATATAATTGTACAAATTTAATATACACTTCAGTTACTAACTGTAACAGAACAGATTTATATTACATATTGAGTACAAATTAGGGGTGGGCATAGATGAATTTTTTTAATCTAGATTAATCTCACTGTAATATTGGAATTAATCTAGATTAAAATGGCTCATTTGAATTCTGCCGAAGGCATTCAGAATATGTGTGCTACCCAAAAAATGACTAAAAGTAAGTCTTTGAGAACGGGTTTCCAGGTGACGCATTAGACCGCCATTATTATTTTTTTAAATCAAGTAGAATTTCTATAACTCTGTGTGTTAAACTGATAATCACTCTTTTGTGTGTTAAACACAATCTACTTAATACAGACGTTACAAAGAAATACAGACGTTACAAAGAAAAACAACAAATCAAAAAAATATATTATCATAATCTATGACAAAAATTCTATTATAAACTACATTAGTAGATAATTAAATAAAACAATAATTTGATAAAATCTGAACATTTAGTGAAAAAAAACATATTTAGTGGAGAATAATTAAGAGACAAGTGTAGGCTACTAATAAATTTGATAAAACGTCACACATTGCTCTTTGTGTTGTTGTAGAATACATTCATGAAAAACAAGATAAAAAAAACAGAAAGGCTTAACAAGAAAGGCTATTAATAATATTTCATTGCGCAAAAAAGTAGGCTATTATGATATGAAAGGCTGCAATACAGTGCGGCACAAAGCGCTTATGTGCATCCCGAGCGCAGAATGATGCGCTTAAAGCAACATGAGTCGCAGCGCGTCGAGTCCTTTCTTTTACTGTCTATGGTCGAGTCCCGTCCACATTGAAAAGTTCAATTCATTCTTTATGTCCGTAGTGGTGTCGTGCGATGTATATTCATTGTCTATTATGCTATTGTAATAATTGTTTTAACGATGCACGAGGCACTGTGAGGTGACATCGCTTTTGTGTCTCGTGCTTTCACTGCGTGACGTGAGCAGTTGTGGGCGGAGCTTAGGTGGTTGCAGAACGATCCCTCTGGCCGCTTCCCTAACGTTAGTTTGCAAGTTTTGTTAGCTTGTTTTTTAACAATGACTGGAGAAAATCCGATTTTATCTTAATGTGCAAGGTCACTCAGTGTCCAGGACCGCGATTTTTATTTGCAAAAGTTCATTTTAACGGACGGAACCAGACGTAAAAAACGTTTTACGGCTGACCCGTACACGCTCACTCAATGCATGGACGATCTGACAGGATTAACGCTACCTCCGGTTGGGTGGCCTGACTTCTACACCTATCTGATAGAGAAACCGAGCGTAAAGAGAAACTGAGGGCATATAAATCTTTAGATGCCTATAACTATGTGCTGAATGGTCATGTACAAGACTTGTGCGGTACGATCCGCAGTTCTGCCGAGCCAGCGCCGAGAAGACGACAATGTAAAGAGTGACATTACGGTGCAATTTTAATGATGTGAATATTTTCTAGAAATAAAAATTCCAGATACAGCATACTAATTTTTCATTGATTCTTGCACCCAACAACACATCAAGATGTCATTTAATAATAATAATAATAATTTAAGCTCCTTATTATGTAGCCGAATCTGTGCTGGTTTGTATTAGCCGCCTGCAGTTGTCCGTTTGTTTTGCCTCCAGCTAGCGCCGTGACGTAACTGTGACGTCGGCGCAAAAGGGGTCTATAGGCTATATATCATATTATGTTGTTATCATACAATATCACATAAGCAAGAGGGCCGTTTTCCCGTCCACAATAGCAAATGTGATTTTAAGTTTATCTAACAGTTAAATTAACAATTTCATCGAGTCTTAAAAGCCTTAAATTTGAATTTAAAAAGTGTGCAGAAACCCTGATGAATGACGTTGGCGCGCAAGCTTTTCAAGCAACGCAAAGCAGCTCGTTTACATTTAAGTGTAAATGTACTATAAGTTTGACGCTAAAATATCAAGGTGAAAGTCATCATAGCTTGCGTAGTATAGACCCAGCTCCCAACCCAACTTTGAGAATAGATTAACGGCGATATTTTTTTTTATCGCCCGATAAGAGTCTCACGTTAACGCAGCACGTTAACGCCGATAACGGCCCACCACTAGTACAAATACATGACATGAACATTAAAATGCAATGAACTGAACAGCAATAAAAAATGAGCGATAAAAAAAGGGTGAAGACCATGAGTGTGACTATTTTTCCACGGTAACATGAAAACAGATTCCGTTACAATTATTTCTTTTTCTGTAGATCTAGTGTTGAGAGCTGTACAAAGTTTCATGCCATTTGGATAAAGATTTTTATTTTTTTTTAATTTAGCAAAATTCATTTGCGAGTCAAATAGACCTCAAAGGCCGCACAAAGACTCTAGACAACGGCTGCGTTAGAAACCGCATACTCACTGAGTAGGTACTTAATTTCAATAAGTAGTTAACGAGCTCTAAAAGAGTAGGTAGCTCCTTTATAGCCTGATCTCGTGCGAACTGGACATCTGCCATGGTGACGTTATCATGTGACCTACAACGTTATTACAAGCGCAACAACTTAAAAGATATGAGCGTCAGGTTTCATTCATCTCTGTAAATATCTTGATATTGATGAAACTTGCTCATTTTTTTGTCTTGAAGAAACAGCTCATTTATTTTGTGATTGTAGTATAACCTATACATTTAGGGTCGATTTAAGTTCTTATATTTTTAACCTTACTAACGTGACCCACAGTTTTATCCTTAAAGATATTATTTTTTTTATTACATAACCCCCAAATCTTCATCTCTTGAATATGTTGTTAATTTCTTTATTTTTCACCCACAAGCAAAAAGCCCTTTTGGGCCCCCAAGAGCTGCCCTTTATGTTTTTCCCTTTTTCTTTTTAAATGTTTCATCCCTCAGGCTTATAAATAAAAACAATAAAAAATCAGATTTATGTAGGCCTATTAAAAGATATTTAACCTTGTCAATGTTCTGTTTTTCCTGTGTATATAATCTCATATTATGATGGATGCAAACACATGATATTTATGTTTTCTGACATTATGATTGTTGTTAAAGATACGACCATCGTATCTTTCCCTGATCTCGTATGTAGCTATTAGTTCTGCAATAAAACATAATGAGCGACAGGTGCAGTAACACCTCATAACATCAGTAACTCGACAGCCCTACCTAGAACGGTTTTCCTCAGCGTTTGTAATGTCTGCACAAAGGAGACGTCGTGCAGCTGCTCGAAGATCTCTCCTTTGGAGAAGACTGTTGACTTTATACTAGAAAAATGTAAGTATCACTCCTTAGAAAATAAGATTACCCCAGAATTAATTGCATTGCTAGCCCACCCCAAAACTTTCACACAATAATAATGATAAATGCGGAGTTGCTGACCAATACTTTTTTTACTGAAAATTATATATTTTAGTAAAACAAGCAAAATGTAATTTGATTTGTCATATGACATAGATATATATATGCATGAATACACACTAGATAAATGCAGTTAGTGTCAAGCAATGAATTAAAGCGATAAAGTAATGAAACAATTATATTTTATTTACTGACAACAATAAGAAACATGAATAAATTAGTAAAATAATGAATAAAAACCATCACATGAAATAAAGCTTTATTCAAACTAGAATCATGTATTTACAGGCGATGAACCGAACATCCTACATCCCAATGCCTTCGTGCCGGAGGCTGTTGCACGCTGCGCTGTGCTTCAATCTGTGGCAATAACGGCCGTTGGAGAGATGGAGGGTCTCATCCATGGCTCTGGGCTCCTCATCCTCAGTGCTCACACCAGTCTGCAGACATTTCAGATTATTTACAAAAATGCACACACAGAATACAAAAGCAGTCCTTTTAACAGCACAATGTCATTTGATTTATGTATTAGAAGTAACAAAATGATCTTACTTATATTTTAGTGAGATTATCTAAAATAAACCATATACATCTTAAAGACTCTTATTTTAAAAGTCTATGTAAATCCATTTTGGAGACCTAGGTGTGCTTACTGGAGCTCCCCTGTAAGCTATACATAATAAAACGTGTTTTTACAGCAAAATCACAACTATACTATACTATATACAAACCGGGGTGGTGATGGTGCAGTGGATAAGACACATGGCTATGGTGTGAGTGACCCGGGTTTGAATCCACTGAGAGACACCAATGTGTCCCTGAGCAAGACACTTAACCCCTAGTTGCTCCAGAGGTGTGCGACCTCTGACATGTATAGCAATTGTAAGTCGCTTTGGATAAAAGCGTCAGCTAAATGAATAAATGTAAATGTATACTATACTGTCTAACGTCTTTACACCTTCAACAGTTTACTCATTTTAACACAAGGAACCATGTTTACTCACATTTGAAAACCCCACGTCGCTGATCTCCGTGATGTTCGATTATGACGTATGCTCTCCCGTGGTCTCCTGGGATAGAAAAGTATCCATCGGATGAGCACTTGAGAATCTGGGCAGATGCAGTAAGTCATCCGGGAACTTCTCGCCTACTCTTTTATGAATACTGATGTTTCGAACATACTACTTCTTTCACGTACTGTTTTCTCCTACTATATATTAGGTAAGTAGGCATATTAGTATATTAGTATACACACGTCCGAATCTCGCGAGATTTAGTACGTCACCCAGGTAATTCTCGCCTACTCTTTTATGAATACTAAGGATTCATACATACTTTTCCGCTCGCCTAATGCTTTTCCCCTACTATATAGTAGAGAAGTATGGGGTTTTTGAACGCAGCCAATGACTTTCTTCTAGAGCTGCTGTACAGGCAAAATAATATTTGTTGCATTCATTTCCTGTTATCACAGTGAAGCTGCTTTGAAAACATTTGTATTGTAAAAAGCACGATATACTGTAAATGACTTGGCTTGACTTGTTGGGGGACCATCAAAATAAAGAGTTACCAGTAATTTGATCAATTTTCTGTATCTCATGTGCAATAATAAAAATAAAAAATAAACTATAAATAGTAATAATCTGTATATGCCAACAATTAAATAAATATGCAAGCAAGCTCACGGATATTACCATCAAAACACATACTGATAAACGTATTATTTGCCACAATTGTTTTGGTCTTTGAAACACTTTAGCAAAGTGAGCGCACAGCATAATTTCAATAATATTGGCTTCATCATCACTGCATACTGAAGAGAAGCTCTCTGTGGTGAGTCATAGTTTACAAAGTGGAATTCTGGTCACGATCCAGCTCTTGTTGTGAAACTAGCATACTGGGTTCTAGAGTGAGCTAGTGTGAGTGGTGAGCCCTATGCCAGCTCTATTGTTCTGTAGCGAGGAAGGATGAGGGTAATGTTGTCCATAGCCCTGATTCCACACAAAAGAACAGGCTTATTTCTCAGGCTCCTGGTGGGATGTCTTTCGGGGTGAAATGAAGGTGGCTTTGCTTTAGATGACTTGTGCCTTTAAATCTTAGCAAATTGAAAACAACTGTAATGCCTGCAAGGAGATGGTCGAGGAAATTTGCTGCTAATTTACTCACCCTCAGGCCACCCAAGATATCGGTGTCTTTTTTTTCTTCAGTAGAATAGTAAAGAAGATTTTTAGCTGAAACCATAGTCCTTGGTGATTCATACAATGGTCAATGGCTACTGTCACTTCGAGAGTAAAAAAAAACAAAACATACAGGCTACAGGCAAAACAATGAATTCTAAAAGCGTAACGATTGGTCTGTGCAAGAAACTAAACATTATTTACAACATTATTAACTGTAATCCACAGCCCAGCAAACGGTCCTGAGCGTGTATGGAAGTCTGGAGCGAAAGCTTCCTGATTACCTCAATTCTTTTAAAGCTGCCGTCGGCAACTTTTTTATGATCATATTCAGCGAATTCGACACTATATTCCGACAGAACAACATAAATAAAGTGGTTTTAGAAAAAAAACCGAGCTTCTAACTCCACCTGGAGCATGTTATTTGTTTTGCAAAAATCCACCGCTCCCGGTTCATTGTGTCCAATCAGCGCAGGGGGGTGTGAGATATGACTGTCAATCACAAGTCGTGCACGCACACGTCAATCACATGCGTGTGCCTGAAGTTCGCGCAGTAGCGAAGAGTGATGGCGCACTGACGAGCACGAACTCGGTGGGAGGGTATTCGTTGATAGTGGGGAGGGGCATGAGAGTTATAAACATTCAAAATTTTTCCTAAGTCCACTCAATCTGCCAGAGTTGCCGACGGCAGCTTTAAGTTATACCAACTTATTAGGATTTACAGAGTAGTAGTGAGGTTGCACTATAAGAAATCTGTGACCCGTATTGAATCAGAAAGACTATTGTAAAAAAATAAATAAATAAATAACTTTTTCCCCTTCTTCTCCATTCCGGACAAAATCACACTCATTCAGTGTCAATGTGTCTATCAGAAAGACTGATGGCAGAGAGGGTGATGAAAGAAACAGCTCTGGGCCAAGAGTCTCTGTGGAAATTCAGCATATATTATGACAGATGGCCTCCGCTCTATACCATCTCGATATGTTAAGATCATACCAACAGAACTGTGTCCACAGAATGGGCCATATGATGGTACTGTATACATCAGTGTGTTTCTTATAACACATATCTATAGATCAGAATTGTGACTTCTGTATGCTGTTACACCCCATATATAATATATACACACACTATTCAAATATAATAATCAAATATTAACTATTTTCAGAAATTCAATTTCCAGGAAAAAAAAAAAAGCCAGTATAATGATATTATGATATGCACTGTCATTGTAATTAATCATTACTGAAGTTACTCAAACCGCTCACCAGAGATGTGATGGTGATAGATGACTCAAAATCCCTTTTGAGAGATGAGTTATCGTTCTGTGACAGCTTCGCTGATGAGGAACTTTCACCGACACCAGGAGTTTTCCACCTGAGACTCAGTATAAACACACCAGTGGGAGTCTGGAAAAGTGATTGTCACTGCAGTTAATAATAACTGCTCAATGAAAAGAAGTAATTTTCTGTGCACAGACCTCATAAAAGAAAGAGAGAAGGTGAAATGTATGATTACTAGATAAAAATGATGACTGGATCATGTCATATCCCTGTCTTTGTACCTCGTTATCTTGAAAATTAACGGTAAATCCAGCCATAGACAGAATAAACACGAGACGACAGACTATTTGGAGAGAAATTATTAGGAGAAAGGTTCAAATTCAATGAGACAGCTGTAAGAATACATATATACATATTACCGGTCAAAAGTTTAAATATACTTTTTTTTACATGTTTTTGAAAGAAGTCCCTTATGGTCACCTAGGCTGCACTTTGATTAAATTTTATTAAAAAAACACAGTGAAAGCAGTAATACTGTGAAATATTACATTTTTAAATAACTGTTTTGTATTTGAATATATTTTAAAAATGTAATCCTGTCTTCAGTGTCACATGATCCTTCAGAAATCATTCGAATATGCTGATTTGGTGCTCAAGAAACATTTCTCATTATGAATGTTAAAAACAGTTTTTTTTGTTTTGTTTTTTTTTTGCTGCAAATTTTTTTGTGGAAGCCATGATACAGTACATTACCATTCAGAAGTTTGGGGTAAGATATATAAAAAAAGAAAGAAAGAAAGAAACATTTTTATTAAGGATAGATTAAATTGATTATTATAATATTGCAAATGAATAAATGCCTTTCTTTTAAACTTTCTATTTATCAAACAATCGTGAAAAAAGCATCAGTTTCAAACGCTCTTTGTAACATTGAAAAAAATAAGAACCATTAAGACTTGACCACCATTAATAATTGAGCCCCCAATCAGCATATTAAAAATGTATTTTAAATTGCAGTGTATTTCTCACACACACACAGCGTTTTCAAGTTGTATGTGGACTTTCCATAGACGTAATGATTTTTATACTGTACAAACTGTATATTCTCTACTCTTACACTAACCCTACTACCAAATCTACTAAAACGCATCTTAGTATGAACATCATTCACACTTAGTAAGATTTATAAAAAATGGGACAACAAATGTCCACATAAGGCCAAGGATTTCAGATTTTTTTACCAGGCCACACACACACACAATTTACAGAATAAATAATAGAAAATAGCACTACACACAGGTCAGTACATTAGATGTTTCTTCTCATAGAGAAGGTTAGGCATTTTAGTAAAATATGCGTCATAGAGGGTTAGGCATTTTATTGGTGGAAAAATTAGCTGCATCAGAGCAGAAATATGTACGGTACATCTCTTTGTGTAAATCTGCTATCAAAAATTGATGAGTGGAGGTGATCATCTAAATGAAGTAAGATGTTATGAAGTATATGTGCCTCCAGCGTTACGACCTGCGTGTTCCTGCATTGCCGCCATGTTTAAGACTAACTTGACTACTGCTTAGCAACAACGTTTTAAAAACAAACAGAGTGAAATGGAAATGATCCCAAAACCTGTTATCAAGCCACAGTTTTCACACACTTAAAGCCCATTCTGCTTGGCCCCATCACTCGCCATGTCCTCTCGAGTGCTGAGAGCTTTCAGTCTCAGCTTTCCAAAACACCTTGTCCACAGACAAACAGGCAGGACCATTCAGGTCCGACCAACCAAGGGTACTCGCACATTAGAGGGTGTTTAAGCAGGTACTTGGAAAGATTTCAAATGGGAAATATTTATCATATAATTTCTACCCTACTACTAAATGGCATTAGAAAGGAGACACTTTACATTGGGTCACAAAATGTTTGCCTTCCCCTGAGAAACGTGGCGTTCGCTTACAAAATGTTTGTGACTTTGCTAGAGAACGCAAAGGTTTTGTGAGGGAACACAAAGGTATTGCGAGTGATTGCAAAATGTATCATGGTATTGCAAAGTTTCTTGGGGGAAGGCAAAACGTTTGCGAACGAACACAAAAGTATTGGTATATAATATTTCCTCCTATATCTTTGTTTTGTTTTATTTTTTTATCACCATGTCCCTTTAGGGCCTCTGTAGGATTTGACAAAGCAATGGAGTCTTAAACTCAGTCAATTTTATAAGAATATTCTTTCTGAAAGAAAAAAATACTTTTTGAAATCTACTCTGGATAGTCTCAGGCACTTAAACTTAATTATAACATTTATGTGAAGTAAAAAATAACAGAATGAAGTAAAAAAAAAAAATAATAATAACAGAATGGAAATGAAGAGCTAAAGTTAATAATTGAATAGTTGGGACATCACATTGAAGATCATTTTTATTTATTTTTACCATCCATTTGAATGTTGATTTCTGTAATGTTATAAATCAGGACTGAATGTTTTAAAGTGAAAACAAACTACTGCACCAAAGCATTAGAGAATTCATCAAATCTATTGCTAATACAATCTGTTATCATTCCTATTCATCTCAAAGGCAGTTGCTTGGCTATAGTGCAGGACAAGAATGTGAATGTGCAACCTGTGCAAAGGAAAGTTCCAACAAAGTTTTGGAGCCACTCACCTGACCTATAAATGCTATATGACCAATCGTTCTAGAGCTGATGGTATCAAAAAAATCCTGAGCTGTGACAAAGTCCATTTAACGCTTTTAAGAGCTGTACAACTTTGGTCAGTTTGTCCTAATTGCAATAACACGAAATAGGAAAACTTGATGTTTAAATTTGGGTGGTCATGTGTTAAAATTTTCTCTGTCTGATGTTGCCAAAGTCCAACAGCAAAATACTGTGCATTTAAAAAAAAATGGATTAGAAGGACCAATATTTTTTGAGTTCTGAAAGTTGTGACCTCTTTAAATGAAGCAACCTGCTTCTCTAATATCTGTGTTAAAAGGTTAAAGATATGAGGCGCCACGTAGGATTTAAATCAAACTTCGCTTATCAATACATGCATAACACACGTGCATATACACCTATAAATTACTCGCATATACATGTATACTATTGGATGTTCAAAATACATATATGAAATACACGTGCACACTAATTTGAAATTCATACCAATACATATTATGTTAGTAATGAATGCATACAAACTTGTGAATAACTTGCATATACATATAAACTTGACGCACGCATACTATAAATACTCGCATATACATATAAACTTCCATGCACATACACCTATAAACACTCGCACATACATATACAATCGCTGCACGCAGACACACCTATACACACTCGCATATACATATAAACTTCCATGTAGACACACCTATAAATACTCGCATATACATATAAACTTCCATGCATATACACCTATAAACACTCGCACATACATATAAACCCGATGCGCGCATACACATCCATAAAACACTCGCGCATACATACAAAATAAAACGTGGATGCATGCTTTAGTTGTGTATATATGTATATGCGAGTGATTTCATATGTGGATGCACGTGAACTTTTCAGTGTAATAGGAAGTCATTTCAGTGTAAAAGGAAGTTTTCTTCTTTTGGAGTTTTATGGCGGTTGGCAAACCAGCTAAAAGGTGCATTTACCGCCACCAACTGGACAGCAGTGTGAAGCGTCAACACAGGGGACGGAGAGATATATCAGGCAACACCTGAAATAAAGCTTGCCACAAAGAACCTTTATTGTACTGTCTATGCAAAGAACCGGCGAAAGTAATGATTATGCATGAAACATTTGAATGGTTGATAAAGTTCATAAATCGATGCAGACTCGCCATCTTCGCTGTAGTGAACGCGCCTAGAGAGAGAAATGCACACTTCATATGAATTAGCCACATGCATAAGCAGAGAGTAGCCAATTTATTTTAGGTTTAAATTTTTATTTTATTTTTTTAGTACATCTTTCAAGCTTTCTATAGATATACAGGTCTGTGATGCAAGTAGTTTAAACGCTGAGTTTCGGTTCATTTATGCGCTCCAGTACACGCGCCGGCGCCTCCGTGTCCTGATTATACTGTCCACTATATTTGCTTCTTATTTATTAATCCAGACAAATTTGTTTATGAAACATTGATTAAAATGAAGATACAATTTATACAAAACGAAATTTTCAAGCACAGCTAATATTCGAAGATCGATGGGTAGCAGCTATTATTTGATTATTATTTGAAAATCGCAGCCCGCCTCGACCACACACACTTGCAAGCTACTAACTTACTAGGCTACACACCAGAGCATGTGAGCAAAGCGGAGCGGTGTGACGCTTATAAGTTAAAAAACTTAAACATACGTTTCATATTTATGTTTAAATAATATAATGTTTTGCTTTTTTTTTTTTTATCTATGTTGATTATATGAAAAGGGAACCGCATGAGATGAGTAAGATAGGATCATAAGATATAGGCTATCGGAAAACATTTGGAATGGGTCAGACATGATTTTGACCACTTATTAAGTTGTGTTTTGTAGAAAACCTTTCTTTAAAGTTTTTTTTATAAATTGTATGTTCATTTTAATCAATGTTTCATCAACAAATTTGCCTGGATTAATAAATAAGAAGCAAATATAGTGGACAATATAATCAGGACACAGAGGCGCCGGCGCGTTCACACTTCATATGAAGTGTGCATTTCTCTCTAGGCGCGTTCACTACAGCGAAGATGGCGAGTCTGCATCGTCAACTTTATCAATTTATGAACTTTATCAACCATTCAAATGTTTCATGCATAATCATTACTTTCGCCGGTTCTTTGCATAGACAGTAAAATAAAGGTTCTTTGTGGCAAGCTTTATTTCAGGTGTTGCGTGATATCTCTCCGTCCCCTGTGTTGACGCTTCACACTCCTGTCCAGTTGGTGGCGGTAAATGCACCTTTTAGCTGGTTTGCCAACCGCCATAAAACTCCAAAAGAAGAATAAATGACTTCCTTTTACACTGAAATGACTTCCTTTTACACTGAAAAGTTCACGCGCATCCACATATGAAATCACTCGCATATACATATCAAATAAAGCATGCATCCACGTTTTATTTTGTATGTATGCGCGAGTGTTTTATGGATGTGTATGCGCGCATCGGGTTTATATGTATGTGCGAGTGTTTATAGGTGTATATGCATGGAAGTTTATATGTATATGCGAGTATTTATAGGTGTGCCTACATGGAAGTTTATATGTATATGCAAGTGTGTATAGGTGTGTCTGCGTGCAGCGATTGTATATGTATGTGCGAGTGTTTATAGGTGTATGTGCATGGAAGTTTATATGTAGGCTATATGCGAGTATTTATAGGTGTATGCGTGCCTCAAGTTTATATGTATATGCAAGTTATTCACAAGTTTATATGCATTCATTACTAACATAATATGTATTGGTATGAATTTCATATTAGTGTGCACGTGTATTTCATATATGTATTTTGAACATCCAATAGTATACATGTATATGCGAGTAATTTATAGGTGTATATGCACGTGTGTTATGCATGTATTGATAAGCGAAGTTTGATTTAAATCCTACGTGGCGCCTCATATAAAGAGGCTGTATTAAAGAAATACTATCATACAGACACATTTCTGTCCTACGGGCTCTGCAAAATGCAAAAGCATTTCAGCGCCACCAGGGATGAAAAAAATCTGTCCGCTGGCCCTTGTAAAATGCCTGGGGCAGGAGATGGGAAGTGAGAAATGTCAGAGTAGCCTCAGGGAGAAAGTACAGGTCCTTTCACAAATGGCGTAACACAAATCACGATGCTGCCGAGCAGAAGGGAAAGCACTTTTCTTCACCTCACCATCAGCCTTGGAATCCTGCTCTTTTTCCAGATGGCCTAGCAGACAGCACGAAGCCTGCTTCCGCCAGCACCTCCAGCTGTCCGCCGCTGTTGTGGGGGGAACGGGAATCACGCAGTCGCTCACAGGAGACTAATCCGTAGCTCGACGGAACACTCCGTACATTCCCCAGCAAACAACTTAATTGTTTTATTATGAATGGAAGAGGGTCCCATGTCACTCTCGATCTCTCAATCGTCAGGGTGTTGATGTGGAGCATTGTCAGCTGGGGCCGTGAGGGGACAGGGATTGCACGCTCCGTCCAAATGAGTTTGAGGTCCGTGCAAAGGTTTATAGGAGTCAATGGTTCCACACAGACACGGCGTATGTTCTTTCCTATATATATGTATATTATGTCTTTCAACTACTTTGGCTGCACTTGGAAAATGAAGAAAAAGAAAATAACAAGATCCACATAACCGACCACATTAATATGCGATCCAGATAAAAGAATGCAAGACCGATTTATTACCTCGCACAGTTTTAATTAATCGACTCACAGGAATTTGCACAAAACATGCAAATGAAAAGGATCTGGCTCGGTGTGAGCGCTCTCGTTTTGGAGTGAGGCGAAACGCATTGCGGTCGCAACTTAATTTCCTGAGGGGTGCAAAAAAAGACATTGTAATTTCTGAGCTGTCACGAGCATTCGAGAGTCTAAATGTGGCACTTCACATAATACTGTATGTGGTCTTTTCAATCTGTTGTACATGCAAACTCACAGTGCTTTATGAAAAGTGTAAGTGTTTCATAAACACAATGGAGCCCAATTTCAAAGATGGGAGAGGTGCAGCTGGGGTTCAAGAGCGGTGACCCTACGTGTCCAGTGGCATGGAAGAAAATCGCTCAATGCCACCAAAAGTTGAGGTCTGCTGCTTCAGGTCTGCAAAATATTATTTACATTTAGTATGATCTACTATTGCTTTCAATTTGCAGAGTTAAAAAAAAGCAATTATTACATTTATGCATGATTAATCCTGGAGAAATGCTAACTTTAATATGGAACGGCCCAAGTATACATGCAACGTCTATTGAATACATTTTTCTTGACCCATCCACAAGCCACAATGAAAGCATGCAAACCGCATTTGAAATCAAATTAAATACAATGAAATGAAAGGCAACATATGTATAGATCTGAGACTGCTCTCAAATATCATTCTTGTTCATGTTGCAGCCAGTCATGTGACACACAAGGTTTCCAAAGTGATTTTTTTTAATTTTTTTTTATCACAACTGTGAATGCTATTTGAGAGCAACGGCTAAGAGAAAAATATCACTGAACAAGTTACATTTCCTCACAGCTTCTTGTATTAAATACTTGTATAGTGTTTTTTGTTGTTGTTGTTGTTGTTGTTGTTTTTTTTTTTCATTTAAAGAATTCTACTTTCATTGAATGGAAAGTTAAGCCTTCAAGTTAAGATCTCTATTTGCAAATAAAAATTTCTGTTGAAACTGTAACAGATTTTGAAATGCTCATGACATATGTCACAACTTTATCTAGGCTCAACTTTATAGTGAATTTGTGCATTGTTTGCCTCTGATTTGCATAAAGTTTAGCATTTCACAACTTTTTGACACGCTCACCTCTTGCTCTGTTGTCAATCCCAAAATCCCCGTGCAAGTCTGCCACTTGCTCCCTTAGAGAATGATGAACACGGCAGCTCATGCATTACTTTGCATCAATGGAGACGTATGGTAAGATAGATGGTGGAAATTAAAGCATACTCCTTCCCAGCAAACACAGAACATTGGTACAACGTACCCAACCTTCTAACAACGTTTTAACAACATGGCCAAAAGGTTGCTATAACTACGTTGTGAAGGTTGAAGGTTGTTACGGCGTTGTCACAATGTTGACATTGAACCACAGTTCAGGGCCATTGCTTAAGGTTGTGCCTAGGGTGTGTGGACAACCACTGGACAACATATGTACTCGTCACTGCCCTGAAGCGTGAAAATCAGCCTTTGAATTTCAACCAACCGCTGCTGGGCCGTCTCATTCATCATCAAGCACGGATACGTGAGAATTGCGTTTAATTTACCTCAGCGGAATTATACAAATACAACCTTCAACTTTCTTGTATAATGTGACATTTATTTGAATATCTTCTGGTCAGGTATGACAAATATTTAACTTTATGCCAAAAGTTATAACCCATTATGAAGCCAAAAATGACTTTTAAAGTAATTAATTTCAGCACTCCTTGAACAGGCAACGACTTAAGCGCGTACTTGTTGCACGTTAATGTTTTTTCCTTTTTTTGGAAACGCACAGAGAAAAAAAAAAATAATGTTTGTAACCGCTCGCACACCTGTTTATTTTTCCTTTGATTTGTCGTCTCATTTGTTTCTTTGCTAGATTTTCTCATGTCTGCTCATGCTAGTTAACGTTAGTCATTCCCTGTAGCCTATATAATGTTTTTTGTTCCACACAAAATGTATGACTTTTGGAAGTGCAATTTGATAACCATATGCTTAATAATTGAATTAGCTAACCTTCTATGTCATTTTTACTCTTCAAAGTGTACACTTGCAGGTGTTTATAATTAATTTATTGTTAGGCCCATAAATAATAATACGGATGAACAATTTTTTAAAAGTATATCATTATATAACATGACTAATTAAAAATTAAGCACAAACCATAACATGCTGAATGGGGGATATCTATAGCATATTAAAAAATTGTATTGTCAGAATGTCATCTCTCATTAGCTGAATATCGCGCAACAACGTTGCTACAGCCCTGTTGCGTCTTACAATTCTACGTTGTTACAATGTTGCGAGCGCGTAGACAGCGACGTTGCCACAGCAGAAATGCAACATGCCACAGACGTTGCCACAACGTAAATGTGTTTGCTGGGTTATCAGTTCTTCAAGAAAGAGCATGACATGATTAAATGCAGGATTTCAGAGGAGCTCTGTGAGACACATGGAGATAGTAAAATGGGTCACGTGCCAACTGTTATAAAATAAGAGCAGTCAAACTAGCTGCTCTTTAAGATCTGCCTCCATGTCCAGTCACTATATGTATACCAAGGGTCTCATATGCATGTGTTTCCTATCAAACCTTCTAATGGAGATCATCATTGTACATTTACCACATTTAAATGAGAAGATTTTAGACCATTCATCTCAAATAAAGCAATAAGTATGTGCTTGTAATGGTAATTACACTAAAGCATCCTTTTCTGGGGTTAAGAGTGCATCATCTCCTTTCGGTCCCTGGAACATGAGTCTGAGTGATAGCAGTGGGCTGGATCATGAGCCAAGCATCTTAAAGACAAGCTCAATCCTTCCATCCAGCAAATGGGCAAAGGTCCCAGCAAAAACAGCTGCTGTTGGATGCCTCATTTGGAGGTTAAATAATTGACTCCAGGTGTTCAGCCTCTATGTGAAATCCAAATCTTTTAACAGTCCCCATTATTCATGAGAATCACACTTCAAAAACCACACTTACATCTTATCTTGGGGTCAGGGAAATAAAAAATGTATGTGTCATTATAAAGACAACAGTCTTATCATGTCAAATGAAGTGAGAGCGAGCGTAAGACAGGTACTATGCGTTTTCCAGTGTTAGGGAAGCTACTTTGAAACTGAAGTTACACATACTCTTAAGTAGTTAAGGAGTTAAGGAGTAGTTAAGGTTAAGTAGTTAACTTGACAATACCCTAATATAGATTTATCAGAGTTAAAAACAGTGACAGACATCAGTGTCTATAAAAACACTCAGGGATTCCTGTGCAAGAATCAGTAAATTGTTGATTTTTTCTTTTGTAACTGTTTGAACAAGCCGATTAATTTAAATGATTTCCCAAAAGTTACAGACAAGAAAGAAACATTGCATTGGTTACTGTCTCAGTCTGCTTGGCTACAAAGGCTGTGTATGCAATAGCATTTCTGTTTTGTCATGCCATGTGCTACTTGTTGAATTGCGTAGCTTGTTACTGGAAAACCAACATTACTAAGCGGCTGATTTGTTAATGAAAAAAAAACACAGCTTAAACTGTTTTGCTGGTCTCCCAGCTGGGAAAAGCTGCTGTTTAGCAGTCAACCAGCTGGACTTAACAGCTGAGAAGTCACTAAAACCCCTCTAAAACCAGCAAGCCAGGCTGGAAGAAATCAAACTAGCTTAGCATCACTACTTTTAGTAAGGTTTATTATACATGAAATGCAACTTCTAAAAAACAATCATGCCAGTTTTGCCGTGTACTGTGCATTTGTTGCATTGGCTGCATGTGTCAAGGGTTTTGGGTGTCAAAGGGTGTTGTGCGGGTCTCTCTTCATGTGAAGACAGGTTAAGCACCTTCGAGGGCTCAGGGCATAAAGGGGGTTGGACAGGTTAATGAGAAAAGTTCAACAAAAGTCCAACCTCAAAGATTGGATCATCAGCGAGCGCACAAAAGGACAGAGAATTCACAAAGAGTATGGAGAGGTAGGAAGTTCAACAGTTCAGTCCTCTTAGCTTGGCATGCCACCTTCATTTTGAACTCCCAGCTTCTTCACATGGGCCCCATTTACCTCGTTTTAATCAGCCTAAGTGTGGAATCATCTGCAGGGAATACTTAATGAGCTACTTCAAAAGAGCTGTCTTCCTCACATCTTACTTAGTGAATAACTCAAACAGATCAGCGATGAGAGGGCTATCTATACGGACAGTTGCTAAAAGCACAGAACATGAGACAATGTCGGTTATCAAAGCCGGGGGATGAGTGTGAAATCAATTCGCTCACCTGTGACCTCCTTCTCCTGAGGACTATTGTCACTCTCAGAGCAGGCGAGAGTGGTTGCGCCACAGGGTAAAACCCTTTCATGGCACAAAATAATGAGATTGCAGCGAATCTTTCTGTGTTATGTCGCTCTCCCTTCTTCGCCGTGTCGTTTCCCTGACAAGCTGATCGAATCATGGCCCTTTTTTTTCCCCTCGCTCCCTCCTCCTCTCCCTAGAGATGTTTGCCCAAGATGTGTTTCATGCATATATTTGACTCACCACAGAGGGAGATAAATACATCATTTAGCTATGAAAATATAACTGAGGAATCTCACAAATACTTCCCCAGGCACTGGAGGAGGCATTGCCACGTCGTGGGGCCGACTCACTCTGGTTTGTTGGTCAGGGTCTGGACCTCCTCCAAGGCAGCCATGGGTTATGTCCTACTTCAGGTTGTTGCTGCGCCTGCCCGAGCTCTACATATCCCTCGGTTAAGGGTGGGTACGGCTGATCAATTTCAATTACAGTGAATATAAAAACGAGGGATTTGAGCGGCCTGCTTAAAGCGTTTGAGAAAGCACGGAAATGTCCCTCCAAAGGATGCTTCTTGCCAAGTCACCGTGACCTGACTTGCCTGCTGCTGTGAACCTTGGAGCTGTCTGCACTTATCAAGAGGACATGTGTGCAAGCAACTTCATGACATTCTTCGAACTATAGCCTAATGGTTTTGATGGATGGCAAAATTTTAAAAACCATAATATTAACAATCCCAGCTTGCTGGACTGATGGAGAAATAGGCAGAGAGACAGAAAGAGAACTATTTCAAGTGCTCTGGTATGAGGCTGGAAGGCCAGTTGGATTGTGTATCATGCCGGTCATGCTAAAGACAGCAGCTGCAAAATTACAGTAGCATGCTCTCGCCACAACTGACTGCGCTACACAGAAACAATTAATCAGAGGTTAACCCGACAAACCTCATGGAGGATCTTTAATTTGTTGTACCTAAACTCCCCTGAAAAAAAGACTGAGCACAGCAAAGCTTTTTCTAAAAGTAAGAACGTTTACTGCATAACTGTGCCAGAGAATTTCTCGAGATATTCTGGAGTGTGTGTACGTAAAAATGTCTCTGCGTTTTCAACTTTAAATAGGAATGTGAAGATTTAGGTTGGTGCTGAAAAAAAAAAAAAACACACCCATCTTGACCTTCGTTTACATCCCTATTGAAAACAAACACAGCTTAAACCACCCTAAGCTTGACTCTCAGCTTGCCCTGCTGACTGGTTTATGAGGTGTTTGGCCACTTTGACCAAACTGACCAGTTTAAACCAGCTTGAGAACAGCTGGATCAGCCTAGACCGATAAAACTGCTAAATTGATAACAGGTTGCTACAACAGTTGTCAGATTCATCATGTAAACTCAAATTCTTGTGGTTCTTTGAAGTCCTTAATTAACAACTTGTAAGCAACTTAACTCTTTCCCTGCCCCGGCTTTCTGTGTTTTCACTGTTATGTGGTAGGGGGCGCTATTACACATCTTCTGAAAGAGTAAACTATCTCCAAAACTCTCTCACGATCAATTTGTACGAATTCGTACAAGTGAGAAAAAGGTGGCTAATTCATACAAATTAGGTTGTAAAATTCATACGAATTCCTGCGAGATCGGGTTGGAATCTCCAGAGCAAAAGACATGTGAAGAAGAAGCAGAAATAAGCGATATCATATGTTAGCAGATGCATGTAAAATAACGTGATCATCAATATTAAACAGCAAATAAATCAAAACTGCCTATACTGAATGAAATGTCGACCAAGGATGAGGTATAGGACTGTGGAGCTTTAGGGGTGTTGATGGGGATCAATTTAGGATAAATTTTAGGATCAATGTTTTGATCATCATTCTGAATCCGATCCAGACGTAGTCTTTGATAAAAACGCGATTTTCTCAGCTTTTTATTCAAAATGTTGCTTTTTTAATGAAACATACCCACATTCAAGTGTTGATTAAAAAGACTGCATGAAGCTAGAATGGGGGCCATGAAACTTTTGTGAAAATGAACAAAAATGCTGTCGCTGGATGGCAAATTTTTTCAAAAACACAGATGGGAAAAGACTTAAGGACACAGATTTTTTTGACAAAAAAAATCAAAATGCATTTTTTTATTTGTCCTACAGCTTTCAGTCTTCACCAAATGTTGCTCAGATGAGCTTGAGATGCAAAATTAAACAGACAAAATTAACCAGTAGTCAAAAAAAAAAAGTTGCTGCTTTAATAAATGTTTAAGTACAATCTATTTGGATGTTTAAGTCATTTCAACTGAAGTTACATTAAACTGACTTAAAAATAAAGAGTTGAATCTTGTATAACTTATAATTGTTTTATTTATACTTATTTTGATGAGTTAAAACAATGTAAATTGTCACAAAGACAATATAAAATGTCATAACTTATTGATCATGCATTTTTACAGTGTGCGGTCTTTTGAGATATGTTTTCAATATTTAAAAAAGGTTGGTATCTTTCAATATTAAAATATTAACCATAGTACAAAAATTATGAATTTGTATGCAAAATTCATATGGATTTGGATGCAAAACGTATAATATAAAAATGTAAAGAATTTGATGCTATGTTATTCAGTTCTGCAATCACAAGATTCACAATTGCAACAAGTTATACTTATGGTCAGTGTGACCGTAAACTTCCAGAAGCATCACATGCTAATGAATAGCTTTCTCCAGGTTTTGTTGATTTCTGTGGTTGCATTATCCCAAAGAGCTGCCAACAAAAAGCTTAACTTCCTGTTCGACTTGATATGTCTTTGGCACCATGCTGTAAGGGTACCTGAGTAGGTTAGTGACCACCTAGTGGTCAAGAAAAAAAAGAAAAAAAAAACATTTGCACTACAATAATTAGAACCCAATCATCAATCATGTTGCTGCTCTTTCTAAATTCCTTGGCTGATGCAGAGCAAAACAATCGCCCGTTTTGGGTGGGTTGACCAATATGCCATTTGAGTATTACTAAAAAACCTTTTGCTGCTCCTCCAACAAAATGAAAGTCCTAACTAATACAAATTTACCAGGATAGACGAAATAATAATAAAAAAATCTTTCTTTTTTGTAAATCTAGAGATGACGTTACCTTGCATTGTCAACTTACTTCTCTCAAACAGTGTGGGCAAGCCTCCCTGGTGTCAAATGAAGGATTAAGAGTTTTTTTTTTTGTCCTCCCCTAATACAATTCACATTAAGGTACATTCTTTTTTTTTTTTTTTTTTTTTCAAGTATGACATCACCTTCTTTCCTTTGGGCTTTCTTTCACTTCTAGAGGGGGACACATTGAACAGCAGATAGCATGTTCGCTCAACATAAACTCAAGACTGGAAGTAAAAAAAAAATATTGACTCAAATGTTCCTTTCAGTTGTGGCTTGGTGATTTGCCATTGCAACAACAGGTTATAAATCTGTGGCATTACTGCATTTTTCCCCGATCCTATTGAAACTGAAACCTTAAAACCGAGCCATTGTACATGGACTCATACCTTGACTTAACAAAATTACCATTGATCCAGAGCCAGTTTCTTTTACTGCATGCTTTTCAGCTTCCCACCTTTCCTTATTTATTTTTTTTCTTCTTTTGACCATAATCACTGGGGCCATGATTACTGTGCTGACTATATTGGAGATTTATGAAGCATAGTGTGGCATTATGTTTCTGCTCAGCTTTACGCAGTGTCCAAGATGTGCCATAACCAGTCGTTTGTTTGGATTTTGAACAACAATGGCCCTAAAGTTTATGTGCTCCACTGTTGTCAGCTGAATCATTTACTCTTAATTTGGAATTATAATATCCTTCCCCATTCATTAAAAATGTCTTAATTTAGTTGAAAATAAACCGCAGCAGGATACGGTGCAGCATACATGCAGCTACAATGGTTATCCAGTGGTGCTGTAATGTAAACCAATAATTAGTCCACCAAAGGCTTTCATCTTAAAAGGTACGGTCACGCTAGACTTCAAGCATGCAAATTACCTCAGACCCCTGGCCAACAGGATATGATGTCATGCTCACAGGTTTTTGTTTTAAAAAGAGAAATACAACAACTAATATTAAACAAAAAAAATTACTAAAAAATGTAATTATTCCATGCAGCTTCAAAGGGGACATATTTATTAAAATTTTCCATGGGAAAAAAAAAGACTTTTGTGCAACAAAAACTTTCTTCTAACCTCTTTCCTTCAGCCTTATAATTAAAATAGTCCATTCTGCAGATCCTTAAAGAAAAACCTTGCTTGCATGTGCAATTATAGATATGAATATACAAATGCCAGATTAGAAACTTTTGAGATTACCATGATAGGTCTAGACATCAGCTATACATGGAAATGTCAAGATCCATCTGTAAACACTTAATAAAAATAAAAAAAGTACTGCCACAAAGTTGCAGAGGTTCAGGAAAAGGCTTAGTTTCAATATATGCACTTTATGAACTGGTTTGAGTTTTGCTAAATATATCTCAATTTCATAAAAATGTGATTCCTTATCACATACCCCCTTTAAAAAGCTTTAAAAACGTAATAATGCATCTTAAATAGATTGATTACTTGGGTTAGTTTAACAAGGATTAAATGATGATGCATTGGGTATTAAAGCAGTTTAATGAATATACCATGTGACTAATTAACACTCTGTTTCGGCACAGGAAACTGTTGGCGGTGGTTGACAATGACACTTTCCTGATGATCGTCATCAGTGCAGTCAACTAGGGTACCATCTGTTCGACAGCGTTGAATTACATTACAGCTTCATAAAAGAATTACACTACCACTGCATTTCCAGCTTTCCTTTGACTCAATGTTTAGCCTGAGTCACAACGGTTATGCAATGATGAGAAAATTACAGGTATAAACAAGACTTTTCCACTTTACTAAAGATATGAGGTCATGTCAGAGTGCAAGAAAGATTACCGCTCATTATCTCAACCAATTAGGAGCTACTAAAAGTGTAAAACCTATCTTCTGTGGTTTCTAGACTGACTGACTTATTTCATAACTTCCTTGTAGTTTGTAGTTCCTTACTGAAACTAAATTTAAACATTAGTTTGGAAGAAAGCAAAACCCCTTATATCTTTGCTGTAAATCCTTTCTGGGTATTTTCACTATTAGATTTAAATGGGTAAAAAAAAATATTAAAAAAAACAGTCTCAACTAAGGGCTTAGAATAATCCATCTGAAGTATTTATTCTTGCATCTGTCACCCCTTCAGTAGAGTGCAAGAGCTCTTTTTCTAACTGCATAATAGAGGGCAACAGCAACTTTATAAGTGGCCTTGGTTCCAGAAGAATTTTTCCCATTCACAGGCATTTCAATGAATTCTTTAGTAAAAGAACTAGCTCTAAGATGAATCACAATATTATAACTTTTGGAAAATAAATTTGTGGAATCCACAGAAACGTGAATCATAAATTGGAACTCATGGTAGGTGCATCTTGAAAGGTTTGAATAATAATGCTAAAAAACTATTTCTGTATGGGGAAAATAACTAGAAATGTTGCACCCTATTGTATCTCTTGGGGAAGGTACTTTCTTACTCATGTTACACCAAAAGGCAATTTAAATAAAGGTTTAAGGGACATGAATATACGAAGACTGTGAACATATATGCTGTGAACATAATGCATATAGTACGTTCTATGGACATAACTCTCTTCTCTTCGAGAACGGTAGAAAATTGAGAACTTTGATTGTATTCCAAACCCTGCAGGTACAGCAGCTTTTTCTTTGCAAGCACAAAAAGAGGTTTGAAGTAATCCTAGACCTACCCTTTAGCCACCTACCCTTTAGATTAAAAAATAAATGCCATCACACCTCTGTAACTAATCCGGTTGCAAACTTCAAATGACCCTTTGCAAAGATCAACCAATCTATGCATAAAGCACACACTGAAGTGAATATCTGATTTAGGGTCACATTTGGTTGGCTGTGAATGGCGGGCCCTTCCAAAACCTACTAGGGGTTATATAGGCCAAATGCAAAGTCAGTCGGTGATGCATGAGTCCTATAATCAGCTTCTAATGCCCTATTTCCAGTGATAAATGGGACATGTCTTGCATGCAAAGCATAATGTCATAAAGACGAAGTAGTTAAACTTATGTGTATGGAAAGGCCATGAGCGTAAGGCCATGGAAGATATCCAGTAGATAAGGAAATGTGAGGGGAAAGATTGGCATTGTCCCCGGAGACATATTTCCATAGATCGGGACCGAATGTGTCTCGGCCACGCTCACTGGACGAGATAGAAGCAGGCGGATTACATCACAGCTGTCTGACTAACAGTACGGTTACGGTTAAGTTCTTGCGTGAAATATGAGTCAGGGAATTTAAGGAGGAGATAATCTCCTAGGCTCAGTGTTTGTGTTATTAAAAGCCATCGTGTAGGGTAGCCCACTTATGGCAGTGAACGGTGATGTGTGTAATGTTTTCAATGGTAAAACACTTTCTCTTATGCCAGGTTAATATGCAGAGACAGCTTTAAGTAAACCGCATCGTAAGTTGATTTCCCAGAAAAAAAGTAATACTGTAGCTCCTGTGTTCTCAAACATGGCTTGGTTTGTTCAAGTGGCCCAACACAGCAACTCTGATGTAACCAATGGCACACGTTTGGAATAGAAATTCCTGTTTGTCCAACCAATGGCAGACAGTGATGTGTTCAGAAACCTTTATGAAAACAGGGCCTATAATCATAAAGGGACAGTCTCCCCCATAAAAAATTAAAAACACATAATGTTTTCTGTGAGGGTCATGTTTAGGGGAAGGGTTAGGAGACAGAATATAAAGTTCATACCATATAAAATGTCTAAAAAGTTCCCATAAAACATGGAAGTCCAACGTGTGTGTGTGTGTGTGTGTGTGTGTGGCAAGGATCCATTAAATTGATCAAAAGTGCACAATAAAGACTTTCTGAACTTGACCTTTCTGTTCATCAAATAATCCTGAAAAAAGGGTATTGCCAATTTCAATTAAATATTAAGCAGCACAACGGTTTTCAACGTTGATGATAATTATGTTTCTTGAGCAGCAAATCAGCATGTTAGAATAATTTCTGAAGGATCATGTGACACTGAAGACTGGAGTAATTATGCAGAAAATTCAGCTTTGCATCACATGAATAAATTAAGAAATAAGAGTAATTTTAAATTGCAATAATATTTTACAGTTATTGCTGTTTTTTTATTAAATAAATGCAGCCTTGGTGAGAAAAAGAGACTTATTTTTTTTAAAATAAAATAAAAATAATTTTATTTTATTTTGAACTGTACTGTATATATGCATGTATATGCATAAATGCATCATCTGCCAATAGGAGTGCAGACAGTGATCAGTCATCTGATACAGGAACAAAAGGAACAAATACAAGCAAACAATAGCATATAGACTCAGTGTGGCTGAAAGTTTTTTGTACCTTATGCTGAAATTCCCATTCAGGCTGCCACTCATAACTTAAGCTCAAAGTCAGCAGTGCCTCAGGCTGAACACACACTTCCAGCTTCAGAGGTCATGGTCACCTTACACTTGATTCAACTAGAAGATGTCAGGGTAACACAAGTTTTACTTATGATGCCACAGCTGGAGGCAACAACCACTGCCAATGACAACACAGCGTTATTGTAAAAATGTCAGTGTTGCTACAATCTTGTAGCTTGGAGGCTGGTAATAAATACTGCAGCTAATGGCCCACAAGGCATCCTCAGACTCTTACACAGTTTTCAATTTACTTTCCACCTCATTTAGAGAACAAACAATAATAATATTCAACTAACTTTGTTGACATCATTGTTAGGCAATAGAGTTAAACATTGCATAATTAAAATAAGCTGTTCCTGAGCAAAAAGCCAAACATAGGAAAATATCTCAGGATTTAATTTGATCAGAATTTATTTGTCCAGATTTGTTGCAGTATGCTGCATTATGTACGTTTTGTATTCATTTGAACACAAGTGTGGAGAATGCGAACAAACAAAGAAAGCCTAGAAGTTATCATTAGTGCATCTTTTAACAAATAGCGTGATTTGAACAAACCCCAAACCAGCAGCATTGATGCTACAGAAATTAATGATGCTTCAAAACATGCAGTTTGTTAAGGAGAAATGTGCTGCTATGTTTCAAAGAGATCAGACTCCAAAAAAATATTTCATAAACTTACACTGAAGGAGTGAATGGTGCCATATATGAATCAGAATATCATAAAAACTTAAGATGGGTTCTTTTGAATAAGGAAGTAAAAAAAAAAAAAGCATAACAAACACCCTATCGCACAAGGAATCACACAGAGACACACTAAAAACCTCAAATAACACATTAACAACCACACAGCAACGCCCTGGCAACCAAACACAAGACTTTACCACTGTAAAAAGGCTGATTTTATTATTATGCATCATGCTGATTATCAATATGTTTTATGTGAGCATCCCATATAAGAAGTTGTATGATTACAAGGGCCTTCGCTTTTTGAGTTGTGTGCTATATAAACAATTCAACCACATTTTCTGTATCAAAGTCCTGTTAACATTGATAATATATATATTTATCATTGGCCAAGCACTTGAACTTGGTTTCAGTCCCAGTTATTCTGGGGAAGGCCATTCACCGCAGCAGTAAAGCATTCATCTGCCATTAGGATCCCAGGTCTGTAAATCAATACAGGATGTTGGTGGGTAAAAACCCTCTGCATTTAATTGCACGATACATTTTATTTTTATCTGCGTATATTGTACGGGGTATATTTAACTACACATTGAGTTGATTTTAGATTAATTCATTTTGTGACGAGCAAACTGCGTCTATGAACTCTGTCCAAGAGAAGGAGGAGAACCATGGGAGTAATTGCATGTATGCTGTAATTGAGAAAATGAATAACAACTTGCGGATTCCACAGCCTCTTGGAAGCAGTCGTGCTTACACAAGGCGAAGCATGCAGTTAGCTTTAGTTTTCATGCTAATAAGCTCTGACAATCGTGCACCAAAATGAAACGTACAGATTATATTAAGCATGTGTGGCCACATTTACAATGAAATCGCTAAGAATTATTGGATCAAGAGGCTTAAGGGATTATTGATGCAGTAAACATTGTGTTACAGGTTTTAAACCGAAACAACGGGCTTAAGCGATAGTTGGATGGTTGATGCGCTTCAAACTGCAAAAGGAAACGTATAAGGTTTATGTACAGGCTACAAGATGAATTACAGAAGAAACTAGAATGAGAGCGGTATAGATGCAGGTGGAGAGGGTTATTCAGAGCAGGACGTGTCTAAGCAGGTCTTATCTGGCTCCACACAATTTCATGGTTGTTTGAAACAAGTGGGCCATGTTCGGCTCAATCATTGGGATTCCTGTTCAAAAAACATTTCTATGATGTGCTGAGAATGGAGTCAAGAAGAACTTGTTGAAATACCAAACTTTAAGTACTTTGCTCTGCTTTTCAATTTTCGCCATAACAACCCAAAATCACAACACAATATACAAACCTATTTTGCAAAGCAGTTTCTATTGATTTTTGACTTGCCGTTTCTGCATTGTTACATAAACACAAGTTAAAAAACATCGAGTCAAACATTTAATTTGTCGATTTACGCTATAGGGCTACATGAAAATGTGCCAATTTATATTTTACGGATCCCATTTCTAACATATAGAACCACTGTTCACACCTATATTCATTATATACTATTATGTAATTAGCATCTAGCCTAGTATTTCAATGCAGTTGTATTATTCCGCATTTAAGACAGTGGTTAACATAATGAACAATGCTATCAGTTTAAAAAAAAATAATAATAATTTCAAATTGAAAGTTATGCTCATATGCTACTGTGATATGATTTAGCAGTATGAAATCAGTATTAAATTATACAAATTATATATATATATATATATATATATATATATATATTTGTGTGTGTGTATATATATATAAAAAATTCATTAATTAATTTATTTATTTATTACTTTCATCATTTATTACTTTCCGGTGTTTCGGCATTTTTTTTTTCGGTGTTTCGGATCAAGTTTTTTTTTTTTTTTTTTTTTTTTTTAACTGCAATTGCAGTTATTCGTGGAATTATCATCTTTACGTGGGTTGTAAATCGGCATGAAACAGCGCTGTGTGGATACTGTCATTCAGAATCACAGATTCACTTTTTGAAAGTTTGACCAACATAAGAATTTTTGTTAACATGTCATGTTAACAACATCAGAATTGCGTGACTAACATTACATTTAATGTGTTTCATGGTTACCTGTGTAGTTCAGAATTCATAATCTCCATAATAGCTAAACGAGAAAGGCACAACAAAGGAAACTCCATAACTGTGTGAATTAAGAAAACAGTGGTACTGTTACACGATTGAACTATTGAAATGTCTTACTTGTTAAGCAGAAAAAAGCCGTCTCTTCTTCCGTTTCGAACCCCTTCAAAACACGGAGTTCACGCACCTTTCAAACGCCCCGCCGATGTTTATCCTTGTGTTCGCATGAGCCGGTTGCTTTCTCTTTCTCTAGCCACCTTAAATCCGAAGTACGAAGTCTTTTGGGTTTTATGGTGAATCTCCAGTTGACACTGATGATTGTTGTTTGGATCTTTCTGGATCCGTGCTGAAGTGCTGCGAGAAAAGCCTATACATCTCTACATCTCCTCACGCGCAGTATAGCCAGCTAGCCGAAACTCCTTCTTTATGTGTACGGGTGTGACGTAATGACGCAAAGAAATGCTCGAATTTCCTGCGGAAACCCACCAGTACCACTGGAATTAAAATCATTATTACAAGCTTACCGTTTTGAATCTAGCTATGGCAAGCAGATAGTTTTGAACACTGGCTGAAGATGTTTTTTTTTTATAATTATTTTTGATTATTTTTAACTTGAAAAAAGTTACGGACAGCAGCTTTAAGTATTAATAATTCTCAACTTGCGCACACTGATTTGATTGGACTACATTGGAAGACATCACATCCGGTCGAATATGGTCTATTTGCAGAAGTTCCGATATTTCAACGGATCCAAAGCTCAAATCGGATCCGAATTTTCCGCATACGATCGAAACTCCCCACAACTCCTGTACGACCATTGGAAATTAATGACTTCTGGTCCGACAGCTGTCGTGTGCAGTGGAAAGGGGGCTTGACAGTAGTTTTTTAATGCCAAAAAAGGGTTTGAGCTGGTGCAAGCTGCAAGCAAGTTAGTAAATCTGGCCCGAAGTCTTGTTTTGGAAAAGAATAATTAAAATTAAGTCAAGTCACCATTATTTATATAGCACTTTATACAGATTGTTTCAAAGCTGCTGTACAGGAATCATGATTCAATGATGCAAACAGGGTTTAATTCTGCTGTAAAGCAGCTCTAAAAAGAAAAAAAAAAGTGTCATTGTTTAGCTGAGGTCAGTTCAGTGTTGATTTAGTTCAAAGTGAATTTATGCTTAAAACAAGAAAAGAAAAAAGTCAACGTAT
The DNA here is from genome assembly GCA_031834385.1 of Semotilus atromaculatus. Classification (NCBI taxonomy): domain Eukaryota; kingdom Metazoa; phylum Chordata; class Actinopteri; order Cypriniformes; family Leuciscidae; genus Semotilus; species Semotilus atromaculatus. The sequence continues at coordinate 38,831,436 of JAULUF010000055.1, read as the reverse complement.
TCTACTTAGCCGAACCCTTACATAATCTACTACAGTCTTCGAATACTCTAATAAGAGTTAGTTGACATGTTGCAAAGTTTCTTTTAGTAAGTACAATGTCTAAATGGACCATCGAAATAAAAAGCGTAACTGAAAAAAGTATGTCAGTGAGCCGAGACAAATAATATAAATTCATAGAGAAAATTATTTAATGATTAATTTTCTTACCCCACACTGACAGATATATTTTCTTTCACTTTTCTTTTCAGAACACAATAATAACTTAATTTCTTAAGTCATTTTGTATCTCAAGTAAATGTATCTTTATTGAAGAACATTTAGGTATTTGTACTGGAAAACTAGAAAATCTTATTTTTTGCAGTGAATATTCCTAAGCATTTCTAACTATATTCCTTTGTGACTAATTAATCCAGACTCTTGGATAGCACACTCCCAAGTGTCTTCTTTCAGAAGAGACCACAATTGTGCCTGCAGTACAAAGCATTCGTGAGCTGCAACCATTTCAGTTTGGGTATGTCATTTCTGGTGCAGTTCAAAAGGGAGTTCAGACAAACAGGTTGAACTGTTGTAATGTAACTGGCTGTAAATGGATCATAGGAAAGCAGTAAACTGTATTGAACTGCCATCAGTGTTAAATAACTTACAGTAGAGATTCCACAATCCATTTTTGAAGAACCTTTGATGCAATGGAAAGTTTACACAAATGTTAAAGGTTCTTCGTGGAACTATCAATGACAGAACCTTTACTTTAAGGAATGTGATGTAAAATGATGAATTATATACCTGTAATATAATAGTTATACACTTAACAAATTGCCCCCTTAAGTAGCTTAAACATAGTTAACTGTGTAAATAGATTGACTGTAGTGGTAAGTTATTGTTTCAAAGTACCTTCTCCAACACTGACTGGCTGCCATGTATACAAAACTTGTCATATCTCATCTCATCTACACAGAGTTAATTTTACACATTTCAGGATCCTCGAAAGACTTCCAGACCCTAGAGGAAAAACAGCCACTGCTGAGAATTATGCACTGGTTAGAAGCAGATTAAAACATCACAGCTGAAGTATCCAGATAAACATCACTCCAAACCTCACGGAGACATATTCTTGGTAAACACCCCAGAGATCCATCAACACTGAACTTGCAAAACCAGCCCAGCCTGAGAAACCACCGAATCACCAAAGGTTATTTACAGAGTGATAAAAAAAAAAAACTATTTTTCTCAATCCCCGTTGTTATGCATCTCAGTTTGAATCATTGTTGCGGTCTGCAGTTGACACATGATAACTGCTCTTCTGAGAACGAACCCTTTGACCTTATATGCTGCAGTCCCAAGGCCATGAATGTTATGTGGGCAACCGTTTTATCAAAAGTACGATTAAAATCCCCTGTTATGCTGAGAAATATTTTTGGAAGTGGTCGAACTACTGTCCTGAAAACTCAAGGTTATTCACTTTTCTCAAGACATTGCAACAAATTTGTTGGATCAGTCAACAGGAGTGGAGATTGAAAATAGGCTAGTCATTTCCTCTCCCATTCCTCTTCCTCTCCTGTGACCTTAAACAAGAAAATAAATCCACGAGGATTTATTCCTGACAAAACCGGGATGATATATGGTCGATTGATGAGCTAGTGATATTTATAGGATTGTTACCTCCAATCCAGCTCTTGAACTGCATGAGGATTTTCATCTCTGTCAATGTATTTATAAGCTAAGCTTTGCAAGACTGATGGATCGAATTAGATTTGTTGTGTGTGTCTCGAAACATTCTTGCGTTCTGTAATGTAATATAAATAAACCCGACCTTGACCGTGCCGACGGGCGAAAAAACAACAACCGGTAATGTCTTAAGTCAGCTACAGATTACACAAAACATAAATTTGTTTCAAGCGACGAGTTTAGCTTTTACAGTACCTGCAGTCGGATTAGCGAGTGAAATTCACAGCCGCCGCAGGCACAGCTCTATAAACTCGACTCATAAAACACACAGCAGACTAATAATGGAGGCATGAGTGGGGTTTGCCCTCCACTCTGCACCATTTAAGTAATATACAACATGTCAAGGACTGACTTAAATCACGTCATGTAGAAAAGACAAAGAAAAAACTGAACCAATGTAAAGTGTACAGTGCAAATCAGAATATAAAATTTTGGTTTTATAAAAGGTCTTGAAAATAAATTGCAACACATTTATAATGTAAAATCTATGAGATTCATTTTAATTCAGGCTTTTGGACCAGGCTGTAACATAAAATCTCCCCTGTTGATTCGAAAGGTCATTATATTAAGCATCCCATGTTTTTGTTTGTTTGTTTTTTTTGGTGTTTTTTTTCACATTGCCATGTAACAAACAAAGAAAGAAGCATTGTTTAAGATTAAGAAGGTTTTTTTTTTTTTTTTTTTTTGCATGACGTGTATAATTATGGGGCTCATGTGCATATAGTGCTTCATTGTCCATAATAATGTTCTTATTGGCTATGGTTGAACATCATGCAAACATGTTATGTGAAAGAGAACACTAGGCACTCATAGAAACTACTACAAGCTCGATCAACACTGCTTAAAAAAAATATGCAGACAGCACATGAAACCAGGCCAACAGAACACAATTTCATATCTTACTTCATGCAGCAAACATTAAAGGAGTAGTTCACTTTAAAATGAAAATTATCCCATGATTTACTTACCCTCAAGCCATCCTAGGTGTACTGTATATGACTTTCTTTAAGACGCAAAAAAAAAAAAGTGCACCCATCCATCCCGGCTCTGGGGGGGTTGATAAAGGCCTTCTGAAGCAAAGCGTTGAGTTTGTGTAAGAAAAATATAAATTTAACATGTTACAAATTTAAATTCTAGCATCCGGCCAAACACAGTCTACTTATGTATAAAGCGCAACTTACTCAACTTATGACGTCGGAAGTAGCGTAGTGTGTCATGGTGTAGCGTAAATATCAGCAGTATTTCGCATTACTCACATAAGTTGCGCTTTAGACTTAAATCGAATCCATATTTTCATTTGGCCGAAAGCTATTGGAGCCGTGTGGAATTCTTTTATGATGGATGGATGCACTTTGAACTTCAAACTGATTGTTGCAATCCACTGGCATTATAAAGCTCGGAAGTGTCAGGGTGTAAATATAACTCAGATTGTATTCGTCTAGAGAAGAAAGTCATATACACATAGGGTGGCTTGAGGGTGAGTCATGGGATAATTTTCATTAAAGGGACTATAAATAACTTTTTAGGTAATTTATTATCTAAAATCAATATTTTTATTCATAAATATGTCCCCAATGGTGTACAAATACCTCTGCCAATTATCTGATTTATCCTCATAAACGAAGAATTTATTATATTTATATACATGGGACGGGTAAGTCCAAGGAGGCTTCCATGTAGTTCCGCCATCTTGAAAAACTATAATAGCAGAGAGGGACAAAAAGTACGCCAACGCGTTTCCACAACGCGTTTTCGTTCAGAGCCAGCGTGACGTAACTGACGCAAAAGAAAACATTGCTCTCTTAAACATTTTCTATAGCTCTCTTTTTTCATAAACAATCAATTAGCTCAAGTTATGAATATTTTGCTACGTGCATAAGATTGTACAGAGAATGAAAATGAATTGCTACAGTTACTGCTAGCCACATAAATTGTACAAACCTCAGTCGCTTCTCTTCTCTGCCTTTGGAAACTTTCAATTCTATCAAGATCGTCTCTTGTAGCTGCCGGGCATCTTTCTCGTCGTTGTATTGACTCTCGCTCTCCTCCTCTTCCTCGCCTAGATCCCACTGATCCACTGCCTCTCTGTCCTCTTCCTCTACCTACTGTTGAATCATCTGATGATGATATCTAACAATGCACGTACTTCAGAAAATATAACGAGTAAACAAGGCATAACTACTAATTACAACAGTTCATGTTTTTGACACTTATTAATTCATACGTTTGCTCGTTGTGTCAATTTGAAGTTTGTTTGAAATAACAAACCTGTTCACCCGAAGGAAAACTTGACGAAGTGCTATTAGAAGACATCCTGTCATAGCTTTTTGTTACATAACGGCTACTGTAGATGCAACACACATTTGAAAACGCGAGGCGCTGGAGAGCACAATTCGTTTGAATGCAAAATACAATTTAACCGCTAGATGGGAGTAATTCTTCCTTAATGCCCCTTTAAAGTGAACTACTCCTTTAATAAAGTTTGTGGTAAGAAATGGTCTTAATGTTTGAGCTAGTGTATAAATTGTAATATACATACACATATATACATTATATATATATATATATATTATGTGTGTGTGTGTGTATATATATATATATATATATATATATATATGTATATATACACATATTTTCATGCATGAACTTCTCGAATAAGTACCATTCCAGAACACTGTTCATGAGGCACATGGTTTTGAGGGGTCGGCAGAGTTCAGCAGGTCATGTCAGTGTGAGAAAAACGGGCAGTGAGTATTGATCTCATCCCTGCAGCTATGCAGTTTTGTCAATAAGCTGCGTCTGAGATACATCCTGTCCAACCCAACCCTCTGTCATATTAATACAGCCCACTGTTCCAAATCAAATCAGCTGCTCTTCATTACAGCTGATGCATGTCACTGGTTTGATTTTGAAATCCTTACTCATATGCAAGTGAGTCATTTAACGGTTGATTTCCTGAAAAGTTCTGCTTTGTTTGTTGGAGCGGCAAATTGTGGCACAACCAATGGTGTGAGTTTAGGGCAGGCTACCTGCTTGGCTGACCAATGGAAAACAAACACAAAAGATTTGTGAAATTCTTCAGGCTTTATGTTTGAACCTTTAGAATTGCACCCAAATAATTTTTTTATACCCGTCAATGATGGGTGAACTGAGAAAAAAATCCAGCTACTGTATGTACATATTTCTTCGCAGCCATGACATTTTGCATTATTTGCATGAACAGCATTTATTAATCTTGGTTAATGCTACTTTATACATTATTGTTCATTGTTCATTCATTTCATTCATAATACATTACCTTGTAACAAACGATATTCACTGTTTGTGATAGTTCGATTTTTTTAATTAGTAACATCAACCGAGTTTAATTAATGTTAAGTTGTCATGAACATTGAAGAATACTTAATGTTAACGAATTGAACTTTATTGTTACAGGTCTTCTTTAGCAAATGTCTTTCATTTGGATTGTTCACATCAGTTACTTCACTGAAGGTCAGAAAACTGTTCTTACAATTCATCTCAAACTATTGAAACCAGCCATCTGAGTATCTAACCAATTTTTCCTCTCATTTGGCGCTTTGGCAAGTGTACATTCTGGACTTTGGCTGCACCTATTCTGTGTGCAAGCGTTACCATTTCCTAATAGGCGATTTGTGAAAGAAGTGAGTCACTGCATGTCAATTATCCAGCAAAACCAGGATCTTATCAACATTACATCATGAAAACGATATTGAGGAAAATGGCTGGTAAAAAAAAATAAATATATATATATATATAATCCCCACTGACACGTCAAAGAGGGACAGGGTGTCGTTTATGAGAAATCAAGGCGATCCATTAAAATTCCATTCGAGTGATGTATTCCACGTGTCAATTGTACGTTATCTGCCAATTCAAGCACGACAGGAAACATGCACACTGGGAGGAGATAACCATCTTTTTTTTCACCAATGAACGGTTGACCAGAGAAAACAAACTGTAAGGTGCTGTGGAAACTGGTTAAAATCCACTTGTCAAGTTTTAGAGTAATTGGAACACATTCCTTTCCCGTTTATACACGTTTACATGATCATTTAAACTCAGTTTGTGTATTCATTCACGCTCTCCTCCTGCACACACATCCAATCATCTTCTGCAGGCTGACAGGTGGAAAGTGACATGGCTTTTTCACGAGACACACACACACACTGAGGATTTCCACTTTCCGAGACAGAACCTGCTTGATTCTGGGACTATGGACACTTTCAAGCAAATCGCTACTCCTAGGATTAGAACAAGTGCTTAACAGTCATCGAGTTGGGTTTATTTTTTAGCATGGTTGTCTTCACAAGGATTTTCCCTGCAAGGACATTCTTCATTCAGAATACACAGTCTGGTATTTGTTTTGACTCATCTCACAGATTCACTCCCATCTGTGTCTGTAGCTCATGAAAATAGCTAAGGTGCAGTGGGAGTGAAAAACCTTGAGCAAAGGGCTAGTTGGGTCTGATGCGTGTTATCTACGTACTTATAAACATGTCGATCCTACTCGCTGTATGATACGTGCACCATAGACAGTCAGGAAAGATGCTGTATTTTACCTAGACCATTTAATTGGCTGTACTGTTGGCTACCTTGTAGTCAACCAGAAAAACTTTGCACATAAATCATTCCAATATACTATCTCCAAATGGACAAAACCTTCAGAAAGTCATTGGTTTTAAAAATCAGACAAGACTTAAGACAAAGTCTGCAGTGCCACCAATGTAAGGGATTATATGCATGTCCCTCACAGCCGTGTTAAATTAAATACACAATCTAGCCCAACAAGCGAAGGTCCATTGGGAGACCATGCAATCTTTGCAAGATTCATAGCTAGAGAATATTTCGCAACCCTCTTTAGGTTAAAGGTGAATAGTGTAATTTCTACATCATTAGCATCACCAGACAGAATAGTAGAAAGAATGACTATTTTCAAACAGGTCACTTGTTGGTCAAACAAACAGGTAATCCATGTGTGTTGGGTCAATCAACAATGTTGTTTTTAAATGGTTTGGGGTTGCTAACTTACAAATGGCTTACAGTAGGTTTTGCACATTAAAGTGGTTTCAATGATAGGTTATTTTTACATTATGAACATGTAATGAAAAAAAAAAATCACCTTTGAAGGAGGTGAGAAGAATCCTGGTTGACATGCTTTTTCAGAGGCTCATTAAGAAGAGATAAATTAATGCCACATGTGGGCAAAAAAAATAAGTTACACGTAGTGATTTCATGTGCATGATTAATATGACTCATCTTTGACCTACAATACGTAACTCTCTTTTAAAATAGCAAACCTTCAGTTCAAACTAAATATAAATTGTCAAAACAAACAAAACCGGTATTGTAGCTATTTTTTTCCAATCCGGAAAGTTCCACATTAATTCCCACACAGGGACTTTCCAGTTGTTGTTCACTTCCTCCAACTAACTAGGAGGCTGTGTTTCAGTACAGCTCACCTTTTCACAAATTAAGAAACTGGTCTGTCTTCATGTCAATTTGAGGAAAATCTGATGCCCCGCAGCAATTATCGGATTCTTCCTTCGTCACATTTGAGAATTCCCCTCCTGGTCAGTGGTTTTTCCTTTTCAAGTTCATGCCAGGCAGCAGTGATTCAGATGACACCCGGGAAGGATGGGGACTTTTCCAGCTCTGTTCACCCTCATGAAAAGACCAGCCACCCTGGGCTTATCAGACAAGTGCCCAACCTGAAGAACATGGTACAATAACAAGGATCTTGGCAGGAAGGCCACTGAGAACTGTATTCCCTGATCAATCTCTTTGCATGAACTGAATTATTGCATTCAGTCTTGTCATTTGATTTTTTAATTCAGTTGCTATGTTGTTAGTGAAAATAAACTATCTGCAAGAAGCATTTACAAAATCCAGCTGCAGGAAGTGGAAGCTATTGAATAGAAGTTGAAATTAACTCACTGACTTCTGTGTTGATAATTGAAAAATCAAATATCCCAGACTTTTATTTGTTTATGATGTCTCACTAGAAGAATTTATCAACATACTATCTTTATACCCAATAGGATAAAGGGCAACGGAGTAGCACACTCACAAAATCAGTCTTTGACTGATATTAAAATATGTAGCTCCGCTTACCAAATCATACAGGAAAATGTGTTATAGTTTCAGCACCCGATGTTATTCCAGACAGGTAAACGTGCCTTTTTGCCACACATAAACCAAAAACCTAAAAGAGCTTGTCCAGAGATTAACTTTATATTTTGTATTCTGGATGTAGTCTGTAAAAAATAAAATGACATGCTCATTTGTGGTCATTAATATAGCAAAAAGAATGAACGTCACACAGATTAGCACTTTTAAGAAGGCAAATTTATATTTATGCTGTGAAACAGTCATTCAATGCATCCTTGACAACTTTGTTTAAATGATTGGTCACACTTTATATTAGGATCCAATACTCACTATTAACTAACTTAACTATGACTTTTGCCTCAAACTACTGCTGCTTATTAAGAGTTAGTAAGGTATTTGTAGATATTAGACATATAATTACATCACCATGTAAACACCATGTCCAAAGATTTCATGTAAAATAAATAAATAAAATTCAAATTACTCCTCCTATTCACGCCAAAATTACACAACATGCAATTAGCCACAACATTTTTATTCAAGCAACGTTTGGGGAGTTTTTACTGTAGCGTTAAAGAAATTATAGCATTACCAAATTATGGATAATACTTAAAGACCAGAAGAAAAACATAAACCTTATAATTTCAAAGATCCAAATAAATCTTTTTGAGAGCACAATAAACACTGTTTTCCCTGAATTCCACAAGTCAATGCACATTCATTAATATTCGAGGCGTCGCCAGACCTGTTACACATGGCCACACCATTACACTGATACAATAGAGAAAAACATTCCTCACTCCAAGACAAAGTGTTGACAAGCGCAGTGTGGGATCACCCATGGCTTCCTTACATGTGTTTGCTCATTCCTTACGTCATTATTCTATTCTTCTGACCCCCTTACAGAAAGAGACACCAGAGACGGTTGCATTCATTATTTTGTCATAGACAATCGGGCTTGAATGTAGTCAGTGTTTGTCCTTGGGTTTAGTTAGAGCTGAGGCTTTAGACCACACCAGGTCAACTGTAAATGAGAGATTTTAAAACTGTTGAAGCGATCCCTTGATTTGCATCATCCACCTGTGCAAATAGCAAGCTGAAATCACAAACGCCCAAACACAGAGTTTGTGACAAATCAGTGTCGTCTTAATATTTACTTCATGGTTATGCATAAATGGCACATTAGACCCATTTTCACCAGTTTTGCCATCCATTTCAGACAATATATTTGGAATAGGATGTTGATAAATACAAAGATTTGTCAACTTCATAAAGTGTTCCACATCCAATGTTCAGCTAATCCAATTACTCCACTAAAACAAATAATTTTGCACTAAACATCATTTGTTGTTAGATGAAAATGTCAATGTATTATTTGGTAAATGTTTTAGGACTTTATCAACATGCATCAACACATTAACATACTGTACATGTAAGCAAACTTGGTGAGATTTAGGGTGATCAGATTTTTAAAAAAGTTTAAGAATTGGCAACTGAAAACCCATTTTGATCAACTACTATTCTGAAAAATTGTGCGGGCATGTCTGTACACAAATCCCATCAGCAAATATGATCTCAAAAGTGATCACATGTAGAGATGGACTGATAGAGCCAGAAGTTTTGATACTTAAAGATCCTTATATTATATCAAGAGAAACAATTCTCACAAATAATATTGATGCTAAGTGTTTTAAAGCAACACCAAGTAACTTTCCTCTGCGGTCGCCCTAATGGTTGGAAGCGGAATTGTCCATTACCGCTGTCGTAAATAATTTAGCCTACCGCAGCTTACTGTCGCACGCGCACGCTCGTTGTTTATCCAGCACCGGCTTTGGAATGAACGATGTCCACAGACAAGGTAGAGTATGATGCATGATTTCATGAAAGGATGATGTATTGTGACATCAGAAACGAAGAAAAACGAAATAATGTCTATTGTAAAGCTTGACGTAAAGCAGTCGAATTTTGTAGTTCTTTTTGTGCTCGGGTTACTACCCGAAACCTGAAGTTACATAGTGCCAGTAAAAGCGATACAGACCACGTCAGGCTATGGCAGACGTGCCATTTAACCTATTGTAAGTCGATGTACCATCACAAGAATCTTGGAAATATATTATGAAGGTTGAAAAACTTCACAGTGTTACTTTAACTAATATTTTTATTTAGCATGCAAATTACTATACACAATGCTACATTGAAAAAAAAATGTGCCTGGAGCAAACTATTTGCTTTCAAAAGCGCTTTCAATTTTATTCAAAACAGATAAATGTTGTAACGTTTTATTACATTGGTTGTTATACAGAGATGAAATGTCTGTTAAAATGTGTTAAAAGGTTAATGCTCTCGCAATATCGTGTTTGAAAATAGCATATTGTACAACCTATGGTAAATCCTACCCTAGACTTAATTATTTGGTAACACTTTATTTTGATGGTCCCTTTTGAACGTGCTATTGACTATAAGTAACTTTGCAACTATATGTCAACTAACTCTCATTGGAGTATTAGTAGACTGTCTGCTTAATATCTGCATATACTTTATTGTGATGTTCCTCCAACAGACACTCTACTGACTATAAATAATTTTGCAACTACATGTCAACTTAATCTAACCCTAACCCTACCAGTCTATTAATACTAAACTAACACTCTAATGAGAGTTAGTAGACATGTTGGAGCAACGTTACTTATAGTCAACAGAATGTGTTAAGGGACCATCTAAATAAAGTGAAACCAATTATTTTTGTTAACAAAAGCAAAAGTAATTTGCTAAAGCAACCATGCCATTTCAGCTTGCTTCAATGAGGCTTTCAGCTCTTTTATCATGACTCATGGGATTCTGAATGCTACCAAGTCAGAAAAGCTATACATGGAGCTGGTTATGTGACGCAAACGTCAACATGTATTAGTTTACAAATAATGCACTATATGGTAAAAGTGTTTTATGGTCATAACATAATATAGTGCAAGGAACCACGTGGAAATAAGTTATCATCAATCAATAACCTAGCCAAAAATCATAAATCGCGTTCAAAAGAATAAATGTTAATTGTTTTACTGCCACTAGTGTTCATTTCAGCTGGAAACTGCAGCAATTTTGTATGTATAGCTAAAAAAAAATATTTTTCATGAAGATTAAAATGTATATTTTTAAATGGGTATAATTACTAATTTTGTTCCTTTAGAAATTGAAAAATAAAAATCAATCACTAAAGGTACTGGTATTGACAATACTGGCCTTGATAGCACTTGGCATCATCAGTAATAATAAAAAAAATAATAAATAAATAAAAAAAACAAGCTAAAGTAAACAGGTCATTTGCTCTCAAATTACTTAAAATGTGCTCATCGATGCATAATGCACTATTTTGTGCAACTCTTCGGTGATAACTGGAAGCTGTCCGGATGATGTAAAAGATTAATTCCTGCGTGATGTGGTCTGATCTAAATCATTTTAGCAAATTATTTCGATGCTGTGTGGTTTGGCTCTGTGTAACGAAGAACTCTTCCATTACCGATCGCAGTTGGACCACAGCGCCGCTCCTCCTTGTAAACGTCTATTCTGCATGCCTCTCTCCGCCAGGGACAAGGAGTGATGTCATCTGCTTGATCAGAGCGAGGCTGCAGAGACACGAGGAAGCCCACCATGGTTGTCCCACTCATCTCTCCCATACTCTCAGTGATCGCAATTGTACGTCATCAACTATTCCAGAGGTACAATCAATCAGTGAGCTAGAAACACGACCTGCTAATATGTTCCATGCACATCATGACTAGTTGGTTCATTGACAGGGAGATTTCACCTAATTACAAAACTGTGTTGTTATACCCTCAGGCACTGAGGTACTTACACAAAACCAAACCAAAAGTGTGAAACAGGGGAATTTCTTGACTGGAAACAGGGGAAATCGCTTCCAAATAAGGAGTTCCTATATGTGGAGGTATTACAACATGCCCAATTGACAAAAGCAAGATTTATTTGCTGTATATATGCACCTTGAAATAGTATCGAGGTGTTGTATAGAAACAACCTCAGAGGAATTTCCATTGAAAAGAGGAGACCCTGTAGGTGGGGTAATACATCACACCTGATTAAAATCTTGTGCCCTAACCAAGTTAAGACTATGGAAACATGAATACAAAACAGGATTCAGGCAGGCTCAACAGAAGTCTCAGGGTGCGTCTCAATCAGCTCCTTAGTTCACAATGCACCATGAAAACCAGGGAGCATCAATGTTCACTGCTCCCTTAAAGGTGCCCTAGAATGGTTTTTATTTTTATTGTATAATGTTTTCTGGGTTGCCCTTATAATGTTAGTATGTTTTTTAGATAAAAAATAGTCATAATTTAGAAATAAAAGGCATTTTTCCTAGCCTGATTTTAGCCCTGAGCCCAAATGCTCTGTTTGGAGGGGCGTGTCTGCTGTGTGTAACCGGCCTCTGCTGTGATTGGCTGACATGCTTGCATATGAAATAGCTACGTGTTACATGTGAAACTCTCTCGAATACTTTTACTACAGATAATATACGTTTTTACTATTACAGCTGTCGAGATTAACGAATCGTGAGATGTTTTTAAAGTATTTAGATCTATTCCCATCACATAAAAGGTTGCCGTGATGAGCATTGAGCAAACAGATGACTGTGTTGATCGCGAGAATAAAGATCTTATCATTGCAACGCAGTTTCTGCACTCTCTCTTTCACCAATGCAAACACGATGATGTATATACAGAACAATTGAACGATTTTGAGAGAAAGATTACCTGTCTGACCTTGAACAATTACACAGAAAGTGTTGCTTGGTAGCTCGATCGATTTATTTTCAGCCGTTCATCGAGGCCAGCTCTGTATTGGCCCAAGTTGAGGAAACAGTCTCGTCGGTGAAATGTTTGGAAATTTCCAGAGAAAATAAAATGAACCCATTGTTTCTTCAGAGGCTCGGATGAAGGAACTAAATACTTTAGTGTTCATTTGTACATCCAAACACTGAACTACTGCCATGCCTCGGCTGCGCAGTTCCGCCTGTCATTGAACATGGGCTGGCATATGCAAATTTTTGGAGTCGTACATATTAATGATCCCGACTGTTGCGTCACAGTCGGTATTATGTGGAGATTCGCCTATTTTTCAGGGGTGTTTTTCAAAAACGAGATTTAAGTAAGAAGGAGAAAACAATGGTGTTTGAGACTCACTGTATGTCATGTCCATGTACAGAACTCTTGTTATTTAACTATGCCAAAATAAATTCAATTTCACATTCTAGGGCACCTTTAAGTTCTGAAGTGCAAAATTTTAATCCTGTGAGCCAACTCACTACACATAATGATAGAAGTTTTTAGTTTTTTTTTAAATACAAACCATTATTAAATTATATTTCAGAATAAACACATCGCTAGATTAGTAATTAAAGGGATAGTTCACCCAAAAATGAAAATTAAGTCATCAATTACTCACCCCCATGCTGTACCAACCCCGTAAGACCTTCGTTTATCTTTTCTAGACTATTCCTTTTCTTTCTGAGAACTTAGAAGAGGACGTTCTTCTACTACTTCTTGTTACTTGTTACTCAGGTCTCGCGCATGCGTCGTGGAAATCTCTTGACTCTCGTCTCAGGCCCACAAGGAAGAAAAGGAATAGTCGAATAAAGTCGTTATTTTAGTTTTTTTTTCCCGCACAAAAAGTATTCTCGTCGCTTGATAAACTTATAGTTGAGCCACTGTAGTCACATGGAATTTTTAACATTTTCTTCAATGACTTTCTGGGCCGTCAAGTTTCAATCCCTCAGGAAGCCTATGGAGGAGTGATCCAGCTTTCAAATTTAATCAAAAATATCATAATTTGTGTTCCGAAGATAAACGAAGGTCTTACGGGGTTGGTACAGCATGGGGGTGAGTAATTAATGACTTAATTTTCATTTTTGGGTGAACTATCCCTTTAACAATTTAGCTAACATTTAGTGACCATGGCACTCTTTCGAATTAAAAAGCCTTTATTATCAGATGGCTACATTTATAAATGTACTTTAAATAACATTAAAAAATAATGTCAGAGAGATTGATATCTGTTATATATGTTATTAAAAAATAATAACTGAATAAAAAAATGAATGTTCTGCTGTTGTTCATAATGTTGTGCAAGGAGGGCCTTGTCATGTAGCTGGAAATCATCTGTTCCCCAATATGTGGTGAGCTCTAGGCCTTTAATGTCCTTACCAGTGCCCAAATTTGTGTAAATTAGTATTCATTCATCTAATAGAAACAAACATATTAGTGAGCCAGTGCCACAATTTTGTCACAATCTTTGGGAAAGAAAAAGTTACTTTAATTATCCAATTAAATATTTGGGGGAAAAATGTATGTTGTAAATAGATGATGATATTGCTTCTGGTTCATTTGTCATACTTGAAATATAATGTTATGGTCCTAAAACCCAGAAACAAGTTACCATTTCTTGCACTTTCGGTTCCGTAATAATAATTTTACAATCACAATAATGATTTTACAATGTCTAAACATACATCGAAATGCATTGTAGCAATTTAGTGGCTGTACTTGAAATTTCATGTCATTTCAATTTTAAACATGTTTGTTTTCCAGAACACGGAAACAATCTTCCATTAAACCATGACATGTTTTTCCATGTTATCTTCATGACTGGAAGTTAGAAAAGTGGATCTTTTTTTTTTTGTTAGTTCATAAAAACTTTTAAAAATATGATTTAATGTATTTATACATTTAAATAATACCATAAAACCCACTAATGTTGAGTTAAAGGGGCTCTGTGTGAGATTTACTCCCATCTAGCGGTGAAATTGTATTTTGCATTCAAACGAATTGTGCTCTCCATATGGCGTTATTTTTAAGTCAAAAGTTACGAGCGCGTAAAATTTGCTCACGAGCACATTATGTTATTTCACAGGCGCGAAAATGAACCTTCAGCTGGCATGATAAAAGTAATCGCGCACAAATTCAACAACCGAGAGGTGCACCGGTAGCTGCGAGCGAGCGCCTGGCATACTCTCATAGGTTAACTCTGCTTGTACAATGGAATCCTGCTCGCGCGCAGCGGGCTTCTGCTCGCGGACTGCTGTTTTGCTCGCGCAGTGGATTTCTGCTCGCTCAGCTGATTTCTGCTCCCTCGCGTCTACATGACTTTTGACAATTTGGGGGCGGGACCTTAGGGAGGGCACTGGCCCTCTTATGATTGGTCACTTTCATCGTAATCACAACCACAGAGACATCCTTCTACCTTGATTGACAGCTCTCATTAAAGGAAGCACGGAGTTGGGCTAAGTTACCACCAAAGAAGAGTGGTAAGTGAATGAATTAGAATGAGGTTTTCTAATATACATAAAATGTCTCTGCACGTATAAAATGCATATAGTTAAATCAGTTACCATCGATGTTTGCGAACGATGACGCCAACGTTTTGTTTAGTAACATTAACGTTACATATGAGTAATAAGTAACGTAACTTTAGCTAGCATATTCGTTCTGTAGCTAATGCCTCAGCCAACACTTGTGATGCTGATCGCCCGACACACTCATTTTAAAACTTCTTAGACAACTATGAATCATAACATAATTGTTTTCACATGTAACGTTAAAAGTGCTATTCTTATTGAGGCTGAGTTAATGCATTTGATTTTGCAGGCTAACATCCAATGCAGTAAAATACTGTTTTGAATGTTGATTAACTTAGCCACACATGTTCACATTGTCCCTTGTTGTATTTTTGTGTGGATCCAGCTCATCTTGTCATTTATAAATAGATGTAAAAGAAAATGGCGGACGCAAAAGAGGAGGTGAACTATTTTCAAAAATGTTTATTACGTTAAAGTAGTTCATTTGTGGTGCTGTTTGTTTCAGTTACATTTCTTTATTTCTCCTCATTCCTCTAGGAAGATTTGCGCAATATGGCCCTCGATTTGGTGGCCAGGATGAGAGCTACATTGAGTAATCCTAAACCAAACGGTATGTATCATGACTCAGTAACTATCTTTACTAGGTTGCGTTGCCATCTCTAGACAATATGTGTGGTTTGATTACATTATGTTGGTTTCCCTGTATACATATAACAATATATAAATACTCAGCTTCATAAACAACTTCAACAACATTCGTCATGGAAGTGTTGCTGTCATCATCATACAGCTCACCTATGGGCTATATGCACGCATAAGTTCCACATTTGACGCAAGGTTGCTCTTCAGTTTCCGGTTGGGGAGATTAAAGCGGAGGAAAACCGAGGAAAACGGGATTATGGCAGAGTCTTCAAAATGTACTGTCCTCCCGTCTTTGAAACGAAACTTTCATACGTTTAGATGTCATTTTATATATAGTTATGTTTATTTAATATAATTTAAAAAGAAGCATAAACATGCTTAGTTTTTGAAGGTTCCTTTTGAACTGCAGTCCCTGAAGGTGCCTGTGCAGGTCCACGCACCGCATTGTGCTCTCGTGGTTCCTGGGATTTGTCCTGCCTGGATACCCTGGCTGAGCCTGACTGTGCATTGCACTGTCCCTGAACTTCACTGTTCATTCAACATAATTAATTCACTGACAACATGTAACTTCTGTTGTTATATAAGCTAAATGAATGGGCTCTATGCACGGCGGTATTTCCGGTGAAGGTGTAAGGATGCTTGATATCTTCCGCCGATCGTAGAGTCCAATGCAATACCGAGAATTTATATTGAATTTTATACTCCATGGTTATAGTAAAGAAATGTTAGTCACAAAAACAGACACCCCTCATTGTGTTTATGCTTCTTTTTAAATTATATTAAATAAACATAACTATATATAAAATGACATCTAAACGTATGAAAGTTTCGTTTCAAAGACGGGAGGACAGTACATTTTGAAGACTCTGCCATAATCCCGTTTTCCTCCGCTTTAATCTCCCCAACCGGAAACTGAAGAGTAGGACTGGGGCGGTATGGATTTTTTCTTACCGCGGTTGAAAAGCAAGAAATTCCCGCGGTATTGCGGTAAACCGCTAATTAGCACCATCCCGTGAAAAACTGCGCCCCCCTCCCGCGCGCGCGCAATACATCCCGCGTGCACACAAGCGCACACACAAAAGGCTAGCCTTGTTTATACTCGACGCGTCCGCATGAGCGCGAGTCCCCTCTGACTGCGCGCGTAGCTCCCCAGAAGGACGAGGCGTTTATACTTGACGCGCTCACCGTTGTGCTATTCTGTGAAACGACAGCGGGCGACTGAAGTAATTGTCCTCTTAACCATCATCAACATGAGAAGAAAGGTCCACACGTGACAATGTTTATTTTAGTACATCACCACCAATAACCACAAAAAGAATCGAGTAAAATCCAGTAAACCCTGAGATTATTACCTCAGTGATATTAGAAGAAAATATGTGGATATAAAAACATGTAGGCCTATGTATTTCATACAACTCAATTAACGATCTCTTAAATATTTCTTATTTCACTAAACAATTAAGTTTCATGGACATTTTATAAAACATGGAACTTTATTTTTGTTAAAATGGCTTATGTCTGCTATAGGCTCATTTTGTAAATGTAAGAAACCAATTTAAGCCGGTGCAGTGAGACATATGCTTGCTCAGCCAGATTCGGCTCGAAGTTGTTCATCTCCGGATGCGGGGCCGTGCGCGATGTTACAAAGAGTCTTGCGCACCCAACGCGCGCGACCACCCACACAGCAATGACGTCATTTTACCTTCGCGCTCGTGTGGACGCGACGCGTAGAGTATAAACAGGGCTTTAGGCAATTCAACTTAAGGAACATGTTTATTTAACATTTATTATTTCACATTTAGAACAGGAACATTTAGAGCAGAAATTGAATGATGTCTAGACAAAACGTGCACATGTGCAGGCACTTTTTTTTTTTTTTTGCGGTGATGACGGTGACGAGCTCAGACCCGCGGTAGGGGTCACGTGACCGCGGTATTGCGGTAATGCGGTAACCGTCCCAGCCCTACTGAAGAGCATCCTTGCGTCAAATGTGGAACTTATGCGTGCATATAGCCCATAGGTGAGCTGCATGATGATGACAGCAACACTTCCATGACGAATGTTGTTGAAGTTGTTTATGAAGTTGAGTATTTATATATTGTTATATGTATACAGGGAAACCAACATAATGTAATCAAACCACACATATTGTCTAGAGGTGGCAACGCAACCTAGTAAAGATAGTTACTGAGTCATGATACATACCGTTTGGTTTAGGATTACTCAATGTAGCTCTCATCCTGGCCACCAAATCGAGGGCCATATTGCGCAAATCTTCCTAGAGGAATGAGGAGAAATAAAGAAATGTAACTGAAACAAACAGCACCACAAATGAACTACTTTAACGTAATAAACATTTTTGAAAATAGTTCACCTCCTCTTTTGCGTCCGCCATTTTCTTTTACATCTATTTATAAATGACAAGATGAGCTGGATCCACACAAAAATACAACAAGGGACAATGTGAACGAGTGTGGCTAAGTTAATCAACATTCAAAACAGTATTTTACTGCATTGGATGTTAGCCTGCAAAATCAAATGCATTAACTCAGCCTCAATAAGAATAGCACTTTTAACGTTACATGTGAAAACAATTATGTTATGATTCTTAGTTGTCTAAGAAGTTTTAAAATGAGTGTGTCGGGCAATCAGCATCACAAGTGTTGGCTGAGGCATTAGCTACAGAACGAATATGCTAGCTAAAGTTACGTTACTTATTACTCATATGTAACGTTAATGTTACTAAACAAAACGTAGGCGTCATCGTTCGCAAATATATACATCGATGGTAACTGATTTAACTATATGCATTTTATACGTGCAGAGACATTTTATGTATATTAGAAAACCTCATTCTAATTCATTCACTTACCACTCTTCTTTGGTGGTAACTTAGCCCAACTCCGTGCTTCCTGTAATGAGAGCTGTCAATCAAGGTAGAAGGATGTCTCTGTGGTCAGCTGTGGTTGTGATTACGATGAAAGTGACCAATCATAAGAGGGCCAGTGCCCTCCCTAAGGTCCCGCCCCCAAATTGTCAAAAGTCATGTAGACGCGAGGGAGCAGAAATCAGCTGAGCGAGCAGAAATCCACTGCGCGAGCAAAACAGCAGTCCGCGAGCAGAAGCCCGCTGCGCGCGAGCAGGATTCCATTGTACAAGCAGAGTTAACCTATGAGAGTATGCCAGGCGCTCGCTCGCAGCTACCGGTGCACCTCTCGGTTGTTGAATTTGTGCGCGATTACTTTTATCATGCCAGCTGAAGGTTCATTTTCGCGCCTGTGAAATAACAATGTGCTCGTGAGCAAATTTTACGCGCTCGTAACTTTTGACTTAAAAATAACGCCATATCTCCAGCGCCTCGCTTTTTCAAATGCGTGTTGCATCTACGGTAGCCGTTATGTATCAAAAAGCTATGACAGGATGTCTTCTAATAGCACTTCGTCGAGTTTTCCTTCAGGTGAACAGGTTTGTAATTTCAAACACACTGAAACTTGACACAGCGAACAAACAAATGTTACAGTATGAATTACGGACTGTGAAAAACATGAACTATTGTAGTATTTATGCCTTCTTTATTAGTCACACAGACACAGAAATAAATTACCGTTAGGTTTCACAAAAGAAAGAGGACACACTTCTCTTCGCGTCTGTTTCTGTTTATTTGGTAACTTAGTTACAGGACTTCTTTCTAAATGTGATATAAATATGTCCTGTAACTAAGTTACAGGACATATCGGGAGCTTTACCACTCTCTCGACTCCCAGTAGGCTACAGATATTTTCAGTCAGAGAAAAAGAGGAAGCTCCCGAAAAAAAAGTTGCTTTATTTTATGGTAGTCAAGTATAAAGAGACGAGACGTAGGCTATCTGACAGATAAAATAAAAACATGATTGTGAGAGCCTTTATGATTGGTCTGATTTCTTCAAACGTTCACCATGTACTTTTTTTTCTATGCGTATCTTCAAGCGTTTACTATGTATGAACTATGTTACTACTATGTTTACTAGAGTATGAATTATTGACTGTAAAAAACATTGACTTACCTGTCGAGGAGAAAGCAGGCAACTTCAGCGTCTCTTTTGAAATCTTTCTCCTTCATTAGTTCTTTCCACCTGGAAAAAGCTATCCCGACATTTACTCTTGTTTTTTGTACTCTGCGGTCACGTTTCCTTTTTCGTTCAATTTGGGACTTTGGCAACGAGGATTTCTTCTCCTGTGGCTCGGCATACGTATGATCCGCCATTGAAAATAAAATTCCAATTCAGCTTTTTAAAATTGCCGGGTTTAGACCGCCTATGGTTTAGACAAGCGCCTCTCACTCACTGCTCTGCTCGTCTGGTTCTGCTGCTTCAGTCACGTGACGCTGGCTCTGAACGAAAACGCGTTGTGGAAACGCGTTTGCCTAGTACTTTTTGACCCTCTCTGCTATTATATTTTTTCAAGATGGCGGAATGACATGGAAGCCTCCGTGGACTTACCCGTCCCATGTATATAAAGATAATAAATTCTTTGTTTACAAGGATAAGTCAGATAATTGGCAGAGGTATTTGTACACCACTGAGGACATATTTATGAATAAAAATATTGATTTTAGATAATAAATTACCTAAAAAGTTACACACAGTCCCTTTAAATCATTAATAAAGTGACTGATATTACATTAATTAAAAAAAAAGTTACATTATTGTGTTACAAAATTGCATTTTACTGTCAGGGGTCTGGGGAGACCCCACACATCCTGAGTGTACAGTGCATAAGGGTAAAATAAAGACTGAAGAGTTGTTGGAAGTTTAGAAGTCGTGACACTGAAATTGTGCAACTGTGGAGTAGTTATTTATTGCCCAACATTAGCTTTCTACTTCTGGCTAATGTATTTAGATTTCAAGTTTCATAAAACTTGTTTGTTTATTTGTGTCCATCTTGGTGAACAAAACGAGTTATTAACTTTCTCAAACTTTTATTTATGAGGTTTCACAAACATACATTTTCTGCAATAATCCAAAAACCCAACAAAAAAGTTGTATTGACTTTTTGTCAAGGGAACCAGGGTAATGCTAACTTGGGTTAGCCTAAAAATGTCATCCCTGCAGCATATACCAAGTGTAATATGCTTTGTTGCATACAGCATATTTTGGTCAATATAATACTGTAGATGATCCATGTATTTTGATAACAGATAACAAATTTGCCTACTGTGCACAGTGCATTACTGCACACTTATCAGGAAGCATGTCAAAAGTTTATGTATAAAGAAACTGCTAACAATGCTAACAACAAATAAATTGCTAACATTTACCTGCTAGCTAACTGTATGAATTTGATAGCTTATACCCCCTTCCTAATCAGAAAGAAATGGTTAGTTTGTTTAGCCTGTAAGTTACAGTCTGGCTTTGATTAGCTAAAAGTGTTTGCTGACTGTATTCTAGCCTGAATCACTCAACATCCGCCAGGGGCAAGGTCAGAAAAGGCAAACACTGACTCAGCAGGGTTGTCATGTTTAAAACGTACAATTTGTAATTCCAAATTGCTAAACATTTACAACAAGAGTTGGCTTACTGTTTGGTGTCAGATTACAACCCTTCTGAGAAAGACAATGTAAGCTAGAATCATTTGAGCACACTTGTACAAAGCTAATGTTGAAGTCATTATGTTTAATTAGTATTATTTTGAACTCTAAATGAATGAACCCACAGTACCAAAAGGTTAACTTGTCCAAATCAGACCCATTTTAGAGGATGTACTGATTTTTAATGCTAAGAGAAAGGTTGAAACGCTGGCCCTCAAACTCTACTCCTCATATGTCGTCTTTGGGGAGGCGAAGGGTGGACCCTTGGTGTGATCATGATTAAATACAACACCATTCAAGCTTTATATCATCACGGTGAACACACTCCCTCTGCTTAAACAATAACAAAGAAGAGTCAGATTCGCTTACATCCATAGAGAAAAACAAGTGTTTTTTCCACGACCATTTACGCCATTAAGATACACTGATATTTCCATGACTGTTCCCCAGTTTCATCCATGAGTTATTAAAGGTCAGGTGTGGGAAGGTTAGTCATGACCCTGGCATCAGTTTGAATGCCAAAACACTGTGCTCTCTTCCCGTATGCCCGCAAAACCCCTTGACCCATTCATGAACCTCCACAGACACTGTGTCTCACTTAGCTCAAGCAGTGCTGGTTACTGAAACCACTCTCTGGGACTATCACAGGTTTAACATCTACTGCAAAATGAAGGTCTGTAGTCATAAAATTAGCTTGTTAGAGGTCTTACTTGAACCTTCTCCAGTTTGGAGGAGCTGATCAAATATAGCCAGGTGTCTTTCTGTGGTGCTTTGGCTTCAAGAATAATGAAATGAAAGATAAATATGCACCTCTCAACTATTGTCTCCAAACCTCCTTGGACACAAAAGGACTTGTTCTTTGCATTCATAATGTGATTGTGGTATCGTACCATTGACAATGATTTGTCGGTGCAGCCATCTCTGGAAACCCAATCCTGAGGCATCCGAGTCTTGGAAGAAAGAAAATAACAGAAATATCCTGTTGCCTGTCAGAGAAGCATTAGCCAAGGCCAACACATAAATGCTCTGTAGACGTAGCTGACTGACATATAACACGCAGACGCCAAAGTAAACAGAATCACTGCGACTATCACTCTGGGATTTTGCCTACGTTGCTGAAAAAAACAGACCCGAATGTTTTTCTAGGCTGGTTTGTACTGATTTGGTGCTGGTCGAGAAACATGGTCTTCCTTGTGAAAGCTAGTTAAGTCTTGTTGGTTAAGTCAGGGGTTGATGCCAAGGACCCTCATATATGCATGAGACTCCTTTCCTAATATAAAAGGTAATTAATAAAAAATAAAAAAAATAAACTTTTATAAAAAAAAAAAATTTGAATGTTAGAATAGTTAAACATAGTTAGAATGTTGAATGTGTAAAAAGGAAAGGTGTTTGCAATATATTATCATTGCTAAAGTGAATGATTAACATATCTGGAAAATATTTATAAATGTGATTTGTATTTCAGTACTTGCTAAAGGCAACAATGGATAGACAAAACTCCCTTGGTAGAGACTACACACACATTGCAAAAAGGAGAAATGATATATATCAACCTGTAAAAAACAAAAAACAAAAACACAATTTGAAAAGCCCTGGTTTAACCAGAGTATAAGAACAGTTACAAAGATGATGCAGTAAACAGCATTTGACACTAGATCACATTGATATCCATCACAAAGTGCCAAATGCTCTGGAAGCCATCAGAAAGATATTCCACCCACTCAAACTCTCTATGCAGCTGTAATGCACTGCATATTTTATCAATAAAATGTGGAGCACATCAAAAAAAAAAAATTTGATGGTATCCAAATAAAAAACCCAAGGTGTGGTCAAAGCTCTTGAATGACGCATGAAGTGGTCAAAGCTCTTGAATGACGCATGAAGAAAAGTGACTGAAGGGTGTAAATTCTCACTCACCGGCAGCGTGCCTGAACCCAACGGGCTTATCTGATACATGATTGCCATCCATATCAGCGTTCACATTTCAGGTTCTGTAGTTCCAACACAAGGACGTCGCCAACTGCAACGGAGGTGGAAAAAAGTACACTCGGCCAGTATTGTAACTGACGTGTCTGTTTATCTTCACGTCTTCCTTCGCCATCCAGGCAATGGAAGAGATTTTATCCCAACATGTTTTAGCTTGCCCAAAACCTAGAAAGAGTGCACCCACATACCCAGTACTTGGGTTACAATGAAGGCCTTGGCTCAGGCTTACCCACATCTAGCACTCTCAAACAGTCTTTTCTCAGTTTCTCTACCCTTGGATGTTTATTTGTTTTCTTTAGTCTGCACATCTCACTCATCAGAGATATAGATTCTGCACTTATTGAAATGGAAACCTATAAGAGAACTTGGTAGAAAAGGGCTTACGCACCAGTGGAAAGACATATCCATGGCACGTGTTTGGGAATGTGTGAGGATTCTTTCTCAAGTAGATGGCAAATGGGAAACTGAATGGGTCGAAGTCAGGGTAGAATTCAAACCAGTACAGAAAAGGGGTAATCTAAGCTACGTCTAAAATCCTCCTATGATGATTCAATGAGATTGTTGGATCGACAAATAATCACAGTCTTAATTGTGATCTCTCAATAAATCTATCATCCTCAAAACATCCAGAAGGTTGTATGTTTTCTACATTATTTCTATGGAAAGGCAAAAAAACTTAATGAAATACTGTAGTCCACTCTTCAGAGGAAACTGGCGGTCTTATGTTTCCTTTGACTATAGGATCATAATGGGTGACGGTGTATGTTTCAGTGTTGTCATTTCCTTGGCCTGCCTGATCTTCATTTCATCCTGTACAAATCAACATCAAAGGGGGTTCCAAATCCTTAAAACCTCTGGAAGAAAAACTTAAACTGTGCTTGAGGGTACAAATGATGAAAATGGCTCAATGATTAACATACCGGATCCTAAAATGAATGTCAATCTTGAAAAGTATAGAATACAAAATACACTTGGGAGATTACTTGCAAATATTCTGTGCCTTTATCAATAGCTAAATGTATACAATATAAATGTACACATATTTGACAAATGCAATGTGTATAAAATATTTATTTTAGTTTATTTTATTTATATACACTGAAAAAATTTATAAATGCAACACTTTAGTTTTTGCCCCCATTTTTCATCAGCTAAACTCAAAGATCTAAGACTTTCTATGAACACAAAAGACCTATTTCTCTCAAATACTGTTAAAAAATCTGTCTAAATCTGTGTTAGTGAGCACTTCTCCATTACCGAGATAATTCATCCACGTCACAGGTGTGGCATATCAAGATGCGGATTAGACAGCATGATTATTGCACAGGTGTGCCTTAGGCTGGCCACAATAAAAAGGCCAGATGTTGCAAGTTTTGAGGGAACGTGCAATTGGCATGCTGACTGCAGGAATGTCCACCAGAGCTGTTGCCCGTGAATTGAATGTTCATTTCTCTACCATAAGCCGTCTCCAAAGGCGTTTCAGAGAATTTGGCAGTACATCCAACCAGCCTCACAACCGCAGACCACGTGTAACCCCACCAGCCCAGGACTTCCACATCCAGCATCTTCACCTCCAAGATCGTCTGAGACCAGCCACCCGGACAGCCATAATCAGCCTAGTTTTTTTAGCAAGACTATGTATATATATATATATATATATATATATATATATATATATATATATATATATACACACAATATATATCACACACACACACATACAGGGCTTGACATTAACACCCGCCAAATGCGGGTGGATTTTGCTCGTGGCGGGTAACACAGTCACTCCAACTAGCCACTGGCGGGTTGAATAATTGTCGTCTTTTCAAAAGGCATCTGAAATAAGCGCACTGGGTGCGTGGCGTGCGAGTCTCAGCTGCGTGGTGTGTCCGTTTTTATTTCGGCTCCCATGTTAACAGGTTAGAACTTGCACACTGCCTGTGTGAAACGCGTGTCTCGAGCCGCGGCGAAAACGCGTGCATGCTAGAAATAGAACCGACGCCTATTTTTCACGCGACACGCAAGCATGTTGGAAGCGTTTCCAGGCAAAATTGAATAGGAAAAGATGTCATTTTGACACAAACACATATTAATTAATAAATGTTTATGTTTGAAAGTCTATAGGTTTTGACAAATGCAGATATAAATATTATTTTTTAAAAAATAATAATAATCGATTTTCAAATATTGCACTGTCAATAAGAACGAAATATTCTGTAGGCTAGCCTATTTTGCCATCTATACTGCCGACGTTGTCTTTGCTGTATCAGTAGTAGGCTATGTATTTATATAAACATGTTTAAAATGTTATATATATATATATATATATAAACGGCGATGTCCCGAGATAGCCCTACCTGTACGTCACCAGCAGCGCCGCGTCAGGTGTGCAAAGACACAGAAAACGCCACGCTGCTGCCATGCAGCCAGTGTGTCGCCAGCCTAACGTCGTTGGACGCCGGTGGAGCTATGTGATGTCCGAACCATGGCATGCATTTTTCGAGAGGTTTTGAGACTGACCTACTTTCCATTGAAACTTGTAACAAATAATTCCCATCGGGGCTCAATAAATTAATTCGGAGTCTGATTCTGATATTTAAACAGTGTTTCACGAGTTCACACTTACAAATAAGTCAGATAGAATAAATGCGTATTTGGCGTGCTGTCCGAGGAGAGGGCTCCAGGCTCGGTTTTCGGCCCGAACCCAGAGTACTCCCCCCGTATTCCTGGCTGTGAAGAATAAGCCAAGAGTGAGGAGTCAGGGTGGTGGAGCGATGCTGAAAACTGTCAAGGAATGTTAGGTGAGTTGACAGTGAATATATATATATATATGCTTCCTCTCGTGCTGATATGGTAATTGTTTGATGACAAGTTGATTGGAATGATTATTTGAACGTGTCCTCCCGAACTTTGTTTATAAAACATCATTTCTAATGCTAAAGTTTTTTTTAATGTAGTTTTTAAATTTTTTTATTAATCTTCTACATCCATGCACCACTTTTATTATGCAATAAGAAGCTACTTTTTTGTCTTTATCTTAATACATGGTTTTATTTTTAAAAAAGGAGCTTTACACACAACCTTATCAGAGCTAATGTTAATGACATGTATTGTTATACATTTATGTAGTCTTGATTTGGGTGTGTACAGTGGTTTTACATTTAAAAGGGTTGTAAATCTAGTTCAAGTACATTTTAGCACGCCATAGTCAACTTTAATAATTTCACAACAACAAAAATGTGGCTAGTAAAAATGCTGTGTGGCTAGTAACTTTGGAAAACCACTAGCCACATTGGCTAGTGAGCAAAAAAGTCAATGGCAATCACACACACACACTGAGCAAAATTATAAACGCAACACTTTTGTTTGCAACCAACCAGTTATCTAGCTTAATTTGTATGACAGCTACGTTTTACTGGTGAACTCAAACAAACATAGAAACACAAGCTGGTCTTTTCTGCATGAGAACAGATCTTTCAAGTAACTGTTGGTCCAAAAATTTTCCTTACCAAGGGAATTGTATCATGACAGAAGCATTTATTCTGTTTTTGGTAAAATTATTTGGATTGATTTGCAACAATTAGTTATTGCTTCATATTTAAATCAAAGCTATTGGCAAAGCAATGAACTCCCAAATGGCTAATATTTGCAAGTGCAAAGCCGATCACTGAAAAACATTGTTTTTTCCCAGTATTAAAAGCTTGCGTTTGCATAAAATAAATGAAAATCACACATAAGATGTGACAGGGAAACATAGCGGTTGACTTTAATGCTTTGCTGACACATTTTACAGTCTGAATGAATCTCATCCTTCACACTTTAAAGACGAAAATGAGGGACTCAGCGCTTTCCTCAGTGACTCATCTCACCGTGTCATGGCTCGTTTCCCATCGACTCCCTCAAGCTGAGACTTCCATCCATAATGCCCGCAAACTGCTGAGCATCACAATAGCACATTAAACCTACCCACGAGGCATTTTAAAGCTGGTGAGTGAAGCTTGGCCGAGGATGTTCACAAGGCCAGGATGATTTTTCAAGACTGAAGTGCCTGGCACACATGTGCATCTGGAGCCAGTTTCAGTCCACGTCTGAGACAAAACTGGCATTAACGACTGTATCTAATGACCCTCAGGTATTAAACTTATTTCCTTATTTAGTAGAATCATTTGATGATAAACATAACTGAATCTTTAACCCTCTATTGCAGCGCAACAACCCCTTTTTCTCCAAGTCATGATGCCAAATTGTTAAGTGCTGTCAGAAACCGAACCTGCTTTTCATCTCTTTTCAAAAACCAAAGCCAGGCTTCTTTGAGCAACAGCACTTAATATTGTGTCAGTCATTGTGTTTATTTCCATGAGCTGTATGTGTATTCAAAACACCAAGACAAGCTGCACAACGCATGCTTGAAGACTTTTGGCATGTTAGTGTTCCCTTTACACAACTAATAGTCTATGAGGTGGTAGCTAAGGTGCTGTAACTGATGATTATTACCAACTCGCCCGGTTGCATGCGCAAAACAATGACAAAAGACAGATATGCAGCTTCTAGTCACGCTACGCCTCCACTACCAAAAGTTGCTCATTACTGGACAAGCTCTAGATTGAAAGCTGAACTTCTGTCACACTACTGAAAAATGTAGTTTAAATGATTAACATCTCCAAGTTTCAGTCAGTCACTCCCCATCACTGCTGCTCACAATACACAATCAATGCATTCAGCTCCGTTAATGAATTCCAACAGCCTCTTAAAATCCCAGAACCTCAAAAGCAATTGCCAGCCGTCAGAAGCAGATGTCCTGCAGGTGACCAGCTGCACGGGCCCAAATGTTTATTATAAGACTGAGCAAGTGTCTCACAAGGTGAGGGGTCAGGAGTGGCAAACGGCATTAGGGGCCCCCTGTCATGACCTTTTAAATAACGGCAAGGTTATGTGACTCTAGGGTTAATGGTCACATGTTGGGGTCAGGCGTGAGGCTTGACTAACGCTTTCTGACCTCCAGGGTGCTGACATGTGGGTACACTGACACCCGTCTAATACAAAAACACATGGCCGTTGCACGGGCCGAGTTATTGAGAGAAACTGTGGCAAGAGCTTGGAATTGCAAGTCACACTGGTAATGACAGAGGTTTTATGAAAGCCAGATCTTTGAGTAATGTCGCTTTCTGTTCTCTGGTCCAAAATGTATTTGTCAATTCCAAGTGGCTTGGGAGAGCTGAAGCTATTGCAGCAAGGCTTTTCTCTCAGAGACCATCCAAAAGTTTAATCATCCATGAAGAATATAGGTCATTAGAACTAAGGTGTTAGGGGTGTCCATAGCTAAATAGTTAAGGATCTGTGCTGGTGACAAAAAGCTTTCAGATCAATCTTAGCCTGGATGAAGCAAAACCTGCTCTTACTGAAAACACAATCCTGATCTATGATCAAGGCACTTGAGCCTTTAGTTGACCTTCCCTGCAATTAGTATACTGTAATACTATAAAGCTACTCTTTTTGTGCACATTTAGATTAGTTATCTGGTAATAAAACAATGACTGCTTTTGAATGAATGAACCTCAAAATACGAACAAAAACTTACACTTGAAAGAATTTTCCAGTAAAAAGTACATATTTTCCCGTTCAGTTAAGGCTCTTACAAATGGAAGTAAATGAGGCCAACTTTTGGAGGATTAAAAGGACAATTTTGGAAAGTGAAAATTTGCATTGAGTTTAACTTTTTAAATATTTAATACAAGTAATTAGTAAAACAAAACATGAAAAACTTTTGATGAACACAGCATTTAAATTACATATTTTTATGTAAAACACTGCCAGAGCATCTTTTTTACTGGGCAAATGAGAGAGAGGAGGGTTTAAGAGAATAAGTTTGATTTATAACTTAGCTCTAAAGGTGCATGGGCAAAAAATTTGATGTAAAAAAATAAAAGCATTTTGTCACGTTACACTGATATTTGTTGGAAGCAGAGCTGCATGATTAATCGTTAAAAGATTGTGATCTCGATTCAAACACGCACACAATGATTCGGCAGTGTCCAAAATCTACATAAATATAATATAACATAGAAATAGAAAATTCAAACACAATTAAAGTCAAGTAAACAGTCTGTAATAAAATAAACAAATAATCAAACTACAAGCATTAGCACAATTAAACAACAGAATATGAAATACAGTGCTTTTAATGTAGATCTAACTGTAGTTAGATACAGACTCAGTAGATTATGTACAGAAATTAAATAAGTAATCAAATGTAAAAACACTGCATAGTGCATAGTCTTCACTGTATCAAATAAATACAGACGATTCATTAATAAAAAATAATCACAAAAGTTATTCAGTCTAGAGCATTGAGAGATTTATTTGCAGTAAGTCTGATGTTTGATTAACATTAAAAACAGACAGCAGCAGGGATATTAGACTGCTGTCACTTTAAGATGTACAGATCCAATTCACTCATACTGTACAAAGCACTTAATTTCTCAACGGTTTACGTTCGCTAACACGTAACCGACTGTTACGTGTTATGCTGTTATGCTTTATACTCAGGGCCGGCTCTAGCCCTTTGGTTGCCCTAGGCGAGATTCCACAGTCGAGGGAGAATCATTATCTTTTTTGAAGCAAAAAAAAAAAAAAAAAGTGATTTTCAATTTATCTAGAATTGTGCAGCTCTACTTGGAAGAAGCAGGAAAGCTACACTATTCTGAAACCAGCTGAGACGCTGCCATTCTACTGAAAAATATATAGTCAAGTTAGCAGTTAAGTTCTTTTACAAAGAGCACTGTAAATCACTGCATTGCATTGCATCCTACTTCTTATTAGTGGTGCTTGCAAACAACCATGCAACAAGGCCCTAGCAACCACACTAAAACCACACAAAATACCTTAGCAACCACATAGCAACCACTCACAAATCCCTAGCATCTTGTGGAGAGCTTTTTCAGAAAATGTAAAAATCCCATCTTTGTCTTTGCCGCACATTTCTGCAATTAAATCAGATTGAAAGCTTAGCGGTCACCATCATTTTTCAGTCTTATATTTGACATCAACATGTTTAAATCCCATCAAAAAAAGCATGGGTGTGTCATCATGATATTTGCACACTGAATTAAGTGGTCAAGGTTTGGCTGGTTAGCACAACCCGTTTAACACTATTCACGTCCTGCCTTGCATGTACCGTTGCTTCCTTCAGGAAATGAAGATCTAGTTTAGTGATTGCTCTGCTTACTTGTGTGCATTGCTGTGAGAAAGTAAGTGAAAAAGACAGAAAAGGGAATATGAAGATAAATTGCTCTTGATTTTGGCTCGAATGTGCGCTGTGCTGATATCATCGCTGCATGCATATATGCATTCTGAAGCGCGCTAAAAAATGTAGTAATACTTGGAGAGAAAACTAGCCCGTACAGTGATTTCACTGTGGACAACATCCATTATCTTACCATATCTGAGGCAAGATGATGTGTAACCACTAATTGGAATCTCCATGGCAACTCATCACAAGCTTAGCTAATGTCAGATCTGCAACATAAATCTTTCACAACAGCTCAGCTCTGAGAGAGAACAGATGCGCTGTAAACAATCCAACCATACTGAAGCAGTCCTGATTCAGTAACATCAACACATGAGCTGTGACCACATGGACCATGTATATTTTCTGGGATGTTTTGATTGCACCCAGTTGCAAATTGATCCTTTGTAGGCGATAGTGTTTAGGATTTGTAAAGTTTCTTGTGCAATGTAGGATTTACAAGGCCCAGGCGACGCTCACACGGCCAAGGCTAAATGATAAAGAGTTCTGCAAAGACATGTTAGACAAGCTAGTTTAGATTTGTATCCCAAATGAGACGTTTATTTAAAACAATTGACCCGTCGCAAGGCCGCGCCTCAAAAACGTTACTGACCGGTCCAGCCGTAGCAACTGTTGCTGTCTGCGATATTAACAGACAAACTTTTCTAATCCAAGAAGACTATTGCAAGTCATACCATGGTATAGACATGGTGCGAATTACAGGGGGTTTGTTGGGGGTTTCCCAAATGGGAAAAAATGCGATGGAAGTCAATGGGGCCCATCAACTCTTTGGTTATCTTCTTTTGTGTTCAGCAGAAGAAAGAAATTCATACAGGTTTGGAACAACTTGAGGGTGAGTAAATGACACAATTCATTTTTGAGCTTTAACTAGCGGTAACAGTATGGGAGTGCATTCTTTCATGATCATCATTTATCTGTGAAATGGTTAGGAATCACTTACTGAGATGCGTGTCATAGAATATATATATTTTTTTGTTCTTTTCTAAATTGTTCATGCGAATTTCGTGTTAAATACAGGCCACCATATATGTTACATGATATGATTTATCCATGTATAGTTTATGTTGGTCATAAACTGAAAGTAAATGGAGTGACCTTTACACATATAAATAGCAGAGGCCTTTTTTCCCACTCAGATTTCAATTAACACTGATGATGTCATGAGTAAGAGAACAGCAACAGACATAAGGCAGTGTATTTTACTACAGTATACTGCCTACTGTATTGTCCAATACATAGTTTCTTATGAACAATGTTTTGAAGTATATAGGTGAAACTTTTCGGCAGTTCTAATTGCTATTGTGTAGAATTCATACTGAATGGAGGAATGTTTTTCTTTGGATATTAACTGCATACTTTTGTTGAATAAATTAAATCAAATTGAATTAAATTTGATGAACTTGGCTTTAAACTAGGTAAACGTCAATGTATAATTCGCACACTAGTGTAGGGTTTAGAATTTGAAATTAGAATTTGCCAAATCCCACAGGAAGAGGAATTTATTGAATTAATCGAATTTTCTAGGAAATTGTAGTGTTCTTCCACGCTGAAAGTTAAGTTTCTAAATTTGATCAAATATATAAACTAAAACACACATTTCTAAAGGAGGTTTTTCAAACATCCATCTATCCATCCATCCATCGTCTGTGTCCACAATACCTTTTTTTTTTCAAAACAAAGGCCAACATTCAAACCTTGACAAACTTAGATTGTATATAGTTAAAAAAAAACAGTAAAATGTAGTGTATATGAATTTCGATTCATTTTAATTAGTTACATAGAAATTCTGCATTAGTTATCACCTCAAATACATGAATTAATTATCAATTCAAATAGAATAATCATAATAATAATAATCCAAACAGTTTTTACCACTTCACAGAAATCTCCAATTCATTATTTATTTTAGCTTGTCTGAGGTAGCAACAGAAACCAATGGGTGGAGCTTAGAGAAGGTTCAAGCTTTTTTAAAACTAGCTTTTTTTTTACACATTCCCAAAAGACTTATAATGTGAGACAGAGTAAATAATATAAATATAATGTTGGGATGACTTGCCAGAGCATTACATTCTATCATGCTTTTTCTTCCAATGTACAACTGACAGACAGATGTTGCTTCTCTCTCACAAGAATGCTGATCACTTGTCAGGTTTTCCAGCACAGTATGCCAATGCAATCCAATTTCTTTCAAGGTGAACGTTACTTCAAACTTTTTGTAGGAATTATCCTTCACATGACATAAATCATGCACAATATGCTGCTGATGAACTCTGAGCTATGTCAGGAGCAGACCAAAGAAGCAAAGATATAACCTCAAACTATTTAAAATCTTAATATTCCAGATGTTTCGGTGCCTAAAAGGAATAACTTGACATTTTGTTTGCTAACAATACCTCCTAAATGTATAAGCACTCAAACTACTCGAATGGGCCAAAGATGTAAATAGTTGCTAAGTGAAACTTTTTTGCATTTTCTGTGCTGATTGAGAGGAGAAATCCATTTAAAGATAATAAAAGGAGCTAAACGGATTGGTTAAATGGAAATAAGAGCATTCGAATGCATAATCTAATTAGTGAAAATATTCAATAAACAAACATGCAATGGTCCACACTGCAGCTTACTTTACACCATATTTATACAAAGTGAACTGACCAGCCACAGCTTTTTATGTGCAATTAACTTTTACAAATCAGAAACGACTATTCAGGTTGACTAATGCATGTCAGTCGTGCCATATGCATCAGCTGAGAATTGGAATACACTAGCAAAACATATAACTGGTAAATCAATGGCCTTTAAAAAGATGGCATTGATCCCAATTTCCACATCACCTGGAGATGGTGAGAGAGAGAGAAAGGTGAATTCAGAGTTAGTTTTCTCTGTGGCCCTTTAGAACCTGATTTGTCAGAAACATAATTTCTATCTACTATTGCCATAGTAACAAAAACAAAAACTGGTCACCATGGCCACTGCTAAATTAATACAAAAACATGCCAAAATATATTGGCAAAGACCTCAGTGACAAACATCAGTGACTATGGCTACAGTCAATGAGTACAAAAGCTCCCTTCCTACGGTAGGCCGTGCCCCTATAGGAACTGCCTGGATGCAGTTTGCTTCCCAAAGCTTACACATTCTCCTGGTGGGAAGAGGGCAAAAGCAACCAACTGGGATGCCAGATAAAATCTATGCCTTCGAAATCTCTGAAAGCCCATTCAGGGCCGAGCTCAATCCTGGGTTTCTGAATGGGGCTGTTAGCTAAGCTTTTCAAGGAGAGGTATGTCTAGCACATGTTCATTTTGGCTTAGAATTTTCCAGGAATTTAAGGTCTATATCTGCTCATATGAAAGCAGTACCTGAATAGCAGTAGCTGAGAAATACACTTAAACTACTGATAATATCAAAACAGAAGTAAACGTTTGTTGTAAAGCTAACATTTTTGATAGTCGCTCTAGATGCCTTAAATCCAGCTGAAGAAACCATGTTTAAAATATATATTTTGCTTGTTTTAGACTGATTTGGGTCATTTGTTAACTGGTGGGAGAACTAAATCA
This sequence comes from Semotilus atromaculatus, assembly GCA_031834385.1. NCBI lineage: Eukaryota > Metazoa > Chordata > Actinopteri > Cypriniformes > Leuciscidae > Semotilus > Semotilus atromaculatus. The sequence continues at coordinate 38,797,165 of JAULUF010000055.1, read as the reverse complement.
AGTGAACAGACCTTCTAGGCCATCTTAACCCAGCTTAAGACCAACAACCCAGCACAGATAATAACACATTTTTGCAGAGTTTACATTTGAAAACTCAAGATGAATCCATTTTTGCAGATGTTCAAAACCCATTTTACTTTGGCAATTTGACATTTATAAATTAAACTGATTTCGGTTATTGAAAACTGATCCTTACATATCAAAATCGAGCCAGTTTCCTGAAGGGGGAAAAGACAAACTGTTTTCTATTGTTTGAAATAATATGCACCAATGAACCACATGCAATAAGACCAGGAAAAGTAAAAAGGATGATTTTTGATTTCATGTTGACTTTAAACACTCACAAATTAAAGATGTGAGGGCTAATAGTTCAGAAATGGGATGGTCGGGTGAATATATTGCTAAGGTTGCAAAAATAACAAACAGCTTTGACAGTAGCGCCGAGACATCTTCCCTGTGAGCTGAACTGGGAGCCAAAGAGTTTCATTCACCAAGCTGAAATTGCACATAAATTACCTTGAAGTGCTTCATGCTCTCCTTGACTGTGTTTCTCTGGTTCCACCCTGGCTGGCAACTCTAGCAGCATACTAAAATCGGAAAATAAAAATGGTAATGAGAGAAACCGTATCCTCTTCCAAATAAAATCTCATGCTAAGTGAACTTTCTCCACGGCTGAGATGGAACCATTGTGAAACGAGTGCATTTAAGTGGCCTTAATGTTTACTTGCTTATCAGTTCTGTCGCAGCAAGGTTTGTCTTTATAATTACACCATAATTAAACCTGCCTCATTAAGACACGCTAGAGGAAGAAACAGGTCACTGCCCGGGTTATGGTTGACAAAGTTTGGTCAAGAATTTGCCTTAACCCTTTGCAGAGACGGGAGCCTCTCGTATGCGGGTTCGAAAATGAGGGCCCTTGATAAACATCCTTCTTACCACAGGAAAATTTGCAACATAATTATATACTCTGTAAAGCCTCTGTGTCCTCTCTAGAACTATTTGAGAGTCTCTGCAGAGCAGTAGACGCAGTTGGGATTCACGACCAAACTGCAATTCTGACTGGTCATAAACTAAAAACCAAGAAACAGACGATTCCCCTACAAATGGCTGCCATGTTCGACACAAGTCCCAGCATTCCTCTTGGCTGGGCCAGTGAAAGAGAAAACAGAACATACCACTGGTGTGGCCTCATTGTGGTCAAAGCGCAGCCACCTTTCTGAATGGGCGAACACAAGACTCTAACAATACATCCATTGTAGTGTGTGCATGGTGCATATCTTTGGTGGGGTATAGTGTCAGAGAAGACAGATTGCTAGAAGAAAAAGCAATTGCGCTGAAATAGTGACGACATTATGAAGGACAGCAGAGCGTGTCAAACATGCATCAGTTTGTGCAGGCCAGGAGTCTGACAGGCCTAGAGGAAAGAAACTAGCAAGAATGCAGGGCACAGTCGCCTGGTTTGTTCCTCCTTGGGGAAATAAAGACTCAAGATGAGCAGCAAGTGCCATGAGAGGCCATGTCTAAGTCACACTGAGCAATATAAATGGCATCAGTAATATGATAAAGGATACTAATGTTCAATGATATATCAGATCATTAGTCTACACAACAGAGGCACCAATATTAAAATCCCTTACTATTTTGTCAGATTAACTAAAAGAGGAGCTATTATGATTTTTTACATTTTCAACTTCTTTTTATGTTGCTGCGTCTGAGCATGAAAAAGTTCTGCAAAGTTACAAAGTGCAAAATCCAGTCCAAAGAGTTATTCTCTATATCATAAAGCACTGATTCTGAATTCTCTTCTTTATTTAAATAATTACCGCCCAAGGTATATGCAAATAAAGAGGGCGAGGCTTGGTTGAGTTGCGTTAGTAGTGTGTTGAAAAACGTGGTTATGGTAAGGGATGTGACATTTCTAAAACACGCTCGATCCAGCCGACCAATCAGAGCACATTGCGATTGTTTTAGAAAAAAAGTCCTTATGCTAGCCAAGGCTGCATTTATTTGATCAAGAATACAGTAAATACTGAATTATTGTAGGGCTGCACGATTAATCGCAATGAAACCGCATGTGATTTGGCTGCGATTATTTTATGCGCAGTTTGTCAGTGCAGGACGGCTGATCGGTAGTAAATGCTGCTCCATCTGAATCTCAGAGAGGGCGCTCGCACACACACACACACACCAAATATGCCCTACCGCAGAAATACAACACACATCATTCCAGGAAATCCCTATGGGCAAAATACTATACTATAGCTAAATAAACAGAAGATTGAAACGCTTTGATTGATTAAACACGACTAATAAATACACGACGGAAGGATGCTCAACTGTCGTTATGAAGTGAGTTGAGTAAAAAGCATGTTATTAAATGTTGTGTTTTGTTGGACAAGAGATTTATAAATGCTTCTCATGTTTGGAAATATGTTTGAAGCAGGCTGCTTTTTTAAATGCACGTTATAAGAGTCTCAAACTCAGTGATTTCAGATGGAGAAGCTTTTACAGAACCGTACATCAATGACAAAATAAAATGCGCATAAAATACCTATTCAAAATCACGATAAGCCAACTCGATTTAAGAGCGATTACACGTAAATTGCGATTAATTGTGCAGCCCGTTAAAATAACGGTTTTAGATTTTAATAGATCTAATTTATACTTGTGATGACAAAGCTGAATTTCCAACTGCAGTCATCAGTGTTCATTTTTCAGAAATCATTCTAATATGCTGATTTGCTGCTTGAGTTTTTTTTTTTAATTATTATAATTTTTTTACATGTCTAAAACACGTATAAAACCTGTTCCATAGAAATCCACTGATTTTGCGCAGAAAAATCTGCAAATTCCATCTGGGTCCAGTCACAGCTATTCATCTTATAATGTCCTGTAAAAAAAAAAAAAAAAAAAGGCCCCTTAGGCACTATATAAGTAGGATAATCTTCAGTCAGGAATGATTTAGACAACCCTGTGCTTTTTTTAAGGTCAGGAAACGTGGGTTAGCTGAGAACAAATTCTACATGCGTTGTCTGGAAGAATATATTGTGCCAGCAAAAAACCACGGCTTTGACCTCTAAGAATGTGCACGGTCCCTGGGCCAAACATTCCAACAGACATCAGAAATGCAAATGAAAGACAAACAATGTAATATTGATTTTGCATTAAATAAATGATATTTTTCTCATGCTGCTTTTAACGTCTGTGTACTCTGATATTGTGGGAAATGATGGTTGAGAGGAAAGGATCAGAAAGATCATATGAAAGCATTTCTAGAGAAGGACACTCATGCATCAGCAAAAAAATATGAACTATAAATCAGCATCAGCAAAACTTACATAAACTTATATATTTTAGCTAGACACCTCAGAAAGCAACCTGCTTTGATCACCATCAGTTTGGGGTTTAATGCATTACTAAGAAATTCATTATTGTAATTTAATTACTTTTCCCTTGAAAAAGTAAAGTAAGGGATTACTCTTAATTTTTCTATAATTTAATAAGTTACTTCTGGTTACTTCTATGTTATATGCCAAGAATTCTATTTAAAACACTTGAGGATTTAACATCTAAATGTAACCTCTAATGATAAAATGTATGTTTTTAATGTAAACTTTGGTCAGCAATTAGTAATTAGCAATTAGTAGCCTACAGTAACCAATTACACTGCTAAAGATGTAATTAGTAGCTAGCAATTAATTTGTATTCTTCCCCAACTTTGTTCACCATTACTGTGCTGCCTTTTTGTCAACTATATACTGTAGAATATGTAGCATCCAACACAACATCCCAAATAAACAAAACATCATAAATTGCCAATTTCAAAAATATGTGCATCATACAAATACCACTTCTCACATAAAATGCATGTTTCTTTATGATATATATATATATATATATATCTGCCTGAGGGCTTTACTGGGTGGCTGAACATGAGGGAGTGCTTTAGACAAGAATTAGCTGTGTGAGTTTAAGACATGCAGCAGCCTCATTGTCTCTCTGATGCTGCTTCTATTCATCAGGCAAGCCATGTAATCCCAGGAATTAGGCCGAGATGAACTATGGAAAGATGGATCACTGTGACCAGTACTACTGGCCAATGCTAAAACATCTGGACACAATTCTACACTTACTTTTTGTGTAAACTTAATGAAAAGCTGACAGCACCTCAGCCAGTAGTGATTCAACCAACACAAACTCAACCAGTGGGGCATGCTGTCTGTTTGACCAACCAATGAAAGTGTTAAGGAAACTAGAATTCAAACTAGAATTGGCAACAAAAAAAACTTTAAAAAAATTGTCGCGCTTTGAGCGGAATCGTAAACACCTGATTGGCCATTGTTTTCACGCACTCATCAGATATGTCTGTGATTGGCTACAATGATCAAGGCACAGGAGCATTTGAGTGTTTGAAACAAAAGTGTTTTTAAAAAAATGAGGAAACAAACGCTCCCGTCTGGATCTGTGTAAGCGCTCGGTGAAGCTTTCCCTGGTTTTTACAATATGTTTTTGAAGCGCTGATCATTGTAACCAATCTTGAGAACACAATGGGCAATCAGAGGTGTTTACAATTCCAATCAACAGCGCTCAGAATCACTTTTTAAAAGTTTCACTAGCGATTTCGGTTCCGAAGTCGGTACATTTTGACAACTCGTTCAAACATTCATTATTTTGCTATTGCTAGTGGTGCAGGAACTACTCAATTTAAATGGCTAGATATAGCAAGAGGAAACCTGTAAGGCAGCATACAATCTAAAAACTGTCTGACCTGAGAGAGTTTCTTTAAGGAAATTTACCATTTATGAGAGAAGCTCTGTGTTCTTATTATTAACTGAAACTATTAAAGGGTTAGTTTACCCCAAAATAAAAATTCTGTCATTAATTACTCTCATGTCAATCAATCCCGTAAAACATTTGTTCATCTTCGGAACACAAATTAAGATGATACCACTTTCAATTACCACTTTCAAGCCCCAGAAAGGTAGTAAAGACATCATAAAAATAACCGTGACCCAACTGGTTTAACCTCAATTTTATGAAGCGGGAGTACTTTGTTTGTGCCACAAAAAAAAAAAAAAAGTTTAGCAGACAACGTTTTCGTGTTGCTTCATAAAATTGAGGTTAAACCACTGGAGTCACATGGATTACTTTTATAATAATAATAATAATAATAATAATTCATTGTATTTATATAGCGCTTTTCTCTGCACTCTAAGCGCTTTACATAGAAGGGGGAATCTCCTCAACCACCATGAACCATTTATGATGTCTTTACTATACCTTTCTGGGGCTTAAACGTGGTAGTTGCGTAGGTGGCAATGGAAGGAAAGAAAAAGCTCACTTTTCATCAAAAAAATTCTCTTAATTTGTGTTCCGAAGATGGACGAAAGTCTTACACGTTTGGGAACGACATGAGGGTGAGTAATTAATGACAGAATTTTCATTTTTGGGTGAACAAACCCTTTAAAAATATGTTTTCGTTAATTAAAATAAAACTGAAAGAAAATATAAATAGGCATGAAAATTTTTAAATGTTGCCTTGGTACATTTAAAGCCAAGTAGACATTTAATAAAAATCTGAAACTAATAATGAAAAAAGACAAAAAAAGACAAAAGCACAAATTTACTTAAACCTAAACAAGTATAAAAAATATTCTAAAATAAGGCCGGAGCAGCTCAGCACACACAAAACAGCATTGTACATTCTCACAGCTACATATTAACATACATGTTAACGCTTGAAATCATTAGTTTGTGTAAACAGTACGACGCCCACAAGGCTGACTGAATAAAAGACAGATGGAAGCATTACACGACGAGAGACATTCATTTACCAATTAAGGCGTTTTTCATTGTGACGCAGACATGATGGAGTGCGAGAAAATTCCTACACTGATGTTCACAGACCACATCCTACTCATAATATTTGTACATAGACACCTTTCTTCCACTGACAACATTTTTCCATCGATTTTTCACCCTGTGGGCGACTACATTTCCAAGCTGAAAAAAAAAAAATGTTCAACTATCGTAAATATTCAAACACCCAGACAACACAATTAAAACATGATTAAGATTGAGAAAAGATGACAACATGTGCTACTTTTGCTATCACTGACAGAACATTGTAACTATGACACAAACGCGAGCAACCAGCAAAAGATACACACATACTGTCATTAAGCCATTAAAGCAAAAAAACTAAAAGAAAACATACATTTTATATTTCAATTGGACCTATACTAATAGATGTTTTGAGATAAACACACAAATAAGACAGAAACATCCTTTAGACAAGTCCACAAAAACTTAATGATAACAACTGTCAATACTCTTGCTCAACTAAATACACGTCAAGTACCAAACACTTAAACACTTAAAAAATGAAGCGTTAAGATTAGCAATTTCTTGTTGAAGGATTGAGAGTTTGCTTAACTTTAAATGCATTTTAATATTTTGAAACATTGATATCATATAAAAGAAGATTAAAAGTTTTAGAGTGCTATAAACACAACAAACCACAGTTCATACTCACAGAGACTTGTGCTGTTGCTTTCCCTCCAAAATGAAGTCACTTCCTGTAGGATGACGTCATGAGGGAAGTGACTGTTGTTATTTAAAAGGATAAAAGACAAACAGGATGGAAAGTAATATTGAGGACGGGAAAAAAATTAAAAATAGTTAACCAATTATGACAACATTTCTGAGAAGGTATGAACATATTATTTTAAGCACATTGATTTGAGAAAGAAACACTTTCTTAATGAGTTTTTCTAAGTAAATTGTCATTTTTTCATGTTAAAAGTTCATCTGCTAAGACCAAAATAAAATGAAATAATTTATGTAAAATGCAGTGATATCATTCACTTAAATGTGTCATTGTGATAAAAGAAAAACAGCAATATTTTTGTTTTATATTACATTTATTAATATTGTTATTTAACATTGTTGTCTTTAAACAATATAAAAATAGATTTACAATTCATAAAGATATTGTTTAAAATGTTTTTACAATATTTTATCCAATATATTAAAACAAGATATGCACCAATTTTATGAAATAAAAAATTGTTTTAGTTAAAAAAAAAAAAGTGATATATTTTTTTTTTAAATATGACTTATTTTTTAGGCAATATTTTATCCTTTATATTAAAACATGATATGCACAATATTTTTATAAAATAAAACATAGTTTTCAAATGTATAAAATAATATTTTTAACATATTTTCAAATAAAAATATGAATTATTTTTTGGATAATATTTTATCCAGTATATTAAAGCATGAGAAAAAAAGAGCTGCCTAACATAAATGACTCAATATCATCAATAAACCACATCCACGTGATACTGTGGCGGTTAGTAGTGTTAGCAGTAATTTGCAACAGTTTATCTCCTCATTAGTGAGCGTATAACAGTTCCAGCTTGTTTCCAGTAACTTGTGCACTCTGCATCCATTAAGTTTGTTTTATATCCAGGCAGGGATAAATACACTGTGAGTGAACCAGGGCAATCTGATATCTTATACGACTGGAAAACAGTCCCGGTTCAGGTCCAGAATGGTAGATCATACAGGAACCAAAATGAAAACAGGCATAATTCAATGAACAGCAAAACATCTTTGCGGACACCAGGAACAACCAATGCCAGGAAGACGGGCACTGTGGACCCATTAGTGTAAAGATTACATCAGTCAAACAATTCAGACTTACTTGAAATTTGATTATCAAAACAACATATAGCCTATAGGGCCTATACAGATACAGATAGGCTAATGTTTTCTAAACATGCATACAGAGACAACAGGGCACTATCAAAACAGCATGTGCATTCTTGACGGCTGTTGTTTGTCTCTTCGACTCCTGAGTGTGAGATGTGTACAGCAGCACTGTGTAAATCTCTGGTAATGAAACATCAGCGTCTGCGGGCCAGCGTTCATTCCACGGTGAGCCTCTTACCATTGCTAACAGCTCCTTCTAGTGGTCAAAATCTCAGAGGTGAAGTAAATCCAACAGCAAGGCCCACACTGACACTCAGCCTTGTACAGCTGGGCAAAACAAGAGACAGCATGCATGTATGAAAAACACAGAACGATCAAAAGAAATAAAATATCATGTGCAGTCATTTAAACTTGGTATCACACATCTGACAATGCAATTGTTAAGCAAAACAGAGCAACTAATTTTGCCGCAGTGATGATCTTTACATATGGGACATGTGCGAATGCCATTTTGGAGCACTCTATAAGGCAAACCAGGGACATGTAAACAGCAGAGAGCCACTTGGACACCGAGCGAATGGCATGATTGAACAATCGTGTCTGTTAAATCTAATTTTTTTCAGAGTGTGGTTTAAGTAGTTCAAAGATAGGAACAGGTGGGTGTAGATTGCCTATTCTTCAACTACCACCAAGACCACTGTAATTAAAGCTCAAACGAGACTTGGCAACTCTACGAAAGCCTCTCTGCATGAGAGAAAAGAGACTCTAAGCATTTACCACAGTATTTACCACACACCTCAGCTGGTTTTAATTGTGCACTGCAGTGATTTGTCTTCATGGTTGCAGTCAGTAGCTTTTCCTGCACATGTGAATGTTGCTTATAAGTTTCTAGGGGAGACCAAGGTGAACTGTAACCCCGTTAGATTAACCATTTAGAAACAAGTTACATGGATGAAATCACTATTGATGATTGCCACTCTAATGAGAAGAGTTGGAAGGTATACTTTCACATCTGGCTTTTAATTCGATTTGTGATCACGTTGATGAAGATTACATAACATATTATCTGAATCAGCAGCTTCTCTTGTCAAATTTGATATAGCATTCAAACAAACTCTCTACCTTTGGAGAGTTGTGTCACTTCAAAAATACTCTAAAAGATTTCCTGTGTGAATGACACTTTTTAGCCTTGTATCTATGCTTTATATGTTTAGAATGATAATATATGTCCTATATGTTCACTGTTTTGAATTAAAACGCTTCAAATTAGGGTTCGGTGGAAATTGAAAAATGGCATAGTCGTTATTTATAGAAGTAAATTTGATTCGTTTTATATTAGTGCTACCGGTAGGTTGTATAAACAACACACTTTGTTCTTAACACTAATTTGAACAGTTTGAGGATAAGTAATAGATCTCAAAACGACTTGAACTTGTAGAAGCCAAACATGTGAATAATATAAAACAGTTTGAGACATACAGCAATACAATACAGAGTTACTGACGTTGAAACAAAACACTCCCCGCTCTCCCCTACTCGTACATGTTCTCTACGCTCACTAATATACGGGTGGTGCCTGCATTTTGTGTATTCTCCATAACGCATGTATATGTGAGGAAGTGTCTTTATCATGTCACATCCATGTTGCCTTTGTCGCGTTTTGTCTTGAATCTGTTGGAAAGCCGCTGAGCTTCGCGCACGAATCTGACGCTTTACCAGCCACAAAGTGCACGGGCGATCTCAGAGGAGCATATCTTCGATTTTGCATGGATTTGTGTTTTGCTCTGCGCTCTTGGCATCACTGCGTAAAAGACTGATCCTATTGCCGAGGGGGGAAAAAGGCGCTGGCGCTGCGCCACGATCTGGCAAGTGCGCCTCCCTTCACCGCTGTTTGGCTTATTCATAGTTAGGGGTTTGGGTTTGGCTGTTTTTAAAAAGGCAAGCACTGCTGTGAAGTTGATCAGTCTGCTCAGAAAACTTCCAGAGGGGAAAGTGTTTTGGAATCGGAAAGTCCAGAATTTCAGTGCGCAACCAATTGCGCACAAACTGGACTATTGGAGAATACCTATGTGATTCATTTATTTTATATGTATTTATATGAAAATCCACCGGATTGTTCTTTATCATCTTTTTAAGAGACTATTTTTAATTGAATCATTTTTAAAACACCACAACCAGTGCTTTCACTTTGCATGCGGACTTTTCGTTTGAGTCGAATCTGAGCCAAACGTTCATGCGTTCTCATATCTAGGTCTTTTTTTTTTTTTTTTTTTTTTTTCGCCATCGGACCTCATTCACTTTGACACGAAGTATGGCTCTTCTTGTGCTGGGAACATTTCTGACGGCGTTGTCCATCAGCGGAGGCTCTTATGTGCCGTGCGAGCCGTGCGATCAGAAGGCGCTCTCCATGTGTCCTCCGGTCCCGTTGGGCTGTCAGCTGGTGAAGGAGCCCGGCTGCGGCTGCTGCTTGACTTGCGCTCTGGCGGAGGGGCAGGCATGCGGGGTGTACACCGGTACATGCACGCACGGGCTGCGCTGCCTGCCGCGCAACGGTGAGGAGAAGCCGCTTCACGCCCTGCTGCACGGCAGGGGAGTGTGTACGAACGAGAAGGGATACAAACCACCGCACCCACCTATTGGTAAGTTAACTAGAAAGCAGTGCGTCTTTGTTGCACGGAGGCATTGTTGCGTTGAGATCGTGTATCTGGTGGGAACTTTGTGGCTTGCGCGGATCCAGTTTTATTGCGTGCGCATGTTTCTGCATGAGCTTTTCTGTGTTGTGGCTGGTCTGTGCTGCTCACTGCTGTTTTCCATCATATTCAGCGCTGCATATTGTAAGGATTAGTGAAACCTGTTTGTGTTTCATCCAAAGCCAATCATTAACAAACGATTTTCAATGCAATCTTTACGCTCCAAAGGCATTTACAAAAATAGTACCGCGGTAGTAGCCCACCGGGTTTTATGGAAATGTACCATGGTATTGTTGTACGTAGGCTATAATGCAAATACAATTCCGTTACCATTGTATTATAATCGGGTACTTCCACATTTGAGTGTTGCGCATTATAAGTATTAGTACAAGTATTATAAGCCAATATAAACAAACACTAGCCTACAACTAAAAGTACCATGTTTTTTTGCCGTGGTACCATGGGTCTACCATGGTATTTTGGTCATGTACTATGGTAATACCATGTTTTTTTGGCATCTACCATAGTAGCATCATGGTATTGTTTTGAACTTACTTGGAGTTCCAAATAAATGCCATGGTTGGAGTCTCATATAATGGCATTACTGCCACATACTTTTTTGTAAGAAATATTGTAAAAACAAAAATTGTACTGAAGCTACTTATGTATATAATGTATGTGCACAGAAATGATTTGCGGTGAAATGTATGAAACATCTGATTGTGAATAAAAACATTAAACTATAAAAGATAAACTAATATATATTCTATCATGACAAAGTTTGAGGCTGCTCCAATGCTGCATTTCATTGGCACAGAAGCAAAACAGCATCAGACTCACCAGAACTGCATAATTTAGTATGCTCCTCAGAACTGTATAAAGAGCCTCAAGAAAGATGCATAACTCCATAGATTCTTGCTTTGTGCATAGTTAGTGTTTGATTTGGCAGTGGTGCTCTATTGACATTAGTAACTCCTCCATTGTTATGATCACACCTCTCATCATTGTACGGTGTACCCACGTCTCATGATAGTCTTGATTGAGATTCTAGGTTGCTCTGAATTTAGGTCTAAAGTCTGTGGGTGGTGTGGAAGGATGGATTACCGTTCAAAGATAAAATCCATGGGAAGGAGGGTAGCTGCAGTGTGTCTACAAGCCCTCCTATCTGCAAAAATCACATGTTTATGAAGAATAACCGTGCACAGCATGCATATTTATTTATATTTATGTATTTGGCAAATAGTTTTATTCAGTGCATTCAAGTCATGCTTTCCCAGGAATTGAACCCCCAACCCTGGCGTTGTTAGTGCAAAACTCTACCAGTTGAGCTACAAGAACAAAAATGAATTATTTGGTTTCAGAACTATATATTTTAGACAACAGCAATGCATGAAACGGAGACAATTTGCTTTATTCTACAAGACAGCACATATTTCGTAAAACAGATGAGGTTTAATTCAGCCGTGGGTGTTTGTACACAAATACAACCCCCTCATACACAGGTGCACATCAGAAACCCGTTTGTCTCTATCTGAAGTCCTCTGATGAGTGCGGTTGCTGGTATACCCCTTCTGTGATTGCAGTGGGCACACAGTCGAGCCCTTGTGATTCAGCAAAATGTCTGTGGAGCCGATCTATCAAGAGCTGTTCGTCAAGCATGGGGATGAATTTAGAGGAACGCTTCAACCCTCCCGTGGTATTCGGTTTCAGCCTGGTTTTACAAGCTGGGCAGGACAGAGAGAGAGAGAGAGAGAGAGAGAGGGTGGGTAGAGGGGGGGTGGGAGGTGGTGGTGGTTGTGGGGGGGGGGTCAAGCGTCCTTGCCCGCATTAGGATTCAGCGCTTTTTGGCTCGTGTCTTCCTGATCCATTTTTATTCCCCCTCAGTTTCACAGTTATGCAAACATAAAATTGGAATACAAGTTTAAAATTGAAATACAAGTTTAAAACGAAATAATTTCTCACTCAAGGACCATAACAGTCTCATACCTTCATGGCCTTGAATGCCGGCACTCACGATTTAAAGATTGAATGTTTTGAGCCAAGTACAAAAGGTTATGCCGTCGCCATCGATGGATTGACAAATTCTGCAAATGTGTCAATGATCACATGGGAGACTTTCTGTTTGGACATGCCATGTGGATCTTGGATGCAGTTGCCAACAGATATGACTACAGGCTACTTGCTTGTTAAGTCTGTGTTAGCAACGATTGCACACCACGGTCTGAATCTAAGAGCGTGCAAGTAAACAAACGTAAAGAATCGGGCCAAAAGAAGTTGGCTGTTGTATTCGGTTACTTCTGTATCTCTGATTTATGCGTTTTATTTACCCACCAGATACGTAGCCATAACTAAACAACGATTACAAGGGAATGGAACGCAGTTGTTCTTCTATTGCTTGTCTGTCATCAAATTTTTATATTATGCCACAGGCCAAACTCACAGAAACGTATACTTGCTTGCAACATCAGACTGACATTGAAAGATATATGGATCGCTTCACTAAAAAGGATCTGAATAGATCTCTTGCACTTTTTGAGAGTGATGCCTAGCTTTTGAAACTTTGTATAATCTGCACATTGGTTACTTTTAACCATATTTTACCATAAGTCTACAGTGCTCGTATATCAAGTGCCCTGTCATCCTTTGCAGAGGTATGCAAGCAGGGAACCTATTTAGCATGCTTGAATGACTTCTTCCAGTAAAGTTTAACAGCAATCTGCCCAGCGTGTATTTGTCATTGGCACCTGGAAAGCTAGTGAGTAACAGCTGTGAAGAAAATCAGCTTGCACAGTAGTCTTGTCTCTGTCAGAAACGTGATTCCCAGGCTGCGACATCCTCACGCTGGGCCCTGCTTAAATAAGAACACATGTTAGGCTGACCAAAACAGTGAACGCACAAAAACGATCTATTTAATCTATGGGTTTACAGCTCACATTTAGAAAATTAAACATACAGAACGTAAGCAGACAGCAGGGCTGTAACCATGTGGTTTAGCAGAAGACGCCGACCTGTTGAAACCTCCTGTCATGTGCTTCGGGGTGGTGGAGGGGGAGCCACAGTGTCACGTTTCTTTAGGGAAGGAGAACAAAAGGTGCCTAATTTCTTGCCTGCAGCACAGGTTCAGATGTGGTTCCAAAGTGCTGCCTCAAATTTTGTGCCCTGCAGGACTCTTGAGAGGATAGATAAGATACAGCACAAGACAATCGTTACTTTGCAGTAGCTCTGTTACAGTTGTTACATTTGTTTGTTGAGGATCATGGGAAAGGTTATTCGAGGCTTAGACCCAACATTTTGTGACAAAAAATGTACCAAGCATTCATTTTATTATACTTTCTTGACTTGTTAGGGACACGTCTCGCGCCACATTTCACGTTCTTTTTGTTGCTCTCATCTGTAAACAATGTAAAGCAATCCTGTCCACTGATAGTCATGCAAATATATCTACCACAGTTTAAATGGTATAGCAAAATCTCTGGCTGACACAGTTCTACCATCATAACACCCAGTCATACTTCATACAGTTTAAAACCTTCAATATATCCTACAATGAATCCTTCTCATGGGCATTTCATCATTTTTGACTTTTCAGTGTCAGTAAAAAAAAATTAAAAAAAAAATGAAGGCCCGTTTACCTGTAGAAAATCCGAAGGTGTTTTTCCACTTTAAGCCGCACATGAACAATTGCATATCCCCTTTAAATGATTATAGAATCTTAAGAATAAACAAGTTAATAAATAAAAGATAGTTTAGAAGAGGAAAGATTGTACCTAGATACTCTTGATGGAAAGATGCCTTGAGCTTATAGACAGTATCGCTCTCTTGCCATTGTCTGAGCTAATTGAAATCAGCGACTTCGAGTGATCCACTGATGTCCTGAAGAGCACCTCTTGAGTTCATGTTTCGGAGTGTTGATGACATGAGACACGGTCAGGCGATGAAGAGGTGCGCACATGTTCTTTCAGCCTTAAAGGCATCGACAGGTGTCATCACTTTGCATTGTCCTAAGTTACAGGTGACTTGTTTGAATAGCAAGTTATATGATGACTTTCTTGGTTGTAACTGATAGCATATTGCAACATGGAAACTATTATCCCAAAGTGTAGCTTTTAATGTTACTTTAACTGTAACTCGCATTAGTGCACAGTTGCATTTCTTGGTATTCTGGTAATCTAGCATGCTTCTCTGCTACAGCGGCCCAAGCATGTTGTGGACACGTTCCAGGCTTTAAATATTTAGCAGTGGAGTCTTGCCAGGGATGCCATGGTTGGTCTGTGACAATGAATGCAAGACAAAGACAAGCCAGGCAGAATGGCCTGCTTCAAGAACGACTTTCAAAGGAGAGCTAGTCTGAATATTTAACAATAGCAAGACCTAATTCTAACCGTGCATGCTAATAAGAGACTAAATGGCATGGTTTGAGGCCCCTAAAGATTTCAGAAGCACCTTGTATTAGCATTTCTCGGCTTGTTTGGCTGCACATTCTGAAAAAGAAATCAGACTAGGTGACAACGCAACTCAAACGGGGATCTGCTTTCATCATTAGCCCCCAAGCTGTAAGAAACTGTGGATATTCATGAAGTATAATTGCCCAGCGCACATGTAAATTATTAAATAGAGCCCTATCAGATGCATCTCTTTTGGCCAGGCTCGGGTCCCTTTATCTTAATGAAAAGTTTTGCAAGACCAAGAGGAGAGACACCAATACCTCTTGAGCATTCTTTCCAAAGCTCATTTGAATAGACAGGTTACACGTGATACGTCTGGTTTGGCCTGGCTCCAGGATCTTGGCTGTGTGTCAGATGTTAAACACAGACCCGCTAAACCTTTACAAGCTGGGGACCACGAGCAGGGAAAAAGAGATTTTGGTCCTCACTCCGAAAAACCTGCAACTGAAAAGACGAGTTTAGTGGTAAAAAACTCTAGTCATTGCTGATTTCATAAATGCAATGCTTTTGGACCGTGCGCAAGGAGTAAAATCACGAAAACAACCATAAGGAATTGTTTTTGCCAACCCAGTCATCCTGCACCCTCCCTTTTAAGTCTACATTTCTAAGCCATGTAAATCTCCCTTTAGGCAAACTTCCCTATGACATTTCCATGAGGTGATCTCAAATTCGGAGGCTTCAGGAGCCCAAACCTGCGGGGAAATCTGTACAGAAATTTCAGTCTGCCAAGTCATGGGTTCCAGGATTGATTTCAAAGAGACAGCACCATGCTCTGATTGTAACTTCAGAAGCCAGGAAACCAATTCCTGTAATGACCAGGCACCCGCCCCATGCGTCTCCAGGTCAGACAGACTCTTTCACCACCGGCCCGCTCCAGAACACCCTGCCCCAGTCCGCTGCAATGTGAAGCGCTGGAGCTCAGAGGGACTGCGAGGGCAGTTATCTCAGTCATTTCTGCTGGCTGCCTCAGCTGTCTGATAATGCCCTCTTGGCTGTATGCGCAAAAAAAATACTTGGCACCCCCAACAGCCTTGATGTTCAGGCCTGAACCCGTATGTCCATTTCCATTCGGATTGATTCTCGAATGAAGCCACGATAAGATGCAATATCAACAAAATACTAAAATATCAATCTATTTACTCAATCCTTTACTGAAGTGTTTACCAATGAAATACTATACAAATGCATAAAACAATTAGCAATTTGAATAAAACAGCTTGCTGTGTTCATATAGAACGTTCAAAAACAGGAGGGCATTTATCAGAATTTAGAATTGTTACATAAATTTGCATCGCATGATGGCATCAGGTTTAGTCTGAAAGGAAACAATATAATATTCACTAAATTATATAATTAAACCACAACCATAAACAAATACACTTCCCATAATAACTCCTATTAAAAATGGCATTTGGTTTTGCAAATATGATAAATATTAATTTATTAGATGATTTTACTGGTTTGGATGACTAAATGTCAATGTAATTTTATCTCCTGATATTGTATGGTTAGTGTTAATGATCTGTTAATCTCCTCTGGATGTACTATGTTTGGCTTCGCTCTGCATCCAAAGTATTTGACTTCAGTGGAAAGACAATTTATAAGCAGAGGCATGCATCCTGTGGAGTTTTACTATCAAACTATATGTGCTTGAATTACTTGTTCTCCAATATCTCCACATTTTCCCTGGACACATGTTGACAGTTACTACATACACCGCCTTAGATTCTTGAAGAAGAAGGTTGTGGTTGTCATGGTGTTATGGTTATTGTGACTTCAAAGTCCTTCAAGTACTTCTCTGAGCTGTTAAGTGTCCTTTGAAAAGTCGTTTCTGTTCTCACTCATGAACATGCACTACAATGTAATCAAAGGAATTATTCAGCTGTAAAAACAGAAGCGCATTTAATGTTTAGGCAGTACACCTAAGTGCATTTTTGAAAAATCCCATCAATAACCATTAGAATTTTGAGGATTTTGTTTCAAGTTGTATAGGGTGTGA
This sequence comes from Semotilus atromaculatus, assembly GCA_031834385.1. Classification (NCBI taxonomy): domain Eukaryota; kingdom Metazoa; phylum Chordata; class Actinopteri; order Cypriniformes; family Leuciscidae; genus Semotilus; species Semotilus atromaculatus. The sequence goes on along the minus strand of JAULUF010000055.1, from coordinate 38,780,312 downwards.
TAGGTTGGGGGGGGGATGGTCATCAGCTGTTGATCCTGCCCCCTCCCTCTGTAAACAAATGCATAGGAAACATTTGGTGGAAAAACAGTTGCTTTAATGTTTACACTCTAGACACTCATTAGCAACCAGGATGTGTCAGAAAAAAGCCATTTGAGGGGGAGATTTTTTGGACATTTGTCTTGTTTTTATAAATCAAATTTGTAGCAATGTTGCTTTGCAACTGTAAACAACCTAAAATACAATATATATATATATCATAATAGTCGACCAGTTGTCTAACCACCGACTCCATAACAACAATTTATTTTAAGGTGACGTAGTTACTATATGTACTATAGTAATAACAGAAAATTATGCATAATTACAAGTAACTAACCGTAAACCAAACCCTTACCATAACTCATAGTAAGAACATGTAGTTAATTAATATTAATCAGTTCTTATTTGTGACCCTGGACCACAAAACCAGTTACATGGGTACATTTTTTGAAATTGAGATTTATACATCACCTGAAAGTTGAATAAATAAGCTTGTTAGGATAGGACAATACTTGGCAGAGATACAACTATTTGAAAATCTGAAATCTGAGGGTGCAACAAACTCTAAACATTGAAAAAAATCGCCTTTAAAGTTGTCCATTTATGTTCGCGATTGTGCTGCATTCACTCACAAAAACAAATGTTTTATATATTTACGGTAGGAAATTTACAAAATATCTTCATGGAACAGGATCTTGACTTAATATCCTAATGATTGTTGGCATAAAAGAAAAATCGATAATTTTAACAATGTATTGTTGGCTATTGCCACAAATATACCGTGCTACTTGTGACTGGTTTTGTGATCCATGGTCATATTTTAGTAAGTACAATGTAACTACATCACCTTAAAAGAAAGTGTAACCAAAGTTTTAAAAGTAAAAATTATACTGGCATGTCTCAGTGGTCTTACAGCGCTCGTCACTGTGTCAAAATGACTGAGATGGCCAATCAAACAAGGTTGGTCCTATAATTTGAATGATACCAAATTGTGCGGCTTATTAAAGTTTACTAATGCATTTTTTAGCAGGGCAGATGATAAAGCGAGTAAAAAAATAACAATACATTTACATTAAAGAACCTGAACATTTCGGAGACAAAAATATAACAGAGAATAAAACAATAAAACAATAGCAACGCCATGGCAACCACTTTAGCATCATGGCTGTGAGTTTTGCACTTGCACTCACATTTTCTTGCAGTAAAAGCCTAGTTAATGCTTATTGTTTGATTCTCTTTGTCTTAGATCGTGAATCAATAGAGCATGATGATACAGTGAAGCCAGACACAACTGAAGACCAGAGTCCTAAAATTCCCCTTAAAATTCCAGATGTAATCAACAGCAAGAAGCATGCTGCCGTGCGCAAGGACAAGAAGAAACAACAGGAGAAGCTTCGCTCACTGGGGACGATGGATTACTCCCCCCTTCCCATTGACAAGCATGAGCCTGAATTTGTAAGTTGTGTGACGCAGCAGCTGCAGTAAAATGATAGCTAGCCGTAAACACTGAGGTGATGATGTAACTCACAATGTGTTGGTCTGACGCAGGGTCCCTGCAGAAGGAAGCTGGATGGAATCATACAAAGCATGAAAGACACCTCACGCATCATGGCTCTTTCCCTCTACCTGCCTAACTGTGACAGGAAGGGCTTCTTCAAGCGCAAGCAGGTAAGACTGTTGTTTCTTTTATTGTATAACATGGATATTTCAATTTAATATGATCGTTTTTTTTTTCATTAAAGTCAGTCGATTTTAATGCCGTCAACGTAAATATTTCGAAACAAACTCACTGCAGAACCACTGCGCGTCTCTCAGCAACCTTTCCTGAATATATCTGTTTTGAACAAATCGGATCAGTCAATTATTCAAATGATTCACACAGATAGTCACTGTCACCACCAACTGGTGTATTGATGTAATTTGCATACAGTCACTGAAAAATCCCTACCACTAAAAATATGTATATATATATATATATATATATTGTGTCTTGTATACCATCTGATTCTTTTTATTTTTAGGCTACATGAACCCAAACCAAATGATCAGATTATTTAACAGATTTGTGAAATATACATACATGTGACAATCCATCAATTGAATTCTATATTGCAGTGATTTTCAATGTTGCTTTGCAACCTAAAATACACCATACCACACCAGTCGTCTAATCAAGTAGTCTATTCATGAGGTTCACTCGTTTCTTTACATTTTCTGCTCTGCTGGGCTACATTTTACTTGATAGGGCACAGCTTCTGCTTGTTGTTAGGGTGATAAAAATATGTTTAGGCTGGTCTACCTCAGTGGTCTTGCAGTCTTTCCGAATTTCAAAATGATTGAGATGGCCAATCAAATCAAAGAAGGTGGGCGTTACGGTTCACAGAAGTGAAACATAAATTGAAGTGAAACGCTTCAGTTTTAGCGGGGAGAAATTGTGAGGTAGAATGTAATTACTGATTTGTCTTTTTGTCAAATGTCACCCTTTTAATTCAAGGGTATAGGCTATAATTTACATAATTCATGTAAATCATACCCGAATATGACGAAAACAAAAACGGGGCCATTTTCGGCATGCATATTTAAAATAACATATAATATTTGAAAAAAGTTCAAACTGAATTTTAGCTCTTTTACTGTTATTTGTTTTTATTTATCTTACGGGTTTGGACTGACATGAGAGTTAGTAATTGATGACAGAATTTTAATTTTTGGGTGAACTATCCCTTTAAACACTTAAAAATAAAAAATGCCATTTCTAATTCCCCCATGTTCATACATTTTTACAGCTGTAGCCGTAATGCTTTTTAAGTCTACTTCAGTCAAAATCAGTCAATTAGTTGCATTAAAAAATATGTGGTTTTTCTCTTTTTAAATCACTCCTTTATAATCATTATAATCAACACAGTCATGTACACTTTAATTGACCGTCTTTTTCTAATTACATCACACCACTAATATTTTGTGAATGCATTCTGGTCCTAGTTGAGGAATTCTCATTGAGTTGGACTGCTTGCAGTTATATGACCCTTTGTCCCTTGTCCACCCTGCAGTGCAAGCCCTCCCGCGGCCGGAAACGAGGCATCTGCTGGTGCGTGGACAAATATGGCGTGCAGCTGCCTGGCACTGACTACAGCGGCGGTAACATCCAGTGCAAGGATTTGGAGAACAGTAACAACAACGAGTGAGAATCAACCCACCCTGATCACCAGACCTAGGGCCCACCCTCCTTGTCCTGTCCCACCAGTCTACCCGCCAGTCACTTTGAGATTTTGATGCAAAACGACAAAGAAACACAACAGCTATTACAAATATGAACAATCAGACTAAAAAGAAAATGTTAAAGTGAGATAATCCACAGGAATCATTTTGACTGAGAGCTCATCTCTATCTCACTGGACTCAGCCAATCAGAGGAGCCCCCTGCTAGAGCTGAGTCCCGGCAACAACAACAAAAATTGTTAAAAATATATACATACAATTATATATTTTTATAGAAGCTGGGGTTTGAGCACCATACTGTTTTGTTTAAAGTTAACATAAAACAAAAAACTACAAAAAAAAAAAAAAAAGAATATATGGCATGTTGAATATTAACAGGGCTATCTTGGTCTTTTACATCTTTTGTTGTCAAGGTATCAAAGGAGAAAGCAGGAACTCTTACTATTTGAAAAAGAAAAAAAGAAAAACACATTTGTTTTCCAAAAGAAAAAAAAAAGGAAAACACATGTTAGAGATCTGCTGATACAGTCATCTCTATCTGGCTTTTTTTTTGGTCATGTCAGAGCACTTATTCATTGGGGAACCTGCTTGGAAATGTGTAACTTCACCAAGTTCAGTGTATGCGTGTGTGTGTGTACGAGTGTGCGTTTGCGTGCACACCCGCGTGAGCAATGAAATACGGTGATAGCTTTCAAAAAAGGAATGTTTTTTTTTTGTCTTTGTGGCATATCCCTCCCAGAACGTAGTGAAAACCAGGATCCCATTAGACAAATCTGTTTCAGTGGCTCCAGTCTTTGTAGCTTACCTAACATGCCAACCGTGCCTATGTAAACAGACGCTGCCACGCAGTTTTACACGGGTGAGCAGAGCAATCCCGAACGAGAAATAAAGTCCACACAGAGAATCAATCGGTGTCCACGCCTAGAAAAGAAAGGGCCACTATGGAATAGTTTCGTATCAGATATTGTGGCATCTGGGCTGAGTTAAAATCGCTTGCGTTTGAACTTTGACGGACGTTCACCGTGCAGAGCGGTAGTTTCTTTCTGTCTGTAATGTTTTATTTTTTTTATTTTTTTTCGGAATAACTTTTGTTATGTGCTGTTTCCTTTGACTTCATGGAGGTAATGAAAGTCCACTTATGAGCCATGTTCCTTGACCATGTGGTTTCACTGAAAATAGGTGTAACCTTGGTATATTACCTTTAACTCTAGATTATTGAATGTTTTCTTTTTTTGTTTTGTTGTCCTTAACAAACAACCACAACGATCTGGTGCTCAGCAAAGGAGTTTTAGCATTATCAATTTGCATATTTCCATGTGACCTGTCACAGTGACAACTTGCTCATTTGAATGCAGGTCGGACCACTTTTTAAGATCCGCCCACTTTGACTGTTCACAAATCGGTAATAGCTCTTTTGGTTAGCATGATGACACATTTAATTTGTATTTCTGTATTTCATCTAACCACAAGGCACGGTGGAAACAGAAGGTGTGTTTCACTACAGCGACGTTCAGTGTGAGTTTCTGTGTGCGAGTCTCAGTGCCTTCCTACATGCAAATACATTTGAATGGTGACGTGAACGTTACACAATAGCCAAGGGGAACGAAACAACCTTTTCATATTGACGAAGGACCTCAATTGCGTTCAAATATTGCATTAGATCAGATACGAAATCCGTTACACTACATTGTATGTCAAGCAGCTATCAGAAATCGCTCCCTGCACCGAGGCTAAGATAGGGAGATCGTAGTCCAGCTAGTGCTAGCTCATTTACTGTTATTTCTCTTAAGAATAAGCTGACGATTGATTTGACAGAGACTGCAAATGTGTGTAATTGCTGACGAGAGTATTTTCAATCAAGCTATACATCAAACAGGGATACTCACAGGTCAGCTCTTGGAAGAGTAAGTGAAGCCATTCCCTGCCACAATGGGTCCGTCCGGATCTTATTCCAGGGCCCGAATGATCATAGTTTCACTGCTGGGAGGGGGCTGTAAAAATAGTCACTAATCTATCCAGATCTTAATCATATAAATGCCCATCATAACCAGGCCCAGACGGAATCCACCCATCTGCATATTCCATATTTCAGACATGGAGTTGAGAGAACCACGTTCTTATTGGCAGCTGAAAGCACAATCAAATTAGCCAGAGAACGTTGCATAGAATTCCATGCACAAAGATTCCGTGTGGGCCTGGCTGTAATTTTAAATAATGTAACCGTTGCATGTCAAAAAAGAATTGCGAATGACAATTGGCTCTCAAATGGAGAGATGGTGGAGGTGAGTGAGAGAAAGAGTGAGTTCAGGGCGTGCGGGTTAACCAGACTTTCGCAGGTGTCTCGAGTACGTCGTGGAGGCGTAGTCGCCGCTGTTATTGCACAATTCGCCTCGTAGGTGTCTTCACCACAGGGCGAAATCAGTAATCCAGGTCCTGATCCATGCCGAAAGCCCCCTCCCCCATTTAAAGAAAGCAGCTTGCACTTAATTCCTTACCTTGCCACACGTTTAGTGCCGTCTCAAAGTGAATCTCAGTTCAGGTATAGGAGCAGGAGCAGGCCTCGGACAGATACCCTGCCTGAGTACCTTTGACAGGGGCTTCGCGAGCCCAAGCCTGACACCCGCATCATCATTCAGTGGGTTTACCAGTAATACAACTCTACCAATCACAGTCTATTCTCCATCTACTCTTAATAGACTTTGCGTCTCAGCGATATCCGGGGAGAAGGAGAGCGGGTGAGAGCCTTAAGCGGTGATCTTGTGCTGGGCCTCCCTTCACAACACACAACACATACTGCAAAAATAGTTTTCTTAATCAGTATTTGTGTCTTGTTTACCAGGTAAAATCATCTGAACAACTTTAAAAGTAGTTGAATTTACTTGAAAAGCACAATCATATCTTGAATTGCATTCATTAATCAAACAACTTTTAGGGAAAGAAAAACAAACTAGTATGGCCAAAAAACATTTAAAAAAAATTTGTGTACTCTTATGTTTCAAACCGGTTTGACTTACTTTCTTCTGTGGAACACCAAAGGAGAAGTTTAGCATAATGTCCGAGCTGCTCACTTCTATAGTTTGTCAAGCTTCAAAATGAACAAACGAAGCACCATACAAGTCATAGAAAATTGTACGAGAGCTTTGTGCAAAAAATAGTTGTTAATTTAAAATCTGCCGTGTCCACCATTCACTTGTTCATAACGCAGCTGCAAATATCTTCTTTTGTGTTCCATGGAAGAAAGAATGTTATGAGAATAAGCATTATTTTATTCCAAAGTGTTGCTTCTCAAGTCAATTGATCTTGTTTTTAAAAACGTCTAGATATTTTTACTGAAAAACCAGACAAAAATACAAATTTTTGCAGTGCTTCACACTTCATAGTAGAATTTTTAGATCGACAGTCTCGGAATCTGATAAGCAGGCACTCAACGGCTTTGGTTACGAGTAAAAAAAAAAAAAAAGTGTTTATCTGAAAACCCTGAATATTTTAAGACGATGCACTGGCTGAAATTAAGTTTCCCCAGATCGTAGAATCCATCTGGGTGTCATTGTGAGAATGGGAAAGAAATGTCATTAATGTGATTTTGATCCGTTCTGATTTGTAATTAGAGGTAAAAGACTATCGATTGCCAGGACGCAGCATGTTGCTTTTGTGCTTATCTGCTTTCATCAGATTCCGAATCTCCTACTTGGGTAGACAGCAGTGTTCATAACTGACACTACAGTAGAAACGACAGGTTTTTTTTTCTCTGAATGCATAACAGTTTTTTTCTTTATTGATTTTTATTTTGTTTTTTTGTGGATGAGAAAAGACTTGATGATTGACCACCTAAATGTGGCTTAAACTGGCATGTGAAAAAGACCCATTAGTGGCTGGAGGACTCTAAAAATGTTCAGCATTTGGAACTCTTATTAAAAACCAATAAAATAAAAAAAAAAAAAAAAACTCAAATTATTAAGAAAGTGAATATCACTGTGTAATATTTATTCAACTTGTAATTTATGTACTCTTTTAACCTTTGTCTTTTTTTTTTTTTGTTATGACAAAGCATTTATTTAAATAAAGTTATGTATTCATTTAAGCTTGTGCAATAAATTTATTTGTACATGACAGGAATTTGATCTTGTTTATGAGAACATTTTAAATAAAGTTTTATCACTAGCCACGGCAGTAACCACAGGAGTTTTCCAGATGTCACACCATTATCACACACTGCATGCAAATATAAAGACAACAAACCCTGTGACATTTCAATAGCGCAATCTTGATATGATCATAACTCTTACCAAGCTCATACACTGCTGCTTATAAATCATCATGTTGGCATATGTTAATGTTCCAAGTGCTATATTTTTTACACTGATCGGTCTGCGCAGCGCCACTTCAAAACGAACACACCGATTGTCAATCTTCCATTATAAATGTCATGAGAATATAATGCCAGTAACTTTAGCATGATACATTTTCCACATTTTATAATAATATTAAAGTCATCAAAACTACAGCATAAATGGAAGTATGGGAATTATTTAGTAACCAAAATGTTAAATACAATTTTAATATAAGAGATATTTAGCTACACTACACACTTCAGGTTATTTTAGGACTTTTAAACATTAATAAAGGGGTTCACAAATATGCTGTACATTTGAATGAATGCATAACAAGATTATCATTCACCTAGAAATGTAGTTACATCTAAACCCATTCATTTAAACCCATGCTTGCCCAATTTATTTCGATGGTGAGTGCCATACTGTAATCATTAAAATTAAATATATAGTGTAGGGGTGTAACGATACCATCATGTCACGATTCGATTCATATCACGATACTGAACTCAAAAGATATACTATTGATTAAAAATGCTACATTTGGCATTACATTGTGGGTGTAAATTAATAGGGTTGGACTTTGTGCTGATAACCCAATGCACAGAACAATGGTGAAACCAGAATAAAAATATTTTTAACATGAAAATATTGAATTATTTTAGACGAACATGCTTGCACTCTGTCACTGCCACTGGCTAGATATATTTAAAATAATGTATGATTTTTTACTGGTTACAACATAAGACATTTGACAAGGACCCACAAATACTCCCCCATTGCATTATTATACATTATATTCAAGATATACAGTAGTTTAATGTAGTACAGACACTAAAACTCTGTAAACTTGATTTTTTTTCTCACACAGAAATTTTCATTTTGGGAGAGTTATACACAATACATATTGTCACTATATCCACGATACATACTAATGCATTTTTGTATTGCAATACATTGTGACACTAAATATTGTTACACCCCTATATATACACAGTATATGTGTATACATGTGTGTGTGTATTTTATATATATACTGTATAAATAGGGGTGTAACAATATATAGTGTCATATATATATATATATATATACACACACACACACACACAGAGCCACACCAATCCATCAGGAATCTGTGACACATGCAGACATTGTTCATCTGCTAATTCAATTGTCTTCATCATTGAACCAGGATTTGGGTGATTAACAGAGAGCCCAGAGGAACAGAGCGTTACAGGATACAGGTTTATTTTGGGTGAAGACTTGCTGCATTTAGACTGCCCAGAGGCAAGGCACCTGGCTTTCCACAGAAGTCAAAGAGATTGCTCAGGAACAAGGAAGTCATTTACCAATATGCCCAACATCAAGGGGGGATCTCTGACCGACAGAAAGGAGTCCAAACTTCTCCATTCAAATAAGTGGGGAAACCAACAGTACGGATAGATTATGTGGAGCCATGTTTTATCACAAAGCTCCAGGGCAAGTTAGCACAACATTTCATGACTGCTTGGACTCGAGCATCAAGCCAAAGAGGCAAAAGTGCCACTGATAAGCTTATATTGCAAAACATTGTTGATAAATGGATTAAGCGGGCATTTCTAACATGTTTTCTTGCGAGTTCAGAGCCAAACTTCTAGCAGCGGCGCTGCTTCTACGCAGATGGCTGGCAAAGTTACAAAAGATGTGGACTTTATTTAAATATATGGTGTGAAATAAGTACTGGATAGTGTTTGGGGTCTAATGAGACTTTAGTCGCCTCAAGGTAATGGCTAATGCAGACATACAGGTGAAGTTCTTCCTGGGATAACTCAGGTTTACGGACTCCAGATGTGATGGATCAGGACTTTGTCCGCAGCCGGGCAGCATTCATTTGTAAGAGACAGATCAAGGATGGGGAAACGAAGCAGACCCAGAGAGGAACACGTGTCGGCGATTTGATTTGTGGGGCAGTGAACATGACAATTACTATAGCCTTCAAAGAAACTGACAACTGCATTTTAGACTTCAAAGCACTCACGTCCCTTTTATCGCGCAATTAGTTGAACAACTATAGATGGCTCCATCTTATCACAACATGTGGCTCTCCACACTGCTCTTTCGCCTGAGAACACAATGATTAGAGTTTAGCTTTTCATCCTCGGCCGGTCCCTGCGTGAGGCGCACCGCTGCTGTTCGCTCCTGTAATATTTTTGAGATTCACATTCTGCTTTCTGTTTTAAGGAAGGAATGCCAGCACAGATGTGATAAACGCAGATAAACTACTGTACACCAGGGAAAGCTTAAGGTGGATCTCTTACCTTACAATCTCTCCATTGATCAAATAGAACTGAAATCACATGCACTGCCAAAGTACATAAGGCTCTAAGTTTATACAGATAAAATGAAAATAAGAGATAAATATAAATAAACATAGAGAGACAACGACCTTGATAATACTCACAGTCATCACAAGGATAAACTGGCCAATGAATTTCCAAACCGTTTCCATTTGCTTGCTTTTACTGAATAAAGCTCTTAAAAATCATTTTACGTATATAAATCTCCACAAAAAAAAAAAAAAAATTATAGCAGAGCATTTAGAAAAATTTAAAATCTATATAATTGTATATTTAAAAAATCAGAGACATGCAAAAAAACACTGTGGTAACATCAATTCAATGCATTTATTGTCTACCACAATAATGTTTTTGAATCATTTTAATTTGTGGTCTAATTCTATTAATACAAATTGATTTTAAATATATATTAAAAAATATGATTTTATAGTATTTGGGATGTGCTGGAGTAGACTACAGAGTGCTTGATTCTTGTATAGTCAAACCAAGATATTGACTTCTTTTTCATTCCCTTGGCGTTTTCATGCCTGAAAATCATAATATTATTGAATGTTTTATGACCATGGGAACCCTGAAAAGGTAATCACCACTTACAAAAAACAAAACAAAAAAAACACTTCAGGACGGGCTTATGATTCATGTGCATGGAAAACATTAACAAGACGACTCAAAACCCAACAAAGAAATCATACAATGAAAACTCGACAAATGAATCATGTGTCTGAAAGATAATACATTTAATCATGCTGGATTTTATTACAAGAATTTAAAACCAATGTCTATTTTTGCATGCATTTATGGCTTTTTCCATTGCAGTTGTACAGAAAACTCAGTTCATGCACCATTCGCATGACAGTGAGACACAAAGAGCATGCTTAGAGTAATGTACGTTATTTAAAACCAACGCATCTCGTGACACACAGGATACGCAATGAAATACAGAAAAAGAAAAACACGTGAGATGCTGGCATGGTACATGGCTTTGGATTTGCTCAAGAAATTCCCCCTGTCATTTGTGTAAGACTCTTCAAATGCAGAGACCGGCTCTGACAGTTTTACACTGCACCAGATGGCAAGCAATCCTTCCCACCGTCACACTGGCTCCAGGCATGGCACAGCATCCAAACGTTCACACAAGTACACACAAACACACACACATACATGAACACTTCCATCCCATCGGAACCGCTCTGGCAAATCAATATGCCCGAAAACCACAGGGATTGGTTTCGCACTGTTTTCAAACTAGGCCAAACTCAAGCTACCGTAAAATTTACTGTACCACCGGAGGATGGGCAACAATCTATTTTGGAAACAAACCAAAACGGAAAACTCGTAACCCGTGTCTCAGCAAATCTATCTGTGAGGCACCAAAACCACACGAGGGGCAGTCTGTAGTCGTAGTTAGCACAAAGCTAACTAGTTAAAGTAAATACATGTAAGCTACTACTAAAGGCAAGCGAGATGTGGTAATACTGTGAAATTTACTGGAGGTTAATGTGTTAATATATCATAAAGACTAAGCTTCAAAAGCAGACGCTGGGCTGAACACTGTCTAACACTTTAGGATCAATGCTAAAGCGCAATCGACTTCTATTTCTGGATTGAGCTGTTCAATTCAACTCTCACAGTGAGGGAGGTGATGGGAAAGAGAGAGACAGATGGGGAAGAAATAAAATGAGTAAGAGATATGGGTACTAAATGAAAATATAATTTAATCAAGGGATGTTACAGCTGCCGCCCTTTAACAACCCTTAACTGTCGTTCACATTGGTAACGATGCCAGTTTCCAGTGACGTGACAATAAGGTCACACACAGTGGCACACAAAAGTCTGATGCGAGGCTACGTTGACAATTGAAATTGAAAAAGTTTACATTTATGAGCAGCACCTGGATACTTGTTTAATTTGTGATCAGATTTTCAAAAGCTATGGCTATTTACACAGGCCACCAATGACGTCAGAACATGCAGCGGTAGAAACGTCCAGAACAATCATTGATCTGGGGACCTCCAGCAATAAAGCCACTGTTACAGATCACACCTGCTAACAGAGAAATGTAACCCATTAAATCCCACTGCCCCAATCCATTTAGTTTTGATTTGAAAAATGCATGGGGTCATTAAATAAAAAATTTTTTTTTTTTTGAAATATGATACTTTTATTGTATCATAAAAAGTGACAAGATGTCAATTTTAAATACATGCAATTTTTGTTTTGTTTGTTTTTATTCATCAAAGAATTCTGAAGAAAATGTATCACGGTTTCCAGAAACATTCATCAGCACAACTGTTTTCAACATTGATAATAATGAATGATTCTTGAGCAGCAAATCAGCATATTAGAATGATTTCTGAAGCATCATGTGACACTGAAGACTGATGTAAATAAAAGCAAGTCAAATTCAGCTTGTCCTTCACAGAAATAATTAATTTATAATATATTAAAATGGAAAACAGTTATTTTAAATTGTAATAATGAAATTTTAATCAAATAAACAGCCTGTCATTTAAGATTTTATTTTCTATTTACTTATTTTTTCACCCCAGAATCCTAAAACATTTATTTTTCAGATTTAAATTAGATTTGGATGGATGGATAGGTTCAAGGTTCAGACTTTTGTACCCCATTGTATGTTACTTTATTGTGTGCAATATTCTATTGGACCAACTGAGCCTAACCCTGCAGTTCCCCACAGGTTACAATAGTGACCCAAGAATAAATCATATACTTCAAGCTTTTTTTTGTTTAGAAAAATGTGTTGCATTGGGCTATCCAAAGAGTAAAAAATAATGTTGTTGTTTTTTTCACATTCCTTCAGAGAACTCTTCGACTCCACATTCACATTCAAACATTACACTGGGCAAAATACATCCCTCTGCAAATGAGAGTGAAGCAAAGTGAGGCACAGCCCACTAGCACTGCAGGCAAACCTGTGTTTATTTATAGGCACTTATCCCACTTTATATCACATTTGTCAATGTCAGCCCTGCGTCCAAATCAAGCCCTCTGTCAGCACATCATTAGTAAACTCTGATCCCCACTCTACAAACACACACATACACTACCTACATTCTAGCACACGTTCGAAAGACCACAAGAACAGAAGTCTATCAGCCGCCAGGAGCAGGGATGGCCAGATCTTGAGTACCTGGAAGCGACAGCAGTTATCGATTAAAAAACTTCAAAATCTATGATGCTGATTGAAGTTCAGTAATATGTGCCAGAATGGGGCCTCATTTTTTATCCTTTGTTTCTGTCACATTTGAGGCCTTTAGTACTTCAGACTCTGATTGGTTAGAGGTACGGCCATTTGCGGTGACCCCGCATAGCAACTTGCGTACATGGTGACTTTCAGCCCGAGGCAACTGAATGGAAACAAAAGTAGTGGTTTAGAGACACATTTTTAATGCATGTTTTACATGTTTTAATCACATGTTATAAATGCATGGTCTTAATGCAACACTCATGCGGAAAAGACGCCAGTTTGATGCATATCTACAAACGGCACTCGAGTACTCAAGGTTGATTTATCAGTCGGGTACTCAAGTAGTCAAAATGGCTTCCAGCCTCTCAAGCACAGGTCCTCTCAAATCAGCCAACAAATCACGACCCCTCCGCTTTCTCTGTCAACGAGTCACAATTTTTGGTTTCATAATTTGAAAAGTCAAGCTCCTACTGTTGTTCATTTGCAGTTTCTATAATCTGCTTCTGGTGACCAACGGTGAAATAAATGCGCACCCATTTTTATTGGGTCTCCAAAAACAAAAGAGAGAATTAAATGGACACATCTTCACACCCAACAGCTGCAAATGCTGTACAAGTGACTCCCCGCAACCAGATTCAGTCACAAGATTAAAAGGCACCAGATGAGCCTATAAATAGGCAGAAAAAAAACAATCACTCAGGGTTAAATTTGGAGTACAGTTATCTGGATTTGAGAAGTTTAACTACCTGTCCTTGAATTGTCTTTGCTGGCATGTGACTTTACACACTCCTATTGACAATACAGAGCATACTATTTCGAAAATACACACACATACATGTACAGAATTACACACATGCACACCACTCTTGCACTCGCTTTTAACTCTCCTTGTTTGTGACCCGGTGCATCTCCCTGATGGAGCGTCTATTTCTGCTGGGCGGTGGGCGGTTCCAGCTCGGGACCGCCATAGAATTGGCTGCAGTTGGGGTCCCCCCTCACTTTGGGGGACGAGAGTATCTGGACACCAGTGTAGGGGTTGACGCACCAACACTCGCCCCTCTGTCCGTGGTTGGACATGTGGCACTGGAATACAAGAGAGGGAAGATGATGAGAGGGGCGGGGAAACGGTGGGTGTTGGGGGCTTAATGAAGCTCTTGGGCGAGTACGGGGTGGAGGCACTGGCCCAAAACAGCCCTCCCGCCTCATTTGGCCCAGCACGTCTCATTGACCCCTACTGAGCACTCCCAAAATGAGGTCATAATTGAACTGGACATAGCTGACGCTGAGACCCAAAATAGGCAAAAAACAGATTCTCAATTTTGTCCTCCAATGGCAAAGAACAAAAACTGACAGTTACAGTAATCGCAAGAGGAACAGGATGATTACAAAACAATTAAGTGTGGTGAGGTACACTGTTTTGAGCCCTGGGAACAGGGTTTGCACGTCAAAACAACATACCAATTTACATCTCTGGGATACGTTTGTCCTGGTTTAAGCTGCAACGTGTCATGTCAGGACATAGAAATATTATACCATAATTGTTAACTCACAAAGTTATCAGTTATCAACTCTGTCAGCAAAATGTCAACTTTGTCTCCAAAATGTTTCTCCTAAAATTCCTTTGTTTGGGCTGTCAGTAGATTAAAAATTGCAATCCAATAAAGTACATGACATGCTGAATAACTAATCAAAATAACTGCAAACATATTGCAAAGTATACATAAAAGCCAATTATAAATATAATTTTATATATATTATATAAAATTAAAATGATATTAAAAAGAGCCTAGACATTCGACAAAACAAAAGCTTTATATATATATCGTATGAATTCGTACGAATTGCTGTGAGATCGGGTTGGTGTGTGTGTGTGTGTGTGTGTGTGTGTGCATATGTATAAACTCTATGGTAACTATACAGTATTAGTATACAGTAAGAGTTAGAGCTAAAGAATGGATGTAGGTTGGAAAGATCAGATCATCACTTTTAATAGCAGACTTTGGTATCTTGGCAAATTTGAGTATATTTTAAGACATTGTTGAGACTTCTGAAATAAAGTGGACGTGTGTGAAATTTTTTCTCAAGAACCTTCAACAGTATATCCATCTATTTGCTTCTCATTTTATCTCACCAGGCTGTAAGGGATGTGTAAGAGAGGTCATTAAGATATAAAAGAGATTACAAAAAAGTTCTCATTAGTGATTCTCTTTCCTCTGAGAACGTCACTACAAAGAAGGGCAAGCCACCCCACAGACAGGTTAGTCATTCAGCAAAATTTTCATTAGCTTGTAACTCTCAGCTCAGATACGGTTGCCTTGGCTTTGATAAAACAGCCTTCTGTAGAGAATGTGGGAATGTTTTATACACAGTTTCTCTTTGGCTCCATCTTTGTGTCATTATTGAACCTTCCATGTGGAATTGGATAATAAAACAGCAGGCTGCTGCAGATTGAAAGGTTATGCAATGTCTCATATTCCTATTGCCCTATAGTGAAATTAACACCCGCCGCCATTCAAATGTGGGTACGTTTTGTTCTAATCTACTGGCCAATGTACCAGGTGACCTGTAAAACATTTCAAACTGACAAAGGACAAAAATACTTCATAAACTACTTTCATTTCATTTACTGTAGCTCAAACACTAGAGCATTGGCGCTTGCAATGCCAAGGTCATGGGTTCGATTCCCAGGGAAAACAAGAACTGATAAGAATGAAAATGTGTGCCTTGAAATGCATTGTAAGTCGCTTTGGATAAAAGTGTCAGAAGTGTACATCATTTCACCTGCTTAAGGTTGTACTGTCCTGTCTTGTCACAGTTGGGAAACTTCAGGTCATACAGATTTTCCAGAGGCCCCTTGTTGTCATGGAACGTAATTCGGGAGATGTTCTCTAACACTTTATCCAGCTCCTGCTGACACTGGCTCTGTAAGACAACACAGACGTACAAACATATATTTGAGTATTTCTTCAACTCTTAAAACACTTTTTAATTTGTATACTAACGATGTCCAGAAATGGACATACAAATATACAAAGCAACTCTATTTTCTAATTGAACATTTCCACCACATCTCATTGTTTCATAGCATTCTATGATGAAAATGACGTTTTTGGAATAAAATGGCAATCTCTTTTGTCTTGCTAAGGCTAATTTCATAGTTAGAAATATTTTCACACTTTTTATTTTAAATGCACAAGATTACAGCTTGAAATGCCCCCCAAAAAATTGTGTTTATGCTATTACCGGGCAGCGTTTTAGACATCAGACATCTTCTTTGTAAGTCGTAAAATAAAAAGTTAGTTTTAATACAAATTCTCGAAGAAACACTCATATAAGGAGAGTGAGATAAACAGCAAGCCGGCGGCTTCATGAAACATTTATGTGGCTGATATTAATCTCGTACTCCAGCTAATTTTCTGGCCTGGTTCTACCTCCCCACCTCTCAACAAGGACAGGCATCGGCATCAAAGACCATTCCTGTCTCCCGTTCCTTCTCTTTTTCCCTGTATCTCTCATGATGGCTGCTCCCTGCTTGGCCCAGGATAAGAGGGCACTGGGGGAAGAGGGCCTGCCAGGGATCTTATCCGTACCGTGCGGATGAAAAGTGCTCCATCACAAAGCAGTGAACAGTCCCCTGCTGTCATCGAACATGCCGTCACCCTGACATTCTCCTTGAATGTCTGCTTTTCATTGGGATATGTAATGGTTACACTACTGATTTATGACCCCCACAGAAAAGTTGTTTATTCGGTTTGGCTTTTATTACCCTACCATTATCACTGGTTTGAAATTTTATTGCCTTGGCTTCTTCTTTTTATTGCATCTACCTTATTTTAGTACTTTCCAACATCCATTTGCTTTATCAACATATCATTTAGCTGTTTTTATTGTAGTTACTATAGCTTTCAGGTCAGCAAAACCAGAACCAGTGTGCTTCATAGTACAGCTAAATGTTGTCTCAGCTGTTGTTTGTTGAAGGTAACATTAATTGTCTTTTACCAAACTATTTCTTGGACAATAGAATACGAAAATATGAGTGGATATAGGACTGTTTTCATCAATGCGCTTAAGGCGTCCATTAAATAGTGAGGATATGCTAATATGACAATGTAAAATGAGGAGGCTCGATCTAAATACGTTGCCACACCTGCAAATGTCCGGTGACTTCAGAAAATGTACTGGTCACAAATATTTTTTTTACCAGCCATGAAACAAATGTTACAAATTATTTAATCTAGAGCAGTGAGTGATTTTATTTGCCTTTTGTTGTTTGATTAACATTAACAGACAGCAGCAGGACTATGGCCTGCTGTCACTTTAAGAGTTAATGCACGGATCCAATATATCCTAACCCGATACACATGCGTTTTCTTTCTCAATTGTTTACAAACACTTAAGTCATAACTGACTATGTATACAAGGAAACTTTTCAGGTGTTTTGACATAATTTGTCTGTTAAAGTGCAAGAAGACGTGAAAGAGAGCTCAATTCATTATTTGCACGCATGACTTTCTGAGCGTGCTTCGGATGTTTGCGCACAGAAAACTTCAAAATGCAGTGCACTATGGCAAGCCATTTTAACATTTAATAATTTTACTACTAGTCTCTATTTTCATGCTACTAGTACTTATTTTTTAGATACTAGTGCTTATTCTTTAGGTATAGTGCCTTTTCTTTAGATACTAGTGCTTATTCTTTAGGTGCTTATATACTTTAGATACTAGTACTCATTCATTACATACTAGTCCTTATGTATTAGATACTAGTGCTTATTCATTTGTTACTAGTACTTATTCATTAGATTCTAGTGCCTATTAAATTGGTACAAGTACTTATTATTATATACTAGTACTTATTCATTAGATACTAGAACTTATTTCGATAGTGACTAGTAACTATTCTTTTGTTGCTAGTAACAATTTGATTTTTGATACAATTAGATTTTTTTGCCATTGACTTCTATGGAGATCTGTCATTTAGATATCAACTATTCAGTTCTGACTAGTATGTATATTCCAATTGTGACTAGTACATAAATATTAGGTACTAGTACTTAATTTTTAGATACTAGTACCTATTACTAGATACTAGCATTTATTCAATAAATACTAGTACTAAGTCATTAGATCCTAGTACCTATTAAATAGATACTAGTACTTATTCATTAGCTACTAGTACTTATTCAATAGATAGTACTTATTCATTTATTAAGTATTGTGGATAACTAGTACCATCTATTTAATAGGTACTAGTATCTAATGAATAAGTACTAGTATATAATAATAAGTACTAGTAACTAATGAATAAGTACTAGTATCTAATAATAAGTACTAGTAACTAATGAATAAGTACTAGTATCTAATGAATAAGTACTAGTACCAATTTAATAAGCACTAGAATCTAATGAATAAGTACTAGTAACGAATGAATAAGCACTAGTGTCTAATAAATAAGGACTAGTATCTAATGAATAAGTAATAGTATCTTTAAAAAGGTACTAGTACCCAAAGAATAAGCACTAGTATATAAAGAAAAGGCACTAGTACCTAAAGAATAAGCACTAGTAGCTAATGAATAAGTGCAAGGAATTAATGGAATAGATACTAGTATCTAAAAAATAAGTAATAGTAGCATGAAAATAGAGACTAGTTAAATGATTAAATGTTCAAACGGCTTGCCATAGTGCACCAGTAATGAATTGAGTTCCCTTTCGCGTCTTCTTGCGGTCGAATACATTGACAAGGCTTAAACTTTCGGCGCTGGTCCTTCAACTGCATTGTTAGAATTCATAAATGTTACCGGCCAACTGGCAATTGACACTGTGTCATATACCTGTCAACGACATGTCCTACAACATTTGAGTAACCCATACTCGGAATTTGTCCTCTGCATTTAACCCATCCAAGTTAGTGCACACAGATTAGGAGCAGTGAGTAGTGAACACAAACACACTGCAAACCGCGGACCCACACACCCGGAGCAGTGGGCAGACATTCACTGTGGCGCCCGGGGAGCGATTGGGGGTTTGGTGCCTTGCTCAAGGTTTTCTGTCTGTATTGAGAATTGAACAAATGACCTACAAGTCCACAAGTCTACAAGTCAGACTCTCGAACCATTAGCCCACAACTGCCTAAAAAGGTATGAAAAAAGAAAAACGACTTGCCAACTAAAGTAAATTAGCAAGAAAATGTGTCTATTGGCTAAGAACAGTAGATGATGCCTGATAGAGATGTTGATTGGGGTGAGGTCCTGTTGTAGTGGTCACTTGGCTAAGGATTTAAGGGTCCAGGTAAAGCATGGTACAATTCCAAGAAAAGTTAATTAACTCTGTGGATTTGTGTGATGGCCAAATCCGACAAGCACTGGCCCATTCCTTGTTTCAGCAGAGGCGGGAGCCGTTTGTTCAGTCTTGGCAATCCAATTGTGACTGTTTGCTATCACCGGGCAGTGTTTTAGACATCAGAAATCGCTGGTTAATTAGGTAACTAAGGACATTATCAATTTTGAGTTTTCAACTGAAAACATAGCAAAAGTGGCACCAGAAACAGCCTTGATATGAAAAACACTCGAAAAACAGCTTACAGCTGTTTTTGCACAGTTCCAATCATGAAAATAACATACTGGAGCAATAAATTATACATTGACAAACAACCTCAGACCACAGAATTATAGCGACATCAAATTTAGAGGGTTGTACAAAGGACATACCGTAAATCTGAACCCCAGAAAACTGTGTTAGGATAATGAATGTTTAGCTGATACAGAAAAGAGCGTATCTATGTCATAGTGAGAGACAGTGTGTGTGTGTGAGTGTGTGTGTGTGTGTGTGTGTGTGTGTCTACTTAACTATACTTTGGGGACAAATTTGTACCCACAAGTGACCAAAACCTGACAAAAATCACCAAAAACCTTCCTTTAGGGATGTCCTCATTTGTAAATCTGGTATAAAAATAAAGTAATTAAAGGTTTTTAAAAATGTAAAAATGCAGAAAGTTTTGTGTGATGGGTAGGTTTAGGGGTAGGGTTAGTGTATGAGGAGAGAATATAAAGTTTGTACAGTATAAAAACCATTACGCCTATGGAATGTCCCCATTTAAATAGCTACGTAAACGTGTGTGTGTGTGTGTGTGTGTGTGTGTGTGTATGTGTGTGTGTGTGTGTAAGCCCATACTGTTGTGTATCTGGTGTAGTAGTCTGATAACCAGAAGAGGGCACTGCCGTACTGAACACAATGACATTCAAGGTGAATACAGGTCTTTTTCTATAGGTCTATCACTCTCTGTGTTAATCTAAAGGCCCTTTCATACAACTCGCTTTAGTGTTCGCCATTACTCAAGAGCGCTGTGACTTCTTCACAGAGGGACACTCACCTGTTTGGGGAGAAGCGTTTTGAGATCTTCCTGGGTGCTGAACATCCTGTTCCTCTTACTGTTGTGATGCTGCTTCACAGCCATTTCCTTGTAGTGTTGGTAGTTGTTTTCTTTGCTGGTCTTCTTCATCAGAGGGGAGCGCGTGCTATTTACTTCTCCTGATGGAGGGAAGAGTAGGATACAGGATTTAGACAAAATCCTAAATTGAATCTCTCTCTCTCTCTCTCTCTCTCTATATATATATATATATATATATATATACACACACACACACACATAAATATATTCGAATTTTTCCTGTAATATATACATTATAAATACATATATACATAATATTATGTAATATTTAGAATATATAAAATTATATATATATATATATATATATATATATACACACACACACACACACACATATATACTGTATAACTTTTAAGTACATGTAATTCATACTGAAAAGTGAAATATATTACGTAAAAAAATCAGAGACGCAATTGTTTTTTAAAAATGTTAAATTACATTCTGAATGCTGCACAACTCTATCATGTTAGATGTTGCTTAACAAATTGACATATTTATAGAAATTTGTATTATTGTTCTCAGGTCAAAGACCGCAAGCAATCTTTTTAGTCAATAAAAACAAACCCTGGATCAGTGTCCTGGCAGCGCATCAAAGCATGGCAGAGAAAGAAAGTTAAAGGCTGGGATTAATGACAGCTCTGGATTCCGATAGGCACAAAGGCCTGTGAAGAGATACGTGCCTTTCATGTCAAACCATGCCTGGCAAATCACTAGTGAACTGCTGATAACAAATGCAGACTTTTATCCTTATTTAAAAGTATAGTTTACCAAAAAATTACTTTCATTGTATGGAAAAAAATACATTTTCAGAATATTTTCTTTTGTGTTGCACAGAAGAAAGAAAATCATAACCATGGCATTAGGGTGAGTAAATGATTTTGATCCTACTGAGTTCTTCAGCAAAAAAAAAAAGGTATATAGGTTTAGAAAGAAATGAGTATGAGTAAATAATGACACAACTGTTCTTTCACAAATAATTTTTAACATAGGTTATGGCCGGGACACACTAAGCTGGACCTCAGGCTGTTTTTGAGCGTTGGTCGGCTTCGTTTTTCGGTTTAATCTTCCGCACCGTTGGCGCCATCAGGTTTTTTGAGCCGATTCAGCATGTTGAATCAAGAGAGAGAGAACTCTGATTGGCTGTTCAACTTCACGAACGAGTCAGTGCACGAGAATAAAAGTGAAAGTGATGAAAGTGAGCAAAGAAGTCAAGACAATACAGATAGAAGGCTTTTATAATTTACAACATCTTACCTGAGCAATTGAATGGATGAATATTTCCATAATAACATGAGCCGACCAATCAGTGTGATTGATATTCAAAATGGTAAGCAAGCGCTGCTTTGTTTGAGGTTTTGTATGCAGTCCTAGTTTTGGTTTCCCTTTTTGAATGACAAAAATAGACTACTGATACCTGCTGATATAGATGTTTCCTTGCACACAGACGCAGAACGCACATGCTAGCTGTGTGTTCAAGTGCAGCTTTTTGGCCGAGACGCAGCCAAGGAGAGGTGACAACACAGTCAGTTTCATCGCAGCTAGTTCTTTGATGTCGGCTTGGTGTGTCCCAGGCTTCACATGTACCTCTTGGTAACGTCACTTGCACAAAGCGGGTCATTTGGACTTTAGCTGGCCCTTTGAAACTCTCGCCTGCATTCAGATGTGTTCTGTGTCTGGCCCATCGACATTAAAAAGCAGAAACTCAGGCTATGAGCCCAGAGCTGCTCGCATGATGTCAGCGTAGGGTAAGTATGAGCCTAGAGATCTGAAGGAGGGTGATCACTCTGAGCATTGTCCAGCACTAAATACTGTGGTCTAAAGTTTCAAGCCCAATTGTGAAGAACAGACCTAAGAATAGTGTCTGAAATAGCGGGTGACTTTGCCAGAGTTTGCCTCATTGAAGAAATTATTGGCGGGCGTGCTTCAGCAGACACCTGCCATTACATATCCTCAGAAGCATCCCTGTTCCACACTCTCATCCCTGGGCCTACACCAGCAACACTTCCCACTCACAGTTCCTCTCTCTTTCCAAAGGCTTAGTGTGTGGGCTGTGCGGTTGGGGAGTGGACAGGAACTCTTTTCAGGACTTGGGCCGCTTTCTCTCTCGCTTCTCCCAAGGAAGCATGACATGCTGTTGAAAAGTCAAGTGCCACTTGTGAATTTACATACTGACTCTGATCCAAAACCTAGTGAGATATCTATGTAGGGTCTATGTAGAGGCATTTTGAGGCATCACTGACATACTTCCGGCACAAAACCTGTTCCAACATGAAGATGTGTGTCAATTTTCTATTGAGCTTAGTGGGGGGGAAAAACATGTAATGATGCTGGACAAAGTAAAATGCAAAAAAAAAAAAAAAAACGCAATGGATTAAGTACCAAAAAAAAAAAAGGACGGACCACCATTACATTTCTGGACCAATATTAACTAATAGTAAAACTTCCTTTGACTCAAAATCTGTGAGAAAATGTATCCTGCGGTGTTGGTTAGGCTGCATTTTTAAGACCTTGGAAACATTAAGACATTTTAATGCTAATAATTAGTAGTATTTATAATTCTGAAGTACTTTACAACAACAGCAGCAACATCATATACTAACATAACATTTCTGAACCGATATTTTACCCTTTAAACAGGAGCTAATTTATTTTTAAAAAGACCTTCACTTGACTCGCGTTTCAAAACCTAGAATCCGAACTCAAATTAAATCTATTCATCATATGAAGCGATCGTGTCTCTTCAAAAAAATTAACTACCGCTTAATTTTCTGACAAGTAAAACCATTTAATTTAATATGAAATGTGATCATATATAATCATCTAAAAACATCATACAGATCATTACATATAGTTCAACTAAGTAGAAGGAAAACTGAAAAAAAAAGTAAAAAACAACTCAAGGTCATTTCTGCTCTGGTTGTATGCTACCACCCATAATCAAACACAAATCTTCTCTTTCACCACTGATTTGGTTTAATCTATGCATACTTCTTTAATGAGCTTAAATGGCAGGCTCTCTACAGGATTTATCGAAATGCAGAGGTCTGACGGCAGGATTATAACTTTAAATGTATTGGTTTACATTACACAATCTACTTATATATACAAACATGCACTCTGCAACATGCAACATGAAGCTCTTGTAACCAGTAAGCTATGGTCAATTTGTGGATGAACTGAGGCCCACTGCATGCTGGGAAAGCAACCCAAAGACACTGACATTGATTGAAACCTGCTCGCAGTTTACCCATCTGGTTAAACATTTACAGAAAATGCTCTTTCAACCCACACGGCTATGAAGAGGGAGCCGAGCAGCCATGTTGTTTTTCCAAACAGGCTGCAGTGAGCACGCTGGCTCTCAGAATGTGTCTGCATGAAAAAGTAATGCAAGAAAAACATAAGAAGCTGTGATGCCCGAGAAGCCGGCTTGTATTTGGCGCTTTTTCTTACTTGCATAACCATGTGGCCTTTTGTAAAGGTTGTAACTTCAAGGACTCGCTGTACCACGGCGGCACGAAATAACAGTGTAGAATGTAATTTAATTTCCTTTCTTCTGTGGAACTACACGACTAACAGGAAAGCTATGCCAGTGTCCGGCAAAACAGGACCAGGTGTGGGAGAGTTTTGCAAAAACTAATTGTTGGTTTTGGTGGGTGCAGAATGGCTTCCCTTTGGCATGTACAAGAGGTTTTTGTAGTTCAAATTTGATACAGCTTTTATTTGGCCTGGCACATCATACGATTACTTGCAATAGAGTTTAAAGTCCCCCTGAAATCAAAACTGAATCAAAGTTTTTTTGGCTTTTAGTATGAGTATGTTAGCCTTCCTGTAATCTATAAGCTAGTGTGCTCTAAAACAATGACACAATTCCCATTTAGAAAATATAAGCATTCAAAACTTAAAATCTCTCACTTCTGCAAATATGGATTTGATTTGGATGGCATCATCACATGCACTTCAGCTTCTCATCAGATTTTCTGTCCAATCAAATGCTCTCTGTTACGTGTTTAAAGTTGGTAAAGGGGATGATTGCGTAACATTTATGTGAAGCACTGTTGCGATGTGTGAAGGCAGAAAAAAACAACCGAAAACGTCACTTAACGTTTAAGACGTTTATTCATCAAGAATGAAAAATGAGGTAAGCAACATAATCGAAAATTGAAAAAGAACAGGAGTGTCGTCAAATCATTGAAATAATCAGAACATAAAGATAATATCTAATTTTAGCCGTTCCTCTATACTGGCTATCAAAGAAAAAGGTAGAAACAAAACCGAGTTCTTCAGCGGATGCGCCACCTTATTATCTGAAGCATCCAGCTCCTTACACTATAAATAGACGCTAAAGCTGCGGCTGAAATTAGTCAGTTGTTAACACATTTACTATCTTCTACATGGTTAATGGCCCACTGTGCACTATATAGAGGATAGGAAATTATTCAGACAGTGTAAATATGCTTTCCATTGGGGCGAATTAAGTCTTGTTTCACGTTAACGTCACGTGAAACACTGCAGTGTGCACACAGTCTGCTCCGGTCCAGAGACAGATCCTATGTGCGAGTCGGTGCATACCAGAAACCTTATCGGACCCATTCGAATTCTGCAAAGTATGCTATATTTTACCACAAAATGGAGGAGAAACGCATTACAGAGAACAACGGCTCATCAAACAAACTTCAAACCTCATTGGTTCTTGCTGAAGCTCAAATGTGCTGCGTAACACGAGAATTAAACTCATTGGTTCTCGCACGTGAAGCAAACATGCTTGAGCTTCCATTTACCACAACTGATGTGTGAGTTGATGAATGTGAATAAAATCCTAAATTCAATCTGTTGACGATCTCTTTATGAACTTTTTGAAGCGTCAAAGTGTCAGTTACGTAGCTGTCAATGGAGGGACAGAAAGCTCTCAGATTTCAACAGAAAGATCTTCATTTGTGTTCTGGAGATAAACGAAAGTCTTACGGGTTTGGAACGACATGAGGGTGAGTAATACATGACAGAATTGTCATTATTGGGTAAACTATCCCTTTAAACTAAACTGAAAACTGATAATATAAATATAAAATATCATTCAAAATATGAATAAACTATAGGCCTATAAACAATACTAAAATAACATAGGAAGAGAGCTCGGGTTAGGTCCAAACAAAGTGTGAAAACAGCTGTAAGAGCTAGCTGACATTTCCCCAATGCTTACTACTTCTACTGTCCTACAGGAACTTTCACTGGTGTCCTCTATCTGTCCTCTACATCACTGAAACATCTGTTCGGTGTCTTAGTATTTCGCACTCTCTCTGATTCCACTTAAGAAAATTGTTCTGAGAAGTAATTTGTCACCATCCTCTGGGAGCACTTCCCTGTTTTTTTACTCCCCCCATTTGATGAAAAAGCGTTTAAGATTTCATTCAACCTAAACTAGCCTCCCTGAGCCTCTTCTCAATATACAGTGGATGGTGCCAGCACATTTATCTGTCTTTCTCTTCAACTCTCCCTCTCTCTCTTTTATCTTTTCTGTAATTGCATACGCAAAGACTAAACAGCAATGTTGTACGGTCATAAATCAGAGGCCTACTGAGGGAGCCTCGATGATTCAACAGCCACTGTGTGCACAAAGGAAATGTTCTCAGTAGACGAATGAGATTCAGTCCTCGATTCTGCTTTTGAGTGTATGTGCTTCTTCTGATCATTTCTATATACTAAACACAGATTTCAACAACAACAACAACAACAACAAAAAAATGTAGAATGAGATGCTGGTAAATGAAGGCTATAGGTTTCTCACGAGTCATGCAGGCATTCAAACGTGTTGCACGTATCATCACAGCATTTAAACCATCACAGCATTTAAATAAACATCAAATTGAAAAGTCCTGTATCCACTTTTTATAATAACAAACAACATATAATGTATAACACAACATGCTCACATTACTAAAATATCAATGTATTGTGATTAACAGTTATTTCAAATTCATAACACTGACATGTTCAATAGTGCAAAGTGTAACAAAACTTTCTCTTTCACTAATATGCATATGCAAGTTAAGGGTGCGTTTACATGACAATAATGTACTAAGAACAGCGTACAGACGACAACATTGTCAAAAATTATACTGTTCACACGTATTATGTATTATGACTGTATTATGCTTCCAGGCCAGTAGTTGGTGATGTTACTTTGTAAAGAAACGCTACGCGCCTACAGACTAAACAAATTCGTGTTTTTGTATAGTTTACACAGAGGATGAGACACTTTAAAATTAATTTTCAGAAGCTTGCGTTAACATTTTTCTATTTTTAGTTGAAAACAGTGACGGGTTAATATGTTATATGTGTTAATATGAATGATTCTTGAAAATTCTGTTCATTTACTCATCTTCATGTAATTTAAAATTTAAAATGTATTTATATATTCATGTGTTCGTCAACAGCAAGCGATTTGATAATCAGTTAGAAAATAGCATTACAATTTTAGACTGAGGAAACAGCTTGAAGTCAAAGTTTTCCTCAGGAAATGCCTTGGATTCATTTTGTGAAGTAGTGTTGATCTTCTTTCTTCACTTGGCACCATAGCAACTACAGCCTCCTGAGTGTCAAGAACCTGAGCTTGAGCATTTGAGCAAGTGGTTGAGCAACAAACTTATAAAACTAAGCGCAGTGCTAAGCTTGGGTCTCAGGAATATGCTTTGCTATGTAAGCTACCACTAGTTTACAGAAATAATGTCCTCCCTCCATTTTTTTTTTTTGCAGTTATTTTAGAGTGAATATACCAGTTGCAGTCGACATTGACATTTTCAATTGTGTATCAGTCAGGCAGGCAGCCAGATTTATAGCAAGTAGTGAAAGATAGCTGTGTATTTTGCAGACGCTTCATCGTCTCTCCGGTCTGTGGGGTGGGTTGTCTGGGATGGCCTGAGGTAAAAAGAGCCCAGGAGTTGTTTTGTTATTTAAATTGCTTGTTTGACACCTATGACACTCCAGATGCCCCAGGGTAAAAGTAAAGTCATGGCGCCTACATGGAGCCTTTCTGGTGTCACAGGTCTCGACAAGCCGCCCGCCACCCAAGGCACTGGAAAGGTGTTGAAGAGAGCGTGTCTCTGCATATCAGACCCCGGAGGGTTCCGAGGGCAAAACACGCGATACAAGGAGAAATAAGAAAAGACTGAAAAACAAACATGAGATATAAACCACTAGCTTGAATAAACTTGAGATATATTTTATTATGGTGGCGAGGAGGCTGGGTATTCTTGAGGGAATCGGTGCAAAAGTTTACATTTGCATCTTTCTTGCTTTTATCAAATGACCCATGGCTGTCTTTGCAATCCCACTGTCCATTTTATTTTAAAGTACATTGATCAGTATAATTTCAGATTTATCAGACTCATTTATCAGACAGATGTTTCCAGGTGTTGTGTCATTTTACTAGAAGCAACTTAAAAGTACATTGACTGATGCCCGCAATGAGCAGTGTAAAAAATAATTGCTAATTCAAAATATGAATACATAATATAATAGTATATAAATAATACTAAAATAACCAACACCATCTTAGTAAACCTGCTGTTAAAGCAATAGCTGACTCAAAGGTGTTTATTAAGTCATTATTTACTCACCCTCATGTTTTACCAAACCATTATGATTTTCATTCTCCATGAAGCACAGTAGATGTGATTAGGCTGAATGTTGATGCTGCTTTTTATGCCACACAAATAATTTATTTGTGTCCACACAATATTTATTTATACTTTTACCCAAAAGTATCATAAAAGTAGTCTATACAACTCATGCACTATATTTCAAGTATTCTGAAGTCATATAATGAGAGGTGGATTATTGAATAGCAGCTTAAATTTCAGTCTGTTCTTCACGGATGGATGGATGGATGGATGGAGCGAGCGAGCTCCTGGCCCCTTTTCCAGAAGAGGGCAGAGCCTTTACAGCTCGTGCTTCGAATACAACAACAAAACCGGCGACAGTCACGCAGCCTAAAAATGTCAGAAATTCTCAGTAGCGTTGTTCAGCCTTACATGTACGAACCGGAGTCGGACACAGATGACTTTTAGAATGAAACTGGATGTTTCTGAATGGTTAGTGGATACATCTATATAGTTGTTGTGGAGTTAAGTTGTCTCAACTCATCGACTAGCATCTACTATCATATAAAAATCTTTCAGAAACAACTTTTGTGCAAATCCAGAGTTGAACTGACACTCGTTTGTGAAGCAATCCGGCGTAAAATGATTTGCGCAAATATATAACACTAACGAATGGCATATTTCCTTCATAAAAGAAATTCAACCACGGTGTCCTCAGTGGCTCAGATGCCAGGAGTCTATAGAGACTATTATGTTCATTGGTACATCCGATAACAGGGCGGGATCTATGCTAATAAAGCAGATTATCACCAATCATTTCCGTAGCTTCCCCCTACTCTCTTATTTAAGATTAGGAGAGAAATATGGAACCGCTCGTTTGGAGAGACTATTTATGATTTATGGGGATTATAAAAAGGCGTGGGTGGATTTGACCATTTTATGCTGGTTGTTTACACACACTGTGGACACACATCTGTGTTCAAGCACCTTATAAAAGTGAATTTTGCATAACAGGCCCCTTTTAAATGCCATGCTAAAGGTCACAATGATAGAGGTCCTCAGATGTGTACTAGGAACATTTTAGACGAATAATGGTCATTCACACACACTGCAAAATAGTCATTTTCAAAATCCATATTGACTAAACATATTCAAGACTTTTTGTAGCAGATCCTAAGTTAAAGCCAAGGGAGCATTATGCAAGTCAGCATCTGTCCACCGCTTAAGTGTCATTACTAAAGATGTTCCTCTCATCTGGTCCTACAGCACGCTGGATCATGTCTGAGGCAGCCGCTCGACATATGAACAACGCTAACTACAGGTGGTGCAATATGCTCACAGTTGAGGCCACGCACAAATCTACACTCAATGCAATGATACCAGATGATTCTGAATCCAATTCAACAGACTCCGTGCAGAATGAGCTTTCTTTTGATATGCATTGTGCCAGATCACCACAGTTAGTTAAAGCTACACTGATGAGTGCACACTAATGCAGTAACAACACAAAATGAATACCTCTCGGCATGTTGCGAACACAAAGATGAGGATCAGAGGTCCTGCATGTAGCACCTTGTAGTGAGTTTTCATAATTGCAGCATTCATTCAGAGTTCACTGCATTAATTAGCCTTAATAGACAACATAATCACTATTCATTAGATCAGCATTAATTTGTGTTTTCTTTTCAGCATAAACAGAAGTACTAGGCCAGAACAGGTCCACATGACTTTCAGTAATCATTCTCACTCACGGGACTTACTGGTTTGATGCTGATTTTGAATGCTTCCCACAGAAAACAGTGAGAAAAGAAAGACAAATTACTGACCGTAACAAGCACGGGAACTGAAGATCGGATTTATATTCGTTTTGCGGAGAAACATTTACGTGGCCCAGTGTTAATGGAACAGTTTTAAAAATTAGATAGCTATCTGGTCAGTAAAAACACATGAAATGACACAGTGTCAACTGGCTATTAGGTGATTATATGTTGAATGTCCAAGTTGAATGGTGACACACACAAAAAAGGTATCAAAATAGTCCATACGACTCATACACTATATTCCATGTGTTCTGAATCTGAAGCCATACTGTAGCTTTGTGTGAGGAAAAGAACTTCACTCACTCCGTGATCTGCCAATTAGGGTTTTAACTAAATGATGTGTTCACCAAAAATGAACATTTTGTCATGGTCCAACTATTTCTTTCTTTCTTCCAAAAAACATTAAGGAGATCTAATGCAGGATGCCTGAGCTTCTGATTTCCACACAATGACAGTAGACGTTGATTTATATCGTAACAATACCATAAACATGACATAAAAGTGTCAATCAAAAATGCTTGACTTATCTGATATGTTCAAAGTCTTCAAAAGCCATACAATTTAATTTTGTGAAAAATAGACCAAAAAAAATGAAATCTGAAAAAAAAAAAAGAAAAAAAAAATTTTCATTTGCAAACGTGTTTTTCAAAAGTGTCACAATTAATCACGATACGCGACACAAACCTTTTAAAATTTAAAGGAGCCGTATGTAAGATTGTGGCCAAAACTGGTACTGCAATCACTTTCAAATTACTGACTCGAGGTTGCCAGATAGGCTGCAGGATCCGATTCCGAGACGTTTGTATCTGCAGATGTGGGAACTAGAGCAGAGCTGGCATCCCGGATGCCGCAACACTACTGACTTCGTGATTGGTAGATCGGTGGAGGGTGAAGCATCAGACCAAAACACAACATGACAACATCAACATCAGTTGAGGGCTGCAACTTCACTTTTTAAATGACAATATCCTGGCCGGACCACTGTTGTCAGTGATATAAGTATTTGAAATGAACATGATTTCTTAATGTCTAGTGACATATCAGGGAAAATTTATGATTAATTGAAATACATTTCTTACATACAGTTCCTTTAAGCGCAAATGAGATTTGACAGCTCTGGATAAAGAAAATGTTACCAGTGAAGTTCTTTTCCTCACACAAAGCAACAGTATGACTTCAGATTCAGAACACGTGGAATATAGTGTATGAGTCGTATGGACTATTATGATATTTTTTTTTTTTTTTTTTTACCTTCAAATTGAACATTCAGACCTAATCGCCAGGTCACACCGGGTCACTTCATGTGTTTTTTCTGACCAGATAGCTATAAATATAACTACATAAATGTGTGTCCGCAAAACTAATATATATCCGATCTTCAGTTCCTGTGCTATATACAACTTTAACGGAGTTCACGTCAGCGAAAGTAACAGATATGAGCTGCATTTGATTTATCTTCAGCTAGTTTCAAGATCAAGGGGAGAAATAGGAAAGAAAAATCCATCTCAAATGTGTTTTGGAGGGCATTTACAGCTGGTGCTTTCACAATCAGATAGCTATCCGATCCGTGAAAATGCATTAAGTGACCAGGTATAAACAGGCCCAAAAAAAAAAATACAGGGCCAGAAAAACATGAAGGGGAGTAAAGGTGAATTTTAATTTTAACTATCTTTAGAGCTGGTAGTATTTTCTCTTCATTAGAAACCTGCATTAGAAAGGGTTGGAAATGAGCGGATTAATTGCCGGTGCTGGGCAACCCTGTTGCTTTTGGTATCCCAAAATACACCATTCAGACAATGCTCGAACAGTATAGTGGAGCAGATTCACAATGGTGCTTGCAAAAGTCCAATTTGCACAGGGCGACATTAGCCTTTCACCCCTGATTTCTTGGAAAATTCAAGAACACAACAGTATAACGGCTGCCAATTTGTTTCAAAGCGGAGGCATTTGGCACAGTTTAGACATCAGTAATTTGAAAATTCTTTATTTTATTAGAAATCTAGGTCACATATTTCAGTTTTATGGCAAAGGTTTGGAAGCGCTCATCCTGGCCTCTAGAGCAAAAGAGACAGCCTCTGATACCCAAATTAGATCTGATAAATGATATTACTGGGCAAAAGGCAGCATTGTGCAAGATACATTAGGACTATGCTCCTATACAGCCATATTCAGAAAGGACTAGTTGTCCCTGAGAAAGTTTCAGTTTCAAAGAAATGTATTTTTTTCTTCGTACAACCTTGTAAAAAAAAAAAAAGGAGGGATGAAACTACTGTTTTCTGGCTAACTCATGGTCACTCAAAACCCTGGAAAAAATAGATTAAAAAAATGAATTGCTTCTCTGGGGACCACTGGATTAAAAAAAAAAAAAGACAAAGAGAGAGGCTGATGTGAATAAAACGAGAAAGAATGGCAAAAACGTCACAGTGTCAACAGTTGAACAGGTGATTTGTTTGCTTACTGAGGAGATCAGTGGACCCATGGTCAACTGAATTTCAACACTGGTCATTCCATTGCACCTTGGTTTCAAACACAATGTGTTATATATCTCCAATTGCTTCTAAAGCAGGTACAAAAGAAGCAGACCTCAAAAGTATAAGGCTGCTGCAGCTTACTGATCTAATCTGACTGTTTTAAGGACCATAACAATAAAAGCATGGATAAAGCACCATCTAACCTAAGTAAATGTAACAGAGTTCCCACAGATTTTTACAATGAATTTCCATGATTTCCAGTTGTTTGTGACTACCAGATAAGCTAAACATAACTAGGAGAATTTGGGCCTGCAGTGACTACAGAAACGTCCATTATTTTTCCAGCCACACTCCCATCGGCAGCAACCTGCAGAAACGAAATAACTGAACCCAGTATATACACGCGCGCGCGCACACGCACACGCACACGCACACGCACACACACACACACATTACATTTATATTTATATATATATAAACTCTTGTATTCCTTCTATACATAAGTAGAGTAGCCTACTTAAGAATTAAAAATTAATTTATTGATTTATTGATTTATTATTACATTTAGGCATATGCCTATGTTTTAAAAGTTTATTTTATCAATTTCTAGAAAATGAAATATTTGAACAACTGTCCAAGAAATGTCCATGACTTTTTAATATTGCATTAATTTCCATGACTTTCCCAAAGAAATCTCAATTTTGACAATGTCTGACATTACCATGTTTTCCATGACTGAGAGAACCCTGATATGAACTAAATCAAACATGTATGAGCAGATGCACCAGAAGCAGTTCAGACAGAAGTTGGTGATCTAACAAAGGGGCTGTATAAACAATCAAACAAGATGGTGGAGAAAAGGGTGCCAGAACAAAGACCCTGCACTGATTTTTGACTCAGTTGATTCCCCAAGTACTGACACATGGAGAAAAGAGGAGACATCAAAGTGCAACATCCTCCGTGTGATATACGTGTATGCTACATTTAGTCAGCGACTGTGCATCATTACATGTTCACGAAGTCTTGAGACTCACCACTGTGTCCTGACTCCTGGTTGGTCATGGTGGGCTCTAGGTCCACTTTGTTCTCGCATCGTCCTAGTCCCTGTATCAGCTGTTCTAGTGGTAATTCTGAATTCGCGCTAGGGTAACACCTTAAACCGCTCCCGCATCTCGGCGTATAGACGCCACACAGCTCGCCCTTCTGTCGTGCGCAAACCGGACAGCAACCGCAACCCGGTTCCCTGACAATCTCGCAAGAGGTGGTGATCTTGGGACACGCCGCCTGGCGCTCCGCGGTGCAGCTCGGGCAGCGGAACACGATCTCCCCGACCGAGCCGTGCAGGAGCAACAAACTGCAGAGCAATGCACAAAACATACCGTTATCTTTTAAGACTGACAGATGTCGGGATTCTGCAGGCGACTTCAGGTGGAAAAGTAAAAGTGCGTTTGGGGACAGGTGAGGTTCGCCGGAGAGCTCTGCTGGGTCCTATTTGCTGTCATGTTACTCCGACATGACATCACGTCAAAACCTAGTCAAAGTCAAATGAAGAGTCAAACTGCAGGCTGTTTCATCTGCGAAAAGACACGCTGTTTGGATTAATGTTTGTTGTGATTGATTCTACTACCTTAAGTTGAAATGTCTAGTAGCCTAACCATATGTCTGGACTAGCCAAAACAACAGCATTCACCTTCAATGTTTATTGTTGTTAACAATACAACCAATGTGCATTGACTTGATTGGAAGAGAATTGTATGGAAGCTTTTTCCTCCACTGAATAAAAAAATAAAAGAGTAATTTTGCGACTTTTTATCTCACAATTCAGACGTTTTTTCTCAGAATCGCGTGATATAGGCTAAACTCAATTGCGAGTTATAGAACTGTGTGATATAAACTCGCAGTTTTTCTCGCAATTGGAAGTTTACATCTCGCAATTCAGACTTTTTTTCTTAGACTGGCATGATAAACTCGCAATTGCAAGATATAAACTCACAATTCTGACTTTCTCACAATTGCAAGTTTTACATCTCAAAATTCTGTTTTTTTTTCTCACAATTGCGGATAAAAGCTTGCAATTGCGAGATATAAACTGCGAGTTTAACTGACTTATAACTCGCAATTGAGTTTATATCATGCGTTTCTGAGAAAAAACGTCTGAATTGTGAGATAAAAAGTCGAAAAAGTCTGAAAAAGTGAAAAAGTCTGAATTTTAAGATATAATCTCGCAATTCTGACTTTTTTCTCGCAATTCTGAGTTTATAGCTATCTCATCATTCTCACTTTTTTCTCAGAATTGAGTTATAAACTCGTAATTGTGAGTTATAAAGTCCAGGGGCCTCATTTATAAACGTTGCGTACGCACAAAAGAAGGCGTACGCCGCTCTCTACGCAATAATTGGTATTTATAAAAAGCAAACTTGACGGGAAAATGTGCGGTCCTACACGCAAGCTCTGACCCAGGCGTACGCACAAAAACGGGTGAAATGAGAAATGGCGACACCGTCGGCAGATGGAAGAAACACGTGAAAGTGTGTGAAACTGTAGACCGTTGTGTAAACGAAATGGCAATACTGCCTCTCATAAATAGACTTCACAAACCAAGTCTTACAATTAACAGCCTACACGAACACCCGTTTGATCGATCTGCAGTGTAAAACAAAAAAAATCAAACGAAGATTTCAACAGAAATGCAAATTAACACATATTTGCAAAAAGAAAAGTGAAATATGTTCTGCAATAATATTGCCATGTTATGCAATTCATCCTCATAACACATCTGTTGCTTGTCAGATGCAATCAAATGGATGGTAATAAAATGCCATGATGCCATCACAATGCGTAATGGAGCGCTAGACGCTTTTTTGCATCGACTTTGATGTCCGACCATTTCTTCTTTCGGCCGAGGTTGTGAGGCTGCAGCATTAACGGCGTCTGCAACCTTTTGCCACTCAAGAGCCTTTTTGGCATTAGTAATGCCCACACTGTGCCCTGTAAAATGTAAAACAACATTTTACTCCTCTCTTCCACCTCGCCAACGATCATTTCTACTTCACATTGAGTGAAGTTAAGTTTATTGGTTTTCCTCTCTGTTTTTGCCATGATTTCGCAATCGATGAATATTAACTTGTGGGCGTTTCACGGACTATTTATGGGCAACTATGGGCGTTACATGAAGCCGCAAAAGCTGCGCTACATTTAGAATTGATTGTGATTTATTAAGGGAAAACTGCGTAGGACGTGCGTGCGCACGGTTTTATAAATCCGAATATTTCTGTGCGTACGCACGTCCTATGTTTCATCCGTACGCCACTTCTGACGCAAATCCTACGCAAAGTTTTATAAATGAGGCCCCAGATCTGAGGGGGAAAATATTAACATACAAACTGGCGATTCTGACTTTATAACTCGCAATTGCGACTTTATATCATGTAATTTTAACTTTATAACTCGCAAGCGAGTAGCCTATATCACGCAATTAAAAAAAAAAAAAAAAAAAAAAAAAAAAAAATCTGTGGCGGAAACGAGCTTCCATAATTTTCTGTGAGTGTGTGATTTATACATTTACTTGATTGGGAGAGAATTTTATGGAAGCTTGTTTCCATAAAGCTTGTAACGCAAACCACTCGAGCAGCCTACTGGTGCACATTAATTTATTGACGTGATATTTATGTGACGTTTTGTGGTTACTAAAACTGTGTTTAAAAACGATTCAAACTTATATTAGCTACTTATACATAAAAAAGATTAACTACTTTTTAGGAATTTTTTGTTTTTTTAAGGGTGTTCAAGCCTTAAAACAAATTAAGAAAATGACAGAATGACATTCTTTTTACACTCTCCCATTTTCATTAACAATAACTCAGTTAATCTCCCATTACAGTTTCTTTGGTATGTTGACAAAATCTAAATGAAGAGTTCAGATGCAAAAGCCTCTAAATGCCATTTGAAATTTTCTTCTAGAATGATGATTTTTATCAAGCTTGTATATTTAAGTTCAGTAATTTCACTTAAATGGCAATTAAGATGACCTATTAATTGTCATTTAAGTGAAATTACTGAACTTAAATATACAAGCTTGACAAAAATGATCATTCTAGAAGAAAATTTCAAATGGCATTTAGAGGCTTTTGCATCTGAACTCTTCAAATAGTCCACCTGTTTTATGTCCCCTTGGGGGTCTCTTTGGAAATATACTTGTATTTGATTAGTATTTGTTAGATTATATATATATATATTTTTTTTGTGGTTGCTTGTTAAATTAGCCTATAAGAAAATCGTATTGATCAGATTATTTCATGTTTACACCACCCCTTTCAATTAGATCAAAACTTCTTTGGGTTTGAGCTCAATCGTATTGAATGAGATGTTTACATAAAGGCTTTTACAGTCTGATTGAGCCATCAATCCTATTACAAATTGATTATTTGGTTGCCTGTAAATGTAGCTACTGTGGGACAGGTTATGCACTGAAGTTTAATTCTTCAAGTTAGGCGTTTGTTCAAGTTTCGTTCAAACTTAACCCTGAGCAGTAGTAGCAATGCTTGCGTTAGCATAGGCCTACCAATAATTAATTCTTAATAATATTTAAGCTCCTTTGCTGATGTGTTCCTTGTTAATTAGTTTTGGCTGCCAGGACTGTTATATTTCTGGACTTGGCAGAAAAGGCTGGGCTTGACAACAACAGCTGTTGTTAATTTATTATTTAGTTTATTTCTTTCTGTTTCCAAATCACGCATCTCTCTGTATGTGAGTCAGGAGCTGTACAGCTAAACAGGCTTCTGTTACCCCATGTGTCTGTCTCTCATGGTTGCTGTAGAGACTGAATGTTGTTGATCACTGTTGATTTATGAGCACAGAAACAGCCGCTGACTGAGTAACTCTAGCCTGTAGTAACAAGCTGTCAGGCATAAGGATTCTTTGTTTAATGGATTGTCTATGATTCTATGGCTTATTCATGTGCGTCCCCGTGGTTTATGAATTAGACTTTGGAGACTTAAGGCTGAAGTCTCGATTAGCCCTGAATATACAAATCACTGTATATCATCAGGAAAAAACACATACAGTCAAATTTGCAAACCATTTGTCAGATATAATGTAGTTTTTAGTTTGCTTTCTGATGGGAAGGAATAGTTGATTGATCTTGCCAATTATTTTTGGACTAGTGGTATTTCAGTTCTATTAAGGGAATAGTTCACACAAAACTGAATTGATCTAATATGTATCTATTAAATTAAATGAAAACTCACTCAATCTATTTTTTAAATGCATGTTATAGGTTAATATGTGCATGTTTAATTTTTTTTAATATTTTGACTTCATATTTTTTCATCAAAATGTCATAACTGGACCTTCCGGTGAAACCAACAAACCTCTCTCTAATGATGAAGGACTTCTCCAATCATTTAGTCCACTTAAACCCACCCATGAAAGCTTACGTTCATCTGCCTACACTTTTGAGTGCCACGTCCACATCTCATCATCCAATCAACAACTGATTCATAGAACCAAATCCCCAGCCTCATTTTTTTTTTTTTTTTTTTCAATGATCTATTACACTCGGATGTACTTCAAAATATGTATTAAAAAGATTTGTCAGTACTTCGGTTTCATCGCAACTTTAAATTTCAGTCTGTTTCTCACACAAAGTTATCGTATAACTTCAGAACATTTCGAATATAGTGCAGAAGTTGCATGGACTGCTCTTACAATTTTTTGTTCATTTTGGAGTTTCAATGAAAAAGAGTTATTACAAATCTTCAAAACTTCTCCTTGGAAAATTAAAAGCAACAAAACAGTTTAGACTAGAGTAAATAAATAATGAGAACATTTTTATTTTCAGGAGAAACACAGTATTCCTTTAGGAGAAGAGAAGATGGGGAGATTGAAATGGAGGGAGGGAAAGAGGTGTCTCTTATTTTGGAAAAGCAAATAAATGGCATGAACCTGAGCAGCTGCCGTATTACACAATGTCTTTCCAAGGTCACCAACTGGAATATAAAAGAATTCCCACTGAGCAGCCAACAGACCTGTTCTATGTATAAACATCCTCAGAGTCCGTGTTCTTGTGCCACACTAAATATGACATTTATTCTCACTAAAAATAAATCTGTGTGTGTGGGAAAGTCTTAAGTGAAGTTTTCCATAATTAGACATTTCCTCAACCAAACATTAGGCACAGAGATCCAGGAAGACAACTAAGGGTTGAGCAAACTGGCATCCAGGTGAAGGGACACCTGTTTCATGCTACCAATACACGAGGCAAGAGAGCATCAGGAAAAAATGCCTTTTAAACTTTTCCACTGTTAACAAGCTTCCTGCATTTGACCCATGGGTAAATTCTGGGATTTCCAGGCGGATGTTGTACAACTTAGCAAAGGATGAAGTCTGAGCCACCTTGGATTGGTCTGTGAGGTAACGTCTGACAAGTTGGTCCCTCAACACCATCTCTGAACTTCCTTTCTCTTAACACACCAGAATCTGGCAAGGCTTTTTCCACAAGGAAGTGTATACGGAATCTATGGTGAATAAGTATTACAGATTTTATTTCTCACCACCGTTAGGGCCAGCTCTTCATGTCATGTTTTACTGCAGCTTGGGTTAGTTATTATTAGGCCCAGATGACTTTTATTCGGATTTTCGGTGTTGATTTTGAGGAACCATGCAGCACAATTCTCCAAAATGGTTTTAACAATGTTAAATGTGTTAAACGGATCTTAAAGTAGTACTCTCTTTGGGCGCATTTTAGATTCTGGATGGGCCTAGTTATCCAGCAAGGATACAGTATATTCCATGAGTGAAACAATAAATAATAGTGTCTGTGTCCTCATTTTTGTTCTATTTTAGGAGATCTCCACAACTAACTTGCAGATTTAATTTTACACTTCATTTGTCCTCTGCAACTTTCCTCCCAGATCATGATATGTGGACATCATTCTCTCTCTGCATTCTCCATGTTTCATTAATTATCCGGCCCTCACCGCACAGTAATTTGTTTGGCACTGGTGAACTGCGGCCAGTCAACTGAAAGGGTTGAACCCTCGGCATTGCCAAGATACACAGTCTCTTCTTTGTGTCCAGATATAAATAATTGCATTGAGTGTGGAGAACTGCCTGGACATCTTCCCTTCGGGTTTCTAGGAAGAGTGGCAGCAAAGACCAATGAGATTTGTCTGGCTCGTTTAAGGACTGGAGTCTGAGTGCCACCTGGAGGATTAAGCCAGGGAAGATCTAATGCAGGTCTAGAAGGTTTTGGGTTTAAAGAGTTTGTTCACGCAAAAATGAAAATGCTGTCATTAATTACTCACCCTCATGTCGTTCCAAACCCGTAAGACAGGTCAGAGCATCGGCTCACTATTGGCCGACGCTGGTCGTGTATGTGATGCTGACCAGCGTCGGCCAAAAATGAGCCGACGTTCTGATGTAGAACCCAGAGGCGCTGCACTGTTTACACTACGTCAACAGCGTAGGAGAATGACGTGGAAGAGAAGAGATTGTTGAATAATGTTTTTATTTTTGGGGATTTTTTTCCACTGTACCACTGTAGATACATGGACTATTTTAACAATGTTTTTACTACCTTTCTGGGCCTTGAAAGTTGCAATGACATTGCTGTCAGTGGAGGGACAGAAAGCTCTCAAATTTCATCAAAAATAACTTCATTTGTGTTCCGAAGATGAACAAAGAGGTTTGGAATGACATGAGGGTGAGAAATTAATAAAAGCATTTTTTGGGTGAACTAACCCTTTAAGGACTTTCCGTATAAGGTCTGTTCTACATTGCTGCTAATTTTGGCCAAAAACTGCCCCACTTAGACAGAATGTACAAAGTGTGGACTAAGTACAGATGATTTCAGTTGTGGTTGCAGATATCTAGTTTACTTACTAATTTGTGCTTCAAACTTATTTTCTTAGTATCTTACTGACGAACCTGATAAACTTTTCTCAGAAGCATTCATTCTATCAACCAAGTACTCCATTTTCCATGCAGATTGGAAATAACCTGTACGCTCTTATCTTATTTATTCCTGTGATGCAAAGCTGAATTTTCAGCATCATTACTCCAGTCTTCAGTGTCGAATGATACTTCAGAAATCATTCTAATATGCTGATTTGATGCTCAAGACACATTTCATAATATTAATGGTGTTGTGCTGCTTAATGTTGAAAATGGGATACATCTTTTTCTGCTCAAAAGTCAAGTCAAGTCAGTTATTTATATAGCGCTTTTACAATACAAATTGTTTCAAAGCAGCTTTACAGAGATAACAGGAAAACAATGTTGTAATAGTATTGTTAAATTCAAAATTAAATGTTAAATGTCCCCAACTAAGCAAGCCAAAAGCCAATGGCGACAAAGGCGAAGAGAGGCGAAAAAGACAACAGTGGCAAGGAACCAAAACTCCATCAGGTGACAGAATGGAGAAAAAACCTTGGGAGAACCCAGGCTCAGTCAGGGGGCCAGTCCTCCTTTGGCCAACGAATGAACAGTGTATGATTATGAGTTAGGCAGCATAATGTCAGGAGTCAGATGTGATCAGAACTTTCACGATATTTATCCAGTTCATCTGGTTGGAGGTTGGGTCATCCGGCCGGTGAGGAGATGACTGTGTTGAGATGTTCATGGGCCTTCACAGTGTTGATGGGGCTGGCTCATCAGGGATGCGTTGTCGTCGTGTCCATGTGATGATCCTTCCTCAGATCTGGATATGGCCTGGATCCGGCGGTTCGCGGTAAACCTCGGGATAAACAGAGAGACTAATATTAGCGTAGACGCCATCCTTCTTATGATGTACAAAGTACATCAGGAATTATGGGAAGTGTTCCCGGTTCCGGCTGATCTAAACTATGCAGCCTAACATTGAATTATAGAAATCTATAATGTGTTATGTGTATGCTAAGCCAAAGAGATGTGTTTTTAGTCTAGATTTAAACTGACAGACTGTATCTGCTTCCCGGACTGTGTTAGGAAGATTGTTCCAAAGTTTTGGTGCTAAATAGGAAAAGGATCTACCGCCAGCAGTCGATTTTGATATTCTAGGTATTATCAACTGGCCAGAATTTTGAGATTGCAATAGACGTGAAGGACTATAATGCGTTAAGAGCTCGCTCAAGTACTGGGGAGCTAAACCATTTAGTGCTTTGTAAGTAATCAGCAATATTTTAAAATTTATACGATGTTTAATAGGCTGCCAATGCAGTGTTGACAGAACCGGGCTAATATGGTCATACTTCCTAGTTCTGGTAAGAACTCTAGCGGCTGCGTTTTGAACTAGCTGTAGTTTGTTTATTAAGCGTGTAGGGCAACCACCCTGTAGAGCATTACAATAATCTAGCCTTGATGTCATGAATGCATGAACTAATTGTTCCGCATTTGTCAGTGAGAGCATATGACGTAATGTAGATATATTTTTAAGATGGAAAAAATGCGGTTTTACAGATACTAGACACGTGACTTTCAAATGAAAGATTAGTATCAAAGAGCACACCCAGGTTCGTAACTGACGACGAAGACTTAACAGAGCAGCCATCGATTGTTAGACAGTATTCTGGTCAAAAGCAGAAGTCTTCTTACTTCTGACAACTATAATGTGTATAAATTTACTATATTTCAGGGTTCATATTTTCATCCCAGTCTAGAATAGCTGTAACGTCCTGTCGTGTCACTTGTTCTTCTGACTGGGAATGTTTTTTACAAATGTTTTGTCAACCAATTTTATCGGATTTGGACCTATTCCTTTTAACTCCTTAAGGCGTCAACTTCTGTTTTCTCATCTTTGTACTTTGCACTCTTGACTATGTTCGTTTTAGTCGAGAGGCAGTTGGTTAATTTTGAGTAGAAGTCAGGATGCATACCCACAATTCTTGTCTCCGGAGGCTGTCCATGTCAAACCGTCATTAAAACTCATGGGAAACGTGGTTCCTGTTTTCCCTTGAGTCAGATTGATAGCTGGTCTATGGCTCCTATTATTATGTACGAGTATTTCCTCTCTTATGGTTTCCAGTACAGTAGATGTGTTTTCAATAGGAGACATATGGTGGTGGTTAATGATCTGGGCTGGGTTCAAAATCCGGAAGGGAAGAATGACTCTTGAAATGGGCAACTTTTTAGTTTCTTATCACCACTGTACATTTGAGTATAAGGAGCAAGGCTGTCAGTCTAGTTGTCAAAAGCAGAAGACAGCCATGCAGTTGGAGTCCTGTCTCTGTGTCAAATGAAACATAATCCATTGTTTTCTACCATCCTTATTTCTGTGCTGATAAACATTTGCTTTTAGTTCAGTTAATAAATGTAATATATTGTTTTGATGCCAAAGCTGCATTTTCAGCATCATTAGTCCAATCTTCAGTGTCACTTGATCTTTCAAAAATCATTCTAATATTTTTGTCGAAACCATGGCATTTTTTCAGGATTTTTATGAAAGTTGAATAGAAAGTTCAAAGGAGAATTTATTTGAAATAGAAACCTTTTCTAACCTTATCGATGTCTTTACTGTCCATTTTCGTCAATTTAATGCGTCCTTGCTGAATAAAAGTATTAATTTCTTTAGTATTAACTTTGTATCTTCTTATCTCTTTCCCCGCCATCATTTTCTGTTAAAAGTTGTCAGCCAGCTTTTTTGGTAATTTTCACAAAATGTTCATGGCCCCTAGAATATTTTTGTTGTATAAATATCTGAACATGCAATATATATTTAAAAAAGAAAAGAACAGAGCCTCTGTCAAAAAAAAACAAAAAAAGTATTCTAGCCTTTTGGTTTTTATCAACACTTGACTGTGGGTAAGTTTCATAAAAAAGCTAAATTCTGAACAAAATTTTTTTTTTACAGTTTTCATTTGCAGTAGACATCAGACGGTCAGTAATCAGACTGAGACCGAGGGATGTCTTGAAACTAAATGACACTAAACCTTTTCAAAGATTACAACATGCACAAGTAATGCTTTTATCACTTGTTTCTGCTCCTTTTTTGTTTGTGTTTTGGTCCGGAGATTCTCTACTCTTTCAGAAGTTGTGTAATAGCGCCCCCTACCGTATCAAAGTGAAAACACAGAAAGCCAGAACATTCCGTCAATGGAATTGCATTTGAGAGAGCATTGTCTCATAAATAAGGGGACAATTCCATCAATAGCGGGAAGGCGTTGTCTCATAAATGAAAAACAAATCCGGCAATAGAAGCGTTGTCTCCTAAAGCAAATTCCGTCAATGGCGTTGAAGCATTGTCTCATAAATAAAGGGGAAATTCTGTCAATGGCTGGGAAAATTCTGTCAACGGCGGGGAAAATTCTGTCACCGGCTGGGAAAATTCTGTCACCGGCTGGGAAAATTCTGTCAACGGCTGGGAAAATTCTGTCAATGGCGGGGAAGCGTTGTCTCATAAATAAGGCGGGAATTCTGTCAATGGCAG
Source organism: Semotilus atromaculatus (assembly GCA_031834385.1). Taxonomy (NCBI): domain Eukaryota; kingdom Metazoa; phylum Chordata; class Actinopteri; order Cypriniformes; family Leuciscidae; genus Semotilus; species Semotilus atromaculatus. The sequence goes on along the minus strand of JAULUF010000055.1, from coordinate 38,736,445 downwards.
GGAAGTGTTGTCTCATAAATAAGGCGGGAATTCTGTCAATGGCAGGGAAGTGTTGTCTCATAAATAAGGGGAAAATTCTGTCAATGGCGGGGAAGCGTTGTTTCGTAAATGAATGGCAATTACGTCAAAGAAGTTGTTATAAAAATATTGTCTTAAAGAAATCTTTGAATAACTTCAAACTTTTTGAAAAATATAATTTGGATAATTTCTTGAAGAACGATGATGGATGACAGATCATTCAGGTGAAATCTGACATAAACAATGGACAATATATCAGGATTTCATGGATTTAACTCTTTTGTGGACAAAGAGTGTTGTTGAATGTTTCTCAATGGACATTTTGCCCAAGTGCGACAGATTGGATTCATCTCACGATCGCTATTTCATAACAAAGGTATAAATAACTTTGTCACAATATTTCTGCCTCACCTTTGTTCGTTGTATCTGATGAAGTTCAGTGCACTTAACGCGAAGTTGTAACTTGATTGAACTTAAAACTTAAAGGCAGCAATTAAACTTGAAGAGGGTTGACATGTTTTACAAAGTGTTTATTATAAAATATACTTTGCTTCTGACACTTGTAGCAAAATGATTAATGTGTGCCTTAGGGCCAGTGAACATGATGGCAGGGCAAGTAAAAATGGAAACTACAGGCGTGACTGAGCCAGCAGAAAAAATCCTTATTGTTGAGACCTGCAACAAGGTCCTAATGCGGATCCAGCCTGTGTGTTTGTTCAGAGGCTAACGGGATTACGCCTGCATTTCACTAAAATGGAAATGTTTTCATATAACCACTCCTGGAAATTTTTCCCATCGCAAATGGCTTGTGATTGTAGCATGTGTATGTTGCCTAGCAACTCCAAATGGATGTGCATTAGGTAAATCATTTTACGCCGTGTGAAAATTCAGAATAGCGCTGAAAGGTATTTTCACAGCATTTATAGGTGTCCATCTTTCAAGCGGTAGTCTCATTGAAGCAAATTTAACAGTGGAGCAGGAGAATGTTTCCATTGCTCACGCTGGACCGTAATTGAAAGGAACAGAGAAAAGGATCATCTGGACTTGCTAACACCCAGGACGAAAACTTGGACTGATGAGATGAAAGAGGTGAGCAATGTTTTCCAGTTCCACTTTAATTGCGTTTTAAAATTAAAAGAAACAATAAGGCCCCGCTCTGTTCTGCTTTCCAAAGAAAGCACCGAACTGAACGTGGGGTAAATGTGGTCACCTTGGACGAAGAATGGACCTGGTCTCAAGACAGCAGAGTTGGTTGCAAATCACAAAAGCAGTTTGGCAGAAAGGACAAGGCTGGTGTCACTCTTCAACCCTGGAGAATCCAGAATATATTCCAGTACCTCAACAATTTAAGTGAGTCAAATCCGGATTAGGCGGACACAATTGTTTACGATGTATATGCTCGAGGAATATACTCTTTCTGTGTTTTAACATGGAAAACATTACTTCTTTTAAAACCTTAAACTTCAAGAGGGATACTTAAACAAACTAATAATAAGGAAAGGGGTTAAAGTGTTATGCATCACTCACTAAAAAGGTCCTAATTTATTATGACCCTTTCATGTTGAGCTCTCATTAGTTTCAAGACATCACTCTGTCTCAGTCTGATGACTGACCACCTGATGTCTACAGCAAATGAAAACTGGAAAGCAAGAAAATGGCAAGCTCTAATTAGATTCCTCAACAGCAACACAACTTTTGGCAGTTTGTAAACCATACAGTCCATTTGTAAAACTACCAGGTTAATAGAGTGAATGCTTGTGAAGAAGAAATAATCACAATGAAATTGTGAAATGATGATTTCTTTTTGTAGGGCAACCCAGAAGTTCACATCATCCCGGATCTCTCAACAAAAATAGGATTTTTCCATTGACTTTTTTGATTGATTATTGCAGGAAATAAGCTCTATGGCCAAAAGACGTTTATGATTCTCACGTTTTGTTCATCAAGATAATCTTCACAAATCAACACAACTTTTATGAATGTTGAGACCTCAAACAATCGCCTTAAGTAAAAAGCCAAAGTCGGCTATAAGGGAACAAGGTAACACTTTATTTGAAGGGGTGTGCATAAGACTGACATGACACTGTCATAAACATGACATAACACCTGTCATGAACATGAATGAGTCTTTATGAATGTTTATGACTGTTGTCATTAAGTGTCATTCGGTAAATTATGACACTTTTAATGCAAAGTTGACATTGTTTAAAATGTCTTTGTTATGACAACTTGACATTACCCAAGACAAAAATGTCTTGATTATGACAACTTGACATTAACAAAGACAGAAATGTCTTTGTTATGACAACTTGACATTAATCAAGAAATCATAACCTGAAATCATAACCCAAATATGTCATAACAGGTCTAATTATCAAACTTAAAGCATTTGCCAGTGTAAGAACCCTTAATGACATCTTTATAACTAGTACAATGTGTTCCACTTTACTTGAGGACAAGTAAAATATTCATGACACAGTTTTAATGGTGTCATGACGGCCAAAGTTGTGACAGGTTGACAGGTTATGATTTCTTGGTTAATGTCAAGTTGTCATAACAAAGACATTTCTGTCTTTGTTAATGTCAAATTGTCATAATTAAGACATTTCTGTCTTGGGTAATGTCAAGTTGTCATAACAAAGACATTTTAAACAATGTCAACTTTGCATTAAAAGTGTCATAATTTACCGAATGACACTTAATGACAACAGTCATAAACATTCATAAAGACTCCTTCATGTTCATGACAGGTGTTATGTCATGTTTATGACGGTGTCATGTCAGTCTTATGCACACCCCTTCAAATAAAGTGTTACCGGGAACAATACCATGATCTCGTCATTTTAGCATCACCAGCTTTAAGCTTAAGACAACTCTTTCAGTCTTAATATGAAAAACCTTTTCCCTGATAGTTTAGGTTAGAATAGTTTGCAAAGGTTTAATTATAAATACAACATGACTGTAAAAGTGACTATTGTCAGGTTTATGTTCTATTTTATTTCATCGCGTTGTTTCTGAATTCTAGTTTCTTAAGGGCTTATAGAAGTACATGTGGTTATAGAAACTCAGTTGTAGGAACTAAACACCAGGGTAGTCCCTCGAGAACTAATTCGCACCACCTGTACGAACTCTGAATTTACTTAATCAAGCCGTCACTTATGTCCTGCCGTTCTGGTTGTTGTGTGGGACATTTATTTTGACAGCGCTGAGAACGCCAGAGCATGAGCACACATCGCTCTCATTCTCCTTTAGTTTGCAATCTGTTTAACAGTCCTATCTAAAAGTTATTAGATAGAACTGTTAAACAAAGAAAGTAAATGGTATACGAAAAAGTATTATAGCGTTTACCGTAGTTGATGCCCAATGCAGCTAGCTGAGCAGAAATATAGAAGCAGGGTTCACTTGGTCCCTTCAAAGTAGCTTTGGATTTCCTCCTTAAAGGGTTGAGAAGTGTCTGGACTTCAGTGTCTATCCATCTATCGTTGTTTTCCATGTTTGTGGAGTATATACGCTATAAACTGTACGTTTACACAGCTTTTTCAAAATGGCGGGTGCCAGTGTTTTGCATGCGTTCGGCCAATCAACATACACTCATGTCACTGGTAGTTCCTATTGTGCTGGTTTATACCGTAATCTGAAGTAGGAGCTAATTTAGTTCCACCAAAAGGCATTCCTAGAACTAAGATCGTTTCCAGTTTCTCTGGTGCAAACATGGCAAAAAGCGTGTATCTTCCGCCAATAGTTAAGAACTATAAAAAGGTTCCTCTGGTGTGAAACTTCCTGTTGAGTTTTCATTCCGGTCTCATGAGTTCCATTCGTTTCTGATTGTCTTGTTAGTTTCCATAGTTACTGATTATGTTTGTCACCTGTTTCTTGTTTAGTTGCTTGTGTATATATAGAGCTGTGTTAGCCTCCTTGGTTTGTTGGTTATTGCTCTTGTGTTAATGCAAGCTGTTATGTTGTCTTTTGTTTCTCCTGTGGATTCTTGTGAGATATTCAATCAAACTGCTATTTAAAGGATCCCCTTCACTGCTACGTAACAACTATTGAGTAAATTTGTTTTCCTGTTTCTCATGATGATGTTTAATATCCTCGACAACCTCTGTATGTCACCAGCAGTTGCAAGGAACACACAATGAAGATGAAGATCCGGTATAATGTGTTTAATAATCCACTCAGACGGTATACGATACAAGACAAGCAAAGCAAACAAAACCAAGCACTATACAGAAACGTGACAAGACAAATAAACACTGAGAAGACTGCAACTTAAATGCAAAACAAATGAGGGAAATAATGACAAACATCTGTGATGATTAATGAATCTCCATAGTAACTAATACGTGGCGGGAAACTAAACAAAGGAACACATGGGACTGGAAATAACTAATTGAAAGTCTATGAAAATTATTATAGTCCAATTTAGTCACTTATTAGCAACAATCTTTTCCAAGACAATTTAAAGGGATAGGTCACCCAAAAATGAAACTTCTTTAATGTATTCACCCTCAAGTTGTTCCAAACCTGTATGAAATGCTTTCTTCTGCTGAACAATATGGGTAACCAAACAGTTGGTGTATTCACAGTACGAAATATCTCCATGCTGAGCCTTTTTTGCACTTCCTGATTTCCCTACTTGAGAATCCTTGTCCAATGAATGGACGACCTTAGCACACGTGTGGTTTTGTTTACAAATTTTGGTTCACTTGCAAAAAGAGCAGTGTGAAAGGGAACCGTACCAAAAAAAAAAAAAAACATTTTATTTGGTCCGGACCAAAGCAAGTGAACTATCTGACTTTTCTGTTGTGAATACACTAGTATCTTAAAAAAAAAAAAAAAAGTATTTAAAAATCATAAAAATCATAAGGGGGGTATTACTGATGTATTTTATGTTGTAGAATAAAATGTGAAAATATATATTGAGCTTGTGATTTAACTACAAACCTTATTTCAGGTATTTAACCAAAAGCCCATTCAAAACATGCATTGACTTCAGGACGATGTAACCGGAAATGCTAAAATGCAAACTCGTTTCTGGATTTCAGCCAACAAAAATACACAATCTATCCAGCACTCAATTTTGCACATATTTCCAGTCATTTCTTTAGTTTTCTGTACTAATGTATGCTGAGATTGCTGTGCCTTTGATTATCGTATCATCTATTTCAGATTTCCCTGCCATTAAACAGCATGTAAAAACAAAACTTAGTGATCAGAATATTCTGCAAAGTAGACCCGACTTGTTTCAAGTCAAATCTCTGGATACTATGCCTTAAAAAATGTAATTTCAAATATGAACTAAAGACATCCATCCCGACATATGTCAGACTCCAGCAGCTAAACATTTCAATAGTGCGTTTAGGTTTCAGCATGCTGTCTAAGTCATGGATACGGCACTTACATTTATTCTGCACTATGCAAGGCCTTGTATATGTTCCAATGTTTACATAACAGTATGTGGGAAATCTGCTGATGGTGTTAACATTGATTTAGGGTTCCTGGGGGTGATGCATTTATTTTAGAGTAAGGTCCAAAAGTCTGAGACCAATACTAGAAATGCTTCTACTTTGCATTTACATCCATTTTCGCTGCAAATTATATTATGAGCATAGCAAGTTGACTGAAAATTTGAATTGATACAACAGAGATTCAAGTGGCATTCCTTGATGCAGTAGCAGACTGTTTTAAGTGACGCTTTTCCACAAAACTCCCTAGCACATATGGCTATATTTAGCAGAGTAGCATGACGGTTTCTCATGCAATGCTTTCTGAGGGCTCAAAGGTCACGCACATTCAACGGAGGTCTCCTGCCTTGCCCTACACAGACCCATATTTCTCTGAATTCCCTGAATCTTATAGCAATATTATGTATGGTAGATGGTGAAAGACCTAAATGCTTTGCAATCTTGCATTGAGAAATGTGATTTTTGAACGATTTGACAATTTTCTCATGATATTTGGCACAAAGTGATGAGCAATGACCCATATTTACATGCAAAGACTATGATGTTTGTTTTACACTCAATCCCGATAAACTCACCTATCACCAATTTTGCCTACTTATTGTGGACTGTTTCAAAAGAGTTTAACTTGGATATTCTATAAGCTTTTCACTTTTATTTTGCCTTTCTTTTTTTGGAGTGTGTAACCATCAAAATCATTTAAATTAGCAAAATACAATTCAGTCAACATATTGGAAATATTTTCTTTGTACTTTTGTCAGTTAAATAAAGTTGAAAGAGAATTTAAAAAAAAAATCACAGATTCTTGATTTTATTGCATTTTACAAAATGTCCCGACTTTCCTGGATTCGGGGTTGTATATCTGGGAACCACTATATGCAGCAAAACTGTTGTCATGGCCAAGACTAATGTGTGCATCAAAAATATTGCATTGAATATGAAATGTCTGTTTTAGCCAATGTACATTGTAGTTCTTAACCAAACAGTGAAAGATAAGATTTTGTAACCAAGCGTGTAAAATAAGCTCTTTGAGTTATTAAATTCTGCCCTTATTGAAAATATGTGCAATTTATTTTGTTTATTAAAGGCGACGGAGTGCCAACTCCACTCTCGTTCTTCTGTTGTACAAACCCAAACCTCAACTTTGGAGAAGCATTAAAACTCAAACAAAACGCAGGAGTTATTAATGCTTTTTGGCCGGGCTTCAGACAGCCGTCTTGTTTTATGGTTAGAATTCGGGGAAATGATTTAATGGAAAAGGTTCAAGGCACTACCCGGCTGATTCAGCTTTCCTTTTTCCTCTGCTGTTTCACTTGCATACCTAATTCATGTTTACAAATGTTTCCCCTCCGCAAGCACACACACACAAATAGATCCCCACTTTCCTTTTAGAGGTCACAGAAAGGTCTGCCCTGCAGGAACTGATTTGTGAAATGTGCATATGCTGCAAAATGGCATGGATGGGAAATGTGCTGTTATGAATCCCTGATCTTTTTTTCTTCTTATCCTTTTTGTTGTGTGCCTGGCACCATTGTATCATCATCTCTAGGATTATGCAGACCAACATGCACCATGACAGAACTCGTAAATTTGAGTTAAACATCTGCATGATAATTCATAAAGATAACTTGCTTCATGGCATTTATATGTGGCCAGTTAAGGGGATTCTGGGGTATATGTGCATGCATCTTAACTTTCCAAATCACTTTCCTGGTCTTATTTCGAATGATATGTGCATGATATTAATTATATTTTTGTCCCATGCAAGTCCTGGGAATTTTTATCAGATAAAATCATATATCCTACAAATATCCTGTTTCACTTAGAAAAACAACACTTTATGGAAGTAAAAAGGGTTGGAAAGACATTTGAAGTTTAGTTTAAAGTAGAGAGGGAAAAAAAACATTCAGTGGCAAAAACGATTTTCTGTTTATTTATTAGTGTTTTTTGTGCTTATTTTATTATCTCTATTTTTCTTGTATTATTTTTCCCCCTTTGTAAAGCTTAAGCAGTACTAAAATGTATTTTTTAATTCTGACCTTAAAGTGGCTTGTTCGTTTTTTTTAATGCAACAATTATTTATTTATTTTTATCCACTTGCAGTTGCAATGCAACAATATGTAAAGTATGTAATGTCAAAAATGCTGATTTTAGTTTAATATTGACTTCAAAGTGGTTCATCATTCTATTATTCTTATTTTTACACAAAAAAATATTTTATTTTATTGTATCCTCCTGCAATGCTTTAGCGATATATATTAAATTATATCATGGCAAAAATGCCAAAAAAAACACACTGGAACGCGGGTCACATGCCTGAGAACGAAAGAGAAGGACACACAGCAGCCTGGGAAAGGAAACAGACGTCCGGCTTAGTGGCTGTCATTGCGAAAGCAAATTCCCACTCTAATTAACATCAAGAGTTTCAGTGACTGCGTACATGCACTCTGTCTCTCTCTCTCTCTCCATTAGTGTGGATCACAGCAAAGGCTCTGAAGATACTTGAATTTATCCTCCAGCATACAGTAAGTAGGTGACGTAATCTGAGAGGCTGCTCCGAAGGCGAGGTAAGTGCAGATTTTAAAAGCTGGATTTGTATTGAAAAATAAATAAATAAATATATATATATATTAACAATAGTGGGTGGTGCTGAAGATCATGCAGAAAATGTCCACCTGTTAGTGATGTGGGAATGGCAAAGCGTTGTTCTTAACATTCTGACTATTATCCATGTTGTACAGATGGCTGTACACAACCATTTAGCAATGAGATAACATAGAGCGCAAATGTTCTCCTGCTTCTCAGATGTTTCTCTGAAAAAAGGACTAGTATTTTCAAATGTCTTCTCTAAAGTCTCATAAGAGATCTTGATGTCTCACATTTGCACAAAAAAAAAACAAAGTCTGCAATCAAAAAGATCAAAGAATTAAATGATATCATTGTAAACTCAAATTATTCTCATCAAATTCATACCACATTTTATAGCTCTTTCCCAGCTAACCAAAATATGTTCTAAGAATGTGTTGCTAACGTTCTCATTAAGTTTTTGTGAAATGTTTATACAAACGTTAAAAGGAATAGTTCACCAAAAAATAAAAATAACTGTCATAATTTACTCACTCTCAAGTTTTTCTAAATCTGTATAAGTTTCTTTGTTCTGATTAACACAAAAGAAGATATTTTGAAGAATGTTGTCAACCAAAGAGTTTCTGGTCCCCATTGACTTCCATAGTACTGTATATATATATCTTTTTTTTCTTTTTTTTCTCAAAATATGGGAGTCAATGGGGCCCAGCAACTGTTGGGTTCTTCAAAATATCTCCTTTCCTGTTCAACAGAAGAAAGAAACAGGTTTAGAACAACTGAAACTGGAACTGAAACTGAAACATTCCATTTTATCATTCTTTAAACATTCGAGGAATGTTACTTTTGAGTGTTCTCTGAACATTCTGAAACGAGTAGTAACATTTTAAAAATGTTAGATGAACACCCAACTACATTCTGAAATGAGTAGTAACATTTTAAAAATGTTAGATGAACACCCAACTATGAGCAATTTTATGCTAACATTTGAGAACATTATTATAACTTTAAATAAACATTCTATTGATGTTATTAGTTTTTCCTTTGCATTTTTCGTGTATAGATGACGACTTTGTAAAAAAAGATCCCTGTTCACACGGATCCACGAAAACTAAAAACACTGTATAATTCATGCCAGGCCAATAGTTGGCGATGTCACTTAGTAAAGAAACACTAAGCATATAGACTGAACATGTGATACGCATGCGCATGACGTCACTGTTTTCACTGTGTTTTGGTAGTATACAAGGAGACAATAACGGTATCGTTTTCAAAATCTTGCACTTTGAAACCCATTAAAAAAATTTTTTTTGTTTTCATGCCCCCCAAAATGCCATTGTAATGTAAACGCATAAAAAATGTGTTGAAAATAGAGTTGTGTAAATGACCCCTAGATTTCTGAGGTTTCCTGTCAACAAATCCCCTCTTTTTTGTAGGAGAAACGTCCGAGACAAAATTGATACTTTAATGAAATTTAACAGATATCCATTTAGTTTCCCATTTTATTCTTAAATTTCCACCTTTGAAACATATGTAACACTAATGAATCATAACTGTATGTGTTCTCCATTAAGTCTCATGAGTTATGAACGAGAAGTCTCTGAGCAATATTTTCCTTTGGGTTTGAGACTAACTTTCCAAAAGCCATTTGATATATTTGACTGTAATCTGAACCCTTGTTTTTGTAAATAAAAGGTCTTTCACACATGTTTCATAATGAAGGATGGTGGGTGTAAAACAAATGTGCAAAAGCTAACAAGTGCTTGCGGGAATAATGAGCCTTTTTGGAATATTTTGACACTGTTTGAGCCCAGCTGAGACACATGCTGGTGGAAAGATTGTTCCATTAAATCAGAGCCAAGAGAAAATGTGCATCTTGCCCATGTCAGTAAAAGTCAAGCATACTTAGAAGATATAAATCACCAAATGTGGGAGACTCATCAGAGGGGAACTCTAAACAAGAGCTCTGGAAACATGATAAAGTGAGCAAATGGACCGCAGCCATAACGATGTCAGCCCGAACAAAGAGACCACTTAAATATTGTGCTTTATGAGACCACCTCCTCCACCTCCTCAGCCTGCCGTGGCTTATATTTCTCATCAAGATAAAGAATATCCTCTGGGCCAGTTTCACGGATCTGTTTGAAAGGCATCACGCCATTAACACAGCCATTGTTTGGACTGTTTGACGAAAACTCACAGGTTCTCTGCTTTTCCCAGAATTCTTCAGGGATGGAGAGAAGCAAGGCCTCTGTGATCTCTGCCAGTTTCATCATGTGTTTAGCGTTCGCAGGTAATCACAACTGCCCTCTATGCCTTTGTGAGAGATTCAACAGGCCCTCCCTCTTCTGTCTGTATAGCAAGAAAATGCAATTAGTCCAAAGGAAATGGCCATTTACAGATGTGAAATCATCTTTTGTGTAAATGATACGTCTTTTAGTGGCTGTAGAAATGGCTAATGCATCTTCTTTTACTTTGTCCCAGGCCTGGTGGAGGGAGGAGAAAGCGTCTGGACGCTGCCGAACAGGTGCAGGGGTCTCCCATGTGACAAAGTAACCTTTGATGCTACCATTCAGGGAAATTGTGTTCTGCCGTTCACTCAGACTATGGCAACCACTGACTACCAACTCAGTTGTCCCTGGCCAACCACTAGAAGGTGAGATAGTTGATTGTTATATTGGCTTGACACAAGCTGCTGTAACTTCTCCTAGAGCAGGGGTCCTGGAGGGCCACAGCCCTGTAGAGTTTAGTTCCAAACCTGCTTCAAAACATACCTGGGCTCCATCCGAATTTGCATACTTTCCTAGTATATAGTTCACGAGTTCACACGTACGAATGATCAGAGAGTAAACGGTGATGCGAATGTGGCGTGCTGTCCGGGACGAGGGCTCCGAGCTCGGAAATTGGGCCCGAACCCAGAGTGCTCCCCCCGGATCTCTGGTTAGGAAGATAACCAGGCAAGTGTGAGGAGACGGGGTGGTGGAGGGATGCTGAAAACTGTCGAGGAATATGGGTGAGTCGACTGCATATATTTATAGGCTTTACTCATGTTGATTGAGTGGACCTGTTGATTACTGATTGCTGACAGCTGGCTGGAATGACTTGATTGTTTGATCATTAGAACGTGTTCCTCCTGAACTTTGTTAATGAAACATCATTAGGTGAAAAACAGTATGTGACAAAAGAAGCATGTTCGAATTCACAGTACTGAATTTAAAAAAGTACCCGGATGACCTGCTACTTGCGGTGAGATTCTGAAGTGTGCATACTATGGATGGACGCTTTACTATCCCATGCGGCCACGGTAAAGGATTTATGAATGGCAGTAAAGCAATATAAGAATAATAATAATTAGTTACACATTTATATAGCGCTTTTTCTGGGACCTCAAAGCGCTTTACATGGAAGGGGGAATCTCCTCAATCACCAGCAATGTGCAGCATCACCTGGATGATGCGACGGCAGCCATATTGCGCCAGTACGCCCACCACACACCAGCTTACTAGTGGAGAGGAGACAGAGTGATGAAGCCAATCAGTATATGGGGATGATTTGGAGGCCATGATGGACAGAGCCTGAAGGACTTGATTAGCTTGATCAGGTGTGTTTAATTAGGGTTGAAGCTAAACTCTGCAGGGCCGTTTACACAACACCGTTTTCAACTAAAAACGCTAAACTTTTTATGCGTTTTGGCCCTTTATTTATATTTGGGGGCCTGGAGAAACAAACTTTTGAAAAAAAGATTCAAGGTGCAAGTTTATGCAAACGATAACGTTATCGTCTCTGTGTAAACCACAAAATCATGAATTGGTGAAAACGGGGCTGTCATGCGCATGCGTATTATGTGTTCAGTATATAGGGGTGTAGTTTTTCTTTACAAAGTAACATTGCCAACTACTGGCCTGGCAGCAGAATACATAATTTTTAGTCACTTTCGGGGATCCATATGAATGGGGATCGTTTTGACAACATTATCGTATGTACGCAAAAATGCAACGCAAAAGCATTTCCGTTTTTATTACATTGTTATCGTGTAAACGTACCCTGAGTTTTGTACCCGTAATCTAGAGTTTAACAGGATAATTATAGTTCACTAAAAGTAAAACTAGTAAAAACATTTTTGTTAATTGAAATAAAATAAAATTAATATTCGATGAAAAACTAAACATAAGTTTAGGTTTATAAACCAAGAAAGGTTGCCTTGGCTACTAACTGAAATAAGTTTAAGTACTAAAATTAGAGTAATATTTAAAAAGAACAACAACAACAACAAAATTATAGCAAGCTTATTTAGTTTTATTTTACTTTTTTATTTTGCCTTGTTGTTTAATTTTATTTATTTAATTTACATTTTATTTAATTGTTATTTTATATTTATTTTTGGTTTTATTTATAATATTTTATTTTATTGAGTCTTTATTGAGTACAACTATATTATTGTATCTTTGTAATTCATATTTTATTGTATTCTTTTATCTCATTTTATTTTTGATATATTTTATAATTTAATTCATTATTTCTATCTTTTCATTTCATGCAATTTATTTATTTACAATTGTATTAATATTTTATCTTATTATCTATCTGTCCGTCCATCCATTTTTGTCTCATTAGATAGATAGATAGATAGATAGATAGATAGATAGATAGATAGATAGATAGATAGATAGATAGATAGACAGCACATGACAAAAATAAACATTTTCCCGCAGTAGGGATTTGAATGACTTCTCCTTAAAGAGAGTCCGCAGTCTAGAGTCATGGGAAAGTCAAGTCTTTCTGCTTCCCTGGGGTCTTTGTAACATCAGATTTTTATGAATAGTAACGCCAAAACCAGAGGATGACTCTACACTCTTCAATCTTCACGACGGCCAATGTGGGTTGTCTTAAACCAAAATATTTAGTCCAAGTAATTGCGTATCTCGATGAGCCAACAAATTACAGCGTACCTTCAACTTGACTTCTCTGTAGTGCCAGGGCTGTCGCTACAATAACAGGGGGCGCAGGACAAAATTTTTATGGTTTGGTCCCTACTTTCTGCTAATGAATAGGTTATACGAGTGGTTCTCAACATGGTGGGTCATGACCTAAAAATCACCAGCAGATCTCATTCATATGCTGTGGGGATGCCTTAAATTATGTGATTACTAGACTAAAATATTCAAAATTTTGAGGGATGCCTTTGCCATAGATCTTGATACAAATCCACTTCTGGCCATTTTCGGGATGACTGTTGATGTTAACCTTTCAGTAACGGTTCAAAAGGCTCTAGCCTTTACTACTTTACTAGCGAGACGTCTCATACTTTTGAAGTGGAAACATGCCTCACCCCCTTCCTTTGATACATGGCTAAAAGAAGTGTTCACTTGCATTAAATTGGAAAAAATTAGACTGTCACGGACTGGTTCTTTAAAAACCTTTGATAAACTGTGGCGCCCCTTTTTAGATTATTTACTGGCTAACTCCCAAGACACTTAAGCTGAGCATTTATTTTATTTTATTTTATTCTGCAAATGCTTTAAGATATCAATATTGTGTCGTTTTGTTTTTTCATTGGAAGCTGTAGGTTGTTTATTTGAGGGAGGGTTTTATTGGGGTATTAACAGTGGGGAATGATAATTTCATAAATTCAATGCTATTATCTGTTGACTTGATGTTCCAAGCAGAAAAACTAATAAAGAAAAATTAATGGGTACAGTTCTATACTGAGAAAACAATGCTTAAAGCAAGCAATAAAAATTGCAACTTACATAATGATATATATCATATCGTATATTGTCCTCTCTATACGTAGTCATATATCAATTTGTGAAAGGGAGTAGCAAATCTTTTCCCATATATTTTACTGTTGACATTACATGAATTAACAGTGTGCACTTCTTGGTACTATTAATACATTGTTAAATGAACATTGAATAATGTTTTAAGCGCACTTTTGTAAGGAAGTTTCAGAGTTTCTCTCTAACTCACCCGCTGTTTTCTTTTGGTCTCTCAGATACTACGTCAACCTGATGATGTGCCTCGAGAATCTTTCTAACAACACATGCTGTATGGAGGCTTCCTACAGGCACCACACGCTGATGGAAGTCCATAAGGTGTATTTTTCTCAGTGCTTTTATATGAAGGATCCAGGTGTGCCCATCCTGCTGCTGCTCATCGTCCCCTGCTCCATCGTCCCGCTCATAATACCGATCCTCTGCCAGTGCTTCAAGAGTTCTCCATGATGAGTACTGCCAAACGACAACCAATGACCAGATTTAGAATGGATAATGTGAATGAATCAAAGTATTCTCAGATGTTTTGAAAGGCCTGACACATCTGCAATGATATTTAATGCACCATTTAATTGGCTATGAAGTTTCCTAAAGACCATATTAGATTACATTTATGCATTTGGCAGATACTTTTATCTCTGAATCCATGATCTTGCTCTCCTGCTCTACAGTTCATGAGCCGCAATGTTTTACTATCTATACTGCCGTTCAAACAAACTTAATGTCTGCAAAATTACAAATAAATTTGTGAAAGTGGTGACGGCGTGCATTTGTGTTGTCTGTTCAGTCAATAGCCGTGTAGTGTTTCTTTACAAAGTGACATCGCCAACTACTGGCCTGGTAGCATAATACAGCGTTTTTAGTTATTTTCACGGATCCGTGTGAATGTGGATCGTTTTGACAAAGTAATTGTCTCTGCGTGACAAAAAGCAAAGGAAAAACCTTTCCGTTTTTAATGCATTATTTTCATGTAAATGTAAACTCAATGTATTCTCACCAAGAGTTCCTTTATTTAACTAAAAAAACTGTGTTATTGTGAAATATTAATACAATTTTAAGTTTTCTATAGTCCTATCATGGGACAATATATAGTATACACAGTATACATAAGTTACATAGCAAAACAATACAGAATATAGCCTACATCAATTACTCAATGAACTGCATATGATACAATATACACTTAAGATACAAATGCACAGAATATATATATCCCTGCACAAATATATAATGTAAAATACTATATAATGTAATACTGTGAACACAAGTGATTATGAACAGTGGGTTTGATCAGTCAGTTTAGTTCAAGTCGGTTGAATTAACATTCAGACTATCGTGTCAGCCAGTGGATTAGGATAACTATAAGAGCAGAGACTGTAAAAGGCTGAGTGTGAGAGTTTGAGAGTTCAGAAGTCTGATCACTTGGGGTAAGAAGCTGTCACACAGTCGTCTGGTATGGGACCTGACGCAGCGATACCCCCTGCCCGATGATAGCGGCGAGAACAGCCCATGGCTCAGGTGGCTGGAGTCTCTGATGGTTCCACAAGCTTTCCTCACACACCGTCTGGTAGATGTCCGGGAGGGAGGGTAGCTCACCTCCAAGGCTCCAACGATGTGTCCGGCTGTTCGCAACACCCTTTGCAGGGCTTTCCGGTAAAGGGCAGTGCTGTTGCCGGACCAGGTATAGTGACATAGCCGGTCAAGATGCTCTCCGCGGTGCTGGTGTACACCTTGGGGATGCGGAGGTTCAGGACAAACTTCCTCAGCCGTCTCAGGACGAAGAGGAGCTACCACTGCCTCTGTGTGGACAGACCATGTGACGTGGACACCGAGGAAATGAAGCTGACCCTGTGCTCTGGTGTACCGTTGACGGTGACTGGGCTGTGCTCTCTATCTTGTCTCTTGAAGTTCATCACAATCTCCTTGGTCTTGCTGATGTTGAGGGAAGGGTTATACTCTTGGCACCAGAGCACACACTTTTACATCGTTCTTCAGTTATCGGTCCTACTGATGTTGTGTTGTTCATCAGCAAACTTTATGATGGCGTTGTACAGGAGTGGACTAAGAACAGAAACAGAACTTATTATACATAATAAATGTATTTACTGTCACATTTGATCAATTTAATGCATCCTTCTTTTTTTTTTACTTTACCAACCTGAGACTTTCAAACAATAATATATATATATATATATGCTGATGCAAAAAAGTCTGTCTGATTATTAGGCTCCCATGGTTTAATATTTCACTTAAATTTTATTAGTCAGTTACTGAAATGCCTAATTTATTTATTTCTAAATGTCACTGATAAGAGTAAAATTAAAAACATAAAAATGCTCATTTAAAAGAAAAATGTCAGACAGACTTAAAGGTATATACATTATATATATATATATATACTGTATATATATATATATATATACACACACACACACAGAGAGAGAGATACAGATAGATACAGTCGTTTAAACAGTCAATGCAAAGCCAGTTGAAACACATAATAAATATTTATTTTGAGACAAAAAAATAACAATTTGTTTTACAGTGCTCTTAAAACAGTGTTTTCTTTTTACAGAATAGCATTTGGAACTGCTATTAAATATACACATAACATCATAGTATTTCAGTATTGCTAATGCTAAAGTAATACATTATTTTCACCATATGAACTCAAAATGTTTGTCTTATTTTCTGACAGACAAACTACAAGTCTTAATTATGACCAGGCAACACTTTGAGATCTACAAGAGGTCTTTCTGACATGGTCTAAAATGCTGCAAACTCAAAAACCACTACATAAAATAAAGGATTTGCCATGATTCTTTTTTTTTCTTTTTTCCGTGTGTTATCTAGAGGTTGTCTCATCTGGATCTAAAATTAGCACTGTTTGAATTAGCATGTATCAGAGGTAATGAGTCTCAGTATCTGCAGCTTGTAGTCTTAACTGTTTACGACTGAGTAAAATGCTTTGTTAGAACCAAAACACTGGCTTTTGTGTGGTCTGTGTGAACTGCTAAAATGTGGTGTGAATGAGATTAATATAATCTGACTGCAAATATTTCTGATTGTCATCCATTTCATCACAACGGGAAGAAGAATGGTGTACATTTAATATTCACAACATGAAACAAAATGCAAGCAAGTGTAAAAGGCATCAGACATGAAGTTAAACACATCTTTCATAGCATCGGGTGGGTGGTCTGCACATACAGGGTGGCACCATCCACCAAAACCGCACTCATTCAGACACACATTTTGCGGTTGCACAATTCATACTGTTTCCTTTTCATCCTAAAAACCACAAACAGGAAATGGCAGTGCTTTTTATTATCTCACATAATAACCAAATCCACACAGTATATCCAAAACAAGTGTTTTTCCTTTTTCAACTTCTCATATGACCCTAAAATAAGCGAGGTACCGACATCTTTGAGCTACCCGCACAAGTGTGTACTTCTACAGAGAGCTTCTGGACTTCCACATCAGGTGAAAGTCTCCCAGATACTTGGTTAGTTGGGCGAGTGACCGGTCTATAACCACTGTAACAGTTCTGTGGGTGCAAGAAATCTACGCCACTCCATGTACATTCACTGCATCACATCTGTGGCTCAAAGAATTCAATATTAAAACACATTTTTGTGCTTAAAGAAATGATCTGATATTTCCTAACCTGAAGGGGAATTCCATGTCAAACATATTGGTTGCAGCAATTATGAGGCAAAACACTGAAGGAATATGATTCACATTTGCAAAACTAGGTTAGTCATTGAAAACAGTTTGAAACAACACCCTTCAGATCTAGAATAAATCTTTTGCTGCTGAACCAGACTGCCACGAAAGCAGAAAATGCTGTTGCTGCTACAGGAAAGAGGTTTTGAAAACTAAGCATTCATTTAATAGCTTTTATCCAACATGTTCAGAAAATAATCAGAGCCAATTTAAGAGAGAACTGAATTCAATGTAAATGAATAGCAGCAAACTTAGTGATCACTCTAGGTTTTGGCCCAAAACTGCTCAGGGTATCAAGTGATGTTTACCATAGTTTAGTATTTCCATTCTTTCATTTTCAAGCTTAAGGTAAGTTTTGTTTTGGTACCAGAATTGTAAATAGGCTAACTCCAGGAAATGGTTTAACTTTAGGTTGAATAGTTCAAAAGTTATAAGCAAATACATTTTTGACAAGTCACCCGTCACCAAACCATTCAGTCTGTTTTCCTTAAAGTCATAGTTCGCCCAAAACTGAAAAATCATTTAGGCCTACTCAGCCTCATGTGACTTTTTTCTTCTGCAGATAACAAAAGATGATATTTTGAAGAACTTTGTGAACCAAACAACACTGGAGCCCATTGACTTCCACTGTATTTCAAAATATTTATGTTTATGGTCCAGTGTCATACATGTTTGGAACCACATGAGGGTGATGAATGATGAAAGAATATTCATCTTTGGGTGAACTGTCCCTTTAACTTAATCTGAAGATCATTGGAGAAAATTTGTTAGAGGAGCAGCACAATCCATGGATCAAGCCAATCCTGTAAATACTGCAATGGACAGATCTGTGCAACTTAGCGTTCCTGCTTACAGTGCTAATTCACAGTGGGAGATGAAGATCGAAAAGCCCCTGGAAAACATGTCTCTGTTTCCTTCACTTTCCTGTGTTGCTTGGATCGCACTAACTCAGAAAACCAAAAGCAAGCCTGCAGAGATTGTGACGGCAGTGTGAGCATCAGTGGCAGTGCAATACATTTCAGACTCTCCATAAAGCTTTAAACAAGAAACTAATGACCCCAAGCAAACATCAGCTCTGAGAGAAACCTGGGAGCTTTGTTTCAACCCAACTGGAAAGAAAAATTACACAGAACATATCTTGAATATCTCCATATGGTTTAAGCATAATTGAAAACGAGATTAAATAGAAAGAAAATGGAGCAAATGCGCCACGTTTTTCATCTATTTGTTTTCAAGACCAGATTATCTGAGCTGCTTTCCACATTAATTTTATAGCAACAACATACACAATCATCTCATTTTTATTTAACTTCTAAGTCATTTTTGGAAAAATATCTGAGACCAGTCAACATGGAGACACAATGTATCCAACTTATTAATGCATATTCCTGGCCTCGGTGCACATTATTCCAAAGGAAACAATGTTTGTCCTCATTAAAAGTGTAACAACTCACTCTACCTCTGAAACGACTTTCCTGTTTGCTGACATCACCAAGCACTCTAATATTTGAGCCCGGCCCCTTCACCACATGTCTCCATTTGGCCATTTAATGCTCACTTTTCACAATCCAATCAACTCTTAATTTATAAAATCAAGTCCCACCTTATATTTTGGCTAATTAAAAAATCCTGTTTCATCAGAAATGTGACATTACAGAACTAAAAAAGGAATCATTTCCCATATACCTTACATAATGCCCCACTCAGAACTTCAATAAATCTCCTGAGCTACATAAAGAGCCATTTTTGAGCAATAACATTTGCCTTTGGTCAGCTAACATATGTAGCTAAAACTAAGATCTGTAGCTTACTATCCGATGAGCCTGCCAAAGGCTTCACACACTGGGAAACCGATTCTCAAGCAATTACAGCTGGCTTGTCCTCATCTAATTTCATCACTCAGCTACATCCCTAATAAATGCTGAGGGCAAAAAAATTCAAACCAACATTTTACCATCAGTTTACCCTTTTGGCTTCCGGACAGAGCTATCCGATGGCTCGACTGAGAACACACGGCAAAACACCTCAGATGTGTGGCTTCGTATTAAGTGCTTCAAAGACCTGCCATTCACAACCACAGATCTCCCCTTACCGCTCTCGGGCTCGAAAGCAGCACTTAGCTTTGTGCTTTCCAAGAAACTAAACATCTATTCAGAGAAGCAAAGCACTGCATGACAGATATTCCTATATTGCACAATTTCCCCTTGTTTTCACACTAAAAAACCGGGGAAACGCAGAGCAAAAAGAAACACATGTGGAATATGTGTTTGTGATGAAATGAGCTAGTGTAGCGTGACTAGACCAAGAAGTCTGTATTACGCACAAACAAATTCAATACACGCATGGACGGCACGCTATTTACAGTCCAAAAGGGCGGCTTTATCTAAAGGCAATTGTCCGAACTCAAAACATGACTGTAATGGAACGTTTCTTCCTGTTTTCAGGTCCGTCGGAGCCTTATGTATGAGACTGTTTTGATCAGAGGAAATTTCTTTATCAAAACACAAAGAAAGAGATGAAGATGTAAAGGTTTAAAAAAATAAATAAAAAAAAAATCCAAATGGAATTGCAAACAGGTGACTCGAACGTCAAACTGCTAGTCCCGCACTGAACTAAACTCGTTGGCTGATTGTGGCGGGCTGGTCGGGATGCTCAAACAAACAGAGCAATGTTTTCAATATGTTGCTGCATATTAAGTTAGGTTGGGAGAAAGTATTTTAACAGAAAATGCACACATCACCTTTAAAGGCTTTGTCAAGGAAAGGGAAACATGGATTTGTTGGCTTAACAAGGATTTTAAAAGGTCATGCACATTGTAGCTATTCTCCATGACCCTGACTAACAATTTGGCAGTACGTTTCATCGAAGCGTCCAGTCTCAACTGTAGCAATAGTAAGTGCATCCATACACACTGGCAGTTGACAGCCTTTGGAATCGTATTGATTCAAAAAGTTAGCATTTATGCAATCAACGAAATCCAGGTTTCTATGGCTTTAACCTATTTCAGCTGAACTGTTCCCCAATACACTGCAGTATAACAGCAAAAGGAATGGAATTAGTTCTCTGAAAAGATCTATATTGAAAACACACAGACTTGAACTACTATTTATAATAATAACAGATTTGGGCAACAAACCCTATAAATTCTAAATGCTAAATTTATATATAGCAAAATAAAGCTGAGTTGCTCAAAGAAAAATAAACTTGTCAATCACTCTGGGAAATTTCAAAACAAAAAAATAACTACAAATAAAATAAAATAAAATAAAATACACTTTTAGCGGTGAATCTGTTTGGAAGGGAAATCATGTTCTGAGAGATAATTAATCTCTTGAAAATAAAATTAAATAAAATAAAAAATAAACTTTTTTTAAATGACTGACAGTCTGAGAGTGATATCTGTCAGGAAGCAGGGACATTTTCTGCATGCTATTCCATATAGCACCTTTAAATGTATTGTAACTACTGCATACATCAATCAAAGTAATCTCACTACTGCATAAAGTACGTCTAAAGGGACTGCACTACTGTTTTCAAGCAACGGGACTGCACAGCAAAGGGATTGACCAGTCTAAAGGGCACTGAGAGGTCATGCTACTGTAATATTCAGACCCTGTGGTCAATGCCTACAGTACAGTACAAGGCAACAAAGATCTACAGGCGCAACCTAATGGATTTGTCTCACCATCATTGCACTTTGGGAGGTCTAAGGTGCACGGGCCATATCTATATATCGTATTATATTATATTCAAAGGTCACTGGGCAGCAGCAGTCAAACATGTAGGCCACGTTTTTGGGAGAAAAAAAAACAAAACAAAGAGAAAAAAGATAAATAATAATAAGTATCCAAAATATGATTTCACATGAAGTACACATGAAATAATTCTGAAAGACGGCAGTACATCAGAGTTCTTCAGATTCCGTACACCTTTCCCATTATGCATAGACCTGACGAGGTGAGCCATGTGACCTGCATCTAGACAAGCATGTGGATCTCGTTGTACTCATCGCGTCCATCTTCATCAAAATTGGGCGAATCCTCATCAGCATCCAACTGCAAGAACAAAAACTGTGTTGAAATGAAATCAAAACCAGGTTTTGATTGGATCATCAGGTGTAAAGGAGAGCATGGACAAAAATGAATACAACATGAATTAGCGGACTCACCGCTGCAAGCTCTCTCTCCTCAAAGATCCTGGTCAGGATGAGTCTACGCAGAGGTACGGTCATGATTAGGATGAAGGGAAAGGCCAGAGAGGCTATGGTCGACTTCACCACCCACAGCAGGACGATACACAACAACTGAATGATGGTGAACATGTTCATACGCCAAGTCTTCACCTGAATTTCAAACAAGTTATGCCTAGAATTACAATAAGGTCTGAAAACTCTAGTGAAAATTATTCTATTTAGCATTTTTCTAGTATAAAATAATAGATCATATTTTTGCATAAATTATATGGTCAGACACAAATTAGCTTATTTCATAAGCAACAGAAATAGAGCAGAACATTAAATATTTCGTATTTATTTGTTAAAAAAAAAAAAAAAAAAGATTTTCAAGCCTCGATTTCCAATTTGGTCTCAGACTTCTGGACCCTTCCTTACTGTGCATGTCAACTATAGCCTATACAGTATTCATATTTATTAAAAGTGGTTTGTCATTTTAAAGGGATACTTCAGGATTGAGCATTAAGCTTTGTATCAGTAGAAAACCTGTAGTATTTTCGAATTACCATGCTTTCCACCCTCATATCCCCCTGAGACGAGAGATTTAGGTATTTTATGCCTGGAAAAAATCCTCTGATGACGCAAAAATCATCATTTTGCGTCATCAGAGGATTTTTTGGCCAGAGGCTAAAGACTACAGCCAGTAGTAGGGGAAATTCCCGCTCCTCTGTGAGAGATACGAGACCGGTGCGTCTCACAGGTGTCGCTCATCAGTAATCACGCCACCGGCCTCGCGCCGTTCTCCCGCGGCCCTCACTCGTCCTGCTCGCCACAGTAAACATGATGAATGGCGACTGTAGAACGCAAAAGCCGAATCCTGGACATTTTGGGTAGAGATCGACCGATGTATCGGTTTACCGATATTTTTCCCGATATTTAAGCATTTTCCCATAATCGGGTATCGGTTTTGTAATATCGGATTCGCCGATACACGGCGCCATCTTGTGGCCGTTTTGAGAATTCCGCCATTGCAGCCCGCGTCTGAGGAGATCAGTCAACAACAACTCTGTGCACAAGTAAAGTATATGTTCTACTTGCTTTGCTTTAATTATTTAACATAACAGACATGCAGAAATAAGTTTTGAGACATAAATGCCTGATATACTGGTAGTTTATTTATGCAGCTTGGTTCTAAAATTGAGACGAACTCATGGAGTCACGTAGCGTAATCCGTCATGTAATGCCCCAATAAAGACGTAACTTTACATGAATTAAATGAAACAGACATGAATGAGTGCATGTTGAAAATAAAAGCTCTGAATTTAACTATCTATCTGTTGTATTTGCTCACCATTAGTCTCCGGAAAAAAAGTTTGTTTATGTTGCTGAGCACTCACTGGGTTGATGATCAGATGCTCAAGCCGGCCACTGAATGAAACTTTTGACAAGATTATCTTGTTTAAACACCCTAGATTATATTATAATTTACTACACAGTGATTATTTCGCTAATACACATCTAAATATACCGCTTTGTGGAAATTAATTATCTGCACGCGCGATCGCGGAAATTAATTATTTATTATCTGCACGCGCGATCGCAGGTTGATTAGCCTATAAGCTATAGTTCTGTGTAAATGCATAGATAAACAGCACTTTGTCAGAAAGCATTTCATGATCTAGACCGAAAAAAATATTAATAATTAATAACATATTAGTTAAAAAAAAGTTATGATGATGATGCTTGCTATGCTGTTTTGTTTGTTACTTTCCTGACAATGTTATATTCCTGCTATTATTATTCAGTAAATTAATATTACCCAGTGAATTATTCCTCACTCTTTAAACCTATTAAACGGCACATAAACCTTCTAAAACTGTTTAAAATGAATTACATTTCTGCAAAGGTGATATGACTCCCCTGTCAATTACTTTCTCCATTTGAAAACATTAGACTTTTAACATTTATTTAGCCTATTGTTAACATTGTTGCTGCTGATGCTTATAAATTATATGTATAATTTTGATATAAATTATATAATGTAATAATATAAATGTTTTTATTGTAATTTGAAGATTTAATTTAACATGAAGGACTAATTTAATTTTCCCCCCAATATGTTAGAATAATTTTTTTGCTTTATTTTCTACCTAATCAAAGCTTTTATTTTTAATCAAAGACAGTAGTGCACTTTATTTTTTGGACCCAGACCCCTCTATTTATTTGTGTATAAATATAAAGTTTTTTTTTTTTTTTCTATGCAAGGAGGGAGTGATTGTTATAAATAAAATGGTTTGTTCAGGTTCATTTGTGTTGTAATAATTGTGTTAAAAACAGAAGTATAACAGTAAATAAATATCGGTTCTGCATATCGGTTATCGGGCACATAAACATGCAAATAATCGGTATCGGTATCGGTTAAAAAAATCAATATCGGTCGATCACTAATTTTGGGCGATCTCGAAAACCCGGGCAGACTCGTCACGGAGACTCACTAGTAGCCTAGCCTCGTTGTTTAACTGCGCTCTGTTACCGGTAGGTGTGGCCTCCTAGGGCAGCGAAGCAAGTGCATTCTGGGAGTTGTTTTCTTTCATCCATATAAGCTAAAAATACATTTTCTGTCTTTTCTCAGACTAGAAAGCTCCAAATTTCTTCTACATAAATTACATATTTTAAATACACATTCATCTTTCCAGAGGTGAAGTATCCCTTTAATTTTGGGGGTTCTGTGAAAAAGTGCAAAATGCAATGGTGATTTGTGCGCCACCTTGTGGGTGCTTAAAAAACTTTCAAACAGAATCCAGATTTAGTCAATATAGTACAAACTTGTAGCATATACCAAAATCAAACACAAACACAGACGATTATCATTGCATTTGTAAATAACAACACCACTAGCTCAAACTCTTGGGAAGAACTGATTACATTTACCTTGGTAACATAGATGTGGTCAGGGTGATGTTTAGCAGGCGTAACCATGAGTGTGATTCGCTCATAAAGCTGGATACCAGTAAGAGAAGTGATGCCCATGTACAGAAATATCCCAAACAGCACAGCCAGAGGAATATGACGCAGCACATCTGTCATCACTATAGACAACCCTGCACAGAAGAGATAGGATTGATAACAATTGATAATATGATAAAGGACACCAGGCAGAGTTCAATACATTTTTCAATTTAATATATTGATAATCAGATTAAACTATTCTCCAAGTAACAGTTCATTATTCTAAATGCAGGATGTTCAAGGTTGCCAATCAACACAGCATCTTGGCACATTGCTGGTGTTCATTTTCATTCGCTTTGAAGTAGTAAAAACTTCTTCCTTTTGGCTGTTGAAATGTCATATAAATACAAATAAAATGGCAGCAGCCTTAGCAGTTAAAGGTAGTTAATTACTTAAACTTACCATTTGGTGTTATTTTATTATTGTATTTCATTTAGCAATGGTAAATGATAGCAATATAAAGCAGAACAACTATTTTCAACATTGATAATAATGTTGATTTCGAAAGGATCATGTGATACTGAAGACTGGTGTAATGATGCTGAGAATTCAGCTTTGCATCATTTAAATTTTTTAAACAAGAAAACAGTCATTTCAAAATGTAATGTTATTTCACAACATTACTGATATTGCTGTACTTTTTTGATCAAATAACTACAGCCTTGGGGAGCAAAAGAGACTCATTTTCAAAAACATTGAAAAATCTTACCGATCCCAAACTTTTGAACAGTAGTTTACATAGAATGTGTGGTCACAGGTGTGATAATAAGATGCTCATCCAATCAGAATTTTACGGAGCCCCTAAAGGGACCTTTGCGAAAATAAAAAAATATACAGACTCTCACGTGCTCATGAGAAACTCACGCGAAAGTGTCTCTTGAGCACGTGAAAGTTTTTTTTTTTTTTTTTTTTTTTGCAGATGTCCCTTTAGGAGCTCCGTAGAATATAGAGTCAGTCATCTATCAATATTTGTGATGTATTTTATTTTTAGAGTTTCTTACCCACTAGGATAGCCACACACATCCCTGTCACCCTCTGCTCTTTAACTTCTTGGATCATGGGCTTCTCTCCAGGGGCAGTGGCTTTGCTCATGACTGTCAGAGCATTCACATGAGTCACCGAGCGCACAGTGGCGGCAGTCAGCCAGGGCAGGCCGAAGAGTGGGCAGATAGCTCCCAGAGTCACTATCAGAAGCAGGTCCAGATGAAAGCCAGAACCCTTGACCAAACGCCTCTCCTTCTTGCTCACTATCAAGCTGCAGACAGGATGAAATTGTTGGAATGAATACAATGAGCCACACATTATGATTGCATTTCAATCTCAGGTTAAATTTAACATCTCAAGATGTGTTGCAAAGGACTGTATATGTCATGTTAGCTTACTCACGTGGTGATTTGAGTCTCCATGAATATGAGGATAAAAACAAGCAGGGCCGGGATCACTGAGGCCCCCATCATCCAAACCGGAAAAGGCTGTTTATCTCCTAACGGACTGATAAACCAGCTCCGTTTGTCCGGAGATGTGACCGAGAAACCAGAGGGGACGTTCAGCTTCTGCAACCACAAAAACACAAGCGCTCGTATCCCAGAGATCCCAGGCTTCATTGGTTACAGCGCTCTGCCAAACCAACCACGCTGTAATACAGACTCGGAAGAAACCTGGCTCCAATTACAGGCCAGTCCTTAATAAGAAGAGTACGTTGGGAGAGGAGTTTCTTTGCGGTAATATATAGTGCACGTGAGAGTGTAAGAGTGTGGTTACCTGTGTGTATGTATCAGGGATAGTGCAGTCCACCAGCACAGAGATCAGTATAGAGATAGGAATCCCGAAATCACCAATGATTCGTCTGGCCTTTGATGATAACAGATGATACACAAACATACACACACACACACAAACAGGATAGCAAACTTTTTAGTCGGCGCAAAATGTTGGACCACCATTCTTGGTCCAAGATGTCCAGACATGGACATCTTGGGCTGCGTTTACACTTGGCATTAACATGCGACCTGTATCTGGATGTTGTCCACATACACATTGAAAAGACAAGTGTAAACGCGTTTCTGATCGGAATGTTATCCGATCAGCGTGTCCTGGTTCGAAGGTAGTCGAGGACGCATTGTGATCGGATCTCAGTGCAATGTAAACGCAATCCAGCCATCGTGTCTGCATTCACAGGTGCACGTCATTTAAATCCCCACCCAGTCTCCCCACGTGCTGTCAGAAAATAATGACCAGATGCAGTTTAGACAATAAATTAAACACAATTGAACCTTACAAATAAACGTCAATATTTAAAACACTGTGTGTGTCATTTTTTTCATTTTAGTTGTGCAACATTATCTAAACGAGGCGAACGCCTGTACAATCACAGCTGTGAGTCTTGATAACTTAATGAAGAGCATGCGCTGCTTTGCCAGAGGAATAATGGGAATAGACTTTTTATTTTTTAATGTTTTAAATGTTGAATGTTTTTGTTGTTTCAGCATGTTTATTAATCTCCCATTTCTGTAAATATAGCCATTGCACGCTATAACCTTAAACCCCGATGATCGATGATGTGACTTGTTTAACATGATCAACCCAGTTTTTTTTGTATGATCAGCTCTGAAATATTCCTTCATTCAAAAAACGTAATTTGATATAAGACTGGAGATTGCATAGTAAAGTACATTGGGACATTGCTTAATTTGTATCATATTTACTCTTAATTTGGCTACTGACCAATTTAAATATTATGCAAAAACAGAAATCCGATCGGTTATCCAGATACAGAGGCTACTTAATATGAACAAATGTAAACGCACCGTGGCTAATTGGCTAATGATCCGATCTGCTTGATCGGATCACGGTGATCGCATGTTAATGCCAAGTGTAAACGCAGCCTTGGATGACATGGGGGTGAGTAAATTCTCAGGAACAGTTTTTTTAAAAGTGAACTAATCCTTTAACAATTATATTGATTTATATTTACCTTTCCACCAAGGAATCTGCTGTTACGAAATTTTCGCAGAAAAAAGGCCACAAAAAAGGTTCCTATCATGAGTACTAAGGATAGCAGGGCTGTGTTGG
The DNA here is from genome assembly GCA_031834385.1 of Semotilus atromaculatus. Taxonomy (NCBI): domain Eukaryota; kingdom Metazoa; phylum Chordata; class Actinopteri; order Cypriniformes; family Leuciscidae; genus Semotilus; species Semotilus atromaculatus. The sequence goes on along the minus strand of JAULUF010000055.1, from coordinate 38,708,627 downwards.
GCTGGTTGAGGATGGGTTCCCCAATCACACCTTTGTCTATGGGTTTGAAGGCAGATAGGACAGGAGCTGTAGGGTAACTCTTCATCAGAGGGTGCTCTTGAAACACCTGAGGGAGAATATCACATTTATTTATTTATCCCTCACTTGGATTCTAGCATTTAATAAATTAATAAATGTAAATAAACATTTAAATCTTAGGGTTAAATCTCAGGTGGACTTGACTGATTTGAAGGGCCACACATGACCAGAAAGTATGTGAACCCTATAAAAGCAGCATGAGAGACTTGACTCATGATTTTAAAGAGTTTGCCATTAACAATTAACATGTTGCTAAGCTATAAGGCACAATAATAACTAATTTTATTGACACTTTCTGATCATGGAATACGTTTTGTTGCAGAGTATTATGGGATTGCCTTCTAAGCACATGCAAAGATGCCCTTTATTTTGGCATAAACCTTCCTTTTAAAACAGTCTACACATCTGAAGCACACCTACGATGGCTTTGCACATGCTGGTATTGGTGGTGTTAAATCTGTACCTTAATTAGCTTAGAGAAGGTTTCGAAGATGAAAATGAGAGAGATGAGAAATGCAAATATCTCTTGGGTGAAAGGGGAGATGTAGCGCACGAGGAAGCTGCCCTCAGCTGCCACAATCACCAGGACAATGAAGATGAGCCAGAACCCGATCCACACTCGGCCTGTGAGATATTCGAAGCCCTGCGCCTGGCAGAACTGATAATGAGGAAGAGCAAAGAAGGAGCAATAGGAAATATAGCAGAAGAAAAAGAGAGAAACAAGAAGATAGAAAGGCAGACCAATGTTAATGAAATAAAACTATTTTTTCTTGTAATGTTTGAACCATAAAGACAAAAAAAGTACCTTATAAAAAGCCTCCTCAAAGACCAAAAGTGGTCCAGAGAAACCAATTATGAGCAAGGGCTGTCCTGCTAGCAGGGAGAACAGCACACCCACTGTCGCCGTGGAGATGATGAGCTCAGAGACTCCCATCATGCCTTGTGTCTTCTCACCTAAATAAATGAGCATATTTAGTATCAAATCATTCTATGGAAACTCATTACCGCCCCACTAGAAAAAGAAATCATGCTCTGATAAATCGTAATTATGACATAAATAGCTGACATAAATGACACAAGTATCTCATATTCATGACTTTTTCATGTCATCATTATGATTTATCAAAGCGTGTTTTTTTTCCTTATGTGGTGGAATGGGCTTCTATATACAGACTCCACTATCAAAGATAGAAGGTGAGTCGAGGGAAAAGAGCGTCACTGTCTCACTTGCCTAATAAACCTCCAAAGGTGATAGTGGGCGAAAGAGCAGCAAAATAAATGAAAATGACAGCAGCAAAACATTGTGTGTCCACGGCGTCCTTCAGGTCGCTTAGGTAGCGTGGATAACGGCGGCGAATATCATGGATCACACCTCCAAAGGGAATACCAGAGCGCTTGAGAGGGTCAACATCAAACTGATCTTCCTCCTCCAGTTCATCCGTACTCACGTCTATAACACAAAGAGTACAGGTCAACATTAACAGAACAGACAAACTGGAAAATGTGAGTCTCAAATGTAATAGGTATTTCACCTTTGGTCTCCAGCTCAGCTCCTGTAACAGTGCTGCCGCATTTTTTGTGCTCCCTCTCTTTGCGCTTGCGTAGCATCTGTTTCTGGAAGGAGGCCACAGTCTTCAGCAGGTCTTTTCCCTCGACGTCTGATGGTGGAATTACAATACTGCAGTCTAAGAACTCATTGATTCCATTAAGCAGGTCCTGGCGGTCATCAGCAAAGTATGCTACCTCGTGGAAGTTCTGTGGAAGGTCATGAAAAACAGTGAAACTGAGTGGTTTAAAGGTTACGAGTATCGTTTAGCAACTTCTGACCAGTCGGTTGCGGTCCTGAAACTTCTCATCCGGCCATGGTCTTAATGACACATGCAAAGATTTATGTAAAAACATATATATTGGCGTTGTTGTTACATTTATTTGCGATTCAAACATCAAACATCTCTATGGTTATTTTTGGTGAGGCTTGGTCTAAAGATCATCTGAACCAATTTTGTCCAATCTTCTCAAAAATATACAGTTTTCAATAAAATTCAATACTGCGGACGGGTCATAATTTGAAACTAGAATAATGGGGTGTCATATAACAGAATGTAGGAATATGAGTTAACCAGAATCAGAATTTTGGGTCAAGGCATTCTGAAGTTATGATTTGATTTATATGCCATAAAACCGATTAAGCACTCTTAGGACGTGATGCCAATGATACCCATAAAGTTTTGTTTCAGTTTGCCAAAGTATTGGTGAAATATAGGCACATCTTCTGTTTGAAGGCTTTGCCATAAAATTTGCTAGAGATTTATTGGAGCATGAGAAAAGAATATATATCGACAGTCCGTTCAGTGAATTTTGTGTGGTTTGGTCTGAATATTATCTTACCCAATTCTGGAAAAGATTGGACAAAATTTGCAGCAAAAAACATAAAATTTTAAATGGCGGCCAAGTAATAAGGTGTAACTTGACAAATGGGGTATCTTTTGACTTACTTAAGGAGTATGAGTAAACCAGAAGCGTAATTTTAGGCCAAGGCATTTGGATTTAATTTTTATGTCATGAAACTGTTTAAGCCCTCTTAAGACATGAAGGCATTGATACCCTAGTTGGGAAAAATATATAGGTGGTAGTTTTTGTTAAAATCCAAAATGGCAAAAAATCTAGCCAGCAATGTATCTAATCTGACCTGAAGACCAAGAATCATAAAAAACAAAAATGCAACTTTAACGGCGCTATGCAGTGGTTCTCAACCAGGGGGCCGTGGTCTAGTAGGATATAAAATATTTAAAATAAGACAAAGCAAGCATTAAAATAAGGTAAAACACCAAAAAATCCAGATATTTCTTATCAAACCATGATTCATATTGTATGATTCTGAAGATGAACCTTATCAGACATTAGGGTTGAGAAGGAGCGTCCAATCTCATGATAGTCCATGTTGGTCTGTGTGGGGCCCAGCAGCACAAAGATGAACCGAACCGGGACGGGGACTTCCAGAACGGACTCCAGAAGGACAGCCTCATTCAGCCGGACAAAGGCCATCGCAGGCTTCTCTAGGAACTCCACACACCCTATAAACACATATATTGCGGTTAAAATCAAAAACCACACAAACAGGGATCCAGAGACAGAAATCAAACACTACAGAAAGCATTAATCTTCGCTTAGCTGACTGAGGCTTTATTGGAAAACTCTAGTGCGATGACTCAACATCATCTCTGGACCTGAAAACAACAAACGCTGGAACAAAACGCTCCTTAGCTTACCCACTAAGACCACTGTGGCCTCGGCATCCTTGGGAATCTTTGCCAAAAGTTTCATAGATCTGGCGGCAGCATGTCCCTCAGCTGAGACAGGGTGGAGGTTTTTCTTTTGTTGACAGAAGAAAATAGTTAGTGCCATTTGAACGTCACACATCAGCCTCAAGCTGTGGCAGAAAAGCTTTGGCAGATAGCGCATGCATAGCTGCCCTCACTCTGATTGTTTATTGTTCCATACGACTGTTTCGTTCATGTGTTCGGGTGACGGGGTGAATTTTAATGAACCATTGTGCCTGTTTTGCATCACCGAGCACAAATCTAAACCTACAGATTCAGGTGACAAAGTGGAAAAGCAAATGGTAAATCACTTCAAATCAATTTAACACAATCCATCTTCTCTTTTTATATGGGCTGTTTCGAATGTGCCAACATTTTTAGCCATGGGGAACATTCATAGTTTCACAGCTAATGTATCAAGAGTTTAACTGGAAGCACCTGTAAACTCACTATTACGCTTAATCCTGCACATGTGGCAGAGCAACTTACATGATCCATGCATTAGCAGTGCTGCTAACCAGACCCAGATCGAATGTGCAGATGCATTTTCACTGCATATATATATATATATATATATTCTTGCTTAGTATTTTGTCTTGTTTTCCAGTACAAATAACTAAACAATAGCTATGTTTCCATCCAAAGTTGCAAGTTTAACTGAGCAAATAAAGCACAGTTTCCATCCAGTGAGTTGAAGCAGTGGCGTAACTTTGTTTAAAAAAGTGGGTGGGACAGGTGTGTGTGTGTGTGTGTGTGTGTGTGTGTGTGTGTGTGTGCGTGTGTGTGTGTGTGTGTGTGTGTGTGTGTGTGTGTTCGCGTGCGTGTGTGTGTGTATAAATGAATGAATCACGTGAATAAATACATATTTACCGACGGTTTGACGTGTGTCCTTTAATGGTCCTGTGGTAGAACTTTTTTGCCGAGCATGTCAGATGGTCTGGGTTCTGTTTCTAATCCGCACTCGCCTAGTTTTTTTTTTTTTATCAAAACCGAATATGTTCATCAGCGGTTGTATTATCAAGCAGGGACACGTTTGTGTGCATTTTTGTTTTGCGATTTCACCGGAAAGAAACAAAGAGTCTCCGACGCGTGCATGTGAAGACTGTGAGTGTGCGTGAGCCACGAGATAACACTGTAACCGCGCAACCGATCACAGGCGGCAACGAGCACTTTGATCACTTGATTTAAAAAAACAGGTATTTCAGCGCTAGATCGCCTCTTATTTAACAATCGAACGAAATGAATGCTCTGCCAGCTGGAGATGTTTTATTTATTTCTATTGGTAGGCTACATCCGTGCCGCGAGAGGTTTTAAAAAGTGGTGGGGACATGTCCCACCTGTCCCGCCCGCAAATTACGCCCCTGAGTCGAAGAGAACAAAATTGTCACTTCAGTGTTTTGCACTGATTTTGGTTAAAAATCTGTGTGATTCTGTGGAGTGTATGGTAAATGCATTAAATGCAGTGCTACACTTTTTATTGGTAGCTGAAAGCATAATTGAATAAGTCAAAAATATTAAATAAAGAAACAACGTAATGAGCAGAGTTTTGGAAATTATGGATGTTCCCATTCTTTCTGCAGAGTTGGTTTAAGCTAGTTTAGCCGGTTTCTCAAGCTGATGTTTAGATGGTTTTGTTGGTCGACCCAGCCTAACCAGCTGACAAGTATCCAAACACGTCTAAAACAATTAAAACAAAGCAGCCTGGTCAGATTTGTGGTCAACTAAGACCGGCAAACCACCATAGGCCAGTTTCAGGAATTTTTTCTCAGTAGATCTGGTTCTAACCAACAAAACATGTACATTACATCGCTTGGGTGTAGGCCTTCAGAGCAATGCATACTGAATGGACCAGGCACAACCACATGGAGGTCAAAGATGGTGTCCCCCAGGTAAACACATCACTGGCCCAATAAATTTGGCAGCAATTTTCTGGAAGCCTGGATGCTCACTATGACATGCACACAAATGGAAGCAAGCAACTCACAAACAATGCCACAAACACCTCTTTGTCATGTTCTGCCGCTTTGCTGTCATGCATCTCCTCGTGGTCCTGGGACACCAGAGGTAAGCTGGTGTCGTGAACGTGATTGTGGTTGTGACGGAAGCTGCCCAGGCTGTTGACAGAGTGGTTCCGATGGAAAAGGCCTTCTTTCTCATCATTGGGGTGACTGGACAAGAGAAAGTAATTTGTGAAGTCCAGAGAGCAATTTTTCATGTGAGAATGTTAAATGCATCCTGACGTTATAAAATAATTTTCTTGATTGTTTATTTTTTTTTATCTGTAAACATTCTTAAAACAAGATGAATGTAAAACAGCATAATATAATATAATATAATATAATATAATATAATATAATATAATATAATATAATATAATAATACAGTAAGTCAACATTTGGAAGTGGATCAAAACCTTTCATCAAAGTTATACATTAATTTTTAACAATACCCGTCCTTAGGACAACTTTGATTAACTTTTTTGATCCACTTCAAATGTTTGTAATTGACATAAATTTGTAACTTAAATTGTTTTAAGCATTGCATAATATAATATAATTTAATATAATAATACACTTCTTTCTTCTCAAGTACACTTGTCTCAAGTAAACTCTATTCTATAAACATCAGACATTAAAGGGATAGCTCACACACAAATTAAAATTCTCATTATTTATTCATCCTCATTGTGTCCCTTACAGAAAAAACACATGAATTTCACATGTTATCACATGTTTTCCACATGTGCCCACATGTGACCACATATGAACAACATGTCATCACATGTGAACAATGTTTCACCACATGTGAACAACATGTCACCACATGTGAACAATGTTTCACCACATGTGAACAACATGTCACCACATATGAGTAATGTTCGACCACATGTGAACAACATGTTACCACAAGTGAACTTAATGGAACACGTGGCACATGTGGAAAACATGTTATAGGTAATAATGTGGAGCTCATGTGAAATATATTTGCGTGTTGTAATAGGTTTTAACATGTGAATTATGTTACCACGTCACAAATACTGTAAATTGTTAGCTTCAATAGCCTTATTCACACAAAATGCATAGAACATAAAGCTTATAATGCATGTGTAGGCCTAGGCCCACATTTGCCTACTAATGTGAAAATATATTCATGAAAATATTTTAATGATAATGTAGCGTGTAGTTTTTAATCAAGTGAGTTTTTGCAATACTTTTATTTCAACACTGTTTACCATTTCTAAAGCTATATTATAAAGATATTTTACATAATCAACAGTATAATATTTGATATAATCAATAGGCTACTGCTTTCATATTCTATTTACAAAGCACTTTCAGGACATCTTTATATATACATACTATCTTATATAAAAAATATAAAAAAAACAGTAATATTGTGAAATATTATTACAATTTAAAACAGCGGTTTTCTATGTGAATATATAGTGAAGTATAATTTATTCCTGTGATCAAAGCTGAATTTACAGCATCATTACTCCAGTCTATATATTCACATAGAAAACCGCTGTTTTAAATTGTAATAATATTTCACAATATTACTGGCTTTTTTTGTATTTTTTATCAAATAATTGCAGCCTTGGTGAGCAGAAGAGACTTCATTTAAAAACATAAAAAATCTTACCGATCTAAAACTTTTGACCGGTAGTGTATATATATATATATATATATATATATATATATATATATATATATATAAAAATCTTACCGATCTAAAACTTTTGACCGGTAGTGTATATATATATATATACACTACCGGTCAAAAGTTTTAGATCGGTAAGATTTTTTATGTTTTTAAATATATATATATTAGGGGTGGCACGGTTCACAAAACCCACGGTTCGGTTCGTTTCACGGTTTTAGGGTCACGGTTTTCGGTTCTGTACGGTTCTTGTTGTTATTTTTTCTTTTAATCTTTAACACTCCAGAAATGTACTTCAGCATACGATATGGGCTATTGCTTAATTATCCACAATTCAGGATACAGTATTTTTTTTACTTGACTTTAAGCACATTGAGAGACCATCTCTGAGGAAAGCCGGTGACATTTTTATACAGCAAAAGAGAAGACATTGACGAAATGCTTTTGTTTATTTGACACACAAAGAATGAATTAACTTGCATTTATCAAACTGTCAACTTCAGTGTAACGTTAGCTCTTACAAAATGTTTATCTTTTAAAAGAAAAAGAGAGGAACTCTTAAAGCACTATCTTTTAAATAAGTCAAAATACGTTACAAATAATTGCCTATAGATAATGAGGCTATAACAATATAGCAAAGGCCATAATCATAAAGTGAAACATAAGTTCAAACTCAAAAACAGTATATCAACAATGCTTCTATTCCCTGAGAGTGAGGATACATTTTTTTCACGTGAAATTAAAGTGCAGTTTGGAAACATGTGACTGGAGTTCTCATCTAAACTTAGTGTCACTTTATATATTTAAATATCATAGGTAAGATGAAATCCAAAATGTTCCCACACACCGACTTATACGACGCTGGTGCATCCCCCAACTCCTGTTAGCCTTCCTTATCTCTCCCACTTGCCGTTTCTATACGTGACGAGACCTGCAGCGCTGCACAGACCGATCAGTTTATGACATCGAAGTACTGCGAGAGAGATTGAAAAGCATACGGAGCCGTTGCTCTCGCGGTACTTTGATGTTATTCATCGACCGGTCTGTGCAGCGCCGGTTCAAGTCGAACAAGCCTCATATGTATGTCCACACATCTCTTCACGAGTTCACACTTACGAATGATCAGAGAGTAAATGGTTATGCGTATTTGGCGTGCTGTCCGGGGGAGGGCTCCGAGCTCGGAAATTGGGCCCGAACCCAGAGTACTCCCCCCGTATCTCTGTTTATGAAGATAATTTAGGCAAGTGTGAGGAGATGGGGTGGTGGAGGGATGCTGAAAACTGTCGAGGAATATGGGTGAGTCGACTGTGTATATTTATAGGCTTTACTCGTGCTGATTGAGTGAACCTGTTGATTACTGATTGCTGACAGCTGGCTGGAATTATTTGATTGTTTGATCATTAGAACGTGATCCTCCCGAACCTTGTTAGTAAAACATCAATTATTTCGCGCGAAAAGTATACGCACCGTCTGAGGTCACGGGCACGAGGTTACATTGCGCATGCGACGAACAATGCGAACAAACGCACACACGCACCGAACCGAGACAAGCGAACCGAACGGTTCGGATGTTTTTTCATGTACCGTGCCACCCCTAATATATATATATATATATATGTGTGTGTGTGTGTGTGTGTGTACCATGCATTGAAAGATAATCTGAAAGCACTATAAAGACTGGCTTTATATATAGGCTATTTATATTAAAAATGAAATCAAAAGCAAAGTGATGGTATACAAAATATTGCAAGCACGTTTTCAAATAAAATAAAGTGGATATTAAACTTTTCATTTTAAGTGCTGCATGATTTTGACGTGGTTTAGTCAATGCCGTGCGCGTGAACTTTCGAGTCTCTCAAACAGTGGAGCGGCCGGCGCGCGCAGAGTTGCCATGGAAACGGCGCGGGACCACTGCTACTGGTAAGCAACAAAACTCCCTCTCTCGCTGCTGTTTCAACTTTTCACGGCTTTTTTTTCAGGTGAGATTAGTCTCTAAAATCACATGATAAATACTCACAACTGTTTTTGACATTTCTCTTACTTGTAATTGACACGATTCTGTTAAAAGTGTACTTTTATAGACATGGTGTAGTGTCTTCGGAAAAAGACCATTAGGATCTCAACCGTTTTCAGAAGAGGTAACTTAACGTTAGCTGCTAACAGTTAGGCTAACGCAACGTTAACTCGGTTGAACTTTTATTTATTAAAGTTTGGGCTTTAATCACCTCTTATGAGAGGTTTTGTAAAGGTTTTACTTGGAAGTGAGCTAATTTATTTAACACAAACGTACGTTAACTTAAACATAACGTATCGGTGATGTTACTTTCAGGAGCAAGAAAATTGGCTGAAACTAACCTTAGCTCAATGATAACGTTAAACACATTTTGATTAAAATGAATGTTCTGTGATTTCAGTAGTAACAAAATAACCCATAACAGAGAGAAAGCTCCACGACTTCAACATTTCTGAAGAAAGCTGCTGCCGGAGAAGTAACGTTAACGTTAAGGTTAGGACACAGGTGAGCCGAGGAAGCTCATTAAATAACCTAATTTTATTTCTAATTTTTATTTATTTATTATTGTTTATTTTAAGAAGGTTTTGACATCCAAACGAAGTTACACCGTATGAGCAAAATTAAATGAATAAGTAAACCCAAAAACAAATTCTGTTATCCTAGTGAAGAAATTATATTCTGTATATTCTTTAAATTCTTTCTCTTTTCTGCATTTCACCTCTGCTGTAGCTTCTTTCCTTTTAATAAACCTGGCATTGCATTGTTGGCTCAGTGACAAATGGCTTGTTGTGTTCTTAGATCCTTCAGTGCTGATGCCCTGCAACGTAGCGGAGTGGAGTCTTCATCTAAAGCACTATTGATGAACCATATGATTAGTAAGTAAAACGCCAAACATACACTAATGTCAAACATACACTAATTGTCTTGGTACAAATGTTTATGTCTCTTATGTTCACCAAAAAAAACATTAAAAACAATAATATTGTGAAATAATATAAATAAATAAAAAACTGTTTTCTATGTGAATATCTTTCTATAAATTACACGAACGTCTGTCTGTCTGTCTGTGTGTGTGTGTGTGTGTGTGTGTCTGTCTGTTATTCGCATATCTCTCGAACCGTTAACCGTCTCGCCGAAAACCGCGTGCATGCTAGAAATACAACCGACGCCTATTTTTCACGCGACATGCAAGCGTGTTGGAAGCGTTTCCAGGCTAAATAGAAAAGCCTGAAAACCTTTGGAGGTTATATTCAAATATTGCACCTTGATATTCAAATATTGCACCTGTCAATACAGAATAAAAAATTCTGTAGCCTATTTTGTCAATACTGCCGACGTAGTCTTTGCTGTATCAGTAGGCTATATTATATAAGGCTATAGGCCTTCCACAACTCTCTCACCATATTTCGAACAAGGGTGATCCAAATCCCGAGATAGCCCTCATTGTACGCTATACCTAGCAGCAGCAGCGCCGCATCAGACACGTTTCTGGTGTGCAAAGACATAAAAACCGCCACGCAGACGCCATGCTCTACACACCAAACCAACAATTGCTAAAAACACACACAAAAAAAATATTTTGCACGGGCATTTTGCACTAGTATTGTAAAATGCAATTAATTCCTGTGATCAAAGCTGAATTTTCATCATCACAGCTTCACATCATCCTTCATAAATTATTCTAATATGAAGATTTGATGCTCAAAAAACATTTATGATTATTATCAGTGTTGAAAACAGTTGTGCTGCTTCATATTTTTGTGTTTTTCAGGATTTTTTGATGAATAGAAAGGTTAAAATAACAGCATTTATTTGAAACAGAAATCCTTACTCTCTCTTTTGGTCAATTTAATGCATCCTTGCTGAGTAAAAATATGAATTTCTTCTTTTTTTTTCTATTCATTTTTAAATCTATCATCGACCCCAAATGTTTGAACATTAGTGTAAACTACCCTTCATATGTTTGTGGTCTATTTAACAATGAATCCTGGAGGGGAAAAAATGGTTTAAACTGTTACAATGGTTTACACAAAAACATTAATCAGCACAACTGTTTTCAACATTGATAATAATCAGAAATGTTTTGGATGTTAACATGGTAAGAATGTATAATATTCAAATATAAATAACTCGTTAGGTCATGTTTTCTCATTAAAGTCAGATGATTTCCTATTAATTCAATAGAATATGGTGACTTCAATTTACATGACGTCATGAGCAATCAAGTCATTTATATAGTTCAGTGAGTAGTGCCAAGCATATCTAAGTCCACTAAAGGAGATTTCTCGCATTTTACCCCTAAACTCTGGAATAACTATGAAGGTAAAAGAGTAACAAGACTCGAGCATGAACAATAAATACTTGTATGCTAAAATTTACACTCACAGCTCCAACGTGAAAACCTCACCTAATACGCAATAACGTTGAAAAGATCACGGTTTCTGTCCTGACGAAAATGTTCTTTTTTTTATTTTATTTTTTGCTTTACAGAACAAGTCTGTGACTGACTTAATGAACCCAGTTGCTTTGGATCATGCTCAAAGATGTAAGGGTTACAAAAAGTTAACCAGAACTCTTATGAACTCCATCTTCTCTATCGAAGAGACGGCAGCATGAACGGAAAAAAAGGGGTTGTTGGTGAAAAAAGAGCCTTGACCTAATAAAGGTGCAGCTAATAATTGGTAAGCATGTCTGAATATCTTTTATCAATAGTTATTATATATGACAAGCGCTGAGCGCGTCCGTTAGCGCCAGCCAGCGTGGAAAGCACAGTTTGAATCTGGCAGTTATGTCACGTCATGTCAAACTTGTTTTCAAATTTTAATGTAATCAATCGCATTTCTTACAGACCATGTCAAAAAGAGGCACCCAGGCATCGAAGGCACTGAGATCAAGGTCTGCATGGCACAAAAGTTAAAAGATCTGAGGAGACGAGCAGAAAGGTAATATTCAGACGATCCAACATCCATGTGTCCCCATGTGGTCTGTTCACATTTGCGAAACCGACATGCGCGAGGACTGATGACTCAGTTTATTCCTGAGTCTACATTGTGATCTATTCACAAACTGTCAATAGTTTTTTTTTTTTATAAATGAGACGCACCACTCGTCTTATACAGTTGTTTAAGCAAGATGTAAACGGCATTGCTGTTCGCCAGCATTTTTTGTTTCCATAGCATATTTACGTAAAACGTTTAATGACATAATAACATTACAAATGAATAATAATTAATTATTAAGCCCCATCCACTTCAGGCTTCAAAAATGCTTTTCAGAAACCTACGGGGTGACGTCACGGACACTACGTCCATATTTTTTTTTACAGTCTATGGTTTGCACTGCCCTAATCTTTGATCTTTTTCTATCCCAAAACAGGATGCCTGCTGCAGGAGACACAAAGGACTGAGACAACACACTTTCACAAACGCACACCACACACACACACATGCGCGTATACCTGCGTTTTTTGTGGCTTTTTATGTATTTATGTATAATTTTCATTTGGTTTTGCTTTGTTTGTTTTAAACATCCAATTTGTATTGCATATTTTGAAATGAAATAAAAAGTAAATTTGTATTATTTGTTTTAATGTTGGGAAACATTAGGCTATAGACCCTACATGGTAGGCCTACCGTTTTCTGTGGTATATTGCTTAATGATTTTTACATGGATTTCACATGAAGTTACAGGTTTACATGGTGTGTAGCTTTAACATGGATTGTTGATGTGTTTCAAATGTCATTCCATGGGTTTCACAAGAGATATTTTACATTTCACATGATATCTCATGGGTTTCACATGTGATTAAATGTTTCACATGGGAATTTTACGTTTCACATGTAAGCTCATGGATTTCACATGGGAATTTTACATTTCACATGCAATCCCATGGGTTTCACATGTAATCACATGGGTTTCACATATAATCACATGGGTTTCACATGCAATCTTCACATGTAATCACATGGGTTTCACATATAATCACATGGGTTTCACATGTAATCACATGGGTTTCACATATAATCACTTGGGTTTCACACATATAATCACATGGGTTTCACATGCAATCTTCACATGTAATCACATGGGTTTCACATGTAATCACATGGGTTTCACATGTAATCACATGGGTTTCACATGTAATCACATGGGTTTCACATGTAATCACATGGGTTTCACATGTAATCACATGGGTTTCACATGGGAAAATGTTCCAAAAGCACACGTTTCCCATGTGCAAATTACCTTTAACATGTGCAAAGCACATGTGTTCCACATATTTCACATGTTAAATTTCACATGTGCAAAATCACATGTCCACGTTGTCACATGGGATCACATGTGTTTTTGCACATGTGAAACTCATGTGGTTTTTCTGTAAGGGGTGTGTGGTTTGTTTTTGCCATTTATCTTTATGAAATAAAAAAACAGTATCCATGAAAGTATAAGTCATTTGGGTCATATGACAAGAGGGTGAATAAATGACAGTATTTTCACTTTCTTTGTGGGTGAAATATGTCTTTAATAGTGGAAATGTTATGACTTCTTTAATCTGTCAAGCTACTCGAGTCCATTTGTTCTACTCCCTGAGACAAATATCCCTGCTCTTGTGTTTATTTAGCTCCACGGGTACAGCAATTTCCTTGCTTATCAATGTCCAAAAAGGCAATTTTCCATCTTCGCTTGCAATATTTGCAAAGCAAACACAAAACCCAACATGTCAGGATATCAGAATCCAAACTGCAAAACCAAACCACATTCCCTGTTCGCTCGAAAAAACACGTGCCAAAGCAATCAGTAAAAAATGCTAAAGACAACAGAAAAGCAACATGCGGCTAGATGATATCAGGGAATATTTAAACAGAATTCGAACTCTAAAAAATCGACTGCAGAGGTAGTCCAATGAATTAATAAATCCCTTATTGTTTTTCACAAAAAGACTAATGTTGGTTTGCTTTTGGTGCTCTACGTGTACTGAAAAAAGTTGGACTAAAGAGTGGCTGCCCAGCTTTGTTACACACGTCACCGTGACCGCGTCCAGCGGTTGACATCAGAACACTCATTAAGCTTAATTTGAGATCTTGTTACGCTCCAACCAAACTGGTCACCGAAAGGTGTGACATTGAATTGTGTTTGAAAACATTCCCAAAACTTAAGTAACTAATAACTTATAGAGCACCTTGATGTATTTTTTTCCACATTACAAAGACATTTTTTGGTGACTAATTTGACACGTATTCCCATAGAAAGCTGCATCTGAGATGATGGGAAATGCTGTAGAGGTTTAATCTAGTTTTTGACTTCATCATGTGTTAGTGTGTGTTTGTTTTATAGCCTGGCAGAGTGAAATACGCATCTCTGAGTAGTTCCAACTTCCCTTAACTGATATTAAAAGACAAGAAGAAGTAAGCACATCTGGTAATGAACTTTTGTGGCACTCACTTAAAGTTACCAAAAGAGATTCCAATTAAAAGAGATGCCAACATTTGTTATCCTTAACATGTATTGGTAACAAATTAAAGTGATTTTTAGTTTTAGCCTAAGAACAAGAATAAATGATTAATCACAAAAAGATTATTCTTTAATCAAACATATGAAGTCGCCCCAAAAATGATTTGGACATTCAAGCCACACCTAAAAACATATATAAATGTCTTTGCATTATACACTAATGTTCAAAAGTTTGAGTTAAGGTTTTTTAATGTTTTCGAACATTTAAATGTGCCTTGAGTGCCCACAACTTTTCGGAGCCACTTTATGAATATCTTTTGTCATATTAATGCAAAGGGGTTTAAAAAGGTACATCTTCAAACCATTAATGCAACCCACATTTATGGCCATGCAATATTAATTCTGTTAGCAGTAGCACTCAGGTAGAGTACCATTCTGACCTCAGAGAGTGATCCTGTGGCTGAGCAGAGCTTAAAGAAAACACACGCCACTTCACAATCCTTCAAGAAATGAGGCCTGTCTGAGCCATACAAAATACTGCATTTAAACAGCACTAACTTAAAATAGTCCAGAAGTAAGGTAAGCAAGGTAACAAAAACACAGGGAATTGGGTTACAGGAATAATTCACCCAAAATCGAAAACTGAGCCTCAAGTCATTCTGACCCTCTATTGTTTTTGAAAATAATGAATGTATGAGCTAAAAAGTGCATGATGATTTATAATCCAATCTCCCAAAAAAAGCACATTAAAAGCAGCATACAAATAGTCTGTTACTTGTGCGTTATACTTCCAAGTCTTCTGAAATCATATGATAGCTCTACACAGACAATAAAATGTCCTGATAATTTACTCAACCCCATGTCATCCAAGATGTTTATGTCTGTCTTTCTTCAGTCCAAAAGAAATTAAAGTTTTTGAAGAAAAAACATTCCAGGATTTTTTCTCCATATAGTGGACTTCAATTGCAACCAATGGGTTGAAGGTCCAAACTGCAGTTTCAATGCAGCTTCAAAGGGCTCTAAACACGATCCCAGCCGTGTATAAGGGATCTAGAGAAACGATCGGCCATTATCTAAAAAATATAAAAATGCATATACTTTTTAACCACAAATGCTCATCTTTCACTGCGATGAGCCACACATTACGCAATCACGTTGGAAAGGTCACGCATGACGTAGTCAGAAATACCGCGGAATGGCGACGCCTACGCCGCGATTGACCTTTCCAACGTTGCAAGATGAGCATTTGTGATTTTTTTTTTTTTTTGAAAAAGATCGCTTCACTAGATTAAGACCCTTATTCCTCGGCTGGGATTGTGTAGAGCCCTTTGAAACTGCATTGAAACTGCAATTTGGACCTGCAATTGACCTGCCGTTGAAGTCCAATATATGGACAAAAATCTTGGAATGTTTTCCTCAAAAAACTTAATTTCTTTTTGACTGAAGAAAGAAAGAAAGACATAAAGATCTTGGATGACATGGGGGTGAGTAAATTATCAGGAAATTATAATTCTGAAGTTAACAGAGTTTTTAACAGAGTTTTTTTTTTCTAAGTTAAGTTTTTAATCTCTTTCGCACTAGGGTTGAAACTGATACCATAAAAAATACATTTCTGTTACTTAAAATAAATAAAAAATGTCGATTGAAATAAATAAAATATAATAAATAAAATAGTTAGATGAAACTAAAATATGATGAAAAACTTAGCAAATTAGATTTGAGAGATATGGGATATACTGTAGATATGGACATTTAAAATTAATTTGAACAAAGTCATTTGGACTGGTTTTATGGATTTCTTTGGGGCTTAAATCACTTTTGCTGCTCCAAAGGAAAGACAACAAATATTTTAAGGTAGAAATGAGATGAGGATGAGTAAACAATCTATTCCTTTAAACACTCTTTGCTGTAATCAATGTCTGATGTCTCTGCAGCTGCAATAGCAAAACGCCATTAAAAACTCTATTGGCCATCGGCCTGGCGCACTGTCATACAAAGTATATTTGTTATGTAATCACGCCTCTTCATTTAGCAGGAAACCAATAGAGGCAGCTGTGACAAAGGACATTGGCATCAAGGCCCACCGCAGAGAAAATCAATATGAGCTTTGTTTGGAGTATTGATGTCTGACCTCCACTCACCTGTGTTTGAGCAGAAGCGCTCGCAGCACGTTGGCTCTGTCTTCAGCTCTGATCTGGTCCGAGATGATCATGGTTTCCACCAGCAAGTGGGCGATGCCAGGCAATGTGGTTTGATCCAGATCTAGCATTATGGCACCTGGGTAACAAAACAGTGTTTGTAAAAATACTCATTATAATACTATGGTATATTATAAAACAACACACACACACATATATATTTAATTCACTGGATTATCCAAAAATAGGCATTGCACCACATTTCAATCAAATGTTCAGCATAAACAAATATATCACAACATATACTGTTACTGTGATATAAAATTTCTCATATTCTGATCACACCGAATAACTCTACACAACCACAGTATTTTTTGTTGTTTTTGCAAACCCTCATGTCAGTTCATCACTGCCGTCCATGAAAGATGTTTTTTGTCAGGGTTGTCATGTTGGTTCCATAACCACAAGAACTGAAACTTACCAAAACCTTCTCATTGATAGACATGTGTTTGGATTCGGAGTTTGGAGTCATGCTTTTTCAAAAGCATTTTTTGAACTGAACAACGGCACATATGTACAACAAGAACTGTTTACCTTGAATGGAAAATGATCCGTTTTTCATGGTCAAAAAGTGGATATGCCCAAGAAGGTTCAATTTATTTAATCCTAATTTAATCATTTAGTGTTCATTTGTATTCTGTCAGTCACATGACAGCACTGGTTTGTCAACTAGAAAAAGCAGATGGATGTTAGGATTGGACCAGGATCGAAGGGTT
Source organism: Semotilus atromaculatus (assembly GCA_031834385.1). Classification (NCBI taxonomy): domain Eukaryota; kingdom Metazoa; phylum Chordata; class Actinopteri; order Cypriniformes; family Leuciscidae; genus Semotilus; species Semotilus atromaculatus. Next base: position 38,691,190 of record JAULUF010000055.1, on the reverse strand, counting down.
GAGTGGGCTGGAGCGTGAGCGTTCGACTCTTACCATGTGTGATGGTCCTGCGGAGCTCCAGCAGGCTACGGAAGGACAGCGAGGCCACATGCGGTTTACCCCAGCGATCCGTCTCCTCCTCCACATCTTCCTCAAACTTGATCCAACGTGCCGTCTCTTTCCAGCGCATCTCCTGGTTCTTATCCACTATCAGCTCGTTGAGCTCCACAAACACCTACGGTGATCACAATGTCAAAGGCACATCATAAAGCACTTTTAAAGAATCATAACCAAATTAGCTTCAAGGCCATTCCCTGGGCAGCTCATAGGAAATAGGCAAACAAGAACAGCTCTAGTTGGAAGGGGAGCAAAACTTAAATATATGACAGCAATATTATAAATCTTCTTTTGTTTTAGTATTTTTGTCTGAAGGGACTGTTTGGTAGGCAGGCCCCGAGGCATGGCGAAAAGACGCAGTGTCTCGTTCCCTGTTCTCAGGGAGAAGAGGTTACAGTCGTAACCTAGATGTTCCCTTTCTAAATCCGTTGATTGACGCTAAGGGGAACGATATGCTAACGCCACCATGCTAAGGGGAGTACATACCCATTGGCAGTGACAACTGTCAAAACCAGTGCTGTCAGTGACAGCATTCCCTACGGTCATAGCCCAAGGTATACGTTCTACAGGAAAATCTCCATAAACATTGTTTAATGAAAGGCCTACCTGGGCCTGCTCAAGGGCCTAGGACAACAGCTTCAAATTTAGAAGGGGTTCCTTCTAGGGAATGTGGCTATGGAACCCAAAGGAGCCCCAGCCAATCACTATTCAGGGGAACATACTCACTCGAAATGCCATCAGGAAGGCCTGACCTGGCATCACTTACACTGGACACTTCAGTCTGGTCAACTTTCTGTCTCTCCGAAGGCAGAGCCTCTGGACACTTGCCTTTAGGTAAGGCATCCAACCCGAGGGACTGCGAAGCTGACAGTGAACCACTCGGCCAAGATCTCAGAGACGGGGAATCCCGGAGAATATGACTCAGTATAGTGCTTACAACCCTTGCCAGCGAGGGGAGTTTCTCTGCTCGGTCCACTGATCTACCCAGTATTTGTGTTTCAAAACACTGAGGAGGCCTGAAAAGGCCTAAGGGCTGATCTAATTGGGAGGCCTCACGAGAGGCCTACGACCGCCTGACCAGACCAGGTTGAGTACTCATAGTGACCCTCAGTGAAGGGAGCACATGCCCTGCCTAGTAAGCAAACCAGGCTGTAGTCTAGATAAAAGAGGTTCCGGGAAGGAACCAGTCGCATACAAAATTACCATTTGTCATGCAAGGGCGCAACCTTCAGAAGCTGCCTGCTACGGCCAGCTGAACTGATAGCAAGCGGCCACTAGCTGCCAGAACCCACAGTTCTTTATGAACACCCTTTCACACCAGACAGTTCTTTATGAACATGCCCACTGAGCAAGCGACGTCTGTGGACATACAAAACAGGTTGATATCCCGTCCGTCCGTCCAGGCCGTGATCTGAACGTCCATTGACAGCCAGAATTAGTCGATTAATGACACTGAGAAATTATGTCTAATCTGGCCATAATCTAAACGTCCACTGACAGCCTGAACTAGTTGAGAAAAGACGTTCATACTGACTATAATCTGGACGTCCGTTGACATCCAAAAACAGTCCATAAATGACGTGAATAAAGATGTCCAATCTGGCCATTATCTAAACGTCCACTGACAGCCAGAACTAGTTGAGAAAAGACGTTCATACTGACTATAATCTGGACGTCTGTTGACATCCAAAAACAGTCCATAAATGACGTGAATAAAGATGTCCAATCTGGCCATTATCTAAACGTCCACTGACAGCCAGAACTAGTTGAGAAAAGACGTTCATACTGACTATAATCTGGACGTCTGTTGACATCCAAAAACAGTCCATAAATGACGTGAATAAAGATGTCCAATCTGGCCATAATCTAAACGTCCACTGACAGCCAGAACTAGTTGAGAAAAGACGTTCATACTGACTATAATCTGGACGTCTGTTGACATCCAAAAACAGTCCATAAATGACGTGAATAAAGATGTCCAATCTGGCCATAATCTAAACGTCCACTGACAGCCTGAACTAGTTGAGAAAAGACGTTCATACTGACTATAATCTGGACGTCCGTTGACATCCAAAAACAGTCCATAAATGACGTGAATAAAGATGTCCAATCTGGCCATTATCTAAACGTCCACTGACAGCCAGAACTAGTTGAGAAAAGACGTTCATACTGACTATAATCTGGACGTCTGTTGACATCCAAAAACAGTCCATAAATGACGTGAATAAAGATGTCCAATCTGGCCATTATCTAAACGTCCACTGACAGCCAGAACTAGTTGAGAAAAGACGTTCATACTGACTATAATCTGGACGTCTGTTGACATCCAAAAACAGTCCATAAATGACGTGAATAAAGATGTCCAATCTGGCCATAATCTAAACGTCCACTGACAGCCTGAACTAGTTGAGAAAAGACGTTCATACTGACTATAATCTGGACGTCCGTTGACATCCAGAAACAGTCCATAAATGACGTGAATAAAGATGTCCAATCTGGCCATTATCTAAACGTCCACTGACAGCCAGAACTAGTTGAGAAAAGACGTTCGTACTGAATATAATCTGGACGTCTGTTGACATCCAAAAACAGTCCATAAATGACGTGAATAAAGATGTCCAATCTGGCCATAATCTAAACGCCCACTGACAGCCAGAACTAGTTGAGAAAAGACGTTCATACTGACTACAATCTGGACGTCCGTTGACATCCAGAAACAGTCCATAAATGACGTGAATAAAGATGTCCAATCTGGCCATAATCTAAACGCCCACTGACAGCCAGAACTAGTTGAGAAAAGATGTTCATACTGACTATAATCTGGACGTCTGTTGACATCCAGAAACAGTCCATAAATGACATGAATAAAGATATCCAATCTGGCCATAATCTAAACGCCCACTGACAGCCAGAACTAGTTGAGAAAAGACGTTCATACTGACTATAATCTGGACGTCCGTTGACATCCAGAAACAGTCAATAAATTACGTAAATAAAAGATGTCCAATCTGGCCATAATCTAAACGCCCACTGACAGCCAGAACTAGTTGAGAAAAGACGTTCATACTGACTATAATCTGGACGTCTGTTGACATCCAGAAACAGTCCATAAATGACGTGAATAAAGATGTCCAATCTGGCCATAATCTAAACGCCCACTGACAGCCAGAACTAGTTGAGAAAAGACGTTCATACTGATTATAATCTGGACGTCCGTTGACATCCAGAAACAGTCAATGAATTACGTAAATAAAAGATGTCTAATCTGGCCATAATCTAAACGCCCACTGACAGCCAGAACTAGTTGAGAAAAGACGTTCATACTGATTATAATCTGGACGTCCGTTGACATCCAGAAACAGTCCATAAATGACGTGAATAAAGATGTCCAATCTGGCCATAATCTAAACGTCCACTGACAGCCAGAACTAGTTCAGAACAGATGTTCATACTGCACTGTAAAACAAAATCCAAATTTTACAGTAAATAACTTCCTATTTTCATCATTGTGGTGGCGTTCATGTGTGTTCAATTAGGGACAATCCATACAAACAATCATTGCTAAAATACAGACTGTCACAGTGAGAAGATCTTTGTCCTTTATCAATGCTATACCTAACCACTGCAGTCAACACTTTGGAGTATCCATGCTGTTAAATAAAAGTCTGTAGACAAGGGTTAAGGTTAGGGTTAACCCCTTAATTTCTAACCCAGACCCGGTTTCACAGACAGGGTTTAGATATAAAGCCAGTATTAGGCCTTAAATTTGGGCATTCAATTATAGCTTTTAAAAATGTACCTTAGAAAAGAAAAACATTACTGTTGTGCATCTTGAGACAAAACAATGCCACTGACATATGTCAGTACAAGTTGCTTTCAGGTAATATACAGCTCAAACGTGCATTTTAGTCTGGACTACAGGTTTAAGCCTTGCCTGTGAAACCCGGGGTATTATGTTGTAACTTAATTATGCCAATGTTAGCAAAGTGTTGCGTTGGACAGAGGGATTAACCCTAAACCAACAGGTTGTGTAACAGTACCACACAGGGTGAAAAAGCATGTTGACATTTATTAGGCATTAGAGTGTTTCTAAAGGAAAGGTCAAGAATTTGTGAAAGTGGAAAAGGGTCATTAGGGGGTCACATGAAGTAACTCTAATGTCACCACCATGATACCAATCCATTAGTTTTTCACATAGGTCTACATACAGAATTATATGAATACATGTTTGCTCTGTTTAATATACTGTTTGCTCTATTAAATTGCTGTTTATCAGAACAGTGATAAATAAATGTTATTATGTTATACAAGTTACTGTAAGTTTAATCTTTCATTTTTTATCTTTCATTTTTAATCATGCACTGCAATGAAAACACATTAAACCAATTGATTAAATATAACAGCCAGCCTACAAATACAAATACAAAAGAAATAGCACGTGTATTTTTTTTCCTATTCTTTCTTTTAAAACATTTCATATTGTCCTGTAATTGCAATGTTTTCACACTATTGGCTGTCTCTACGAGTTGTTTTGAGCATGATTGGTTATTCTGACTGTCATCCAGGAATCTGGCCAATGACAACTATGCGCGCCTTTACGAGTCAAGTTTGAAAATACGTCAGTTGAAGTGAGTGGGTGTGTGTGCTGCTGCTCGGGACCTACTTCGGTTTTTGTGGCTTTTTTACATTGTTTAAAACATGGATTATTTTACATCGGACTGCTAAATGTTTATTTTGAGCGAGTTGCGGGATGTAAATGAAGAACAAACAAGGATGGACAACGGACATATTGCAATCTACGGAAGGTAACGTAAATAACTTTTTATTTTATACAAATTCTAATACATCAAAATATAGTGTATTAAATTGAGAATCTAAACGCGATTAGAGCAATATTTATATTAGTACGGTATTCCAATGTATTAGACTAATTATGTGCTGAGCTAGCATGTGTATTGTCAGCTAACTAGTTTATGATAAAAAATAAAATAAAACTCAGCATTGGAGCTTTACAATGAGTGAACTGAGAACATTCTCTTTAGACAGAGGAACTCGAACCACACTCCTTGACTCTAGAAGAATCTGCAAACTAACTTTAGGCTTTTATTATTGTTGATCGCGGGATTTAACGTTAGGTCTAACGTTATCGATCAGTCAAAATAACGAGTGATTGTATGTTTTGGAGCTGGTGAGTCAATTTTGCAAGCTTTTGCAAATGTCTCTGTTAGTAGCCTAAGTAAAAACAAATAGGCCTAGCTAATATTGCTGTGTGTGTTTCCTTCATGATCCAGGCATTTTGGGAGTAAATATTATCCAGCCACACGATCTTCAGATGGTGAGTATTGTCATAAAATACACGTGAAATAGAGGCAGACGTACACTCTGCTCAAAGGCACACTGGTTCAAACCCTCCAGACAATGTTTTATCTTCCATCTTCTTGTGTTTACAGGCCTAGCTGACCCAAAAATAAATGTCTTACTTTTGTGAAACACAAGAATGTTGGGAATAAAACAACTGTATGTTCCATTGCATGAGAAAACAAAAACAAAGGCATTTCTCAAGATATCTTAATTATTGTTCTACATAAGAAACTCATACATTTTCAACATGAGGGTGAGTAGGTTAAATAATGACAGAACTCTTCTTTTTTTTTGGATGAGCTATTCTTTTAAGGACATTTGCTAAATTAACCATGGTTTTTATTATAGTAAAGGTGTAGAAACCATGTTTTTTATGGTGGATTGATTACAATAATTTATTACCATTTGGTTAGTGTCGCAAAACATTGTTAATTTTAGTAAGGGTTCTCCAGATTTATATAACACTTAAGGAACACATTCAAAATGGTCCTATGTCACTCAGATCAATAATCTATGAACACACTTTTTAACTTTTTTTTTTTTAGATCAAGCATTGGAAAAATGTTTACGGAGCAGAACAGGCACCAACAGAGAAACAAGTCCATCACTATAGTAAGTATCCACTGCAGTATCTAAAACCGTAGTCAATTTTAAAGGCACAGTGCACTCCAAAATAAAAAAAATCTATTTTTTTCCCCATGCCATTCCAGATGTATATGACTGACTTTCCACAAAGATTTATTAAAAAATTATCCTTTATTGTAAGCCAATATAATGCAAGTGCATGCACCAGAAACTTCATACAGTACAGCCTGCTGTGTTGTTCACACAAGATGTTTTCTGCATTTATCATGTGAGCTTTACAATGCTCTTGGACTTTTTGACCTTCAGCATTTTGGTGTCTATTCACTTGCAGTATTTGACACACGAACACAAGAGATGGATAATTTTTCTAAAAGTCTAGTTTAATTTTTCTAAAATGTGTCCATCTGAAGTTAGAAAATCACATACCTTTTCGGACGGCATAAGGTAGAGAAAATAAAGGGGGTATCAGTTTACTCTCCTTTAGCTACTATTTATAAACCTTACATGTGATTTCATGAATTTACAATTAAAGGGGTGTTCCAAGCAAACAGCTGTGTGTTTATATTAGGAGTGTACGATTCAGAAAATGTCACGATTCCGATTTTTAGGCTCACGATTCGATTCAATAGCGATTTTCGATGCAAAAACGATTCACAGTATGTAAATGTAGTTACTTTTCCTATGTAGGTATTAGGGATGTGCATCTCCATAACTGAGGCCGATGCGATATGCATCTCGATGCATAGCCAACGATACGATACATTAAAGATAGGCTACATATAAGCAGCTACCGATGCAATGCAATGCGATTCACTATTATTACGATGCGGTGCGATTCGATTTCAATTCAACGCGATGCGATTCAATGTAATACGATGCAATGGAGAAAAATATGATGCTATGCAATTCAATATGGTATAGATAGTTATAGACTTTTATTTATTTTGTTCAAACATAGAGCAAATCATAAAGTAGCTTTAAGTGCCATCTGACTTTTAACGCATGGCTCTTTCACATACAAAAGATTTGGTTTTCACAAAAAAAAAAACATCGCGTTGCGACGTTCGTCTGTTATAGGACAACTTAGTTTGAATAAATTTTATTTTGAATTTGAATTTGCTCTACGTTTATTTAAAATTAACAGCCAGACAACTAGCAGTGACTGAGCTTTCCATTAAATGAATCACACACAGTAAACAAATCCTTAACAAAAAAAAAACAACAGGCCTATTCTGGTGGGTGCGGTGATGCAGTGGTGACGCATTCATGTAACATGTAAGGGAGGCGCTGCCAATAAGCACCTAAAATCTGTCACAAAGAACCAGCAAAAGTAATGATTATGAATATGTAAAATATAGCAATGAGATATTTTAATTATTAATAAACAAGTGTTTTCTTTGCCAGTGTCGGCTGCAAAGATGAAGTTGACGATGCTGACTCGCGATCTTCGCAGTAGTCAACGCGCCAGAGAGAAATGCACAATTCATACGGATTATCTGCTTATTACATAAGCAGAGAGCAGTCTGTAGTCTTGTTTTCTTACGTTTTGAATTGTTCTGTTTAAAAGTAGACATGTCTGTGAGGCAAGGAGGCTACCTTATACGCTGAGTTTCGGTTCATTTATGAGACGAGCTCCAGTTCACGCGCCAGCGCCTCCGTGTTTATCGTCTGTTATATTTAAGATATTTTAATAACACGGTTTTGGCGGTAATAGAGTTCTAATGACGGTGTTCAACTATAACCGTCGGTCTCACGGTTATATAATAACGGTCACACCCCTAGTTTTAACAAACAATAATAAAAATAAAAAAACCTTTCACAAACATATATTTATTTACATTTGAATACAGTTATTAAAGACCTATGTTAGGGGTGTAACGGTTCACAAAATTCACAGGTCGGTTCAATACGATACACTTGTGTCACGGTTCGGTACGTTTTTGATACAGCAAAAAGAAAGAAAAGCCAGAGAAATTTCCTTGATTTAATTTTTTTAATTAAAACTAACATCATAAAGTATGTGTGTGTGGAATGCTTTATATCAGGCTTGATGTAATTTTACTTGATTTGTGATTTAATAACTATCTTATTTTATTGATTCGAGTACTCAAATTTTCTATGCATCTCTGCTGCAAGCTAAACCACAACAGTGGCGTTTGCATTTATTTATTTTACATGTTTATTTTTTTGCTTTGATTGTAGCTGCTGTCATGAAATGGGACCCAGCTGCAACAGAGGCCCAAATAAAGTCTGCAGCCGATCATCTGAAACATGCCCCCGGGAGAGTCGGGGCGTGCTGCTATAAATGAAGCTTGTGAAGCTTATAGCAGCCACATTTTGTTAATTGATATGTTATACTGTTTTAACAACATTTTATAGATTGTTTAAAGGGAAATTGTGTTCATTTATACCTTTACTGTTCTGGCTTTTAAGTTTTATTGTGTTTATTTATACTTTAATGTTCTGGCTGTTAAGTTTTGGTCCAGCAGAAAAAAATAGTAATAAAATATTTATTTTGAGATTTAAATAGTTGATTTCTTGGAGTGATCAGTTTGGTTTACAGGCAAATGGTAAGCAGTTTATTACAATTATATTGATAAGATATACAAATGCAAGACTTGTATATACACTACACAGTTGCCGTATTCAATTGAGTATTCAATATTATTAATATTCTTTAAAATCTTATTTAGGTCTGTGTGTCTGCAGTTTCATGACACGACAACTATTAACAATGAGTAACTGGGTTTTTCTCAGTGAGAACTAACTCACTGCCACTGTTTTGTACAACTTTTATTCTGGCTGCCTTTAGATGTCTAACAATTACGTCTGTAGCACGTCTTTAATTTACGTCTAAACAATGTCCTGAAAATACGTATAAAAAACTTTCATTCTGGCTCCTGTGAGGATGTCTTCTGGATGTCTAACAATTACGTCTGTAGCACGTCTTTAATTTACGTCTATACAATGTCCAGAAAAGACGTATAAAAAACTTTCATTCTGGCTCCTGTGAGGACGTCTTCTGGATGTCTAACAATTACGTCTGTAGCATGTCTTTAATTTACGTCTATACAATGTCCAGAAAAGACGTATAAAAAACTTTCATTCTGGCTCCTGTAAGGACGTCTTCTGGATGTCTAACAATTACGTCTGTAGCACGTCTTTAATTTACGTCTATACAATGTCCAGAAAAGACGTATAAAAAAATGTCATTCTGGCTCCTGTGAGGACGTCTTCTGGATGTCTAACAATTACGTCTGTAGCACGTCTTTAATTTACGTCTACACAATGTCCAGAAAAGACGTATAAAAAACTTTCATTCTGGCTCCTGTGAGGACGTCTTCTGGATGTCTAACAATTACGTCTGTAGCACGTCTTTAATTTACGTCTATACAATGTCCAGAAAAGACGTATAAAAAACTTTCATTCTGGCTCCTGTGAGGACGTCTTCTGGATGTCTAACAATTACGTCTTTTAGACGTGTTCTAGACGACTTTTTGCTCGCTGGGTGGGGTCTACCACTTTTACATGCCTGAAAGAGGCACTCTCACTAACCAAGCCGAGGCGGGGCATCAGAACATTGTTCTCACCATGGGCCCAGGCTTAGGCCTGATGTAAGAAGTGCCTGGGGAGTCGGGGAAGAGAGGAGAAGGCTAAGATATAATCACGCCCTAAGGGGAGGTGATCCATCACCGACGCTGTGTGCGTTTGTACTGGATCACCTCCCTCAGATCACTCTTCTTGCGGGAGTCGCTCCTCTTCTACGACCTACTCCTCCACGGAGGCGGTGCATGAGAGGCGCCACTAGCTCTCCGGGCCTTTTTTTCCAGCACGAGCGGGACCTGAGCCGCGAGGTCCAAACGGCCAGAAGAGAGTGGAGCGTTGTCAAAGAAAAACACTCACAATTTGCACAGGCAGTTCCCTCAAGACCTGCATGGGAGGTCTTCCTTCTCAGACAGAGAACGCACAGTTCATGTGTCACCCGGCATCAAATATCTTGAACACGGGTCTGCACACTTCTGAAAGAACTCAGCCATCTCAGTGCATTTCATAATTACCTGATTTTAATAATTAGCCCTTCCAGGTCGCAACTACTTTCAGGTCGCACGTTAATGATTCATGGGCTGGTGCCGGTCAATAGGATTGCCATGATTTGATTGTGATTTCAGACACCTGTCACGCCTGAGGCGTTCCCCTTAGCGTCAATTGATGCAGTGCGAGTTCCCTTTCGAAAGGGAATTAGAAATGTTGTTGTGGCAATTAACAGAATTAAAATTTGAAATTGAAGTATTACTACATTTTTTAAATTAAAACTTAAATAAAGATGAAAGCAAAAAAAAAATTTATCCAAAACCGGAAAAAAAAATACAAAAGTACATAACGACTAAAATTACAACGAAACCTGAAAAATCAAAAAATGAAAGCTAATTCAAAATGTTTTCCTATAATATAATATGCGTATATAATAGTAAATGACTATAAGTAAATTATTTTATATTGTACTGTAAATTCAGATTCGATTGGTAATTGCAAAGAGATTAATAGTTTATATCCCTTAAAAAACACTAAGCACTGTTTTTTTCAGATTACCAAATAGCTTTTGCTTTGAATCAATGCAATGTAATGTTTATTCATCTCTGATGATGTCTTTGGCTGAAGAACAATTTACTGAATAAACTGTTAAAATGGCTAAAAAGAAAAGTAAAAAGCAAAAATGCTTCGGTAACTGAGGTGTTTAAAAATGTGAATTCACTGTTGCGTTCTATGGATGACTTTTATGCACGTGTAGATGAATCCTGTACTCCAGTGAGACCAACGATTCTCCTCCACTGGTTGATTCAGAGCTTATAGATCAGCAGATAAAGCCACATGAATAGCACATACTCCCGTGTTGATTGACTAAGTGCCTTATGTAATTAATCCAACTGATTTAGAGACACAGATCTCGCTCGTTTAGTGAATCCCACAGGATGAAACGGATCAATAGGTATCAGAAGACTAGAGGAAAGATCTCTGAATCAAGGGTCTCTCCTGCTCCTCTAGATTGATTATCTCTATTAACACCTCCTCGTTATCAGTATCAATGTCAGTCTAGGGAAAATGGAGGCTTTACTTTGAGCTACCTCTTTAGGAACACCGAAATTCAGATCTCAAAATCAATACACACTTTTGGCTAGTTTTTCAATGTTTACTTTACAATTGTGAGAGCCTGCCATGCTATTATTTAATTTTTTTGTCCACGCTGCTCTATTATTGATCAATTTGCTCATAAACAAAACCTAAACTGTGTTTGGTCACTTTGCATTTTAGTTCGATTTTTTCTAAGAATAAGGGATAATGTAGAGCAAACTGTTTGTCTGGATGAACGAAACTAGGTTTCATTTTTCTTTTCTTCATGCGGTCAGGAAGCTCAGCTCTCACCTCATGAGTTTTCTTGTCCATCCTCTTTCTCCGCTTCAGACTGGACAGAGGAGGTGAGCTATTGCTGGATCGTGGTATTTGACAGCGGGATGATTTCTTGACGAGGTGACGTCTAACCCCAGGATTGTCCTCAAAACGGTGACCTTAGAGTGAAAGAAAAGGGAAGAGGTTAGGTAAATAAAATAAATGAAACTGTCCGTTTTGTAAAGGCAGATGCAGAAAAAAAAAAGTTAACCAACGATAAATTAACACAGTCTGCTTTAACATATAACACACACAAAAAAGTGTACATTTTCATGTCTTTATTGAACACACTGTAAACATTCATAGCAGGTTAATTAACTTCCGAACTAACTAAAATTAGTAATCCTTAGATGAATGATCTGAGTTAATCGGAGTCAGCAAACCTGAAGTCCAAACAATGGGCCTGTCCCAATACCCACCCTTGAGAGCCACTGGAAATAAGAGCACAAGACTGTCCCAGGTCCGATAAATGTCAAAGTTTTGACTTTGGAGTGATATTTAAGGTTAAGCGTATCCCAGGAACTCATGTGTCACAGAATCGCAAGACTTCGAGGAAAACTTTCCATTGCGAGTTAAATTAATTAGATATTACATGTAATTTGGTAGTAATCATGTTGTATTGGTGCAGAGCATGTTTATTGTTATCAATTAATTTGAAGCAGCACACTAACTAAATTGTTTCGTATCTTAAATAGGGAATACTGTACAGACATGTAGGAGTTTATTTTAAAGTGCATAGTTTTAAAAATCGAAATATCTAAAAAAGTTAGGACCTGTAAAAACTTTACTTGCATTTTTACAACACTATGCCCTGGTTTCACAGACAAGGCTTAAACTAGTCCCAGATTAAAATGCATTATTGAGCTGTTTTAACTGAAATAACTTGCATTGATTAATCTTAAAATATGTCAGTGCCATTGTTTTATCTAAAGATGCACACCAGTAATGTTTGTTTCTAAGGCACCTTTATAAAAGCCACTTAAATGCCCTAATTGAACTAAGGCTTAATCCTGGCTTAATCTAAGATCTGTCTGTGAAACCGGGCCTATATGTTGTAAGTGTGTTCAATCAGGTAATCAAATGTTCTACCCACTTGAACACTTAGGCCAAATACAGAAATAATGTCATGTAAGTGGTCAAGACTGCAAATGTTGGTATTGAGACAAGCCAAGCAAAGCCAGACTGGAAGTGTTGGTCAGAGCTGTACTGCCCTATAACAAACACTCACAGATTTAGATTTTTTCTATTTGCATCAAGGCAAGCATTGCCTGATCCATGCCTTGAAAAGGAGATCTCAGAAGATATAGCATTGAGAATCATTGACTTGCATAAAGCTGAAAAGGGTTAAAAACACCCACAGTTGAGTGCAACTAAGAGGCGTACTTTGGATGCTAGGGCTTTCCAAAAAAATTGCTGTGATTTAATATTGTATAATTTTAGCCCACAAACCGAGGTTTTTATTGAATTTGGGATAATTGAAGGGGTGTATTATGAGAAACCCTCTCTCTCCAGCTGTTCCGAGTGCCAAGTAAAAGGCCGGGGCTCTCCAAGGGTTGAGGCCTGCCAGGACGCCCAAGGCCTCAGCTGGTTTGTGTTGTCCTAGTAGCCCTGGGATGTTCGGTAAACAAAGTAAAATTTTCACCCTTTCTCTCCTTGCCTCGCACATGACTCTAACCCCTGCATCCCCCTTTAAAAAAATTTTTTTTTTAAGTCCACACACTGGGGATGGGCCTTTACCTAGGGGTAGAGCATTAACAATAAGGTGGCCGTGCCTTTTGGCTGTACTCTGGTTGTGCTTTTCATGGCAGCAGAGCAAAAATCCTAGAGGAGACCAAAACAGCCAAGTTTTCATCAAAAACCACAGGACGAAACCAACTCAGGCCGCAAATGAGTGTTTGACGCACAAAAGTGCTGATTTGAAATCTCAATTCAAACATTTGAACTGTCCCCCCTTATTTTGTTAGCATTACCTATTTACCACCTTCAAACACACTCTCAAAATGGTTTAATGGCACAGGCTCACTTTTTGTCAAGATCTATTAAAAAATGCATTTAAAGAAACACGCCAACTTTTTAGGACTTTAGCTTATTCACCGTATCCCCCAGAGTTAGATAAGTCCATACATACCCTTTTCATCTCTGTGCGTGCTGTAACGCAGTGTCTGACGCACCCACCGCTAGCCTAGCTTAGCACAAAGACTGGAAGTAAATGGCTCCAGCTAGCATACTGCTCCCAATAAGTGACAAAATAACAAAATTTTCCTATTTATATGTTGTGATTTGTATAGTCGCAGTGTGTACAAATAACAAGGTCATATGAGACACAGACATCTTTAAACCATATACATACTGGGAACTATATTCTCAGAAGGCAAAGCACTGCTACTTGGGCGGAGTGATTAGCGCAACACTCTGAGGGAACTCTCTGCTCCTCACCATGGGGCTTCTCAGGTGCTACAGAGTTTGTGTGTATTATTGAAAAGAAACATCGAGACAGAGAGATAAGATGGAAATTGATCTCTGCTAGACTGTCTGTCTGCTCTTCACACAGACATTTTCCCGAGGGACTGCAGAGAATCACACATAGGGAAAGGTCTTGAGGGCAACGCACTAGTAAACACAAAGACAAAAGCAAAAGCCAGAGGGTTTTTCAAAATACAAGTAGGCTGTTAGTGAAAAGCAGTGTTTGAACACAGATTGATAACTGGAATGTTTCAGACCCATATCTTTTTATATAAGGAACAGTAACATTATTATTTACTCAGGTTCTTGCAAACCAGTATGCCTGACTTTCTTTATAAAAAAGAGAAATGATAATGCACTGGTTGCTTTTTCCATGCAATTATTGTGAATGGGGTGCATTCAAGCTTGAAAAACAAACGCAAGCCATAAACTTAATTTAGATTTTTTGGGGGAATTTGGAAATATGAAAGTTAGTCAGTATTAACTTCTTGATTATTCATTTTGCTTATGGCTGATATAAGAAAGATGACAGATTCATATGCAAATTTAACAAAGACATCTTCTGTTGGTGGCACATCAGATTCATCGAACAATCACTGTTCAGTGGCTATAAATGGCTAAAAACATGCAGGAAAGACAAGAGCATTCACAATTCAGTATCCAAATATGTAAGAACAAAGCAATCATAATTCAGTATGCATATACAGTAATGATGCCACTTGTGTCAATCAATGTACACTTTGGTAAGACTCTTTAAATGTTTTCGGAAATAAGTTTCATCTGCTCTCCAAGGCTGCATTTATTTGGTCAAAAATACAGAAAAGTATTATTGCAAAATATTGACTCCAGTATTCAGTGTCACATGATCCTTCAGAAATCATTCTATGTTGCTGATTTGGTGCTCAATAAACATAACAGTTGGACTGTCAAAAGTCATGAAATATTTTTCAGGATTCTTTTATTAATAGAAAGTTGAAAAGAACAGCATTTAGTTGAAATAGAACGTGTTTGTGACAATGTTAAAAACTTTAATGTCACTTCTGATCTATTTAATCCATTCTTGCTGAATAAACGTAATAATTGAATAACTGCCATAAACCTTTGAGCGGTAGTGTAGGTCAAAAAGGTTCAGTCTGAATTAATTACAGACGAACAAACCTCTAACCATAATGCATGAGGAATATCAATAGAAATGACTATACTTTATGTCTGAATCAAGTTACTGCGTAATATGACTCTGCCCTGAGATGATTTGTGTGTGTAGAGGCTTGGCTGCACATGTACTGTATGTGTCAACAGGAGTGGATATGGAACTTCATAAGCCATCCACTCAAACATGCCACATCACACCGGAGGCCATTATGTCAGAAAATTGTTTGCATGGAGTCGGCTTGACATTAATTATCTTGTATTTCCCTACACGATCAATAAAACAACTCAGTTCGAAATCCCCAGCAATCAATTTCCAATGCGAGCAAGATCTATAGAGGGTGGAGTGCATTATTACAATGTCACAACCGCAGTCATGTGAACGGAAAATCCTATCGGATTTAATCAAGAGCTGTCTGTTACCCATTCAAGTGCAAATGCGTAAGTCAAGGCTTTTTGCCATTCATTAACCTAAACTACAATTGTCAAAGACAATGGCAAAATTCCGTCGAAAATGATGTAAGTGTGAAGCAAAGTGGAGGTCGCTGTGACATTTGCAAAAACTAAGGTGGCTGGAAAATATTACCCTTCATCACGCTTCCAACTTTTTAACAGTAAGCACACTTACGGATCGGTTCGACTGGGGAGCCAAGGTGTGAGTGGATGGACTCCAGAAGGTCATAATCATCAAAATCCAGCACAAACTCCTCAAAGTCCTCAAAGCCGACCAACGCAAAGTTTCCCAGAGGGTTTTCCTGGTCTACACAATGCCCCTTTCCAGCATCTTCATCAGGGCATTCCTCCCCCGAGCCGCCGCTGCTGTCCTTCTCCTTCTCCACATCTGTCATCTCCACACCTGGTGCCTCCGGATCATCCAGGATGCCACCCACTTCCGCGACGCTATTTTGCACCTTCTACAAAGTAGAACTCAAAAAACTGTCTAATCCCGAGTATATCCTGGGAGCACAAATTTCTAGAACTATGGAATGACCAGAAATTTGTTTTGCGATCAAATTTTGTCCAAGAATGGCAAGTTCAAGAAGAAAAGAAGAAAAAAGGATAATCTCTCAGCTAGGCCCTCATTCCAAAGAGAGTTTGTAAGATCCACCTGGCTGCCTGATAAGAAAATGGTGTCTGGCCTCAGGGTTTCCAAGCAGTAGTTCTGCGAGACGTGTCCGCATGTACGCAAGCGAACAGCAGGGATCACTGGAATTGGCTGATGATCCAGAGGAAATGTTGATACAACTGAACTACTTTTGAGGTCTCGCACTAATCTATTGGCTGCCTCTGTGCTTTCCATGACGTTGTCGATTGATCCCGCGGCTGCATGAGGGACAGAGATGCGGTCCTCCGTCAGGATTTTCCCCCATCAGGTACAGAGCTGGTTACAGCACCCTATCAGAAAGCACAGGTGAAAACCTCCATCCGAAACAACATCGGTGCAGATGAAGTGCACAACATGGTGCCACACATTACACAGCACTGTCTCCACATGACCGATCTCCATGGAAACCATGGCTGCTTCTAGAGCTCAACCCTGTCTCGTTTTCAAGCGGTTACCTGCACAGGGATTAGCCAATCACAGTTCAGATGCGTCCAATAGCCCATATAGCTGGACATTTACAAGATTTGTATGCATATCAGAGGGACATTTAATTGCTCAGAGGTTGCTCTTTCATAGCTCATCGTGAGATATAAGGGAGATCTCAGTTATGTTTAATTTAGATATGAACTTTCTCATTTTAATTCTTTAGAAGAAACAAATATAGACTCAAATGTGTCTATTATGTAGATAAGATAAAAGACAGCTAAGATCATTTGATTTTTGGGAGAATATAATGAGAAATTTGAAGAAATAATTTGGTTTTTTTATCTCAGGAGAATGCAAGAAACTTTTCCATTTGCTCTCCATTTTTACAACATAGATTATATTGTATTTCATGTTCACTGTAATTGCACTGTAATTGCTGACTAGGAAAATAACTATGGGATATTGAGACTTTTTTCGATGTTCTCGAAAAATGTCATAAAAATACTCAATAAAATACATTTAAAAAATTTAATTAAAAAAAGAAAATAATAATAATAAACACATTTGTAAAAAAATTATTAAAAAAAGAAAATAATTATAATAAATACATTTTAAAAATAAATACATTTAAATATCCCTGTAATTGCACTATAATCACATTGTTGTGAGATACAATTGGAATAGTGAGACAATATTTGTGGTTATTCAATAAATTTAACTAAATGTATACAATATATATTCCAAAGAAATCTAAATAAAATAAAATAATAAAATAAAATCTCCCTGTAATTGTACATTGCTGTAGGAGAAACAACTGAGACATGAAAAAGATGCCATTTGAGATTATTCAACAAGCAATTACAAACTATGGTCCCACTTTATATTAAGTGGCTTTAAGTACTATGTACTTACATAGAAAAATAAGTACAATGTACTTATTGTGTTCAGGTTGTGTTGTAAAACACTTTTGCTGCTATTGAGATGTGATACTGGTAAGGTTAGGGACAGGTGTGGTGGGATGGGTCGGTATAAGGGTAGGTTAAGGTGTAAGGGAAGGGTCAACTGTGTAATTACAAATGTAATTACATCAATTAATTACAGTTGTAATTACATGCAGGTATTTTCAAAATATAAGTACAATGTAAAAACATGTATGTACATAATAAGTCCATTGTATCAAAGTAGTAACTTCAATGTAAGTACATAGTACTTAAAGCCACTTAATATAAAGTGGGACCCAAACTATTCTAAAAAATTAAAAACAAACAATGGGGTCATTAAAAAAAATAAGTAAGAGCATTCGGACATTTATGGTATCTAAATGCCCTATAAAAGGTGTCACACATATGAAAACAGTGTCATGGAGCGGGACAGACTTAGACATGAGCAGTTTATAGCAAGCTAGTGTGATGCAAGGCTTAAATTCAATGGCCTGTTCCAGTGTGGCGGCCTCATTTGTAATTTGCTGCGGTAGAGCAGTCAATGCTTCCTCTTTTCTAAAAGCAGGAAAGGCTGCGGGCGGGTCTTTGGGAAGGATAATCAATTGGAACAGTGAAGTTAATTATAGCTGGAGGGGACTCATCCACAGAGCCGTCGCAGCCCTCACCTAAAAGCACTCTGGACTCTGGCCTTCATTCACAGGGACTAATTTAGCCATATTAGCTGCACTGTACGTCACATAGAGTAAAAGTAAACAGTATCATTCATGAAATTAGCCTGTATCGGCGCACCAAATGGACACATCTACGCTTCCTTCAAAACCCAACCAGCTGCAGGCATGTTAGCACTAAAGTATTTATTAATAAAAAGCTAAAAATATATAAGCGGTATGGAATAATTTAACTAATAATAGCAACTTATTAATATATCAATATAAAAAACAATATTAGCAATGATATATTAAAATAATATACAATGATGTAAACAATACTGAACAATTGAACTAACAATAATAGCAACTTGTTAAAATTACTCCTGTTTATCCACTATATTGTATACACACACTATATTGTACGGCCACACACACACACATATAATATAATTACATGTATGTATATTATTTTTTAAAGGGATAAATTCAGTACATTTCATCTAGAAAGATAGCTAAAACCACATTTCATTCATCATGCAAACATTATGGATTCAAATATTCTGGATGGGACTTTATATCTAAGATGAACAAGGTACTAAACTTAGGCTCTGTGAAAAACATCTGGCTCAATAAAAGAGAGTGTGTCTAGCCATTCCCATGGCTTGAAAAATCACCACATGACACAGAGGAACAGCTGGGAGGCCAGCTTGAGCATGGGAGCCCATTTAAAACAAACCCCTCGTGTCAGGAAGAACTTTACAATGCTGCATCTAAGAAAACATAGTCATGTGGAGCACATCTTTAGGGATCCTCCCAGACACTGTACGGGAATGACTTCGGTGACGTTCTCCAAGATAAAAACACTAAAGAAATAAAATACTAATTTGCACTTTACACAAATAGGGTGCCAAAGAGATCCTTAAACTTATTTTTAAAAGACTAATTGAATAAATATTTTAGAGAAATGTAAAAGCTTTTTTTTAATCTTTTATCAAAGGTTAGTGACATGAGGTGCCAAACCTTCATAAACTGATCCACGGCCCACAGGTCAAACTATTATTATCAGTGGTGGACGAAGCACATAAATCAAGTACTAGAGTAAAAGTACAGATACCCCATTAAAATATTACTCCAGTAAAATGATTAAGTTCTCCTTTTCAGTTTTATGTATTAGAAGTAAGATGTATTGACTGACTGATGTATTTTGCCATTTTATATACTGGGGGGTATAATAGCTTAAATAGGTTGCAGCTCAGTCTGACATTGTTATGAATTATTGGAAATGACAATTTTTTTTTCTCTCTCTTATAATAACTTTGGTAAACAGGTTAAAAAATTAAGCTTAGCAATTGTGGTCAAGAATTATATCGTAAGACATCCATCTCGCTTTACATGGATATTTTATACCTATTTTTCATGTTATGTTAATTTTATCTTTAAGTCCCCCATGTGGTGAAAATCAAGTTTTTAATGTTGTTTATATGTCTATGTGTTTTTTTTTCTATGTTGTTTATATGTCTATGTGTTTTTTTTTTTTTTTTTTATATGCTTTAAAACAAACCATGTGCAAATTCACACGTCAGCACCATTGCTGAGTATTTTCTCCTTAAAACTGCAGTGATCTAAAGACAGTCTCACACATGCTGTTTGAAATATCTGGTGTTTCTGACGTCACAACCTACCTGTAACCAACAGGTTAGCATATCATTAACAGCAAACTAGCAGGGGAGTCTAGAGAGAAGCAAGGTTATTCTGGTGTATTTTTCAGTTATGATATGAAAAATTGGGTAGATTTAGCAATATAGCGGGTGTATGATGTATATTACGATGTTATGATGAATTATATGCCTTTCTCCACTGGCGTTCTAAGTTGTTCATAGTGTTTCTAATGATTGTTAGAAGATGATTGACTCTGAAATGGCGAATGGGAACATGGTTTGTGTAACATTAGCAAAACATTATTAACTGTTTGATAACATAGTCAAGAAAAAGGCTAATCATATTAAATGCCGTTATGTGTCTGACGTTGCAAAGAACGATATCATCGTGCAGCGTTTACCTCAGTAAGTTGACCGAGTGAATCTCTGATCGTATACTAATCTCTGAATCTCCACGTATACTAAATCTAAATGAAGCAAAGGAGTAGAGTTACATTCAAGCTATTTTAAGGCATGAAGAATTTTTTTTGTTTAAATATGACATTTTGGTGACTAAAGATGAGTTTTAAGGGATAAAATTATTGATTACAGGGGGACTTTAAATAACAGTTTATTTAACATTTCGCCCAACCAAAAATAAAAATAAATAAAAAACATGGGATTTGTCTTTATAATACTTTTCTTTTTTTTAAAGTAATGGGACATTCTATTTGTGGAAAGTGCCAATTATACTCTTGCAAGGGTTTTTAAAGGAGTAGTAGTATTCTTGGACTGTCATACCCTGTAATCAGTTGAGCTTACTTTATTAAGGATAATCATTAATGTAAAAACAACGGGAAGCACTCTGGTGCATGGCGTAGATCCAGTGACCCTGACCACATCTGAACATCTCGAAGGCTTGTTTACAACCGCGGGAAAGGGAGGAGAGGGTAGGCAGAGTGCGGACCATGGCCAGCCTATGATCCTGCTGCTCTGCTTTCCACCAAAACACATTTATGAGTATGGACACGAATACCCCAGCGCCCCGAAACTTACCAGAAAGCTTGCCAATGTGAACGTCTAAGTCCACTATACAAACACTCCCTGTCATCACTCCCCTCCTCTAGAGTGAGATTTTAATGAGCATTTGGAGGGACTACAGGCTTTGGCTTGTCAAGATCAAGTTAAACCATCGGCCTGAGACTCGACCGTTGGTGTGGTTCCAATGACACAGGAAATCAAACATGCCTATCTAATTTTGTTTGAGTTACTGCACTGATTTCAATTAAGATCGAACGACCGCAACAACATGCAAGTTGTCTGCTTTAATCCTTGTTTTAATCATCATGGCTACACACGCTGAAAACTCAAATCAGTAAGTGCACTGATTCTTGAGACAAAAGGCTACAGTTGCATGTTGTGCTCATAAATTTACACACCCCTTGCAGAATCCAGGGAAAAAATTATAGATGAAACCTTAAATAAGATCATAAAAATGATGTCCTTTCTTAATTAAGCACTGAAGAAGACATTTGTAAGGAATAGTCATACAGTCAGCCTGTCGTTATCAGAAAATAACAAGACCCTGAAATAAAGCTTCCTTGGTTTAACTAATCATCTATGAACGATTTATGCCTGAAATAATGCTTTCTTGATTTAACTAGCCATCTACGAAAGATTTATGCTTACTACACTACAAAAAACGACTATGCGTGTATTGGTTCCCAGGTAAAATATCAAAAAATCCTGAAAAAAAGATATTAAGACTTGTTTTCAGAGAGTGTATCATTTATCTGTATTGTTTTAGATTTTTATCACTTTAAGTCTCCCAGTGCAGTCATAAAAATACACTCATATTAAAGCTATATTCATTAAAAAATAAAAGTCTTAATATCTCATGCAGTGTTGCTTCTCAAGTATCTCAAATATATCTTATTTTTACTTAAAGACAAAAACAAAAAAAATACTAAATAATTAAGATAAAAATTTTAAATGCAATTTTAATTTGTACTGAGAAAAAATGAAGAAATATGAAATTATCTGATATCTGTGGAAATGTCAAAACTAATAGCAGGTTGATTAATGATTTGTTCCATGTCTCAAAAATCAATGCGTATTAGCGTCCCGCCATTTTCACGACTCCTTCAGAATTGATTTTTCTTACTTTTCATGTCATCCAGGTCAGCGCTGGCAAGCATCTGCGCCTCTGCTTCGTCTGTAGGAACTTTCTGGTAGACCGCAGTCTCCATGGCTGTCATGCTGCCTATGCAGATGCGTTCTCGTAGGTCGTAGCTGTTCCGCTGGGCTCCAGCCAGCCGGTGGACGGGCTTCCTGCGAAACCAGCCTCGTGTTGTCATACTGGCAGGTTCTGGAGAAGGGCTAAACCTGTTAAAAAGAAACCTACAATTGTACACTGCCTTTAAAACTGTTTTTTTTTACCTATGGTTATTAGCAGGATGAAGTGAACAGGACTGCATTGCTAATAGAGTGAAATATGTGCATGATTATAGGTGGCTGGGTTAACCACGTAACACCTATGCCGAAAAGGATTAAAACAAATAAAAAGTAATATTAGCTTTTGATTTAAAGTGCCCCTATTATGCTTTTTCGGATATTAGCTTTCATGCAGTGTGTAATATAGCCGTTTGTGAATGTAAATGTCTGCAAAGTTTTAAAGATTGAAGTGCACGACGGATAAATAAAGTCTCCCAAAAGAAAGAATCGATTCTGAACTGCCGAAACGAGTCGTCATTATAATTCCAGTCTTACTTCTGTAACTTACATACATAACGACGTAACACATTTGCATAATGCCCACCTACGGTATTCATTGGCTGCCCGCTAACATTTTCTACTTTGACCCTCCCTCAATCACTGGTTGGTGTTGTGTACATGTCGAGAAGACCCTGTTTTTTTGCTCTACAAAAGAACATTCTCTTTGTATGCACTTCCAAAGGATGAGGATGTGAAGAGCCAGTAACTGGCTAACTCATGTTATTACAGTCTTACTGAATTAGTTATGCTAATCAGCTGTGGGCCACTATTACCTACAACTGTGTCCATTACAGATGGTCTGTTGTTCTTACATCAGTCATTCATGTTAGTGCTAGGCTAATGTATGCGCTGTTGGTGATGCAGTTAATGATACAGGTCCCACGTGTGCACCGCAATAAATTAGAAATATACACATTTAATCTATTAATGCTGATGGTGAGGAATTACAGTTGCAACATCTCATAATGTACATCAAACTGAGTAGCGTATCACTGAGAAACGTCCTGCTCAAGTTGTCCTTGCGATGGAGGTTCGGGTTGAATGACTATTTCTTCCAATGTATTATCATCAGACTCGCGCTTGGATTGATATGGTAAAATTGACGCCATCGTTACTGTCTTTATAGTGTGTACAATCACTGAGGTGTGTGGCCAATCAGAGCAGAGTAGCTCTCGGAAAGGAGGGGTTTGAGACTGAATCTTAGGACCAGTCGTTTGAGAAGCTTTAAAAAATGTGATGATGTGCAATGTATTTTATGATAAATTGAAAGTGTTGTTTAACGATTAAAATAGCATAATAGGGGGACTTTAAGGGGCAAATACACTCATTAAACTGTTTTTTTTTAAACTAAGCTGCATCAACAGCTGCATCAGCTACTATAATTTGATCAAACTGAGAATGAAATGCAGCATGATTCATATGTCAATAAATAAAATGCCACTATATCATCAATTTAATTTAATGCTGGCCATATATCCGAATCAGTGTGTTGTTCAAAAATTATACATCGAACTAAATGAGCCAAAAATATGAAAATGACCCAAGTTCAAAATATACATAAAAAAATGACCCAAGTCTCATTATTCAAAGCAACAGCACTGCAAAAAAATTTTTTTAAATAAGACAGGCAATGCTATAAATACATGCCTAATGATGATTTATTTGTGCATTTTCCTTAACCAAATAAGCATATATATATATATATATATATATATATATACTGCAAGAAGCAGGATAGCCAGCAGAGGGCAATAAAATACAACTTTTCCAGCTCACTCTTAACCAGTCTCCTTTTCACAGCAGCACATTGTATAAAAAAAGCTGCATGATGCCCTTTCCATTGAAAGCACATCGATAAGCTGTGAATACACCATTCAAATTAATTACTTAAGAAATTAGTGAACTTACACTACTGTCTTGAATGTATTGTGTATTGTTCATTAGTCTAATAAAACCTGAAAGCTCTGCATATGACCTAATTGATTGTTATAATGATTATTTCTGACACAGCATTGTATAAATTTGATAGCTACACATCTTGGAATGACATGAGGGTGAGTAAATTATGACTGTATTTCAACTCATAAGTTGTAGACTCATTCAGGTGTAGATCTATCATTTATTAGTGAAATACCTGTTTGAAATCTCTTCCTCCTCTTCTCCATCCGGTCGTTCTTGTGTTTCCTGCTGCTCCTCCATTCCGGCGGGGATGGGTGGTGGGGTCTCCTCACCGCTCGGGGGTCTCTCGCTCTCCAGATGAAAACTGGTGAGAGAGAGGTCGGCCGCCAAGTCCTCCTCACTTCCCAAACTGAGCTGTAAGATCACAACATCTGTCAGCATCTCCCTATTATCCTGCAATCTCTCACACATATATCCATACATATCCAGCAGTGCAGAAAGAAACTGTGCTAAAAGTATATACTGTATACAGCATAGTATTTTTTTTATAGTATGTGCAACTGAATGCAATGACAAACTCTTCGAGCAATAGTACTCCACATTGTTGTCACATGACCTCATTATAATATATTGCATGCTCAATTTAGCAAGTGCTGTCCAGGTGGTTATTTTTTGTCTTCAAATCAAGATGCATTTACCAGACAAGTAAAATGGCAAGCTATTATCTAAAAAAAAATAAAAAAAAAAAAAAAAAGATCTGCCAATGGGGTAATAATATTGAATTAAGATTATCTTTCTTACACAATTTGCGGATAATTTAGCTTGTTTTAAAGGGTAACTAAACCCTAAACCAACTTTTTTTAGTTCAAGGGTTAGTTCACCCAAAAATTCTGTCAGTTATTCCTCACCCTCATGTTGTTCCAACCCTGTAATACTTTTCTATTAAATCTGACAGCTAGATCACTCCTCCATAGGCTTCTGAGGGGTTGAAACTTTTTCTTCCGAAAAGTTATTAAAGACATCATTAAAATAGTCCAAGTGACTACAGTGGCTCAATCTTAAGTTTATCTAGCGACGAGAATACTTTTTGTGCGCAAAAATCTAGCTGTCAGATTTAATCAAAAATATCTTAATTCGTGTTCCGAAGATGAACGAAAGTCTTACGGGGTTGGAACAACATGAGGGTGAGTAATTACAATTTTCATTTTTGGGTGAACTAACCCTTTAATGATCTGTAAGTATGGGGCTTTATTAATGCTGTTCATTGATTCGAGTAACTTTTTTGACATTTGGGTATAAAGTGTTTTAATTCTACAATATATGGTGTAAAAACGTCTGAGTGCTGCCCTCTTCAGGTTGGCTACTGCAGTTGGCTACTGTGGCTACTGCAGTTGAATTTTCCTATTGGATGTTTGCAGTAGCACCTCATTGCAGTACACGAGATCCAGGGGGCGGAGTCGGATCCAGATCTAAGGGGTGGAGTTGGGTAGGTTTAGGGGTGGGTTTAGGGATCAGGGGGTGGAGCTGGGTAGGTTTAGGCCTATGTAAGGTGGGAGGAGTTGGATCTGGATCCGACTCCTCCCCGTGGATTTCATGTTCTGCAGTGAGGACCATCTCGATGTTTGCGGTGGTTCGTGATGTAAGCATGTAAGCTCACCACGCCCTTGGCAGTTAAAAACTATCTTGTTTCGTCAAAACCACTGTAGCAAGTCAGGAGTTGGAATTGCGAGTATTGCGAGTACAGTGGGGTCTGCCCACTTTTCCAGCATTTTTCAAATATTGCCAGTGGGTGGAGTCAGGCTCTGACCAGGGGTTTAGTTACACTTTAAGCAACAAAAAAAGCTTCTTTTTTTTTTTTTTTTTGAAAACAAGACATCACATCTTATGGCATTTTACTCAATAGTAAAACTTGATTTAAGAGTTTTTAGATATTTGGACTAGCCTGGCTAACGTCAGACCTAGTCTCATTGAGACGTAGGTCTGGGAACCGCATGTTCATTTTCTCGTATTTGAGGCGTGGTTTACGAATGCCCAGAGCCGTTTATTGGGTGCTACGAATGTCTATCAAATGCTCCTGTGTGTAGCTCATAGAAAATCGTTTCAATTGTACCAGATGACGTATGTAGAGTGACAGAAAAGTTGCTCTTAAAAAAAAAAAAAATTGCATTCTAAACTACTTAGAATAATATCTAAGGCTGCATCGAAAGGTAACTTTGCGTCTGCTGCCATGTTGGATCCATAGATATAAACAAACTGCTTCGGTGTGTCGCATAGACGTCGTCATCGTCTTGCTGCTCCCTCCCCGTTCTGTGATTGCTTCCCTAGTTGAGGCGAAAATCTGGGACATGGAATACAGGCTGCCTATCAGCGTGAATAAAATCGCATTTACATGCTGAGGGGGAAACCCAGGCTATATTTGGACAGGAAACAAGACAAAAATACTACGAAATAAAAAGCTTTTTTTTCCGTGTTTAATTTTAACCACCTTTTTTCACATAATTTTTAATTGCACATAGGCTTCATAGATACATAAAAATTTTCTTTTCATTTCCTTCAAATTAGTTTGGAGGACAACATTGGGCAGAATGTGTAATAAGAATTCTGTAGTAAAAAAAAAAAAAAAGATGAATTATTAATTCAAAGAAATAATCAAAACATTAATCGAATATTTGATTAATCAAAAATCTCCCATCAAAAAATGTCTTAAATTCTGATGGTCCAATCACAAGAGTCAAGTAAGAGACATTATTTCCATTTCATATTTCATATTAAAGGGAAGTGCATTGCATTGTTTGATACAGTATACCAATAGGTCATCCAGGTACATCAGTACTATAAATTTATGTATACTACATACTTCAATCTACAAGAATAATAGAACTGTAAGTTGAAGGTACCTGTGGCATCTCTTCAGATGGCTCAGTGGGCGTGGCTGCTTGGCACTGGCCCTCTGTCTCAGACTCCGCCTCCTCCTCATCCACCTCATGAATAGTGGGCGTGACATCTGACGGGGGCATGGACGTCTTCTTTTTCTTCCTCTTTTTCTTTCGCCGGCGGTCCATACTGAGAACCCTCTTGCGGAAACGCTGCGGTGGGAGGTGGGTGGACAGGGGGTGGTGGGTGTGGTGGAAGGTGTGCCGGTGATCTGTGCATAAAGAGAAAGAGAAAGAGAGAGAGATTAAGCAAAGAATGATGTTCAGACTGCAAACGGCTGACAGATGCAACTGCGGAGTGACACGAGAGACTAGCACAGGTCAATGATTCAGTTTATTGTCACTATCCAAACACAATTGACCAAAGAATGCCACCATTGATCAAACCATCAATCAGAATCAAGTATTCCAGAGAACCATGTAATAAGCAATTACAGGGTCTTTTAAAAGGTCACAGATAATTTAGCTGCCATTGCAACATCTCCAACAGTTGGTTCCTCTTACTCAAATTTCTCTGTTGCCAGGTATCTCTTATTTCACAGGCTTAAATCTTGCATGTTACATTTAAAATGTACATAAAATTAACAAGCTACAGCAATTAATAAATATGTTGTGCAGACTTATTTCAGTATTATACACTACAGGTCAAAAGATTTGGTAAGTACTTTTTTAAAATAAAGTAATACTTGTATGTTTAAAAGTGACAGTAAAGACATTTACATTGTTACAAAAGATTTCTATTTCAAATAAATGCTGTTAATTTGCTGTTCACAAGAATCCTGAAAAATATATACATTACGGTTTCCACAAAAATATAATGCAACATTGATAATAATAAGAAGAAAAGTTTCTTGAGCAGCAAATCAGATTTCTGAAGGATCATGTGACACTGAAGACTGGAGTAATGATGCTGAAAAATCAGCTTTGATCACAGAAATAAATTACATTTTAAAATACATTATAATAGAAAACAGTTATTTTATATTGTAATAATATTTCATAATATCAGTGTTTACAGTTTTTTTGTAAATAAATGCAGCCTTTGGAGAGCAAAAGTGACATCAAAAACATGGAAGTGTGAGTGTTTTAGACAGCTTTTTTTAACTGACCTGTAATTTGAAAATGGGGAATTACATATCAGAATGTGTGGTTGGAGGACAGGGAGGGGTTGAAAAGAATGATGGATTTGTGATTTGTGATCAGCTGAAAAGGAAAGTCGCTTTAGAAGCAGAGCATGTTTTTGATGAACAGTCACAAAGACACTTTTTTTTTTTCTTTGGAACAACTGATGAATCGTGTACAATATGATCAGGAACGTGTACTAGGGCAAAAGGAATACGATTTGTGTTTGTGAATTTCACGTTGACTGTCTGAATAGTTTAAATAACAATGGGCGCAATGAGCCCTGAGATAACGTCTTGTCTGTGCAAAAAAACGTTTATAAATCAAATATAATTTCGGAAATTGCATAAAGAATTATGAACAAAACAGCATCATGTATTTCTGTAAAGTTTAATACAAAGAGCCGATCACACTGTACTTTTTTGCGTTTCAAAACACGAGATGCATTGGAATGGGAAAAAAAATTTCTCTTGAGAAATATTTTTTAAAAGTTAAACTCCTTTTAACTTTACATGGCGTCCTAAACAGCCTTCTAAACATGCATCAAAGATGTCCGTCTAGTGCATGTTTACATAGAAAACAACAGAAAAGAAGAGCAGAAAATGCGTTTTGTGTGAAAAGTTTGGTGACCTCCGCAATGAGCCTTTTTATTTCTGCAATGTTTTGAATAAACAACGTAGCAGCGATGCATTAAGTGGGTACTATGGAAGCTTGTTTCCGCCACAGAATAACAAATGAAAAAGGTAATTACGACTTTTTTTCTCGCAATTTTCTCTCGCAAAAGTTTATCATGCAATTCTGAGAAAAAAGTAAGAACTACGAGTTTATATCTCATAATTCTGACTTTGTAACTCGCAATTCCGAGTTTCTATCTTGCAAATTTTTATTTGACATATATTCTACGAATGTTCGAATTCTAATTGTAATATGACATCCCTTGTCAGAGCGGTTACCGTGTGATTTGTCCTGTGTTCAGGGTGCCTCTGGGCTCTGTTGTGAATGCATTACAGGCTAGTTTACACCTCCCACTACTGCCGTGACATGTAGAAGGCAATGTAGGCCCTGATTTATCAGGGTCTGGAAAGCGACTGGCACAGACGCAGCTCCACAGGAGGCCAGGAAGTGTGAGGGAGCCATTAGAAAGTCTTCTCTGTACTTCTGAACTGCCATGTTCTGTACACCTTCTGCGGAATTATGCATCTAAACATGGAATCTTCTAGCAGTCTGCCACTTTCAGCAACAGCAGCAACAATAATGCACTAAAATGGGAATGTTTTTCCTTTGCGTTTTTTTGCGCACACACAGATCCCTGAAAACAACTAATAACGCTGTATTCTGCTGCCAGGCCAGTATAGTTGGTGATGTTACTTTGCAAATAAACACTTTGCGCCAATAGACTGAACACGTAACACGCAAGCGCATGATGTCACCGTTTTCACAAATTCACGTTCTTGTAGTTTACGAGATGATAAACGGACAAAATCTTCCAATTTGAATCTGTTTTTCAAAAGTTTGTGTTCTCAGGCTCCCAAAAATGCTGTTGTCGTGTAAATGAACAACCAAAAGGCACACAAAGTTGTTCTTTTTAGTTGAAGAATTATTATTAACATCCGTCTCTGAGAATCCGGTCACAAGTGGTCAGTACTAAATGCAGCTCTTAACACTGCCATGCAAAAAGGCAAAATGCATCTCTTTGAAACTGATTGGGACTCTTAGAGAGTGATCTCTCGTGTAACAGAGAGGTTTTGTAGTGTGTGGTGTTTGTAGAAAATGTAGGGTGAAAATTTATATCAGATCAATAAGAATTCAATCAAAACACTTTGAAGCCAATTTCCCTCAGAGTTTTAAACGTAAAAAATGTATGCATGAAAAATAACCATCATTTGAAAAAGGGACTTGAAGAACAATAAGCATTATACTTTAAATGTTTGTAGTAGAGTGTTCTTTTAGTATTACTATTATAGTATTTTTTATATATTTTGAAATAGCTTCTGTTTTTATATTTTCAGTTTTTGAAAAAGAAAAAGATATTCGTCTTTTATCAACAAGCAGGAAAACACCTGATGTAGTCTATTAAATCAAAATCTTTCTCGGCAGTCCACTACACTTGTGATCGGATCATCCTAGTCAGATTTCAAACCTTTGCTTGGCTTGAAGATTATTTAAAATGGAGAGCACATATAATTATACGTCAGACAGTACTTACACTCAAAGTCTTTCTCATTGTAGCTGCGGCCCATTTTGTCTGCGCCATTGATGGCAGACTCAGTAATGATGTCCCCGAACCTCTCCACAGACAAGGCCTTCTCCCATTCCTCATCTTCTTGTCCTGCTGTGGAGTCCTTCTCTTCTTCTGACAAAACCTGCAGATGAGATCATTTGAAACCACACAGTAAGTGTCTGACAGATGTTCCAGATGCTAAAATACATTTGAGGAAGTATGGGAAATAAACTTGAGGCCAAATGATTCCTTCTGGCATGCTCTGAAGAGTTTGAGCAGTTACGGACAGATGTTTAATGTTCTCCGAGATTGAACCACAACCACACGTCCATTAGCACTCACCCAGTGCACCGCAATTCTGGATGGGTTATCATCCATGAAGAACAGGGCATCATGGGGACTGAGAGGCATCATTGGATATTCTAGGTATGTTTTTTTTCTAGGTGGTTTGTTGTTGTCTCACTAGTTGTGTCATCAGGTTCTGCGCTACTATTGGAAAAGTCACAATGCAGGACTGTGCCTCAAATCTTCTGACACTGTCAGAATTTTGTCTGAGGTAAAATTTTATCACAAGGGTCATTAATCAGCTGTCGCCGAACATGTCAAACTAGCGATACTTCAGATTTTGGCCTAGGATCAGAGGAATTTTTCAGGATTCTCAAAACTTGTCTCTAAAAGACAGCAAAATTATGGCCAAAATCGCAGAAAAATCAGAACAGAATAGAAACTATGTTAATCTTCATTAATCCAGCGGAGCAAACCAACCCCGTGACGTCACAGGTTATTATGTAAAAAAAGCTTGTTGAATTGCACTAATTGAAAAAATATGCATTGCATTGACCATGCTTGTATTTTAATGCATTGTATTTTTAGGGCTTGCACTTTTATGGGCTGAAATTCAACATGGTGGCATATTTAAGCTGTGAATATTTCAATTCTAAACATTTCACACACAATTTCATTATTAAAAATTCAATAATCCATATTCACCTTTCAGATTTCACTTCCAAAATATTTGGTCTGTTTAAAAATACAACCTATTATATTCGACAGGCAATTTTTTTGTCAATTTATTTCGCTTTACAAATTCGCTTACACAAATTCAGTGGTTCAAATTCAACATTGCACATCCAGGAACTGCAAGAAATGCATTAGAGTGTTGATGCATAATCTTTATCTGCTGTTAGTCCACCTCACCAGCAGGCGGTGCAAGCGCAGGTTGATGAAAACCAGAGCAACAGTTAGAGAGGCATTCATTCAAAAAACGGATTTGCTGATCATTCGATGTGTCTGTTTCTCCACTGTACTTCAACATCCTGCACTCACGATAATGAGTTAGGCCCAGTTTACACCTGGTATTAATGGGGTCATGACATGTTTTTTTTAATGTTTTTTTTATGTTCCCTTAGGTGCAATTATAGTATTACTGTAGTTGTTTGTACAAAAAACGTAAAAAATGTAGTTATTTATGACCTTTTCCCACCCTCTTTCTCAACCTCTGATTCAAACAGTCTGTTTTGGAGGTGTTTCCCCTTTAAGACTTCAGTGTTAACGCCCACTGCTTATGCATACATTTTTAACGTTAATCATTTTGTATCGCATGTAGGCTACACAATGCTCCACCACGTGAAACTTCGGTCTTCCGATCTTTTACCATCGTGTCAATTCTCAATTGATTTTGATTTATATGCGCGAGGGAGGGAGGGAGAGAGAGAGAGACAGTTTGAAGGCGTGCGCGTGGCCGGGGGCCCTCTCTCTCTCTCTCTCTCTCTGCTCATTCTTTCAGTAACATGCGCCCTGTCACACTCATCTCACTCACCGATCAAATAAAGCTTTGGCGCGCTGCATATACTGCAAATAAACTGCATCCAACTGCTTTCCCTGACGTCTGGATCGTTCGGCAGCGTACTCAAACATGTTTGTCCTCAGCCAGGAACAGCACATCTGCGTGGCATCGCAGTCATCTTGTAAACAGACCCACTTGCTGCACGACAACGCATGCGATGCAAAATGAGGCGTACTTGTCCTGCGTTGGAGGCGGTCATATGCAAACGACTGGTACGTCAATTCGTACCGTGACGTCACTAAGTACAAAGGATCCAGAACGAGCTGTATTTAGAGCTTGATTAAATAAATGCTTCGTTTATAATGGGGAGGACATCTTAAGCTATGAAACTTGCAGGAAGTTTTAATAGTACATAGATCTCTTATATACGAAAATATCAAGGCAAATTTGGTTTCTCATGTCATGACCCCTTTAAGATGTATTTTGGTCGATCGGATCACAAGTGGATGACACTAGCCTAAATAAAGGTGTAATCGGAGTCTAAAATGTTTAGCGCTTTTCCACTTTCGATCACTTCCAGAGGTAGTCGAAAATGCATTCGACTGGATTGCTTTTGTACTGTAAACGCACATGTGGTGGAATGAGCCTAAACAGCCACAAAAGACTGTCTACTCTCCGTCTACTGACCTAATGCGTGAACATTATGGGAAGTGCGCTAGCTAGACAGGATTTAAAACTGTGTTGACTGAAGACCCACCTTTGGTTTGAAGATGAAAAACGTACCAAACACAGTGTTCTCTCACCATTCCTGATTTCTAACACACACTCACAGTGTTTGGCTGGTCTTGCGGCTGTCTGAGCAGAAACGAAAGCTGATGCTCTCTGTATGATTTTCCATTGTCTCCGGGCGTGTTCATATATAACTTGCGCGAGCTTTCATCCTTTAGATCGAAAGATCCTTAAAAAGCCAATACATTTACCCACACCTAGACCCTCCCGTCGAAGAAATCAGGACAGAAGTAGTTGAAAGTGGACAAAAGAGACAAATTAAAACACCAGATGTAAATGGGCTCCCTCGTCTACTTGTGATCCGATCAACGAAAACGCATCTTAATACCAGTTGTAAACAGGGCCTTAGAATAGTTCGCAAAAGTGTGATTATAAACACAATCTTCTAAAAACAAAGATAGAGTATTGTTAATATCTTACAATATCAAAAGAATGTCTTCATTAAAATGATCTCATTACCATTGCCTAGCAGGTGTTCCACCTACCTGTACATTTCACTCTCATTACCATCATGATCAAAATAAAACAAAACTCTTAGTCAAGGAATGTTGAATGGGACACTGGAAGGGCCAATCATATTTTTGCTGCCCATATGGCCCCGCCCACAGTGCCACCTATGGGAGGCATCTAACATTTGGCTCGTGAGATGAAGGCTTTGAAGAGCGCAGGTGGGATAAAGCATGCTGATAGGCTACAAGGCTCGCAGATCAGTCAGAGTAAATGTCACGGTGTCAGCGTGAAGTCGACACCAGCCCTGCAGCGCCCCCATTAACAAACTCAACTGCATTCAACAGCACCTCTGTCATGTCCAACAAGCACCAAGATTCAGAACGGCAAGCACAAAAGCCAACAAATCATTTACCCTGAAGCATTAAAACAAACATGAATCTTTTCAAATAACCACATTTTCTTTAATTCTTCAGGAAAATAAGCATGGAAAAATGGCAGGCCTCTGCATAATTAATCAGAGCCGATGGGGCAAATTCGGCAAAACTGAAATGAGATGAACGAATGAGACACTAATTAAGAAAACAAGTCT
The DNA here is from genome assembly GCA_031834385.1 of Semotilus atromaculatus. Taxonomy (NCBI): domain Eukaryota; kingdom Metazoa; phylum Chordata; class Actinopteri; order Cypriniformes; family Leuciscidae; genus Semotilus; species Semotilus atromaculatus. The sequence continues at coordinate 38,657,269 of JAULUF010000055.1, read as the reverse complement.
TCTTTGTTGTCTGTGACCCTCAGCTTTGCGTAAATGAATGAGGACAATATTTCATTAAGCTCTCTGTGTCTGCACGCTGTGTGCCACTCTTTTATCATTGCTGAAGTGGTGACTTTAATAAAGACCTGTGAAGTCAAATGATAAACGGCTAGCTCTAGTACAGGAGACTTGGAAATGAGCCAGTTTGAGACACTGGAAAAGTCCATTCTGCAGTATCACACGATTTCTGCTCTTTCATGATTCTTTTCCAACCTCTTAAAAGGGTATTTTACTGCTGGCAAAATGGGCTTTCAACAAAACTTGGCTGCCTATATAGTAGAAATGTAAATAAATAAATAAATAAATAAATAAATATTGGACCTACCTGACTAGAGAAAATAAGCCTGAGAAAGAAGCCTGCTGTCTTCCATTTTGCCAAATAAGTATAGGAAACAGTCAGCACCCATAATGCACTGGGCATGTTGCTGTCCAAGGCCACTCCCACCAGTCTGCTATTAGGCTTGTTTTTATGAAAGCTTATTTCCGCCACAGAATAAAACATTTTAAAAGATAATTGTGACTTTTTATCTCACAATTTCTAGTTTACATCAAGTCGCAATTGCATGTTAAAAAAGTTAGAATTGCAAAATGTAAACTTGCAATTGAGAGTTCTGAAGTCCAATTGCAAGGGGGAAAAAGAGACTTTTTTTCTCAGAATTGCGAGTTTATGTCACAGATCGGAACTGATTGAAATTTGTCTTCCTATCCCTATTTGTTTTGACTCCCTTTTTGGGGTTTCGTTCCAAACCTCACTTACCGGTACATTTAGTCATTTTACTTTTTACATTTAGTCATTACATACCGGTAATTCACATCCTTATTGTATAACAGTCGTGTTTTACTATAAAGAATATACTACTATAGTTTTATTATTTTAATGTAATACCTTTTTGCTACAATAAATATGTTATATTATTTATATAAGCTCAAAAGACATGAGGATGCATTACGAGAATTTTGAGTAATTTGGAAATATGTCCCAATGCAAATGCTCTTAAAAACAGGCAAATAGGTTAGGGTGAAATTGGGGTGAAACCTGGTCATGTTTTCATGAGCAGCAATGTAATATTATCCATTTTCTCTACCTCTTTGTTCAGTCACCTCTCCCTCACTCATTCAGTTTCTCTTCTGTAATTGCCCCTTCTTAATTACCATAATGTATCAAAAGAACAAAACAAACAAACAACAGCAGTGTTTTTTAGAATAGTACGAACAGTATTTCCCACTGTTTCTCTACTCAATGTAAAACAAAGGACCCAAACAGAATTTGCTCTTGCAGTTCTCTGATTGTGCAAATGTTAATGGCTTGAGCGAGACTTGAGTGTATGCGCTCCCAATAAAGGTTACAGGTTATTTCAACTGCAAGGTGAACAGAATGACAATGGGAATTCAGTGAGGACTGGCAGATGTGTTTGCTTGCTGTTAGCAAGTGCTCTGGGTAAACGGTAGATAGAGTTACATACGTCATATGTGGCTGCCCGCTCTCCCGAGATACTAAGGGCTTCTCATGATACCAACATTTCAGTAGTCGATTCCAGTGCAGTGACATTTCAGGATTCTGTTCATTATATGTGTATATATATATATATATATTTAAAATAAAGAAAAAAGTTAATGGTGTGTATTTTCCTGTCCCACTTTTTAGAGGCAGCATTCCTGTTGCATCTTGTGAATTTGAGTTAAGGACTTAAAAACCTGTGTGAGCTGCAAAAATGAGAAGAAAGGTCTTTCTACTAAGTTATATAGAATATAGTAATGACTTTAGTCAGTTATTTTTAGTGATTCAAACTATGGTAACTGACTCGATTCATAAACAAATGACTCTTAAGGAACAGGTCCTTATTTCATGAATCAAACACATACAATGCGTCCGTTGCAGTCTGATTCCCAAACAAATGACTCTAATGAACCGGTTCTCTGTAGCGAATCAAAAACATATTGTGTAGTCTAGTTCAATGCACAAAAAAAATTCGTTTAGGAACCGGTTCTTTTAAGTATATCGAAAACATACAGTGTGGCCAGTGTACGTTTGACATCTGAATGGATAATGACTCTAATGAAACGGTTATTTTAATGAATAGTTCACATGAGCTCACAGAAATAACAAGCCACAACAATCCAATAGTCCAATCAATTCTCCATGGAAAAAATTAGTTTTTTTGTTTGAGAAGCCGTTTCACTTTTTAAAAAATAATTGTAACAGTAATTTGGTCAGTTTGTTAAACATTAAGTAAGTGATAATGTACATCCAGCCAATGGTTTTCACAGAATAAACCCTGACAGGGTGATCAGGACACCGACGCAAAACTTATTCCATGGCTACATAAGTAAATAATTAGAGACAAAATATTGACTTCAGTTGAAGTATTTTATAAGGTCTTTAAACGCTAAGCTTCCATGAAGAAAGCAGTTGCTAGCAAGCAATAAATTCAAACTAGACAGTAGGGGTGCACGATTCAGAAAATGTCACGATTCGATTCGATATCGATTTTTAGGCTCACGATTCGATTCAAAATCGATTTTCGATTCAAAAACGATTCTCGATTCAAAAAACGATTCACAGTATTTAGTTATGTATGTAAAAGTATGTAAATGTAGTTTACTTTTTCTTATGTGATTGATTGCAGTAGACATAAAATTTAAAAGAAAAGAAACACAACAAATTAAATGTAGTTTGATATTACTTTATATGTCTTCATACAAAAATAAAAAGTGCTAAGCTTTGGCCAGCTTCCATATACATTTAATTCAAGTTTAAAATAAAACTTAAATAAAACACTTTTACATTTAGCTTTAAAGTGCTGTAGTCAGATTAAACAAAAAAAAAATGCTAAATGTGGTATTTCAGTATTTCATCTACAGGTTGACTGTTGAAATGTGAACTCGACTGGGCACATTGAACTTCCTAAAATTCCTAACAAATATACTAATGTCATAGAACCCTTGCAAAATTGTTTTAAATAGATTAAAAAAGCCACCGCTACTATGGTTATAGGCTATTGATAACATCTATGGTTATATTGATTTGTTTAGATCCAGTGAAGTCGTGTCATAGGCCTGATTTACGGATGGGACATCCCCTTTTTCTCAGGATCGATAATGTCCCCAACCAGCAACCATTTTTTTTTAACTTTGAGGCACGGATGTACCTAATACAAATAAATAAAACATCCCCAGTTCACTAGCAGAGCATTAATTTAGTTCGCTATTAAATAAGAGATCTAACGTTAGCGCTTAAATCTGTTGTTTTTTAAATCCAGCTGAGCGCTCGTTGTCGCTGCTATATCAGTTGCATGGTCATGGATACAGTTGTTCTATTGTCTTGTGGCGCGTGCACAGTCTCTCTTCACTCGGACGCGCTCTTCAATCTAAACGCTGTTGCAGAGACGCTGACCAGCGGGCAGCGGCCGCACGCCAGGCCGCCGGGTGTTGCTAAGAACTTGCAATGTATAGCCTAACTATTATCAGACCGGCCCTCGCAGCCATGAAACACTACCGGCCCATCGGAAAAAGTCCCGACTCCCTGATTGCCACTCCGCCCCTGCACGCCGTTACTAAAAAAAAATAAAAAAACATGAATCGATTTTTGGAATTCTATGAATCGATTTTGAATCGGTAAAGCTTGAATCGCGATTCAGATGTGAATCGATTTTTTTGCACACCCCTACTAGACAGACACTTTAAGGGATACATACGGTATAGTCATACCACTTATTAGGCTATACGGCATTTCACCACATAAATAATTATGGGGATAAGAGATATTGATTTGAGATTAAACTGTTTTAAAATATTACCTGTTTGTTATCTTATAATGCAGTACAGTGTACAAAACAATCTTCGCAATGATCCCTGTGTTACCAGTTTTTATCATTTGTTATCTGGGAATAACATACCACTGGATGGCTCGATTGACCAATCAGAATCAAGTATTCCACAGAGCCGTGTAATAAGTATTAAAGAACAAATTGCATGGTTTTCTCTTTTTCCTCGAGGCCCAATCGCTCTTCAAAGGGCAAGCACACAAATATGCATTCAGCCCTCAGGTATCAAATTAAGCCTGTATTAAGTAGGCTACTTCTGACACTGCAGAAAATGTGGTTTCATTAGATTTTTTTACTTTAGTATCAACTTGAAATATATCCATGCTATTGATATCTCATGCATGAAATGTGTGCCTCAGCTAAGAGAGCGTGAACTGCATCTTCTCTAGGCCAGCTAGTGAGAGCTGTGGGAGTAAACCGCACTCCCCTGTCCTCAAGAGGCGCACTAGCGACTGACGCTTGATGCTGTGGTCTCTAGCGTTAGTGTGCCCGCCTCCCATGCTGGAAATGCCGGTTCGAATCCCGCTCGGAGCTGTGCGAGTAGAACCGATGGGGTTACACTTATTCTTTGTCGGGAAGCTGCTCAAGGAGCTATTCTGGGGCTCGAAGTGCCGTCTAAAGCTGCAGGTATGCCTGCTAAGTCTGGCCTGGGTGTCAGGTGACTGTGGAGGCCCACCTGAGCTCTTTGTGTAAGCACAGGCAACTCATTCATTCTCACAGTCCAACTATTCCCAAAAGTACTGACCTTTTTAGGCAGCCAAGAACAGTGAGACAAACCCAACTTACACCAGGGTTATCCGCCATTCAGAACTGAACTGGAAATAAAGTAGCACCCAAAATATATATATATTTTTAATGTAAGGAAGTTGAATTATGAAATTCAAAGAAATTCTTTTTTGTTTTTAATATATTAATACATTTAATATTTCATTTTTATTTTGAAATATATATATATATAATCTTTCATCTGTATTATATTAAATAAATAATTCATATATATGGTATTTTCACTGAGTGTAATAATATATTATATTGATACATATTATGTAAGGAATAATTGACGACAGTGGTAATGCGGTCACGACACGAAGCGGAGTGGCCGTTACACCTTGGGTGTGCATTATTTTTCTAATAATTCAACGGCCTGAAGTCAATTATTCCGCTTATACTACAGTTACCACACCTCAATACATTGTTCAAATTATGCATTTCAAGACGTTTGTCAAGTTTTTGTCATTAAAATGCTCTTGTATGCAGGACTAATTTCTTACGCATATAATCCCATGCCTCCGTTGCTAATTCCAAAACGTCATTTTAGAGTAGTAACGGAGGTTTGAGCCTCTGATAGCAGACTAATGCAGTTATTAGTGTAGTTATTGGAGAGACAGAGACAGGTTGCAATAATGAGACAGAAAAGCATGTGCGTCAATATTATTTTATTTATTTATTAATTAATACGTTATAATTTACTTATAATTCATTCGTTAATTCGTTACTCTATTTATTCAAATTAAACTGCACGTTTCCATTGATGGTGAAGTCAGACATCGAAAATGGCAGATCAAGCGCATTGGGCTGCATGTTAGCAGAGGTTTTTTTTTCCTGGTGATCCTTGGCTTGATTTTCGTTTGTACTTTTGTTTCCTGAGAGGATCAAGCTCCATGTCTTTCTTTCTTTAGCGGAAGGTGCCCAGTAGTTTCTCAGGCTTGTTTCACACTTCTGCCCTGTGACAGACATGATCTGTCTGCTCTCCAGCCCTGCCTCTGACAGCATTTGAACTGCAGTGCTTCTTAATGAATGGTTGGTGTATCTTTTGGATAAGCCGACTGCCCCACTGATATGCGGAAGCATCTTTCCAAGATAGTTTACACCCATCGGTTCATGGGAATACCAGCAATCTCTCCCGTCAAGCTCCTCCTGTGGGACTTTCAGTGGATGAAGGTAGAAGGATGTGGCATTAGGTGGGCATTTGGCGATGTACTTTCTGAAACTTTTAACAGGGCAAAGGGGATCCCCTGTATTGGCAAACATGAATCCTCGGTAGCAGTCTTTGTTGGGATCACTGGGCAGACTTTGCGAACCAGCCCGGCTGCTGTGTCTGGTGACAGATACGTAGAGTTACGAATGCGCTCTATTTCAGCGGTCAAAATGGGAGGATGATGAGAACTGGAGTCTTTCCCAGCCTTGCAAAACTTTTTCAGGACGGCCTTGAATACGTCGTTGGATGATTTGAAATTCTGACTGCCCAATGATGTTGTATTTGGATATATAGCGGTTCAGTCCAGCTCGTAGGGAGAGAAAACTTGACACTGAATACTCTGCGCCAGATGCGTATCGGACAGTTGCATAGAAAGCCTGCAGCTGGGTATTTAAAGAGTCTGCCCCGTCTCTCTCTACTTTGTCCACAGTGTTTTTTGGCTTAAGCCAGTCGTTAAACACATTGACAGCCCAAGCTGTTGTTTTTTTGGTGTTTTCTTCATGTTTTTCGCCCTCAAGTCTGTCTAGCTGTTCTTCGCTGATTGTTTTATGTCTTTTGTTGTTGCCTGCTGCCTTTGATGTCCTCTTCCGTTTATTTGTTTTTTCATCTGAGCTATCCAATACTGCGGTCGCCCAGTTGTTAAAATGTTTATGTTCACCATAAATATTAAAATTTACTTCTGGAAAATCAAAATAGTCTGTAATTTTTTTTTCTTGGAAGTTGAAGTGGATGTGCCGCTGTCACTTTCTTGTTATGAATTGTATCCTATTTTCCGTTATTACAGTTGACTACGCGAAGTGATATGGAACTGTAGTGCGGTCAAAACCTGCCTGGAACTACTTTAGCCATGCGTTTCCCTGAAAATAATTGCACACCTTAGAACGTTCTCAACCAATCAGAATCAAGCATTCAACAGCCCTGTAGTATACTTAGTATTTGAGTAAATTTTTTATTTGTTATATAATAATTTTATAATATATTATTTTATAATATATACAAATTAGAATAAACCTATTAAAAAACAAATATATATACATAATTGCTGTCCAATCGATTAATCGTGATTGATTGTGTGTGTGTGTGAGTGATTGTGCTACCAGTATCATATTCATGCGGTTTGAGGCTTTATAAACCTACCCTTAAAACAATGCAAATACAGTGTTGATAGCACAATCTGATAGGTAGCATTATAGAGCAGAACACTCATATGGCTCATACGCACAACGTCATTCATCTTGAAATCATATGATTCGATTTGGGTCTTCTGATTGGTCCTCTGAACTTTGAGGCTTTTGCTGGCAAAGGGAAGTGGTGTTTAGAGGATTCTGGTAACAAACCGGTATTTCTGAATGGGCAGATGCTGGTATTTAGCGGGTCTGAAGTGAAAGTATTTGATGTGCTGATGTATTATATGCCAAGTTCGCTTTTTTTGAGTTTAGACTACTGAAGACTACTGAAGACTACTGAAATTCTAGTGTTGTGACAGCTCTGCAGCCTCAGCCTCAATGTCAAATCCCCATTCTCCATCTAGCTTTGGTGAACAAAACACAACATGTCCCTTCAGCCCTACTGATGCTCTCAGTGATGTGTGTCAGGTCTCACTACAACAACAGTGACATTCACAAATGTTCCCAGAACAAACAACAACTTAATGTACATGTGGCCTGTAGTGATAGAAAGACTATAAGGCCTAAAGACTGAAAACAAGACTGTATCTTTTATGGGAATAAAGAACAATCTCATGAAGCATTGTGAATAACAATCAAATCAAAATGAATAATACAAAGAACTTGTGTATGAAAGATGCTATATAAATAAACTTGCCTTGCAGAGAGAAGAAGCGAGCTGCTCTACACATGTGGCTCTTGCACGAGAGCTGGATAAGAGACTGTTGTCAGAAATGAAGCTCACAGATGCTGCCAAGGAGTGATGGGAGACGAGAATGATGTAAATGAGATGTTTTGTTTAAGCTTGTAATCGTGAGTCATTGGCTTATAAACAACTCAATTTGTGTCATTAAAGAGCTGCAGGCGGAGACACCTTCCTCTGCTTAAAAACACCAGATCAACCAGCTCACTGCTGGCATTTCTCTAGCGCACTACGACAGGATTCACAGCATCTGCCCTTTCCCACAGAACCAGCAATGACTCACTGTCACTATGGAAAATAATTTCATGGCATGTTTTAGAAAAGCAAATACAGGCCAAAAAAAAGCTCTGCTTCGTTCTCTCCAGGATTTCAAATATTTGTCAATAGCAGGTCAAACGTATGTTCCTGAAGTGTTGATGGCGAGGAGAGGCATTCGGGATTTTAGAGCCATTATTTTCTGTAAAAATACTAACATGTTCTGACTGAATAAATTATGTAAACATAAAAGTATTTATTTAGTATTTAGTTATAACTTCATTTACTGAGACTAAATGGGCTCAGAGATAAAGATGAGGTGCTCCAAAAATTCTCTCACTACAATGTCCACTGCATGCGGCAACATTGACCAGTATGGTATGATTCACAAACAAACGAGCCAGTACTTTTTAATGAAAAAGCCAGAAAGACTCACTAATTGCAGTGTTGCTGTTGTTAATTAAAGCTAAATCTAAAACTACATATTAAAAATCATTTTCTGAATTTAAGATTAAGCTAAAATAAAATAAACTAATGAAATAAAGCAATGAAAAACTTACTTAAAAAAAAACTTGGATGGACAGAGGCAACGATGCTCTTCTCTCACTTGCAACACAGATTTTAAACAGTGCTTCCCGAATGCACAAGAAATGCAAAGACAAATAAAGCTGTCTAAAACCCGCGTCTGCATTTCAGTCCAAAAGGGTGAGTCAGAAATGCTCCTTCACCCCTGTACAGACAAACGTGTGAAGCTTTCCTGTGAATGGAGGAGTGTGATCCAGTGCGTTTCTTTCACTGTTGAACTCTCTTGAAAAAGGACAGAGCATTTTATAAATATAGTGCATTATAGCTGCACAGTGTTTCTATTGACACATGAAATGGCCCTAATAACACACGCAATACTGTATTTTTAAAAGTTTTGTATTTTATAACTTTTTTTAATTAGCATTTATTACAACATGGTCTTGAAAATATCCAGTCAAAAAGTGAGTCAGATTAATTCAGTCATTCATTATGACTCAGACTTTGTGATTTTATCTGACTAATAAAATGTGTTGTCTGGTTATTGTCTTCTTATTATTTGCCTGTTTTTCTGCTGTTTTTTTGCAATATGGGTAAAATGTCATTTATTTTGCCATAGCAATGTAGGTTCCGTAGTAGAAGCACAGGCAACATGAATCATGCAGCTGTCAGAGTTATGTTCTGTTTTGTCATGTTTCTTTGTGTTTTTACTCTGTCTTCGTTGTATGCTAGTTTGACCCAGTTCTCCGTTGAGATTAGCCATTTAGTTCACCTGGGGGCTATACCATGAAGCCGGTTTAGGTGACTAGCCCGATGTTTCAGTTTAGTTAGTGCCAACCCTAGGTTTTAGGCACCATGAAAGTGGCTTGGCTTTTAGCCGTGTTTATCGCCATAGTAACTTACGCTCCACGGCTAACCTGGTCCGGGGCAGATTATGTTCCAGGTAAGAGATCTCAAACCGAACTTGGACCAATCAGCAAAGTGACACATGCCTGATGTGATAAAGTCACTGCACCTATCTCTATACTCCAAATTAAAGGTCACTACATAGCAAATGATTTTTAAAGACAAAATCGCCTGGCTTTTAGTAATGCTTATTTAGAATAATATTTTTGTATGATTTAGATATTATGTAATTATTATATCCTTAATCGATCACACATGTACAATTTTAGTTTAGAAATGATTATAACACACAGTTTAAATGAATTAATATATAAAGGTAATATGAATACGCTTTAGAATAAAGATAACAATATCTAGATAGAACAATAGATAAAGAACAATAGATAAAGCTATAAAAAAAAATTTTCTTTTAGTTGTCCTCTTTCATAGACAGCTATTTTCTTCTTGCTGTGTAAATTTGTTTCAATTCTTTATATTCTGTAGAAGAGAGAAGTGGATCGCGCTGCTTCTCTTGCGAGAAATTAATCTCAGTTTCACTCATGTGATTGGCTGTTCGCTACTGATGTCACACTTATACTCCTAAACTCAGGATCAAAGCCTGAGTTGACAGAGAAAGTTGATGATCAGCATCATGGCAAAGACTGAGTTTGAACTTAATTTGCCTTCATTGTATTATCTACACACCACCAGACCATGACAGCAGCACAATGAAGAAAACAATTTTGGTGTAGAAACAGAAATTGCTAGTAAATTGTACAGAAATTTCACAAGCAATTACAAAGTTCTGGCAAGATTATTTTTTTATTTATTTATTTATTTATTTATTTATTTATTTATTTTTTTATCTGCATTGCAATATATATAAACTCCCAATTCTGGAAAAAAAAAAAAATCAAACATAAAATGTCACAATTACCCTTTTTGTTTTTTATTACATTAGCTTCCGTAAGTAGCACGTTAAATAAAAATTTAATTTTGAAGTATAAAATATTTATTTTCTTGTAAAACTCCAATAAGCTTTCTTTTATTGTCAGCTTTGAATTTTCTTTTTTACAGTGCAGTGGAAGAAACTAGTGTCTGTAAAAGTCTGTCAGTCTATACAGTTACAGAAATAGTTTTTGTTATAGCAGGTCAATGATGAGATGTTGTTCGTTTATGTTTCCTGAACATACATGCACATTTTTGCAAGCCTTAGTGTGTTTATGAGTGAAATAAGAGACGGGGTGGACTATCCCTGGAATAGATGTCTGGCCCTAATCGGTCCCTTGAGGACCCCGCTAGACGCTGCTTTATCAGTGTTTGCACTGTACGGGGTCGAGGATAGACAGATCTCTATTCTCAGTGGTCTGAGCTCATGGTTGTCATGGTGACGATGATATCATAGTGCTGTATACAGCTGGGGTAACCCCCCCCCATCCTGATACCACCTGTTCAGAATGGGAGGGGCAACATTGATCTGCTCCTTCAAAATTTACAGCATGTGGTTTACTGTACAAAAGATAGTTTGTTGCTCAGTTAGATGACTTGTAAACAGACTCACATGCTCAAACAGACTGACGCATAATAGGATTAGATTTGTACATATTTCCTAATTCTTGATCACTCTCTGTACATCCTCTGTCTGTTACGTGTAGTTTATCATTTTGTTTTCTTTTCTTAAAGTTATTTCCTTGCAACTCATTTTATATCCATATTTGCATTAAACATTGTGAAAACAATTATAGAATAATGCATGATATAATAATTCAATCCCTCGCTTTACTAAATCATGGCCACGTTGTAATATTTATTTCCTTTGTTTTAGTAAAAATATGCGGTGGCCGAGAGATCTCAACGTGCTGCAACTGAAGAAAATTGCAACAACACCAGCAAATTAAGAAAACATCTTCATCAGTTTGACAACACATGTTCTCCAAATACTCAGTCACAACGCAACCAAATACAGAAATGCACTGCAAATACTCACAATGCAACTAAATACAGAGGTGCGCTGAAAATACTCACAAGGTAACCAAAAACAGAAACACACTGCAAATAATCACAACACAACTAAATACAGAGATGAGCTGCAAATACTCACAACACAACTAAATACAGAAACACACTGCAAATACTCACAATGCAACCAAATACAGAGATGCATTAGGCCTGGGCGATATGGCCAATAAAAATGATCACGATAATTGTTTTATATCAGTTGATATCGATAATTATCACGATAAATGTCAAATCTTTATTTCTTTCAAGTTTAAAGGCCGATTTTTTGCTCCTAAGTGAAAGTTGTAGAAACCAGAGCATTAATTGTGGTTTTAAACTACTCTTTGTGGTCAGAACATATGATGACAAACACTTGCCGAACAAGTGAACATTTCGCAAATCTGAGGTAGAACATTCAAACATTTGTCATTTTTCCTTAACAAAATAAATATCTTTATTGGAAAATGTATTTCTTAGTTTCTGCATGTGCTAATGGGGGATACGGTTTCAAGTCTTGAAACAGGTTTGTGTTGCCTAACTTTGATGGCATGTATCTTTAGCAATACTGTAATTATATTCCATTAGTCCTTTAATACATTGTCTTCATTAATCATATAATAAAATTAAATATGTATATCCCGCATTTCATGGTGCAGATAATATACTAGGCTAATGTTACAGTAAATCCATGGTAAATGATGGGAATTTGTAGACGGAAAAGCTTTCTGACTGTTTCGTTGCGCACAGTGTTTCTTTCTCCTGTTTGTCAGCGCTGTTTAATCTGCCTTTAAACTGGTTTAAATCACTGAGACATTTGTGTTCTTCGCTGAATTCAAGCAATTCTCACTGGATCTCGTGACCGAGACCGATCAGAGTAAACGCATCTGCTCTATGCTGCGTTCCAGTCCTAAATTGTCATGCCCTTCACTCGCTAACTTCCCTCTGTCTCGTTCACTCGGATGTACGTCATTGCTTACGTTGCACGAGTGCCCACTACTGGCGGAAACCACCATGAGCTGAATTGGAACGTCCTAAGCCCTTGATCACTTGGAATCAGCTATGGAGTTGATTTATTATTTACTTTTTTTCCCATTAAGAATTTGTTTAATGCAGCATCCACATGTATATAGGTGTGTTTGGGTTGTTTTAAATAAATAAAAAATGTATATATCATAGAGTGGTTTGTTGTGGTGGTGATTAGACGATATCTGTGGTTATGTCACAATCGTACTGCATTGTGGGACATAGGTGCCTGAAGTGTACATGTGAAGTAGACTCGCTCCCTCTGTCAAAATTGAGGGAACGAGGGTCTGTCCATATAAACTTCCCTCGTCCACTTCACTAAGTGGAACGCACTTCCAAATGGCGGCAAGGATTCCCCCGAGGGGAAGTTCTTAAGGAAGTTTGCAAGCGTATGTCTAAAACTGGACTGGAACCATAGACTGTAAAAAATATGGACAACGCGTCTGTGACGTCACCCATAGACTTTCTAAAGAACGGTTTTGAGGCCGTTTATGGGCGGCGCCATCTTGGAAAATCTTGGGAAATCCATGTATGATGTGTTGTGTCAGATCATGGCCGAGACGTCAAATTTCAGGAATTCCACTCGGCGCAGCCCGTTATCAGCTGGTAATCAAGCTGTCAATCAAAGTTAACCACGCCCTTATTTGTCATACATTTTATATCTAAATACATCTAAATTCTCACAACACAATCAAATACAGAAGCACGCTGCAAATACTCACAATGCAACCAATAAAAATGGCAAATAAAAAAAAACATCTACAATACAGATACAATACAATAACAAAAAATGTGATTAATTGCAATTAATTATTTATTGTCAATTGACAACCCTAATATAATAAGAACCATTATTAATAATTGAGCAGAAAATCTGCATATTAGAATGAATTCTGAAGGATCATGTGACACTAAAAACTGGAGTAATGATGCTGAAAATTCAGCTTTGCATCGCAGGAATACATTAATGTTATTTCACAATATTACAGTTTTTATTGCATATTTTATCAAATAAATGCAGCCTTGGTGAGCATAAGATACTTCTTTCAAAAACATTTTAAAAATCGTATTATTGCATATCTTGGTAATCAAGCACGTAATTTTGACAAATGTTGAGTTTGATTCAAAAATTACATTAATTCTGTCTGTCCTGCCTGTTCACACTGAAGTCACACAGCAAAAATTGTTTTTTACTTTATTTTGATAGTCCCTTTTACACTTTTACATTCTTCTGTTATTATCCTACTATAAGTAACATTGCACCTACATGTCTACTAACTTTCATTAGATTAGTTGATATGTAGTTGCAAAGTTACTCAACAGAATGTTCAAAAGGGACCATCACAATAAAGAGTTAACCAAACATTAAGGTATTTCATTTATTTCTACTTTTGAAAATGTTCATCACCATCATCACAAGAACAGCTCTGTTAAATGTTCAAAAAACACATTGCGCTGCATTGTGCATGCAGAAGTGTGTGTCCTGCTGCCACTGGATCTTATGGGATGTATAAATAACACTCTGTCAAATATTTGTGTGTGGGAAATCAGCGTGCAATTCTAGGCTAAACTGAAACAGCACATCAATCTCTGAACACTTTCTGTTTACTCAGTCTGGCCAAATCATCTCGTTTACCACTATTGATTTCTTTATTCTGTGTTGATTTTTGTCAATTCAAAGAGGAGGTGCTGCTTGTGGGAAGTCTGCATCAACATCCGGAACTTATGAACTTATGTACAATTCTGCAATAAGAAAGATAAATATATTCCAACACAGCAACATCTATAGAGTTTTCAAATACTTGGCCAATCCAGCCCCCATGCGGTAATATGAAGGAAGTATATAAACACATTAGAGTACATTTTATTTGTGAATTAGGTGTTTACATCAATGCTTTAAAGGAACCTCACATAGTGACCAATTTAAAGATGCAGTTAGTGATTTCTGAGAAACACTGTTCAACCCAAACAAACACCTCTCCCTTCATTGTTCCGCCCCCAAACGCATGAGCATGCAATGCAAGAGTTGATCTCTCTTTATCATATTTATCATAAGGCGAAGATGACAAATGAACAATAACAAATTCAAGCAATAGTTGGTTGTTAGTTGCCAGAAGCACACCAGCTCCAGCCAAACAATGACACTCAAAACTATCCTGTTACTATAGCTACAACATTGGTTTTACTATGTTTCACAGAACCAATGTTACTCACATATGGAGCAGAAGCAACGTTACGCAACCGTGGCGTTCCTTTTCAGACCTTCCCACTTGCGTCTCTCCAGCGCTGGAAAGCTTTTCATATATTAACGCGGGTCCTAAATCTCTTGCCTGAATCCCTTCTTTATCCAGTGATATTCCTCTGACTTTTTCTCTTTTGTAATGTTTCTCATCCATCTCTGTTTCTACAGTGTTTCTTCAAATCTCCCTCTTGCTCACTCTCTCTCCTCCCCCATCATGAGTGGCCCCTACTGCTGATTGGCTACAAGTTTGTTGTGGTGCTCAGTCCGATCCACTTTCAACAATGCTTCTCAGAAATCACTTAATGCACCTTTAATTCTTAGGGTTAAAGTCCCCGTAAATCATGTTATCCCTTAAAATTCATCTTTGGTCATCAAAATAACATGTTTCAGTGTTTTTTCTGTGAAAAAAAAATCTCCATGCCTTAAAATAGCTTGAATGTAACTCTACACCCTAGCCTCATTTAGTATACGTGGTTCTATGAATATGCAAATTAGCCCCGCCTCCACTCACTCACACCAGCTAAGAGATCTACTCGTTGATGATCACACGTTGACACAATTTCAAACCAGGATTTTGAGACTGTCTTTGCTTCACTGCAGGTTTAAGGAGAAAATACTCAACAATGGTGTTGACTTATTCATTTAAACAAAAGCATATTAAAAACACCACATAATATTAAAACCTTGATTTTCACCATAGGGGGACTTATAATATTTTATAATAATTATTAATTAATAATATATTTTATTACTAAACTAATTTAAATAAAACAACCATTTAGAAAAAGCATTACTGTGTTTTTCTCTATATCGGAGGGCTTTATGCCAGAAGTTGTCATGTGCCCCCCCCCCCCCTCTGAAAGCTCTTTGAAAGACTGACATCAATAAGAGAGGATCCACCGCTATCTGAGCTGACAGCACCACAGGATGACGGTGAACATCAACCAATTAACACATCTCAAGACGCCTCCGACGGGCTGTTCTTTTAAAACACCGGCCCTGATTGCATTTACTTACATCTAAGAACATGTAAACTATCAGTAATGGCTCTAGATTTACTGCAGGTGGTCTCAAGGTCCAAAAAGGTCTCATTTGCTCTGCTGTTTACGTGGAAAAGAATGCCATCACTTAGATTAAATGGAATACTACCAAAAAATAAATTATGGTACAGTATCAAAATAAATGAATGTGTCTGTATAAACCACTCTTGTCTTTAAAAACCTGTTTAAAAAAACAGTAAAAAACTCAATAGTTTCCTTGTAAAGAAAATGTTTTAATGAAAAATCTAAATGACAAAAATAACAACATATTACAATGTTGTTGACTAATGTGTTGTTAAAAATAAAATGTGTATTTTCTCTATAATGGGTCAAAATATTGGTGAAATAGTAAAAATTTTGGCTGGGCAAGTACAAATTGAACAACTGCAGAAGCAACAGCAGAACATCTTTTTATTGAGTCCAAGATAAAGAATTTATTTATCGCTTCTCTCAACATGACAGATTTTCTCAGTTACAGTCGGCCTTCATTTTTATTTGAATATACTGGGCTGCACAATTGTAACCAACAGGAATGCGATGGCGGATGCCTTTTTTTTTTCTGTGCTACTGCTCTACGTCTGATTATTATATGAACATTTTATCATATATGAGAACAAACAGGCCAAATTGTTTATTTAGCTTAAAAACCCTTGTGAAAAAAAAACTATTCCAAAATGTATTTAAAATACATGTATTTCAAACTAAATATCCTACAAATCCATTAACATTTTACTGACATATCGCTCGACACTTACTGATATAAATATAATAATTATACTTATTTGGAGTACTTCTTTACTGCACAATGCACAATTTATAATAATAGGCCTAAAACGTGTTTTAATAACACTATTAGTAAAGATAGTATAATCTCTGCATAATGTCAGCCTTTAAATGCTATAATAAAATATATTTGAAGTGTAACTAAAGTATACTTGCAATAGTTCCACTTCAGCACAATCAAATATACTTAAGTATATATTTAGTTGGACCTCAGCACTACTTCTGGATAACTAAACTGCATTAAGAACAAAATTAGTTGTCCCAATTTAGCAGACTTAAAGTACAATTGCAGGGTATTTATTTTACGTACATAAATATGTAAATGTATTTGCAGTATACTTAGCATAAAATAAATGCATTTCAAATACATTTTGGTATATTTATTTTTCACTAGGGTATGGCTGATAAACTTAGCCATAGTTATCGCACACATCACAAACAACACATTAGATGCAGGCAACCACAAAAAGGGCCATTCAAATACACACACACTGCCTGAGATCCGTGCATCCCAAGTGTCAAACGAGACGGAGGTCAGACTGATGCTATTGTCCTGTGTACGGCCCGTGTGTTTCATCACATGTAACCCAGCACCTGCGCCTCCCTGCTTGGCACTGCACCACCAGCCCCGAACCTGCCGTTGCTCAGGGAACCACATAGCAACCATTTGCAATTCCAACCATATACAAGTCTTCCTACCATATATTTTCCACAAAAAATATGGAGCAGCACAACTGTTTACAACATTTAAAAAAAATAAGAAATGTTTCTTGAATGATTTCAGTCATGCAAATGCAGCTCCTATCTCTTTAAATGGGAAAACATAAACTTCTCCAAAGCTGTTCACCAAGTTTGTGATTCAATTTCATATTTGAAATCACAAATGAAATCTGACAACAACGGTCTCATAAATTTTGTTTCTGAACGCTCAAATCATGAAAAAATATATATAAATTTTTCAGACTGCCAATGCACATGGTCTCAGAACACTGACTGTTTCTTTAGCAAACGAGCTTCTAAAGTCTGCAGTGACGCAATGACATTGTCAATTGGGTCTTTTACTTAGAAGGCGGGACTTATTCCGCCATATTGCACGTTGCACTTTCTCCCATTCATAGTAATATGAGTGCACCGTCTTTGTGTACCTAAAGTCTTTCCTAATGCACTCTATAGCCTAAATAAAAAGAAGTTTTTCTTCAAACAGTATGTGAGTAGTTTATTCTATATTGCTTCATTAAAGCTTGTACTGCAAAACACTGTGTAAATAATGATTTCTAGAGGATTTTCACCCTTTTCCTGCTGAGCATGCAATGCAAAAATAGGCTCAAAGCTGAAACTCCACTTGCAGCTGTGCTTCTGCTTCATAGCACCACAAAAGCAACATGCACTGCAGATGTGAGATTTATGTACACTCTTAGGCCTTGTCCACACGACACGGGTATTTTTATAACCGTGACATTTCTTACGCGGTTCGGCCGTTCGTCCACACGGAAACGCAGTATCAGGTCACTGAAACCGAACATTTTTGAAAACCCCTGCCAGGGTGAGTATTTTCTGAAACGTCGGTTGCAGTGTTGTCGTGTAGACAGTAAAACCGGACTTTTTGCTCCGCTGACGGCTTCTGATTGGCCAACCTCCTGCCAATATCGCCGCCTGCTGGTGTCGCATGCGCTTGATAGCGTTTTTGCGTTTTCATGTGGACGGAGTTTTTTTTAAAACGCAGGAAGGAAAAACTCCGGTTCTAAAAATACCCGTGTCCGTGTGGACAAGGCCTCAAAAATCTACACTCTTAAGGTTCTTTATTGGCATTTATTCATTTCACACTAAGAAATAAATTGTTATTTTAAGAACTGTTATGGTACCTAAAATGGTTAGGCATCACTGCAAAAAAAAAAAAAAAAATGGGAACCTTTATTTTTAAGAGTGTAACAGGCCTAAAGCTGAATAACTAAAACTCACAAACACTGAAAACATCAGGCAGGGTCTTCACATCTCTCACCTGATGCAGGTTGATCAACACATCTGTCTCGGGGGCATGACCTCCTGTCGCCATGGGGACAGGGAGGGGCGCAGCTGCGGGAACACGGGGGGGTCTGGGATCAGCCCTTCTCTTTCACGGCTGGATTTCCAGTCAGCCTGTGGGGTGGCATAACCTGTAAGAGCGAGACCACATTAGGCCACCAGATCCCAAAACAAACAGAGGAGCAAGGCTACGTGGGAAAGAAATACTTAGTTGCACAATTTCCAGAATAAATCAAGAATAAACACACAGATCCTTTTCTAGTCCTTAAGTTAGAACTCATCAATAGTCAATGAACTCAACTGACATAATATTGATTGTGTTAAACTGTTAATCAATGAAACAACCATGTTAATCATGAGAAAGTGTCTGTACCCGGTTGGTAAGATCGATTCATTTACATGAAACAGTTCAAAATGTTTCAAATGTATATAAAAAATAAAAAAAATCTATTCAAAACTCATTCAATGAATCATTTGCATCATGTTTACAGAAGTCTCTGTGTGGTACTTCAAGTCATAATTTTAACTAAATAGTTTGGCTGATAAAAAAAAAAGTTTAGACATGTTGCATTGTAACACAAGTTAGCAAACTACTCCAAAGAAAACTAATAATACAAAATAAATATTTTTAATGTGTTCATTTTCTTGCTAGGCCGACTGTTGTCTACATTTTAATAGGAGCTTTGAGTTAATCTTTAAGCTAGGCAATACAGTTATTTCAAGTTGAATCCTTGATCCATGTCTATGTATTTATTTACTTAAAGGTGCCCTAGAATGGTTTTTGTTTTTATTGTATGTTTTCTGGGTTGCCCTTATAATGTTAGTATGTTTTTTAGATCAAAAATAGTCATAATTTAGAAATAAAAGGCATTTTTCCAAGCCTGATTTTAGCCTCTGATTTGAAAGCTCTGTTTCAAGGGGCGTGTCTGCTGTGTGTAACCGGCCTCTGCTGTGATTGGCTGACATGCTTGCATATGAAATAGCTACGTATTAAATGTGAAACTCTCTCGAATACTTTTACTACAAATATTATACGTTTTTACTATTACAGCTATCGAGATTAACGAATCGTGAGATGTTTTTAAAGTATTTAGATCTATTCCCATCACATAAAATGTTGCCGTGATGAGCATTGAGCAAACAGATGACAGTGTGTTGATCGCGAGAATAAAGATCTTATCATTGCAATGCAGTTTCTGCACTCTCTCTAATGTTTTCACCAATGCAAACACGATAATGTAAATACAGTATTGAACGATTTTGAGAGAAATATTACCTGTCTGAACTTGAACAATTACACATCAGAAAGTGTTGCTTGGTAGCTCGATCGATTTATTTTCAGCCGTTCATCGAGGCCAGCTCTGTATTGGCCCAAGTTGAGGAAACAGTCTCGTTGGTGAAATGTTTGGAAATTTCCAGAGAAAATAATATTAACCCATTGTTTCCTCAGAGGCTCGGATGAAGGAACTAAATACTTTAGTGTTCATTTGTACATCCAAACACTGAACAACTGCCATGCTTCGGCTGCGCAGTTCCACCTGTCATTGAACATGGGCTGGCATATGCAAATTTTTGTAATCGTACATATTAATGATCCCGACTGTTGCGTCACAGTCAGTGTTATGTGGAGATTCGCCTATTTTTCAGGGGTGTTTTTCAAAAACGAGATTTAAGTAAAAAGGAGAAAACAATGGTGTTTGAGACTCACTGTATGTCATGTCCATGTACAGAACTCTTGTTATTTAACTATGCCAAAATAAATTCAATTTCACATTCTAGGGCACCTTTAATAAACAGTTATATATTAAACCTAATATGGTACAGTAAGCAGATTATTAACCCAAAATAAACCAATTCAGGATGAATGGGATTTATTTAGCGACAATGACCAGCTAAACACAAGCTTATGCTCACACTAAACAACAGTGCAGTAAAACTGTGTTCTTCAATCATCTTTTCATAAGTGGATAGGATACAAAGATCATGGATGTAATTACACAGTACACCATACAACATTTGAGTGTGTATGGTGTGAGTCTGCTGTGTGGTTGTGCGATCGTGACAGTGTTCGCTCTGCAACTGTAAATCCAGAGTCTGCTGTATTATATGATAAACAGCTCTTATGGGAATCCAGCGCTGATGATGACTCATGTCTTGAGTTTGCGTCACTGCAGACAGCCCTAGCATACGTCTCATTTATGCCATATAAACCGCACCCAGCAGGATATCATTCTTCAGGAATGCAGCCTCATGATGGACTGCTAAACGACAGTGGCATCTCCATGTACCAGCATCAGAGATTAAAACACCTTGTCTCTGGCCTGAAACGTCAGTTCTGCTGCCTTGAATCCACACAAATCTAAGAGCATTGATCCCAATCAGACTGAAATGAAAATAACAACTTTTTCATCACTGAGCTGGTATCATCTCCCATGGGAACAGTTGCTCCTTCGAAACAAATAGATACATTTCATGTGCTTTTATATTAAGCATAAACATTTACATGTAATCATGTAGCAGATTTGGCCTTTAAAACTGGGTTAAAACAAGAAAAATCTACGTGCCATTTGAAATATAAAATATATATTTTCTGAAATATAATAAAATATAAAAGCTAGTAAGTCTTAGCCTATTCTGTTACACAGTTTCTCAAATAAATGTACCTTGTTTTTAGGAGAAAGAAAACGTTGAAAGTATTTCAAAACGTTTTTTTTCCAACCCCAAAGTAATTAATCATAATTGATGGCAGGATTCAAGAGGATTCTAAATTTAAAACAACAGTTTGTATGAGAAAACTTATACAATAAAGATATGACGCTGGTCTTTTTATGTTTTATGTAAAAGCATAAACAGCTGTGTATACTTAGAGTGGTGAATAAATCAAAGGACCCCAGTTACGGACCCTAAATTAAGCAGGACCGTGTGAGAACAGATTCACTGCAAACATGGATCAAGTGTACCTACTCAAAGTAGAATTCGGTGGTAGTGGGCGGGTGTGGAATGAAACTCGCAGTAGTGGGATGAAAAAAAATCAATCCACGCAGACCTCTGCGCTGCAGTGAAAAAGTGTCCGAGTGAGAGCTCAGTGCTGCAGAAACATGATGTTTTAGGCTTAGATCTTCCACGCTTTTATCATTATTACAATTTTTTTTTTATTAAGTCATTTTATAGCACCGTTGGAAGTTTGCACAGACCCCTTGATTGAGAAAAACTGCTCTAGAGGAGATGTGATAAGAGAAAAATCTGGGAAGCAGTAGACTTCAGGAAAAATCTTGGAATAGTTCACCCATTGACTTCCATTGTAGGAAAAAAAATTTATGAAAGTCAATGGGTCCGTCACCTTACCAACATTCTTTAAAATATCTTCTGTGTTCCACAAATGTTTGTCCATGTTTGGAACAACATGAGGGCGAGTAAATTGTGACAAAATTTTAATTTTTGGGTGAACTATCCCTTTAAACTCATTGCTGTCTAGGGGAAAAAATTTGATACTAAAAAACTTTTATTTGTGCTTTATTTTATTCCTTTGGGCATGAATACGTTGAGATTTATTTGAGGGAAATCGGTTAAATAAATGTTTAAAAACAACTTTTACTGTATTGCTTGTTTAATGTGCCTTATATAATCTTGTTTGCTTGCAACTCTTCAGAAGCATAACAATGTTTTGGGGTCTTCACCCGCGCCTCTCTCTCTCTCTCTCTCTCTCTCTCTCTCTCTCTCTCTCTCTCTCTCGTCAGCAGGAAATGGCCTATCTGACATATTTATGGAGCAGCAGCAGAGTATTTCATCAAATGATTATCTTCCCTTCTGCAAATAACCCAAGTGGGAAACTATGAGAGAACACTCCCACCCGTCGCTCACCTGGGAACCTGTGTGTGTGTGTATTTGTGTGTGTGTGTGTGTGTGTGTGTGTATATGTGTGTGTGTGTGTGTGTGTGTGTGTGTGTGTGTGTGTGTGTGTGTGTGTGTGTGTGTGTGTGTGTGTGTGTGTGTGTAAGTTAGCTTTATTTCTAGAGCACTTTTCACAGACAAAGGTCACAAAGTGCTTCACAAAATTAAAACAACACACATAACATACAAAACCACATGGCTAATTAAATGCTTGTCTAAAAAGATGTGTCATAAGGTGTTTTCTAAAAGTCCAAAGTTCTCAATGCTAATGGAAGAGAGTTCCAGAGCCTCGGAGTCACCACACAGAAAGCTCGATCACCTCTTGTTTTAAAACGTGTTCTACGTGTGTGTGTGTGTGTGTGTGTGTGTGTGTGTGTGTGTGTGTGTGTGTGTGTACTTTGCACTTGGCATTCACTGTGGACAGCAAAGAAAGAATTACATTGTACAGGGAAACTTGTTTTCCTCACTGTGGTGTGCACATGACAATAAACGCTTTGACACTTAACAAAATGTAAACACTTCTAGAATGTCTGATCCATGAAAACCCTGGGCATCTTCCTGACTTGAGGGTCACTTCTCTCTCAGCTAGTCACTGTTGTCCTGCTGTTGGTCTGAGTCCAGCAAACTCAAGTCAGGTTAACGCTCATGCTCATGTGAAGATGAAACTAACAGATGTATGAATCATTTTGATAAGTGTCCCTGTCTGCTTCCTGTCTGTCTAACCAGCATTCATCATGCACTTCCTCTTCCCTTCACCGGACCTTCAAAGCGCCACAAATGATTTATGAGCTGCACTGCCACACAGAGTCACTTATACTGTGTACTTATGCACTATGTACTCAACCATGTATTGTATGAATTTTGGTTATTTTGTCATTCAACATCAGAGTCAGATAGCCCCTCCCCTCCGCTACATAATTAAAGCTGCGACAGTTGAGTGAATGAAGTGTCCACTGTCCAATATACCACACTTCTTTATTTTAGTTAATTAAGTGCATCATCGGTCTATTGAAAATGCACTAAACACACGTTTTATACTACAAAACGGCATAGAATACTGCATATGTATGTAAATTGGACCTTGTGAATAAATGACTTTTCTATAAGATATTTATCTTGTAAAAAGTAATTTATTCAAGGGATTGTTCACCCAAAAATGAAAATTCTATCATTATTTACTCACCCGTAAGTTGTTCCAAACTCATATGAGTTTCTTTCTTCTGTTGAAATAAAGAGAAGATATTTTAAAGACTGTTTGTAACCAGACAGTTTACGGTAGCCATTGACTTGCATAGTAGGAGAAAAAACACTATGGTAGTCAATGGCTACTGCCAACTGTCTGGTTACCAAAAGTCTTTAAAATATCTTCTTTTGTGTTCAACAGAAGAAAGAAACTCATACATTTAAGCTTACATTGTAATTGACAAAATAAACATTTAAAAGAAATATATAAATGATTGTAATTACATTATTAAATCTAAAAAAAGAATTATATATATATATATACTATACGAAGGACTAGAAACAAAAACAGTCTTTATTAGAATCCACACAGAAAACTCAGGGGATCGCAGGAGATAACCTAGAACTCAACAACATTCAACATAGACGATAATGGACAAATGACCTAAGGAAACTCAGGGCTTATTTATAAAGAGAATTTAGGGAATGAGTGGAATTATATGGAATTATTAGGGAACTCGGGAAAATAATTATTTAACAAACAGGGAAACTAACTAGGAAACCAGGCAAACAGGAACAGGGCAAACAGAGTGAAAACGAAATAAAAATTGTAGGCATTTACATCAGGGTGCACAAGTGTTCAAATCTGGAGTCTCGTCTTTAAGGGTCCATCACCATTGATGCACGCACCCATTAATGAATTAACAAATGGCCACATGCAGCTTTTACACCAGAGAACGTGTGGGTCACATTAAGGTCTGCACAAATGAGTGTACGTCAGGGCCAGATGTTTGTTTCTGAGGGAGCTCTAGGTAAATTATTAACGCTAATAGCCTCTTATCGCAAACAATTAGGCACGCAAAGCCCAAGAAGATTTAGCTAATGGCCCCTGGGGCCATGGACTCTATAGAAACAAACTGCTTCTAGCTTCGTAACCATGAATAACTCCACCTTTAGGCGCCCTTTAAGCACCAGTCTGACTTTGGATGTGAACAGTTAGCTAATGTCCTGAGCAGAGGCTTAGTCGCAGCTTCGAACATTCAGCTCAATGAAGAAAAGAGTGGTGAGTTCAGAAGCACTGAATGCAAAAGCGATTCTGGTTGTTAGCTTGTCTTCCAGCTGTCTCCGGGTTCTGGATTTTACTACAGCGTCGTTCCACAGAGAGCTTTGGCTGTCTAAATAGAGCTCATCCAAAGGCTAATCACAGGCATGCTTGATCCCCCAAACCCAACATGCTCTAAATAAAGAAATCCCCAATGCACACAGCTCATAGACTCTGTGGAGCCCTACCTCCACTACTCTGGAAGTTAAAAACCAGCAAACACACTAACTATCCACTATATCTTCTTCTTCATTCCTTTTCTGTCTGCTTTTAAGATGCATGGGGGAATGATTTTGATTCAGCTAAAAAAAAAATTCTCTACACTTGACGCCTGGTTATAATGCTCTTCTCCATCATTTTATCATCATTTGATTAATAACTGCTGCCACGATCAATAGAAAGTGCACACAATGAAATTAAACAAAACAATTCAAATGACATTACATTTATGCCTAAATTCCTATATTATAAATTTATAATCCATAAAATGTATATAATCCATAAATTGCATTTGGAAGACATTTTTATCCAAAGCAGCTTGCATAACGAGTCTAATTTACATTTACATATAATTTACATACAGAAATGATATATGTAGATCCAACGCATTCTCATCCTAGGGCGTCATATCTGACACTTTTGACATTTCGTCTAAATCCAACGCGCATGGTACCCTTTAGCGTCAATATAACACGCACAGATATGGGTAGGTTTAGGTCTGGGGTAGGGTTAGGGTTAGACCGCTAGGAGGCGCCTTCTGACCCATATATATCTGCGTCTCATATTGACGCTAAAGGGTGCCATGCGCGTTGAATGTAGACGAAATGTCACGAGCGTCAGTATATGATGCCTTGGGATGAGAACGGGCTGGTAGATCTGTACATCAATCAATCTATCTATCTATCTATCTATCTATCTATCTATCTATCTATCTATCTATCTATCAATCAATCTGTCTATAAATCTTAAACTTTTTACTCAGGAAAAAAATACTTAAAAGCTGATAAGAATGAGTATTAAAGTATTGTAATAGAAGTCACTGATGCGTTAGTCTCAACCCTAATAGACTACTAATGTTTAATTCATGACCAAATCAGGGGTTTTGAACAAATCATTAAAGTCAGGAGTTCAAATGGTTTTGTTGTCATTCATTAAGAAATCGCTTATGATTCTTTAACAGTTTAGACATGCATATTTTAATGTATAGAGCTCTGCAGTGAAGATGTATTTTTGTAGGTCAACCCAAAAGTTAGCATCACCCTGGTTCCCTAAAAAAACCTACACAAGTTTATGATTCTTACACGTTTTGTTCATCAAGATAATCTTTTACATTTGCCTTTTACAAAGCCTTTATACAATTGTCAGAAGTAAAAAGCTAAAATTAGGCTATAAACGAACAACACCAACCATGGTCACACGATTCCACGTCACCATCACTGAGCTTCCAACAACTCTTTTAGTCTTCATTTAAAATCTACAGGTTGAAAAGTTTGATGAGGTTCTGCCAGATGACTTTTAAAGTCCGATAATGTAAATATGCAAATATTATATTTAAAAATTGTCACTGGTGAATAGTCTAAACTGAGATGAATCACAATTCCCACCACTAAAAAAATATGTCACTGAAGCATCAATCTCAGCACTATAGACTATAATTTAAAATAAAAAAGTGTGAACTGAAAGTGGACCAAACATACATAAATATTATATTAAGTATTTTAATATTTATAATATTATATTAGCATAATTCCACCCTGTGCAATGTTTGCAAAAAATTAAAGTGATTTATTTTTGTTTCAGTGGACAAAATTAACATTGAAAAAATCTACATTTATTACAATTACATTATTAAAACTAAGCATATATAGGTATTTAACTTGGTATTTTCTAAATATTTAACACTTTCTTTTACAAAATATTTCTATAATGGTCAAATGAAAACGTTTATAGTATGATTATATCCATACTATATAGTACTAGTGCATCCCAAATCATAAAAAATTTATGCTAAATCTACGCAGGTGAATTTTCAGATTGTGAATTATGAATTACTATAATCATTAATTAAATACATCATTATAGTAATATTACAATTGTATATAATGACTGTCATGCATCTGCCATCTTTTCAAATTGAATGGTCTTCAAACCACAGATGTAGTCTGGTTACTGAATCAAACATTATTTGAAATCAGAAATTTAATTTGATGCCACCAATCATAATGCAATAATATATAAGGAGCTATTTACCTCATGGTTCAGCACACCAACTCCACAGTTATTTCTATAATTAACCGGGTCTGCAAGAGCAGAGTCAATTCACATGCTTAAGCCTATGCGTGCAGACAGTAAGCCAACCTCAGGAATTAAATAAACTTCTCACAAAATGAAATTACATCACGGGGACAGACCTCAATATGTGTGAAGCAACACATAGCTGATACTAAATCCAAAGCATCCCTCGTGAGAGGCTCAATCAGTTAAAGAGGCCGTTTTATTGAAGTGTCTTGTTCTCAGCCTGTCTGAGCCTCTGCTATTGTGCTAACAGGTGTTATCATAGCACAGCACCCTCACATCACAGATTACTGCGACCCGTCTACACCTAATAACACACCTTCCACTGAACCCAGCTAAGACAGAAAGTTCTTAACCATGTGACAAAGACACTTGAAGGCAAGCCTGCAACCTCAGCCGAAAAGTTGTAATGCTAGCTAATGCTGGGGTACACAGGGAAGGAGACAAGAGGTCGTTTTTTTAATGGATGTCAATGGAGGAGAGGCTTCGCGACTACGCTGAGTCAACAGGAGGAAATAGCTTATAGTTTAATGAATGGACCGCCCATCGGCTAATCTTCAACACGTTTTTGCTTTTAAATGTTCATTTTAGAGTTTACACCGAAAATAATGGTGTTTTATAAGAGAAGAGATTCAGTTTACAGCCATTCTCATTCATTTCTGTGGTTTCCGCAAACAGTGATTGACTGTCGTACAACACTGAACGAAATTCAACGACTTCACGGCTTTAATGTGATTGGTTATCAAGGCACATGTGATCTATGTTAGCTGTTACGCTTTCTCCAATGGTAGAGCCACAGTTCCTCGTATCTCCCAATAATAAGACCATGGCTGCATCCAAAACGTATACTTCCCTACTATATAGTAGGCAAAAAAAAAGTATGGGACAAAAGAAGTATGTCCGAATTTAGAGTAGGCCCTCATAAAGGAGTAGGCAAAAAGTACCCGGATGACCTACTACTTCCGTCGAGATTCTGAAGTGTGCATACAATGGCCATTTAACGATTCGAGATTTGAATCTGGTTCCATTAGGATTCTTTCAGTGTTTTGACTATACACTGTAAAAATCCAACTTACATTTCGTTTGACAAATTCGGTTTCTTTAGTTTATTCAACTATTTAACATGGAAAAGTTTGTACAACTAATGACCCTAAGTTGAGAAAACTCAAAAATGTCCTG
This sequence comes from Semotilus atromaculatus, assembly GCA_031834385.1. Lineage (NCBI taxonomy): Eukaryota > Metazoa > Chordata > Actinopteri > Cypriniformes > Leuciscidae > Semotilus > Semotilus atromaculatus. Next base: position 38,629,140 of record JAULUF010000055.1, on the reverse strand, counting down.
CAGCTGGTTGCCTTAAACTTTTAGGTTTTCTAAACTGTTTTTTTTTTTTACAGTGTAGTCATTACACCGATTTAAAGAGATAGTACACCCCCCAAAAATAAAAATACGGTCCTCATTTACTCACTTATGTTGCTCCTATATGCTTCTATATTTTGGGGAACATAAAAAAATATATATTTTGAAGAATTATTTTGTCCATACAATGGGAGTCAATGGAGTCCAAAACATTAGACAGTTTTGACTTTGTCTTTTTTTTTGTGTGTGTGTGTGTTGGAACAACATTAAGGTGAATAAATAATGGAATTTTTATTTTGGGGCGATCTATCCCTTTAATTTGCACACCCGCAGTCTTGGCCTCTGCTGAATAACAATACAAATAATCATTCTACTACAATTATTCTAGTTTGTGTTTGCATGTTTTTTGCTTGACATAATTAAGGGGGTAATTAAATGTCAAGAAATCGCTTTGACACAGTTAATTGAAAAAACGCTATTGCATGTTGATTTAGAAAGAAACTAGCTCTCCAGCAGACATACTTCAGTTTGTTGTCTCAATATAACAATTAACTTATTAAGCATCAGGATGAACAAGCAAACAACAAGCTGAGGAAACACTGTTTACATCACCATCAGATGATAAACACACCACTGCCAGTAAAGAAAGAGAAACATCAGGCCGAAGAACAACTGAATACATCTCTAATGTGTGTAGAAAAACCAATACACGGTTGACACGCTTCTAATGTCACACACGTCAGCCCAACTCATAGTGATAGAGATCATAATAACTTCCCTGCATCTTATTTGGCTTTACTTCTTCATGCGATTCCTCATTAATGCATTACTTTGTGCTTGTTTGAAAACGAGCACATCTGCAGCTATTCCTGGGCATTTATCCGGGTAACAGATGAGACCTAATTACAACTCAAGCTTTGATCACTTAAAGGACTCCAGCAGAAGATGTTGAAGATGTTTCAATGCAATCCTGACAGTATAAATGTACGTGGTCTGCTGCAGCTGTGTTGGAAATAACAGCTGGCTCTATGATGCATCGATGAGTCAAGACTCAACCCTTTTTAGATGTTAAGGATTTGAAAAACAAAGCAGTTTCTTCTGCATGATTACAGCGTGACTGACTGAATTACATTTATCATTTAGTGGTCATCAAATCTGGTTCAAAGGGCAAGCATGTCTATGGCCCCATTTACACTGCATGGTTCAAGTGACCCAAATCCAATTTTTTCCTCTCATGTGGCACAGATCGGATATGACCGGTGAACGTGTAAGCAGGAAAAAAACGCATGGATTCCGATTTTCTCAGATCGGATTCAGGCCTCACTCATATGTGGTAATAAATCGGATATGAATCGGATACGTGCATTTGCGTGTGCCATGTAAGCAGACAAATCGGATATTCCCCAGTAAATGCGAGTCGTACGTCATTAAAACGGACACCACCAACTGAGATCACATGACTTAGCACTGCGGAGGTTTCATGTCTTTTGATTGTTTGGGGCGAAGAGATTTTGCAGGCAAAAATGCAGGGTTGTTACCTCTATAGTTATTACAGAAATAAATACACTAAATTCACCCAGGCTGCAACAAGGGCTCTCCTCTTTTTTCTCCGCTACGGAGACCAATGTTTTGCTGACTTTTTTTGCTGATTTCTCAAAATATTGTGGAAAGCAAAACACTGGATAATTTTATTCGCATCTGCATCGATTGCATTTCGTGCTGTTTTACTTCCTTTTCCGCGTCAGAACGTCTACATTTGGTAGTTTCAGCAGTGTATAGTGTAAATGCAAAAATCGGATACGGGTCACTTTTAAAAGATGATGTAAGCGGGTCGCAAGTGCACTTAGAGCCGGCCGAATCCACTTTTGCAAGTTTAACGACTGGAAAAATGGTTGGCGCGCCCGGCGCATGGTCTAAAAGGGTTGTCCCTATTCTCTTAATGGAGTAATGCACTGTTAGTTTGGGTGTAACCTGCAATAAACCAATCAGAGTCTCATCTCTCATTCCTTGAGAGATGAGACGCTCGCGCCATGGCGGATTCGCTATTTACATGACGGAATTTACAAGTGGAAAAACTGAACGCTTCTCCAGAGAGGAAACGGATCGGCTTGTGCATGAGGTTAAAGCGCGAAACCAGACCATCTACAGGACAAGCCGGATTCCACCATATCTTTATGTACACAATATTAATCTTTTACATTGTAATCCATTAATTAATTAATTAATCAATCCATTTTTAATATTTGGCTAGTTTGTGTGCTGCTGCTCATCCCTGTGTATGTAATAAGCAGAGTGTACGCGCGTTCTGCACCCGCCTAAAGCCGCATATTACTAATGCGCCCTAAAAATACTGCACAATTGACCAACTGAAACCTGGTCTAAAGTCAATGGCGCAGTATTTTTAGGGCGCATTAGTAATTTCAGTCTATTAGTCTATGTCAGTTGCCTCAAAATAGCAACGCGTCAACAATGCGCCTGAACACACCTTGTTTTCAGACCAGCATGGGTGCAAATGCATTTGCTATTTAAACAACGTGGCGCAGGATGTGAAAATGATAACTGCGTCACGGTGAAACTAGCAAAAAACACTTGCGTTGCGGCTGGTGCCGCATTGCGCCGGGTGTGTGATAGGGCCCTTTTCCTATTCAAAAGTTGATCATCATATTTATTTGCTTATGTATAAAGCATTTGGCATTTTTTCTCTGCTCTCAGCGACCCTATATCAGAACAGATCGGTGACCCATTTTTGTGTAGTAAGTCGCAAACCCACCACTTGAGAACCACTGGTATACATACCGGAGCTCATGAATCTATAATGCCGTAGTAGCACAGATCTAGAGTAGACAGTTGCAAAGGCTCTGACGGGCTCCACCTCTTCTGGGAGTATCTATAATTTTCAGCCTACTAAACATGATCCACAAGGTCCTTCCCGTTGATGTATGGATCTATATTTGGATATGTGTGTGGGCAAGAGAAACGATGTCGAGGGCACATCTGCAAAGATCTAACACTTACGTAGGCCTACATGAAGAAAACATAATACTTTAGCTACACTGCTAACTTTCATAGTGTTGTTTCATAGTGTTGTCCAACATGCTGAAGATCAGGCCAGGTGCAATTTGGTTAACACAAATTTGAATTGTAAAATATCAGGGTTGTGGCATTAAGTAAGTATCTTATGATGTAAAAATTATGAAAATGCATTTTCAATTCAGTTCTTGCCCTTTTACAAACCAACTATGCAATGCTGTCATTATTTTTTCTTATCATTCATCATCAGTTTAAAAAGTTTAAAAAGTTGTAAAGACGTAGACCATGGGTTATATCCCATATCTCTAACATGAGTCCAGCTGCACAAATGCTTGATTTCTCTAGAAATGGTTTTTAAAACACCTAGTTGAAGATAGTTTTTAACCAAATGTTTAAACTGCATTTTTAAAACAAGGCCATTCTATTAGGCCAATCTGTAATACTTTATTTAATGGTATTCTCACAGTGACAACTTACCCCACATACTGTTACAACATGCATTATCAACATGTGATGAATGTAATGTATCTTTCTACATGTGCCAATTCAGAAACTGAATTAAAAAAATAAAACCACTCTGGGGAATACTTGGAAAATAATTGACAACTAAATTACAATTAACAACCCGATTACAATTAAATAGATCACCAACACCCTAAACTCTACATTTGATCCAGATAAATACACAACTTTTCAAAGAGACTATGGAAGGAAACTTTTTAATAACTATAATTGGACAAAATCTGACACTAACATTATTATAATCCTTTATTGATATGGCTGGCTAATGCAAGATGAAATCTTCTGAAAATGTATATATATATTTGACTAACTTAAAAAAAAATTAACTCTTCATTTCAACAGTTTCTGCCATAAATCTTTCATTCTATATTTAGTAACCAATGATGGGGTTTCGTTAATAACTTCATGCATGCTCAGGATGACTAGCTCAAATAACCTACTTCAGCATCTTTCAAGCATTAACCCTTTCAGGAGCGCAAACGCTCTGCTCTTTGTTATAGGTTTCTCGATACTATGAATCTGAATGTCTTTTCACAATTATATTTTGCATAAAGGACTGAACATTTCTGCACACAACATCGCCTTTGAATCATTGTATCCAATCCGTAAAATGCGTCTGCAAACGCTTCACCTCACTATACGGCTGCACGAGCATCTTACTATCCACATGAATGACCTGTCAGTGCATTTTACGCATCCTAACCGAGTGTTTTGTATGCTTTGTTGTTCAGCACACACCCCTGCCATCATCATACCCATGGGGAGAGACCCATTTCTGCAATATGCTCTGGAGGAAGGAGCGCATGCACGCACCCGTATCCACGATAGCCAAGATGATCTGCGCTATTCCTCATTGTGCCATCATGAATATGTGTGATGCTGAAGCTCTGCACCCGGGCAGTGTTGTGCTCGCCTACCTGTGTGTTTGGAGAGTTGTCCAAGCAAAACGAGAATGTAGACGATGGGTCAGAGAGCCCAGCGGCCGTGCTGGTCCATAGTGAAGCGCTCCAGCTGCTCTATCTCTCTCTCTTTCTGTCTCTCTCTCATCCGAGAGCGATGCTCGTGTCAGCCACTAGATGCTGCTGAGGGGTGCGCGCGTCATGGGTGCTGTGCATCAGCGCCAGACCGTCAAATACGATCATCCTTGTGTGAGGGACCCCCTTCCTAGAATTTAAAATTGATATTATCAATTCAGTCAAATTGAATTTAAAACAACAAGCAATTAAGATTGGGAAATCTCGGTTCTCGAACGAAACATCGAGCTATACACTTTCTGGCAATGTTGCCTGCACTACTACAATTCATTGAATCTAAACCACACGCCACCTATATGCAGTCCGAATCCTGAATGGATTAGGTGTGTGATTCCCAAACAAATAACTTTTATGAGGCAGGTTTTTAATAGTGAATCAAAAGCATAAAACATGCGACCTAGTCTCAGCCTCAGCCTGATGCATATTATGGCACACTCATGGGCACACTTATCTAGAAACACTTCAGTAGTTTCAATGTCGTCATCTGATTGGTTGAATTCTACAGGTCCGGGAGGGAGACCATAGACAGTATAAGAAAGAGGGAGACTTGTGTTGTGTTGTGTTCTTTAACGGTCCGCCTGGAAACAAATGCCATGATGCCAAACCCCCTCATGGAAGAAAAAATATTATATTTACAACTGTGACAATGAGCTTACCAGGGTCAACTAAACGCTGGATTTTCAAAAGTATGTGAAATTCGCGGCTACATTGTTGCAGTAAACTTGCACAACGTTCTTGAATTAATCATTTGCGCTGGTCTATTATTGCAGGGACATCGACTTTACATTTCCACGCCCCTAAACATGTTTCAGAGCAAAACGAACTGTGATTGGTTACATTACATGTCAGTCAAACGTCCTCTTGGGCGGTCCTTGACTAATGAAAGCTGCGATAGAGTCCTGACCTTCTGCCTTGTCTGAAGATCTGGCTACGCGAGACTATATGCAACCTTTTACTGTCTATGTATGCAACCCGACGACCATTGTAACCTTAGCCTGTTTCATGAAACAAACTCTTATGACCCGGTTCTGTTAAGCGAATCAAAACCATACAGCTCGACCAGCAGAGTCCAATTCACAAAATATATGACCCTTCTTCTGAGTCGGATCCTTAAGGGGCAGTTTACATGACACCGTTTTAAAAAAAAAACTGAAACCTTTTTATGCGTTTTGTCATTTACATGACAACTGTGTTTTAGAGGCCTAAAACATTACATTTGAAAATGGGTTTTAAAGTGCAAGTTTTTGAAAACTATACCGTTATCGTCTTTGAGTGAATAAAACATTTATCTTATTATGAATCAATGTAAGAGCAGTTTATAGCTTTCATACACTGCAAAAAATATAAGCAAAAAATTTAGCCTACTAATCATTTTTTTGCCAGGACATTAGCCAGTAATTTTACGGAAATTACCGTAAACGTGTCATTTTGAGATTTGCAAGCATTTCTTTTCAACTGCTTGTTTGAAATTAAGAAATTGTGACCTATCAGATTTGATGAGAGCCTGTAGGCCTAACTTAGCTACATTTCAATTCCTTCCAGACATAGGCTATAACACTCATTTACCATTCAGTGCCTTGCAGAGAAATTAAACCAGCATATCAGAGGGTATGAAATGAATGCAGTGTTGGACTGATAAATTCCTGACTGTTCCCAACATTTTCTTGTCCCTAATCACTTGTTTTGTTGTCATTGATTTCTCTCGTTCTGTCTCTGCAGAGCTCAAAGGCAGGATGCTCTTCCCATGCTGTAACACAACAGCTGGTTTATCAAATAATTGAGAGGAACTAGATCAGACACATGGAAATAGAGTGTTTTCCTTGGATAAACCTGATGTAGAGGTTTTGCTGAAAAGGTACAGTCTTGTTTAAGAGCAAGGATGATTATTTATTTAGGATTTATTCAATAATAAATAAGTCATGAGAGGTTGCTCGCATGTCTTGTGAAAAGTGTTTCAGATGGAAATGCTGACCTTGATTTGCTTATTTTATTTTATGATCCCCCATTGTGTTCTATTTGTGTTATTGATGGCTAATTTCACTAAACCGACAAACCTTTTACAAAATGGTTAAACTAGGGTTGAGCTAATCCTTTTTCTTGATATCCAAACTTTAAATAATCGTGTGTTTTTGCATATTCACTGTGACTTGTGTAAATTACTTTAAATTAAATTTCTAAATTAGTAACAGCATGAAAGATGCACAGGGTACTGTAAGATTCAGTACACTTTCAGATCACGCTGCCTCCTTGTGGATACATTGTCATTTTCATAGCAGAATCTGAAATGATTTGATTGTGGAATATATATGTGAATGACTGTTTATATTGTATATGTTTTCATGGTGTGATGATACGGAATGATGAATACAGAGAGAAGTATAAGTATGACTATTACTCACTTAGATTTGAACAAACCCCAAAACATTCAAATGTACTTATCACTAATTTATACACAGCACTGTCACTAAATGATAGGAGAGGCTTGCTGTTTTGCTAAGCTCTCACTTTCCTTTGGAAAATGAAAAAACTTAGTTGACATTTACTCTCCGAAGATGAATGTCCTGTGTCAGCAAAATCTCTAAAATATTCATGAGCTTTTAAAAGATGAGCAAATTTTGTTAGATGAGGGATGGTAATTTTCTTTCCCATCAGTGCAGGGAATATTTCAGTGTGTAAGATCAGAGCTGGAAAGCCCTGTCTGATACGACCGATATACGTTATCAACAAAACAAAAACACACAAATATGTTAATATTATGATGTAGTTCTCAACGCTGATCCATCTAAGTTGTGGATTGAAGTAATTCAACTCAGTTTTAATTCTTAAGTGCTTTTACATAATTGTTGCCAAGATCATTTTACAGCAATCTGAGGGCCCCACAGTATAATCAATGTATTCCATCAGTAAGAGAGACAGGGACACTGTGACACAAAATATCTTTAAATCACAACAAGCTAGAGAGACGACACTTATTCAAAATATGCTTAGTAATGTGTTCTCTCAAATAAAGGTTCCAAAAGTGCATTTTTACGTAGAAGAAACCTTCAGCTCTCTCTCTCTCTCTGTGTGTGTGTGTGTGTGTGTGTGTGTGTGTGCAACATTATTAATCTAAAGAATCCTTTCCACTATAAAGAACCTTTTGTGCAGTGGTAAGCTTCTTTTGATGTTAAAGTTTCTTCATGGAACCAGATCCCAATAAAGAACCTTTATTTCTAATAAATAAAGAGTGTGCCTTTTCCTTTGTGAAAAAAATTAGTTCAGTAATTTGCATCATTGTTGACTCATCATCTGATCAATATAAATGAGTAAAAAAGGATTGAATTTCATTATTTATTAAATATTTTTCATTAAACTGACATTACACCTCACAATTGTGACTATTTCTTGAGTTTGTGTCTTTGTATCTCACAACTGCAGATTTATACCTCATTAACAGGAGTAATATTATTCCGGGGTTGAAAAAACATTTTCCCAAAAACCATTCAAAACTTCGAGATCTTTAACATTTTCTAGTGTTTATGCCGTCTCTTGAGTGGACTAGGCAACATTTATTGTGTTGTTATTTTGTACAGTTATATTACAGTGGAAGAGCTGCAGCTTCCAGACTCATTATTCTAAATTTAGATTCCTTTTCTTATCTGCTCACAGTTTTATTTATTTATTTATTTAGCTTCCTTTAATATTAAAAGCCATCTGTCTCATATCTGGATCTTGTTAGTGACACAGCACTGTTCTCCGAGCTCATTGCCCAGACTGGTCTCTTGCCTGTCAGTGATGGTGGGCCGGCTGCTTTTAAAGTGATCTCCTCCTCCCCCGACGTGAATCCCAGGACACGATTCCAACATTCCATCAGAACGCAGCGTCAGCACAGACCTGGAGGAGTACAGACGCTCACTATTAGCAGCACCTGTCATTACTCAGCCACAATAAGGCAGACAGTGTGTCAGTGTGTGTGAAGCACAGACTGTGGGCAGGAGGATGGTTGGTACTGCATCCTTCTGCCAAGCCAAGATACAAGCCCTGAAAAAGCATACAGCCTGTCAATCAAAGCAACGCTTATGTCAGTCAAAGCAAGGTTATTCTGCACACTGCTGGTTCTGTTTACATTGGACTCCAAACGTTGGAGACTGAGCCATCGCAATGCAGCTTTCAAACCGCTTCAGCGCACATGATTGATGTGTTTGTGTTAATAAAGTCACTGTGTGTTTGAGTCAAAGAGATTCGCCAGACCTTCTATCGTGATGCACTGCAGGTCAAAGTCTGTAGGCACATTGTCGGAGAGGTTTGCATGCAAACAGAGGTGATGTTACTAAGAAAACTTGAACAGAGAAGAGTCATGGCAGACATCCAGTGATGAAACGTCTTAAGTTTGTCAAGCCACAGATCCTCCAGGTATTTATGGCCTGAAGCATCTGTGTTTGAGGTCTCATTATCAGCAGCTTCAGCAAATGTTGTTTGGCACCAGAACGGTCAAAAATCTGTTCCTATACAATCATCACAGATTTAATTTCATGTAAAAAGGTCATGCAGTAGATGGGAGTAGTAACTGGACTGGTTTTATAATTACGCACACTTCAGTAGTGGAAAGCATTATTTATTGATTTCATTTAAGAAAGAGAAACCCTTCATAATGAGAATATGAAGTATTAACAATTATAAGAGTTTCTCTTTACTTTAGAAAAATAGTCAAAAATTTTCTGTTTTTAATAGCATCTCAATGACTAATGAAGGTGATAGCAGTTGGTATAGTTTATAAATTTGATAAGGTTATTTGTTTGGTTTAAAGAAAGCAGTTAGACCGATATATAACTGTGGTTCGTTTAAAACTACTGTCCTGTACAGAGGTTGACTTCTGATTTTCCACTAGAGGGCAGAATTGGTCTCAGATTAGAATAAGCACTTCTGTTTCGTTTTTTATCGAGGGAAAACATGACGCAAAGATGAGTCGTCAGTGATATCATCGGTGAGTACAATTCTACTTAAATCACATTTTCTTGAGAGCTAGAGTCAGGGTTTTGTTGTCCTGGTTTCTAAAAACAGTCTGTGTTTGCTCAGAAGCCGGGAATGTTTTTATGACATGTCATTTGGTTTATCTTGTCCAGGATGCTCAACTTGCCAAAATATCAACTTAATTTGTATTTTTGGGCAAGCTTGTTATTTGGAAGGAAAATACCATGTTAAAATTCACAATATTACACTAAAACTAAGTTTCTAATCTAAAAGTAAAATGATTAGTCACAGAGAAAAAAAATCTTGTATGTAGCCAAGGCCTGCACCTTGAAAAAGTACAAGGACAAAATATTCTGTCACTCCTCCAATCTGAACCCAAGCTGCGAGTACAAAATACGTTGTAACTTGTTCAGACATGAACTCACAAAATACCTCCTTTCTTTGTAATTTCCTGCTATGCCAGTTCAGGTGAAGTCTCAAAACAGGAGTTTGTGTACCCACCGTCTGAAACAATGGAATAACATTCATCCTAAAAGATGCAGTTTCATTGAGTAATTGTCTCACAATATAGTTTTTGTAGCAGATAATATTAGTGTCATATATTCTGTTTAAGCCTATCCTACTGGAGGCACTTAAGCTGGTTTGGTGGTCTTAGCTAGTTTAAGATGGTCTTTCAGCCTAGTTTAGCTGGGTGGCTAACTGTCCAAAAACCAACCAACCAGACCAGGAGACCAGCAAACAAGTTTATGCTGGTTTAAGATGTTTATTCAGCAGGGTGTGTGTTTCAACCCTTTAGGCAAATTCATATTTTAATTTTTCATACATTTAAAACATTATCAAAGGCAAATACATTTGTTAAGTTACAAATTTCTGCATGTGAATGTATGTTAAATTGAAAAACATTCCATCATATTTCATTAATTTTTTACTAAAAATATTCACAACGTTGAAACCTAAAACTACAAATTACTTCCAAATGAAAACATGCTATCTAAAAAAAAAAAAAAAAGTACAGTGTGTCTTAGCTGTCCGAATATGACCTGCTATTTCTAGAACATTAAAATTTATAGTGACAGCAAAACCTCAAATGCAGTTTCCGATGATGTGTGAAGAAATATTCTTTCAGTTTGTTGTTGAAAACACATTCTTGTTAGGGTATTTCTTCAGCTTAGCGAGCTAGCTTGAGACAATATTTGCTCTGAGTGGACGTCAGGGAGCAGCAGCAAATGTGTGAATTTTTTTTTGTTATGGTAACCAGATACATTACAAAATGATATGATGAAAGACCAGAAGGAAAGTATCAGAAAATCAGCTTGGCAAGCATCACTGCAACCTCCTGTTGAGAACCACAAAACATACCAGAGGTGGTAGATTAAACATCAGTCAGGATAATTAAGGGACATATTTATATTTTGTAATGAATTGTCGGGACACTGCACACACCTTGTGAAACTGGGACTGTGCGAGGAATGGATATATACTAACTCTATATCTCCAACTTCCTGGCTTCATCTCTCACTAAATCCACAGTCTGGCAAATGTGCAAGGTGTGGATCAAGAAGCAACAACAGGAAATGAACTGCTTTACAGTTATCATTTTGTTTGCAGAGGCCCTTTATTGCTTCTGAACCCCATGAGACAGGTTCAGAGGGTTCAACCAAGTATGAGGAGTTTGTAGTGGCTCTGTTTATTTGGTGCAACCCTCTTATATTAAATATATACACAAAGCCGGACAATTCTCTCAGAAAAGCTCTACTTCAGGCAAGGTTTTTTTGTGTGTTTTTTTTTTTTACTAAAATGTATTTTACTGCAAAACAAATCTTTCCCTCTAGTTCACTGAACCATTTTCTTTAATTATTTTATTTCTATTTCTGGCACAATTTTTTTTAAATATGTATTATATTGCATAAAACCATTCATTATGAAAATATATTTTTTAAAATTATTATTATAGTAATATTTTATATATATAGCCTATATATATATATATATATATACACACAGGGATCATACAAGGTGCTTGAAGTGCTTGAAGTACTTGAATTTGACTTTTTGAAATTTAAGTCCTGGAAAACCCTTGAAAACAGACATAATTTTGAAGAGGTAGGCCTACTTGAAAAGTGCTTGAATTATTAAAAATAGGGATGCACCGATACCGAGCTCATGTACTCATAAAAATGCTCCGATACCAACGACCGATAGGCCTAACGTTAGGTGCGCGAGCTGATAAGAGAAAAACGCGCAGTGGATTGAGCGCGCAGCGGCACAGACGCGCGAGCTGTTCGAGCACAACTATGGCAAGCCAAGAGGGACAGAATTACGCTATAGATTCATCGCGTTTACAGCCAAACGCCGTCAAATACGGCGTTTTAAACCGTATTTGCGCCGCAAAATACGCCGTAAAAACCGCGCGCAATACGTCAATGACGCCGTATTCGACGGCGTTTTAGTGTGCATGGAAAGCGCCGCTTTTTACGCCGTTCATCTCGCCATATGACGGCGTAAAAAACGCCGTTTTGGTTGCACAGAGCGCGCGTTATTTTACGGCGTATTGCTAATAGTATAATGAGCCACGCCCACTGGTTTACACAGCCAGTGAGTTTGAACTGTTCTCTCCCAATCAATGATGAACTGAGTCAGACCAGACCAATTCAGCACGGATCATTTGTGGTAATCCATTAAACAAAGAAAATAATCCAGATCGCTTTAAAATGGCCAGAAAAAGCTTCATTTTGCGTTGCAAGCGAACATTAAATGACTGCATAAGTAGCCTACAGGCACGTGCAGAGGGGGGGGGGGGGCTTTGGGTGCTCGAGCCCCTGCCCTTTTTCAAAATTAATCGAAAGTGCCCCTCTCAAACAAATAATGATAATATTGTTTTCAATAAAACAAAATGCATTTAATTATAATTACCATGACAATGTGTACAAAACTAAAATAGCCTAAATTCACGTTTATTTTTACGTTTCTGTCAGTCTGAGGTGCCGTTGCCATGACTCGTTGCTATGGGTTGCGTCACTTGCGTGTCTTGCTTCGGACTCGACTGAAGAGGTCAGTCTCCGGTTTCGAGGGTCAAACTTCGGAGGACGGCAGGCGCGCGCAACCGTAGCAAAAGTTATGCGTTTAAAACGAAAATGCACTACTAGTGTAAACGACAACGTAGGTATTCCGCAGTCTGATGAGGAACCGAACTGATGCGCTCGAGCCGAAATATATGGTTCTTTCAGTGAGTAAGTTATCTAGGCTCGACGCCGGCAGGAAAAAATTAACCAAACCATTTTTAAACTTTTTTTTTTTCTTCCAATAATCAAAGGTAGTGTATTGTTTTTTAAATCCACATATTACATATTTTAAAATATTACATAATTCATTGATGACTGTTTGTTATATAGTACACCGACCAATCGTCATCTGGCACAAAAAGTTCAAATTTCATTGGACAATGTGAATGGAGCGGCAATTTTCTAGTCATTCAGAAATCGTTTAAAAATTACAATCGAATTTACCTTTATGAAGCGATCTGGATCTACGTCATTGAAACAATGGATGTTAATTGACTACAAAGCACTGCACAAAACCAGCACCAAAAGTCGCTTTAATCGTAAGTAGTATTCAAGTCATGTATTTAGCATATGTAAATTATATTGATACACCGTTTACCATTTGAAAACTATCATAGTTGGTTCAAATTAATGAAGCCCAGGAGCCACCTACAGGCCTATGATGTGAAGTGTTGGCTGACAACAAACACGTGAAATGGTGATTTTTGATAATAGTACAAAACCGGTCAAAAATTGACACATTACAATTTTTTTATGTTTTTTAAAGAAGCCTCTTATGCGCTTCAAGCCTGCATTTATTTGATTGAAAATACAGAAAACAATTATTAAAATTTAATATAATGGTTTTCTATTTTAAAATAGGCCTACTTAATAAATATCACTTATCTCTGATGCAAAGCTGAATTTTCAGCATCATTTATATATATATTTATATTAAATAATAGATTAATGTAAATAATAATATTACAGTTCATTAATAAATTCAATTAATATTTAATCTTTACCATTATATGCTACATCGAGCATTTATTTTATTTTATGTAGAAAAAAATGCATTTACCTGAGAACGCTGTTGTAAGACACACTCTAGTGTGAACTAGGAATACATTTATGTTTCTTTTGTAGTTTATTTTGCCTTGTGGCCGTATTTGAGTCAGTTTCCCAATTACTTTCAAACAACTATTTGTATCTTTAAATATTTAGTAATAAAGCAAGGGAAGAGGAGTTCATTGCCTCATGAAAATGTGATTAATCTCTGAGCTGTTTGATTCATGGCTCTTTATTAAAGATATTTTTTAAATGTCTATGGAGAACAATAATGGATACCAGGATGTTGTCACGTAGTACAACTTAACATTTCAAGTTGACTAAACTTAACATTTTAAGGCAACACGAACAGTTACTAAGTTGAAACAACAAAATTTGCTCTGTTAAGGTCAGGATTTATCATGTGCTGGAGGCATTTGGTGTGGAATGAATCTCTCTGATTCCGACTTAATTTAACACACACCCTGGCTTATTACTGAGACAATACTCCTGCATCACGCCTGCATTTTCATGCTTACAGGGCATATTCAAAGGTCTGTGCGCGTGAGAGAGCAAAAGTTCAAATTAGCATTACCAAAAAAAAATTCAAACAACTTCCCAAGGCTTTCGAGCACCTGAAGTCTGATCTCGCTTCAGAACCGCCAGAGTAAAATGTGCTATTTCTATTTTTGGCACAAAAAAATAAGTATTTTATAGGTATGACAATGTATTAATAAAAACATGCATTATTAAAATAAAATAATAATTTTAAATAGTTATTTTAGTTCCCTTTTTATGGACCTTTATTATGTTTCACTTTGTTGCCATGTGCCTATGTTCCCGTTTGCACGTCATTCATCAGTTGTCATGGTTACTCATTATGTTCCTAATTAGAGCACATCTGTTTGTAGCTTGAGTTGAGTTCATCACCTAGTGTAAATTCCTCTGTTTCTCATTGTCATTGTCATTGTCATGTTTATATTGGAATTATTTAATCTACCTTCTTCATCATTTGGAGTGAACGTGACAGTAGTATTGTTATTATCAAAGTAATATTAAATTGTAATTTATAAATATTAAATAAAGCTTAAATACAAACTGTATACTGTAAGATAATGATTTAAGATATAGTAAGCAATATATATTACAATAAAACTAGTTGTAAACCATGTAAAGGAATGTCATGATGGCGGGTTTATTACAAAAGATAATCCTGAGAATCTGTAGTTCCTGAGAAACTACAATTCACCATGACTATACAGAGTCACGTATATTACATGTGCACTAACTGTGTTATAACTGATTATATGAACCAGCTAAACCAGTCAGTATTTACCATGTGCGTTGTCTCTTATTACTTAACTTCCATGTGCATACATTCCTTGGTACATAAGCTCAAAATGTCTTTAAATAAACATTGAATGGGAGACTTGTTTATTCCAGGGCCAGGAATGTAACAGAAAAGAAATCCTTTCTGTGAAATTTACAAGATCACTTCTTTAAAAACTGCAGTCTCTACATGCTCAAACACCGTTCAGACAGCTTTTGAATAAAATCTCATTTAATTTGGCAGTATCTCTTGAGTTTTCCCCCTCTGACACGGTCAGAGCTGTTTGCTTTGCTTTAGCTCAGTCAATTAGATCAGATAAGCTTGTGGACACACTTTCTAAAACAGCAATCCAATTGCTGTTCAGGCCGAGGCTGAAAGAATACCCTGGTCATTCACTGGTTGCATTGTAACAAAAATCTGAGATTGTCACTCCTTAACTTAACCATCTAGTCAACACACACACACACACACAAACCATTTAAACAAGTTAATAGGAATCTGTCATCTTTTCTGTTTGTGAAGGTGTGGATTATGATCGTAATTTTAATGTTTAGTAATCATGTTTGTTTTCCCAGGGTTGAGTCGTCCTGTCTTTGAGCATGTTTATTGTACTAGGTAGAATTCCTCAGTGTACAAAGATTGAGATTTGTTATACTGAATCGGTCCATGCCAGCAGCCATATCACATGTAGTTCAAGACTGGTTTCCCACTGAAGCTAAGCAGCGCTGAGCCTGGTCAGACCTGGATAGGAGACTCCTGGGAAAACTAGCTTTCTGCTGGAGGAGGTGTTAGTGAGGCCAGCAGGGGGCGCTCACCCTGTGGTCTGTGTGGGCCCGAGTATAGTGATGGGGACATTATACTGATTAAGAGCATCGTCCTTCAGATGAGACAATAAACCGAGTTCCTGACTCTCTGTGGTCATTAAAAATCCCATGGCACTTCTCGTAAAAGAGTAGGGGTGTGTCGGCGCCGATAGACTCGTGGGCAAGCGCGTTGATATTGCACAGTTGTGCTTCGAGCGACCCAAATTCGAGTCCCGGCTTATGGACCTTTCCCGATCCAGTCCCCCTCTCTCTCTCTCTCTCCCACCTCACTTCCTGTCTAGCTACTGTCCTATCCTAATAAAAAGTACTGTGGCTGCCGTTGCATCATCCACTGGTGGTGGGTGAGGAAAGATCCCCTGATATGATTGTAAAGCGCTTTGGGTGTACAGTAGTATATGAAGGCATGTGAATGAACTGGTTCAAAAAGTAACAATTCACTTGCGCAAACATACCTGCGTGGCATTATGCAACTTATTGCAATATATTTAGTTAAATGATGAAAAGAGTGTAAATTTATCTTCAATTTTATACTGTCACCCTAATCCATATACATTTAGTCAATTCAAAAAACGTCATTGTTTTAGAGCATGAGAAATAGTGCTCTGATTAAAGAAATTAATATGAGGCAATCACCAATCTTCCAGTTCAACAAATCTGTTAACGAATTGTTAACCTACAATTTTTACTGTTCAGCTCCAGTAATAGTGAGACAAAGAATTGCTCTGAAAGAGATGACTCATAGTATCCATCTAACCATGTGTTGCAACAGATAAGTCTGTAGGTGAATTCATAGATTAATTTCATATTCAAATATATTTGCCCTTTGTTTCTAGCATACAGAAAGATCTATTATTTCTTGTATACAGCAAGATCCACTTAACATTCAAATCACAATTGTTTATGATAATTGGGATGTACAGAATAGTTACACATTATCTAGCGCTTGTTATCTATCAGCTTTCTCATTCACAAGTCCATGCTGCATAGTTTAGGCAATACAGAGATTTACCCAGAGCATTACTGCTGAATCACACATGGTTCATATGGATGATTTTCTATAAAATTACATAAGTTATCTTAGATTTGACATGTTACCACTAATCTATGGTAGCTCAGAGAACACTAATGCAGAATGGGGCACTGCAGCTCTTCATGTCTATACTGATATTTTACAGTACATTAAAAACACGTGTCTGCCTACCAAGTCAAGACTCTTAAACACACATACCGGTAAACACACACAAAGACCTCAAACTTCAAGACAGACAGGCAGTTTCTGATTCGATTTCAAATAAATGCTGTTCTTTTTGAACTTGGTTAATCAAATAACCCTGAAAAATAATGTACCATAGTTTTCACAAAAATATTTATCAGCAAAACTGTTTTCAACATTGAAAATAATTGTAGTAATGACTGCTGAATATTCAGCTTTGCCATCCCTAAGAAAAAACATTTTAAAATATATTAAAACAGAAAAATTTTATTTTAAATTGTAATGGTTATTTACAATATTACGGTTTTTACTGTATTTATTTTGATCAAATAAACGCAGCTTTGATGGGCATTCAGACTTTAAAAAAAAACCCAAACTTTTGAACTAATAGTGTGCAAATCACTCATACTTTGATTCTTACATACTTTTACACTGTCTAACAGCAACTCCAGAAGATTAAAGATGGAGGGCCAGACCTTTGTGGCAGAAGTGGGCCAAGGCGAAGCTGGCAGAGCAGGAGACCCCGCAAAACTGAGCAGGCGGAGCTAAGGACCTCCAGGGAAGAGTAGAAACCACCACGGCCGAGCAGACAGAACTGAAGATCACCATGGCGGAGCAGAAGACCACCACAGCAGAACAGACCAGACTGAAGACCCCCACGGCAGATCAGGCAGAATAGAAGACCACCACGGCGGCGCAGACAGAGTTGATGACCACCAGGATGGAGCTGAAGGTGCAGAAGACCGCCAAGACGGAGCAGGAGACCACTGCTAGGAGAGATTATTGACAGCCTCAATGGCCATTACAGGGATCTCAGAGAGTTCCAAATCGGTTTCCGTGACCGTGGCAGGAAGCTCAGAGAGTTCATATTTGGCCTCCTTGGCCATGACAGGGCAGACATAGAGTTCAAATTTAACCTCCTTGGTCACGACAGGACGATGAGAGGTGAGGATCTTAGCAAGCCTTTGAACATATAATCACAAGGGTAATTCAAACAAGAAGCCAAATACTATAATCCATTCCAAACATGAATGAGGGGAGACAAGTTTGTTACATCTTATTCTTATCTTAATGTCTTATGTTTTCCAACCATTGCTTATCTGCGGTCGGTTACACTTTTCATGTTTGTACTTGTAATGCTGCTGTATGTACTTTTCTGTTTAGTCTCTCTTTGAATCAAAGTGGACACATCTGACAACATGAGGAATTAATTCTTACTCAACTGCATAACAAGAAGCCAAGATCTGTAACAGTACTTAAGAGTCCTTCAAAACCCGCATGTCCATGAACTTCCAGACCACGTTCCTCTAAAAAGGAGATTGAGGTTGCCAGTCACCGGTAAACACTCTTGAATGTGCTGTTTTTCTATCTAAAAAAAATTGAGATCAAAAATTTTTTAAGTAGTCATAGAGTAGATGCATTTCCATTGAAGAGCAACACCAGTGATCCAGTAAACCAATCCCAGTAAACCAATGAAACTGTTAACAGAATACTTTGAATTCACTGCAACAGAGCATCACCTTATGGAAGCTTGTTTCAGCCACAGAATGAAAAATAAAAAAGGTAATTCAGAATTCGAACTTTATAACAATTTTGCACGTTTTTTGACACTCATTGACAGTACATTGGACTTTTAGTAAATAAAGTAAATAAACTTGTAATTGTGTTATAAAGTCAGAGTTGTGAGATATAAAGTCGCAATTGCGAGAAATAAAGTCTGAATTCTGACTTTATTACATGCAATTGTGAAATATAAAGTCGCAATTGCATGTAATAAAGTCAGAATTCAGACTTTATTTCACACAATTGCGAGTTTATTTACTTTTTTTACTTTTCCCTTAGAATTGGACTTTATAACTCTTGACTTCTGACTCTGACTTCTGACTTTATAACATGCAGACCCGACTTTATATCTCACAATTCTGAATTGCGAGATGTAAACTTTTAAAATCTTTTATTCTGTGAGGGAAACAAGCTTCCATATCACTTGGCATGGAGGTGAGCAGTCCTTTTCAAAACATGCTCTATTGGCTTATTGGCTTACTGAGTCCTTCTATCTATCTATCTATGGCATATAAACCATCAAACTTTTCACTTTGCTATAGTTGCTTTTCAATTGGATTCAGTTTGCTCAATTCAAATTCAGGGAAAAAAAATCAATTATGAATGGTGGACAACCCTGCCAGCATACATTTACTGTAATCTAAGTGTGACCATTCTGACCAAAATAATTTAACATGCATTCATGAGTGGCATTTTCAGAATGCTAGTGGTGTTAAAGTGCAGCTGCTACGATATTTATCTATTAGGACAGTGACAAAACTGTTGGTCTGATTTGTGTGATCCTTTGCAGATGTTGCCTGACTGGTGCAAAAGGTTCAGGGCCAAAGGGAAGTGTTATTTCTTTTTTTGGTCTGATTTCAGGAAAATGCCTCGGCTGATAAGGAACAAGGAAGGAATATTTTACTGTAGTGCAGGGCATGGAGGATTAGCACACAAGCTGAGATTCATGTGTTTAACCTATTTAGCTTGTCCTCCCATGGCTTTTAGTGTCAGTCAAACAGCTGTTGTCAAATGGTATAAATCCAAAGATGGCAGTGCTGGATATCTTCACTGCCAACAACTAAAAAAGATCCAATTCTTTTCAGTGAATCATTCTGAAGGGTTTGTTTGCAGAGGGTTTCTACAAGCCAAAATAAAAATCTATTTGTCATTGAGTAATACAATTCATAATAAATTAAAACAATTTAAAACTATGGTATCAAATTGAGGCCGTAAATAAGTCTGTGGTTTTTCCCTGAATGAGGAATCTCTTTCTTTTAGTATATTCCCCACCGTTTATTATGATAGAAGTAAGCTATTTGGCTGAACATGGTGTTTCTATTAAATCAAAAATTAAAGTCCTCATGAACTCAAAATATACCTATTTATTCCCTTAATGCACATCTCTGGTTTATTTTGAACGATTAATTGGTGCATATCATGGCTTCATAGTTTTTAATCAAAATGTAGTCTCTTCCTCTGAAATTTCTGCTGACGTCACTTAGGTCACAGACTATTGGATGATACGTAGGCATAGTTTTAGCAAACTCACTATGACTTAATTTTGGTTTGTAATGCCCACTTTTTACAATCCAAACATTTCTTAATGGAAAATACATCACATTAAGGAAGTAAAAGTAGTTGCAAATGGAAATTCATACTGAAAATGTTCAAATTGGTATCTACTAAACTGATGAGAATGAATTTCTATTTTCTTTTCTTTCACAGGTTTGTGCTTTTGTATTCCATACCTATTCAAAGCAAAAAAAGAGTTGCTACACACCCTAAACGTGATAAACAAGTCGGCTTACCTATAAAGGTCTTGGAGGCTATAAAAAAAATCATTGATAGTAAAGTCGACAGTGGTTGGATCTGCATGTTCGGTACATTTTGCAATAAACACCAAATGCTAGAAAACTCTATATTAGGTAAATCCTTCTTGTTTAAAATAAATTCACAACTTTATTTGGGACCTGGATTTGTTAAGAACCATTTGAGGTGGTTTTGAGGTATTTTGAGGATCTGGGCTTATTGTTTGGCACCAGTGAGTTTGAAATGGTACATCTTAAAAATAAATTAAATTGGATCAGTTATGCCTGGCTACATACTTTTCCCTCTCCCACGCTCGGCTGCTTTCCTCTGGTCCAGCTTCAGTTTCCTCCTTTGAAAGTAGACCTGGATGTAATCATACCTGGTTACAATAATATCACCCACAATGCACTTCTCAAGAAAGGCTCTTCAGGGAATCACTTTTTATTATTTTACTCCCATTCCTGGACTCCAGGACATATCTGTTTTCATCAAGAAAGAATAGACGTGGCTAATGTTAACTGCAATCTTTTTATCTGTGTTCTCCCTTGTGTCTTCAGCCAGCAGAGAAAATCCTTTTGAAAATAGTATTCTCATCTTCAAAAAAAAGTTAATATAAATGTAATATGTACGAGCCTTGCGGGCAGAAGATCTTGTTCTCTTTGCTCATTTCTTTGCCTTTTACCTCAACCGTAAAATAAATAGTTTAATCATTTACTGTCCCTCATAGCTTTCCACACTCATATTCTGCTGTATTTTCTGTGGAACCCAACATGAAATATTTGGAAGGAACATTGCATGGGTCTATTCAAACAGTAACGACCAGAGCTGTCAAACACTAAAAAGGACAACAGCAACAATAAAGCATAGGAGAAATGGAAAATTAGCATATCCACCTGCAGTTACCAGGTAGCAGTTTATGAATCAAATTGATTTGCCTCTTAAATTGAACTCACATACTTAATTATCTGGTCACAGCAGTTATCAGGAAAAGGGAAAGGGGAATATTATCAGTGAATAATGTCTGTTTGTCACAAATTTATAGTATGACCTCTGAAGACTTCAAAGACTGTGGACAACTTTTATGTTTTTACATCCTTTTTTTAAGCTTGACAGCCCCATTTCACTTTTTTTATAATAAAAAGTAGAAGACATACAGGTTTTTCATTTTGAAAAAGCATTTGCAGATTATTTCTTGAAACTTTTGTACAAGTCTTTCAGTTTCAGTTACCTGGAAGACAGCAAAGAAGAAGAAAGGAGAGGGTGGGTTTTCAGTCAAGAGTATTTTGTTATGTGTTGGTAATATTTCACTGGCAAGGTCAGAGGATGTGGATTTTACATCTTTATTTACTAGTGATCAGACAACGTGCTTCGGGGAATTTTAGCTCACCTATGTCACTAATGTCCCTACATAACAAAGCCTTTATTACAGCTGCATTGTCACTTGTGGTAACTTCAGATCCATGATAAAGTGAATATGAGCCCATTGCATTCAACAACATTTATTCATCACCAGCCCTTAAAACCAATGAGGCAAGCATTTATTGTCTAGCATTTGCTGTTTCCCATGAGCAATTGCAGTTTTGCATCATCTTGTCAGCTTACTAGCTGTATTTGTGATTATTAAAATTTAAACATCATCCTATACAATGAAGTAGACTTTAATCTGAATTGGCTATCAATCTAAATTGTTTAGACAGTGTCAAAGCGTTTGCATAAAAGTCAAACATTGTAGGATCTATAGCAGAAATGTCTGTAGACTTTTTTATTTGAATTTATGTCCATCCAAAAGTCATATCTACAGATTATAATTCAGACAACTGATTTAATACAGATATACTGTAATGTTTTTTGAAAGAAATTGATACCTTTATTCAGTCGTTTTCTGCCATTTTTTGTGCAATATGCAGGCAGTCGGCAAACAGTGAATTGACATGCAGTCAACCTTTATTTATATAGCGCTTTATACAATTCAGATGGTTTCAAAGCAGCTTTGCAGCAGGAAAATTATGCATTTCGGCTGTTGTTCAGCTGAAATCAGTTGTTGTTTTAGATCTGCTGTAAAGATCATCAATTATTAAATTAGTTCATTTAATCTATAAAGCAGTTCTGCAAAAGATGTCATTGTCCAGCTCAGTTCAGTTCTCATACAATAGCGATTAATAATAGTGTTGAATATTGAGTGTCCCCAACTAAGCAAACCAGAGGCTACAGTGCAGGAACCCAAACTCCAGTCTAAAGGCCTCATTATGCTTCTGCGTCAACTCCACGGCGTAGCTACGCCGTCACTCCTACGGCGTCGTGGCCGTTTTATGGTTCTGCATCAGGTAGCGTTGCATCGCGTTGAATCTGACCAATCACAGCCTTTGCGGTCTGCGCCGCCTCGACGCGTAGTTACAAATTTTTGGAGGTGCACGTCGAGCTACGGCGTAGGGGTCGGAGAGGGGTTCGCGGCGACGCAGAGGGGTCTGCGGCAGTACGCCATCGATTCGACGAAGAAGCATTAAACAGGCTTTAGGCTATAAATCGCCCCTTCCAGTAATTGAACGCTGCAAACTCTGAGATACTTCTTATGCTGTCCATCGATTTCGAAGATGACGTCACTTCTAGGATGCATTGTTGGAGTGTTGATGCAACCGCTGCTGACGGTGGTGCCACATGTCCTGCTGCAGAAAGGACATGTGAATGCTGAGTCTGGGTGTGGATATAGTTGTGACTGTGAGTGTTGAAGTCTGCGCTGATGTAGCTTGGTTCTATGTTGAGCGCGCTGTTGGACCTGTTGGACCCCCAGATCACATGCAGAACTCCATACCTGACAGTTGGCAGCTTTTGCTTCCAGGACTCCAGGGCTGATCCCACAGCTTTTCAGGGTCTCCTTGAGATGATCCTTGTATCGATGCTTCTGACCCCCAGGTCTCCTGTTGGCTGCATATATCTGTCCATAGAGGACTTGCCGGGGTAGGCGGTGGGAGGGCATGCGGATAACGTGGAGTTGGTGCGCTGGAGGATGTCTGTGTGGGGGATTTTGTCTTTCCATGTGACACCTAGTATACGCTGTAGACATCTGATATGAAAACCCTCAAGACACCGAATATGCCTGCGGTAGGGAGTCCATGCTTCTGCACCAAACAGCAGGGTGGAAACGCAGACTGCCTTATAAACGGCCGCTTTGGTGAAAGTACGGAGATCTTTATTACCAAAGACTCGAGCTTGAAGTCTGCCAAAGTTTGGCACCCCAAACTTCTCCAGAATGACCCAAAGGACTTGACGGTCAATGGTGTCAAAAGCCTTTGCCAGGTCGATGAAGGCAATGAACAGGACTTTGTTCTGTTCTCTGGCCTTCTCTTGCATTTGGCGCAGGACAAAGATCATGTCGGAGGTGGACCGATCCTTCCTGAAGCCGCACTGTGACTCAGGAAGGATCCTTTCTGTGATGCTCTTGGTAAGACGGGACAGCATGTCCCTCGTTAATACTTTGCCTGCCACAGAGAGCAGGGATATGCCACGACTGTTTCCACAGATGGACTTGTCACCTTTTTTCTTGTGGATGGTAACAATGTGTGAGTCTTTCCAGCCTTGAGGATGGAACGTACGCACACTTCTTGATGTGCAGAATGGAACTGACAGACCCCGCAGACGCACTGCTCTGGTTGCGAGCGAGCTTAACAAGTACAATATTGACATAGCTTTGAGTGAGACCCGGCTCGCAGGAGAGGACCCGCTAATAGAAGTCGGGCAAGGATACACCTTCTTCTGGAAGGGTCTTCCAGAAGATACCCGCCGTCTACATGGAGTAGGTTTTGCTATCAAAAGCAGACTGCTCCAGAACATTCCAGAGTCTCCTGTGGGAATCAGTGAGCGGCTGATGACTTGGCGCATTCCTCTTGCAAAGGGTCGCTATGTAACTTTGCTAAGTGCTTATGCGCCAACTCTGGATGCTGAAGAAAGCATCAAAGACGTTTTCTACGAGTCTCTTGACACAGCTCTCCTCAAAGTTCCTCACACTGATAAACTTGTGCTTATGGGAGACTTCAATGCCAGAGTAGGCTCCAACAACATGCTCTGGTCTGGGGTAATTTGGAAACATGGATTAGGCAACATAAACAGGAATGGCCTGCGACTCCTTTCCCTCTGCTCCAAGCACAAACTGGTCATAACCAACACAATTTTCCAAATGAAAAACAAATACAAAGCATCATGGATGCACCCCAGATCCAAACACTGGCACCTACTCGACTACATTATAACCCGGCAACAAGATCTACATGAAATCTCCATTACCCGAGCAATGCGTGGTGCGGAGTGTTGGACAGATCGTCGGCTGATCAGATCCAAGATCCACCTAAAGGTCCGACCCCAACACACTAGGCATCAACCCTCAAGGCGACTCAACTTCCGAGCCCTAAAATTTCCTAACATCACTGCTACGTACCGTCGCTGCTTGGCTAATAACCTTTCCTCCATTCTCATTCATCCCCTACACAATACAGCAGAAAGTGTATGGGCTAATTTTAGCTCAGCCATACAACAAGCCGCTACTCTGAGATACAAACATAGAAATGGAAGCTCTAGCGTTAAGTTCTGCCAGGAAGACTCAATTGCTACGTCACTTATTACCTTCTCATCTATCCAATCATGTCTAATACTTGCGGTATAAAAGGCCGGTACTTACACATGTTTGAGTTCGCAGATGCTGACGCTTTCATTTAGTTCGCAGAACAGACGCCGGCGTTCACTCATTTCGCGTGGCCGTGCGTTTCGATTCCAATCGTATCAAATCAAACGTTGATTTGATCTCACCAACTCTGGCTGTGCTCGAGCGCGAGACACGCGTGTAGGAAACCAGCGCGGCGGCTTTAAATCTCATGATGAGAGACGATCTTCTCACGGTTTTCAAGTTCAAGTTCAACTTTAAAGGCTTTACGTTGGTTTCCAAGTTTGGTAGGCGCGTGCAGCAGCCACTGCTAATATGTCCTCTTTATTATGATATACTTTATTCAGGCTAGTATATTAACTTGGCTACTCAGCTGCTCACTTCATTTGGTGACTCTGATGACGTGATGACGTGGCAGTAGGCTATGTTTTAAACTGCTGATTCGGAGACTGCAACTCAACGTAGGCTATACTGTAACGCAAAACAGTAGGACCGATAGCTCGCTGAATGGTCGTACCAAAGTGTAAGCAGATTCACGTAACTAATATTTCACTATGCAGTGGTAATTATTTTCATTGTCGTTGATTCCACGCACATATTCTAGTTTGCAAAATACTAACAACTGCGTTGCTGAATAGAATTAAAACAAGCTTAAGAGCAAATTAAACATTGAATTGGCTTTATGCATATTTACAGCTAGCGCTCCTCATCTGCTTTCTTAACATAGTAAAAAAGAAAAAGAAAAATCGTAAAATGTGAGAACCACGTAAATATATATGACCACATCTTTAAAGAAGCTGAGCTTAAAGAGCAAGTTGGTCATTGAATGTTTTTGCATATGCCTTAGTTAGTAGATCATGGTTATGAAGTGTATATGTAGGGTTTAATGGGTAAAGCAGGAGCATAGTAGATATGGTTACGGAGTGTATATGTAGGGCTTAATGCAATGGGTATGTAGCAGGAGCATATTATACAAGGAAATAAATGAGAATTATCAGCACTTGTAAATATCTCTTATAACTGTTTTACATTTATATATTTTATATATATATTAATACTTCAGTTTAAGTTCTTCAATAATATAATTATGGTACAATCGCCGTACTAAATTTTATGGCGACTAATTTAATCCACTGATATGTGTTTTAGAATTATTTACGTAATAGATATTAAATGTACAGAGAATGCAGACTAAGGATGCTCAAGTAAAAGGTCATATACTTAGCCAAAATGTGATTAACACAGAGAACTAACAGTTATGTTAGATTATAACATCAAAACCAATCACCAGTACAAATCAGTCAAGGAGACTCAAGTGACATATTTACTCATCTGTACGATTTAAATGTTCATTTATTTTTCTATTCAAGGGACTCACTCGGTTGCCACGGCCAGCGATCTCTCGGCCGTGAATAAAACTTTCTTCCTACAAGAGCAACTTGAGAGTAATGCCAGGTATATGCTGCACAGCTGAGACATGGATTCTACGCTCAAAGTAATCAACAGGATATCAAGTGTGACCGAGGTATACCTTATTCCATCACCTTACTTCAGGTAAGTATCGTATTAAGAGTTAGCGGTAAGATGATTTACCAAAAACTGCTCAGGCTTCGTTCATCCACACTTCACTAAAATTATCCTATAGTGGCTGTTAACATATTTGGGTTCGACGAGATGGCAACACGTATGTTGTATGTGCTAACAAAGCTTGTTCTAACAAAGTCTCTAATTGCACGATTAAGGTCGTGCACGTTTCTGGCCACTGCAATGCAATAGCTACGCGGTTTTGTCTTCAGACGACTTTGAAATTCAGCAACCCGTATCCATCACCCTGCCTCTAACAGAGTTCATGTAAATTAGTCGCTCTGCTCAATCCAGCTAGACCGTAGCCTATATCACCGGAGCCTTGGCTCCCTACTCCTTAAAGCTACACTATGCAGGATTTCCGTTTTTGTCAAACAGTGACCCCTAGAGTTCCTGTGGAGTACTTGTATTGTCGTAAATCGCACTCACGCAGAGATGGCTCTGCACTCACGGCCTTATCCGCTCCCCCTGTATACCGGTACCTGTTCAGTAGGATGGAAGCTATAACGAGTGGAAATAAGGTATTGCCCCTTTAAGAGCTGCGCGCGCCCTGTTGAACTGGCGGCAGTCTGTATTGTATGTGCACCTCAACGACTACATGTATACGGTGCTGGGTTATTTCTGTTTGATGCTCATTTTAGCAGATCTTTTTTGCGTAAAGCAATTTGCTTCATCGCAAGACCTGATATCACGCGACACTTCCTGATGCTGCGTGGTGTAAAACGACCACCATTCAACCCGGAAAAAGTAATATAACCATTCCAATGACTCTGAAACTGTTTGGTTAATTTTCCTCTATTTTCCATTCTGATCATGGCCGGTTGGTCCTTTCTCATCAACAATTACGAAATCGATGCATGATGGGTCTCCTGTGTCCCCAGGGTGTTTGTGAAAGTTTTGCTTGGAATGCCCCACAGATTTTTCATTTAGTATGCTGGAATTGTCATTCGAGGGTGAGTAAAGCGCATAGTTTTGTCTTTCTCTTTGGTTGCAGTCGGGCTGCGGCTCCCGGCATAGGGGGTTGAGTTTCAACAACTTGTTCGCAGTTTTGTTACCCCTCACAGATAAATGTATCTGATATATTGTATAAATTTTTTTTTTTTATCTTATTATTCTTTAAACTTATCAATTATCTTATTCCAAATTTTTCTGGAATGTTGTGCAGTTCCTTTCAGCGTTGTTGTAGTCCTTTTAAGCAACTTCTTAAATGACTTCTCCCATTTCTTGGGCGTCGAGCGTCGTTACTTTGCAGATGTTTATGCTTAAACAGCAACATTACGCACTAAGTTAGAAAAGCGAAGTCCATTCAACCTCCTTTTTATTACCTCCCGTCCACAATGGTCTCTTTTTCTATTGTCAATCAGATTTTAGCCGTGTTTTTACAGCATTTATGGCTCATGCATTCAGGGGGAGTTCACTTTAGTGGCTAAACACTCAGATCTTCCCCATGGTCTCTTTCTGTTTTACGTTTCTCACCGAATTTCTCTTCTCTCTAAGATCTCTCAAGGCTCTAGTATCACTTTAACAATTTCTAAAAATTATTTATAAACTCTGTCCCTTCTCATCTATGATTACATAAAAATAAATAAAAAAATAAAAATAAAAAACTCTCTGTGTATCCTAACTTATGGAGCACCTCTCTCTGCATTTGAGTCAAGTATATAAGACCTGATTCAAAAATCATCCTCGAAGCTCAGCAAGCTCTCCAGTAACGGTTAAGGTAAATACCAATGCAACTACTGGTGGTGGTGTCATGCTATTCCATTCTCATTTTGCCAATAATCTCAGCTTGCATTCTTCAAATGTAAATGAGTCTTCATCTATACGTGGCCTTGCCTCAATGTGGCATAAAAATAAATAAATAAAATAAATAAATAAATAAAATAAAATAAAATAAAAAACACAGCAAGAGTATGATATATGTATGTGTTCAGTGTGGTCTAATGTGGCCTTGTCTTGTGGCCAGTTATGCCATGGTTCTGTGTTCAGTGTGGTCTACTGTGACCGTGTAGCCTAATGTGGCCTTGTCCCGTGGTCTTGTGGCCAGTTATGGCATGGTTCTGTGTTCACTGTGGTCTACTGTGACCGTGTAGCCTAATGTGGCCTTGTCCCGTGGTCTTGTGGCCAGTTATGGCATGGTTCTGTGTTCAGTGTGGTCTACTGTGACCGTGTAGCCTAATGTGGCCTTGTCCCGTGGTCTTGTGGCCAGTTATGGCATGGTTCTGTGTTCAGTGTGGTCTACTGTGACCGTGTAGCCTAATGTGGCCTTGTCCCGTGGTCTTGTGGCCAGTTATGGCATGGTTCCGTGTGGCCTAGTGGCTGTGTCTCGTTGGCCTTGTATCTGTGTGGCATTAGCAGCCTTGTGGCCCAGCGGGCCTTGTCTCTGTGCGGGTCTCAGGCCTCGTGGCATAAAGTTGCCTTGTCCTACGTGTGGCCTACATGGTCTTGTGGCCCTTATGGCCTTGGTTCTGTGTGGCCTAGTGGCCGGTGTCCCTGTGTGACCTCGTCTCAGTGTGGGCTTACGATATCGCGGCCCTCGCGGCCTCATTCTATGTTCAGTGTGGTCTACTGTGACCGTGTAGCCTAATGTGGCCTTGTCCCGTGGTCTTGTGGCCAGTTATGGCATTGGTTCTATGTGGCCTAAGGCCTTGTCTATGAGTGGTTCTGTCTCTGTGTGGCTTTAGCAGCCTTGTGGCCCAGCGGGCCTTGTCTCTGCGTGGGTCTAGAGGCCTCGTGGCACAAAGTTGCCTTGTCCTGTATGTAAAAAATGGCCAGTGGTCTGTGGCCCTTAGTGGTGCGGTTCAATGTGGCCAAGTGGCCGTTGTCTGTGTGGCTTGTTCTGTGTGGTCTATAGTGGCCTTGTGGCACAAGTTGCCTTGTCCTGTATGTAAAAAATGGCCAGTGGTCTGTGGCCCTTAGTGGCGCGGTTCAATGTGGCCAAGTGGCCGTTGTCTGTGTGGCCAAGCGGCCTTGAGGCATTGTTGCCTCGCAAAAAAAATGGCCATGTGGTCTTGTGGTCCTTGTGGCCTGGTTTTGTGTGGCCTTGCGGCCTTGTCCAGTCTACCTCGTTCTATGTGCGGCATTAGAAGCCGTTGTGGCTCATTGCGGCCTTGTCTCTGTGGTCTAGCAAGGCCGTGTGGCCGGGCGGCCTTGTCTCTGTGGTCTACCATGGCCGTGTGGTCCAATGTGGCCAGTTTGCGGTCTAAGGAGGCCTGCTCTGTGTATGGCCCTAGGTGGCCTGCTCTGTGTGGTCCAATGAGGCCTGGCCCAATGTGGCATTGTCTGTGTGGTCCAATGAGGCCTGGCCCAATGTGGCTCTGTTTTGTGTGGTCCATCGCGGCCTTGTCTCTGTGTGGTCCATGAGGCCTGGCCCAACGTGGCTCTGTTCTGTGTGGTCCATCGCGGCCTTGTCTCTGCGTGGCCCAAGGTGGCCTGGCCCAACGTGGCTCTGTTTTGTGTGGTCCATCGCGGCCTTGTCTCTGTATGGTCCATGAGGCCTGGCCCAACGTGGCTCTGTTCTGTGTGGTCCATCGCGGCCTTGTCTCTGCGTGGCCCAAGGTGGCCTGGCCCAACGTGGCTCTGTTTTGCGTGGTCCATCGCGGCCTTGTCTCTGTGTGGTCCATGAGGCCTGGCCCAATGTGGCTCTGTTCTGTGTGGTCCATCGCGGCCGTGTCTCTATGTGGCCCAAGGTGGCCTGGCCCAATGTGGCTCTGTCTGTGTGGTCCATCGTGGCCTTGTCTCTATGTGGCCCAAGGTGGCCTGGCCCAACGTGGCTCTGTTCTGTGTGGTCCATCGCGGCCTTGTCTCTGTGTGGCCTTGTCTTTTGGTCTTATAACGGCTTGTGTTCCAATGACTTGTCCCTATGTACTAAGTTAGCTTCATTCTCAGTTCATGTCACTATTTTTCAACGCTTGCTTCCCTCCAACTCATTCATCTGGAAACTGGCTTCAATCAGACGTTAGTGAGTCTCGAAACCTAACCAGTCGCTTTGCATGAAAGCGCCAGCATGGATACATTTTTAATGTACATACAGCTGCAGAACAAATGCTTAAATGCATTATTCATGTTTTCTCATAGTACCTTTTAGGCTCACCATGACGAGTCATTAGTTATTGGCTACGAGGCTCTCTTCATTCCATGTTCATGCTCTTTATTAACTCTTTTCTTTCTATTTTAGGCTCTACAGGATACATGACTGGTGGGTATACTTTTCTTTACCGTTCTTTGGGGGTGGGCTCCGTCCTGGTGGAATTATCTTCCACACATTTTTGGGGGTCGGCTGCGCCCCTGCCTTCGTCTTCAGGCAGGAAATGCAGAGTCCGGACCCCCGGATTGCGAGCTATGGACGGGGCCTACGCCAAAGAACTTTATTGCTTGCTGGGCTATCAATAAATGTATTTATTGTTACAGTATTTATTCTCCCGAGTCTTTCTGGTAGAAATGGAAGCTCTAGCGTTAAGTTCTGCCAGGAAGACTCAATTGCTACGTCACTTATTACCTTCTCATCTATCCAATCATGTCTAATACTTGCGGTATAAAAGGCCGGTACTTACACATGTTTGAGTTCGCAGATGCTGACGCTTTCATTTACCTCCATCCTCCCCACCACCTCCAAGATGGTTCCTTCCCCTCCATCCTCCCCACCACCACCAGGATGGTCCCTTCCTATACCTCCCAGGGGGTCGGCTGCGCCCCTGCCTTCGTCTTCAGGCAGGAAATGCAGAGTCCGGACCCCCGGATTGCGAGCTATGGACGGGGCCTACGCCAAAGAACTTTATTGCTTGCTGGGCTATCAATAAATGTATTTATTGTTACAGTATTTATTCTCCCGAGTCTTTCTGGTAGAACTTCAACAGACAGCCAAGTGCGGGCTTCATCCCACATAGAGTAACATGGCTTAGTAGTAATTTACTTTAACCACTGTTGTCTCAACAACAGACACTGAAATTCTCTCTTTTTACTGAGAAGACATGTTTTTTTGTGCTTACAATGCAATTATGCTACTATTTCTGCTTGTTGAATGACAAACAAATTACCATTAAACTCTAGTGATGAGCTACTAATTGTTTAGGGTAGTTCATGAAGTGTTGCACATGGATAATTCAGGTCAACATGCAGCGACCATAAATATACAGACTCTGCAGTAATTTGGCCTCATTACTGGTTGTCCCCTACTGTCAGCAAAGACAGGGACATACAGACATTCATTGAGCTCTTCTAAATAGTGGTCTGGCAAAGTGCTCCATTCTTCTGGGCAGCAGACCTGATTGCGTGAGCTTAAACTAATGTGAAACACCAAAGCATGGCTCTAGGCTGTGCACATAGATGACAGCTCTGAAGTTAAGTTAATTTGTGCTGACTTGGTCTTTAGCATCTTAATTTGCACTGAAAGGCTGAGGAGACATTCAGCATTTGTAAGCTACAGCCAAGGCAAATAGATCAGCTGTTTCTCAGACTTGGGCTAAATTTCCACCATGCCTGGGAGAAGACTGTTAGAGTAATCTGGAGGAGTTTAAAATAAATGGCAAAAAAAAAAAAAAACATAATTTGAAATACAGTCATAATATATAACATGAAATGTTTAAAATAGACTATAATGGAAAATAATTGCAATTTTGTACATAATATGAATTATACTTGAACAATGCAATACAATAACAATATTTTGGTGGTAAAATGTAGAAATAATATATTTTAATTAATTCAATCAAAGTCAAATGTCTGGAATTGACCTGATTGATAATTGAAACATTATTTAATCTAATGAAAATTAGAGAAATGTACATTTAAACTTGAACTAAGGTATGTGCTAGTCAGAATGTGTAAGTCACGCTGTAAAAGTATTCTTTACGTGACAGCACACAATAAAACATATCTAAAACAAGGACAATGAATAACTAAATTGGGATGGCTATTTACACTAAAAAAGGTCAATTATATTTACACTGAATGTAGTGGTAGATACTGTTTGCACAAAGTACAAATAGCAACAAATAGCATCTTGTTTACACTAAGTGCAAGTAATGATAAATGACACAAATTGTAAACAGAATATTTGTACTAAAGACAAAAAACTGAGCAATGGTGAGTGGCCTTTGATAAGAAGCTTTGACTATTTACACTGCCAAAAAAAAATCATGTGTTTTCACATGATTTTTTTTGTTAAATTATGATACATTTGTTTAATATTTCAAAATTTAGAATAATTTGTCTAAATGTAAAGTATTCATCAAAACACAACAGACAAAACAAAACAAAAAACTAATGTAAAGAGGAACACCTACTTTTGCACATACCCAAAGTAGGTGTTCGTTTTCGCACAGAAATCGCTGTGTATAGACTAAAGGCTGGTTTGCACTGCCTCAGCTTTTTGTTGGATTAAGACACTAATCCAACAAAACCTAACAACCACTGGAATTTGTTGGGACGGTGGGAACTTAAGCCTTAGGGGCTGAAAGTCCTTAAAGGAGTTAAAATGAAGACGACCTGTGGAGAGCAATAATCATCTAGATGCTTTAGAGGGGACCCAAACTTCAGACCATCCAAAGTAAGAATGCAATAAACATTGGTATGTGTTTGTGAGCACTGAACTTTAACTTTTATCACTTAAAATTACAAGGTTGATGGTGTTGATTGATATAATGCCCATAGTTTAAGACAAACTTGAGACATTATTTGAAAATCAAACATCAATGAACAGTAGGTGTGATTTCATTTATATAAACTCCTTCCACCTCGACACAAGTAACAGAACAATTCACTTCTAAAGGCTATTGTTACAAGTTCCAGTCTGGTGCTAAAATTCGTAGGTATTTCTTTTCACGGTGCAAAGTTATGGAGCCACATGGCTTTCAACCCTCTGGTTGAGGAGTGGGGGTAAAAGGTGCGAAGTCTCAACCCAAAGTGACCTCTTCAATTGAACAGGGGTCCTCAACATTTGTCAAGACTCTTTGCATTGTTAAAACGTCAACCCTTCCTCCTCCATATTCAGTGTATTCAAAAGCAGGTCATGCCACTGAATGCTGTGCTAACATTGTCCTTTCATGAGTTCAAGTTTGCTAAGTGTGGCATCTGCACCATGTGGCTCTGTGTTATTCGTATGAGATTGCACAGCCTTTCAACCGCGAAAGCATAAAATAGGGCTGTTGTCTGCCAAAGCAGGTGTGAACGATGAGCACTGAGGTGTAAATACTTTAACCCAATTACATGCTTCCTCCCATTATGGCTGCTTAGTTGGACAACATGATTGTTTCAGACATTTCTCTGACAAGATCGGTTCATTCATCTTTTGTAATACTAATGAACTTTAGACTTGGTTACGTAAAACACTGTAGAGAAGATCAACACAGGGCCGTATTTGGCATGAAAACACATCTTCTTTCGCAGTTTAGACATGGCCAAAATTGTTTAAAAAAAATACATCTGTGTATACCTTCTTGGTCAAAGCAAATATCATGTAATAACATTTTTAATTTATTTAATAATAATAGTCTGTGAAAAAAAAAATCAGGGTCTCTTAAATATTTAAGAGAACTACTCATATCAAAATTGGTTGACATTCAATTTTAAGCAACATGACAAAACAACCAGTCAACCCCAAAACACACACCCACCCTCTCGGCACATTGTGTACCAGATGGAAGTCATCAACTATTCGTGCATGCACAGTCACTTTCTCTGTCCAAGTATTTTTGAGATGCATCATTTTAAACTGCAAATAATGTGCCGTTACACTGTCGCTTTGTTGTCCATAAGATGCAACTCTTTCTCTAGAAATTCCAAATACCTTTGGAAATTGAGACTGTTTCCTAAAACAGAGGTGCTTTGTGTGTGTGAATGTTTTCCTTAGAATGTGCTTTCTCCAGGCAGAGCTGACCTATAAACCACGGTGTAACTAAAGGCTTCTGTGAGGCCCCTCGCTGCCCACTCACTGACAGAAGCCTGAACCTGACATCATCACGAAAAAATGAGTTACATATAGTCTGGTTCTCAAAACGTTTGATCGAGTTGATGCTATTTTTATGTATACATAGCACATAAAGGGATAATTCTCACAAAAAAATAAAAATTCTGTCTCTTTTTTATTTTTTCCAATCCTGAATGATGTTTTCCCACAGTGGAACACAAAAGATATTTTGAAGATCGATGGGGTTCAAATAATACTGGATCCCAGAGACTTTCACTACATGATAAAAAAAGAAAGTTTTTTTTTTTCAAAAATCTTAGTTTTAATAAAAGTAAAAGTCTTACAGGTTTAGAAAAACATGAGCGTGAGTAAATAATGGCATTTTTTTTTATTATTTGGGTGAACTATCCCTTTAATTTATGAACATACACTATTATACTCTATACATTATATCTCTGACCATTATTCGATATGATGTGTGTTATTCTTACCTTAACGCACAGCCACAATCTACGACACTTCCCACAAATAGGTTATGTTAATTAATAAAAATAAAAATAAAAAAGTTTTTGGACTTCTCTAGCCTTCTCTTGAAACTTGAGGAATTGACAAGATTGTCGTCCATTGTATAATAAGGCTCAATCCCAATTCACCCCTTGCCCCTAACCCTTAGGGTGTCCCGATTCTTGTTGAGATAGAGGGGTAGGGCTACATAGCCCTCGAAACTGAGATTTTTCAGAGGCACACTCCAAACGGAGGGCTACGGGAAAGTTTGCAGAATGCATTGCGAATCGGGCGAGATGGCTTCGCAAACGGTTAAACATTTAAATGTACCCCCGGATGACACCACCATGCACTTTATTTACTCTTATAATAATAATATAGTCATTTAAATTAAGAAATTGTGTATTAAATTACCTTTCTGAAACAGAAAAGACATACATTTCGTGGAAGGAACATTATAATCATCATGTTTCCTTAAAGTTAAGAGCAGTGGCGCTCATTGTCAATCGTTGTCATGGAGAAATATGTCGCCGACAACTGATGACGTATCGGGTTCATGAAGGGTTGTTCCATTTCGTTGGGGAATATTTCAACCCCTTGGCCCTTGTAACTCTGTTTTAAGGGCCAAGGGGTACACTCGAAAACAAGGGGTAGGGGCAAGGAGTGAATTGGGATTGAGCCTAAAATGTTTGTAATGTTCCTTATTTGTAAGTTGCTTTTAATAAAAGTGTCTTCTACATAAGTAAATTTATTGCACACTTCCACTCTTGATCTGTAAATCTCACAACGATTGTGCAACTGTTTCACTGAGATGTGAATCACACTGGGCCGGCACACTGAAGAATCCCTAACAATGTCAGGACTTTGTGATGGTGCTGCTCACATAATTTACTCACAAATTAGACAAAGCTGTTTGACATCCAAAATACATTATAAGCTACTATTAGCGGATTATCCCACAATACATCCATGTTGTGTACAATTTGGGCAGGGTTAAGCATTACTAAATTTCAAAAGCAGTGTTAAA
This sequence comes from Semotilus atromaculatus, assembly GCA_031834385.1. Taxonomy (NCBI): domain Eukaryota; kingdom Metazoa; phylum Chordata; class Actinopteri; order Cypriniformes; family Leuciscidae; genus Semotilus; species Semotilus atromaculatus. The sequence continues at coordinate 38,593,108 of JAULUF010000055.1, read as the reverse complement.
GGTCCCCTGCAGTCAATCATTGTATCCCTAAAAACTAATCTTTGATCACCAAAATTACATATTAAAACATAAAAAAATGTATTCATGCCTTAAAATAGCTTAAATGTAACTCTCCACCCTTGCCTCATTAAGTACACGCGGTTCTATGAATATGCAAATGAGCCCCGCCTCCACTCACTCGCACCAGCTCAGAGATCCACTCGTTGACATGATTGGTTACAAGGTAGTTTGTGACGTTAGAAACGCCAGCAATTTCAGACTGTCTTTGGATCACTGCAGTTTTAACGACAAAATACTCAGCAATGGTGTTGATGACTTATGAATTTACACATGGTTTGCCTTAAAGCATATTATTAAAAACAACACATAGACATATAAACAACATTAAAAGCTTGCTTTTCACCACAGTGGGACTTTAAGGAAATAAAGATTATTGCCATCAACACTAATGTGTTCTAAGTTATAAGATTTGTTCCATACCACAAACAAGATTCAGGAAATTGAAGACAGAGATTCCATGTATTGTTAAGTGTTTTCAGGTTAATAGTATGGTTACCAAAATTGGGTAGCTCATGCAAATAAATTGTTGACTAACTGTTTACCAAATGTCCTGGTTTTGAAATTAGTTTAATTAGTTTCCATTAGTTTCATACTAATTATTTCTAGTTTGTTCCTTTTTTCTTTTTTTTTTTACAGGTAACTAGACTCAATGACAGAAGAGCTGTACAAGAAGGAAACGTTTAATGGGGATCTTTGAGAAATTGCTGGTTTAGCCCACCCCTCAAACAGCTCTACCTCCAACCATCTGTTACAATGCCGGGGGAGTTTGACACCAGATCTGTCTGTTTCTATGGCTTTTACTTAAAGGGTTGGGGGGTTTCAAGTCTTGTTTTTTAACCTATGTCCGAGAAGTACTTGTCTCACACACTATCCTCCCTTTACCTTTATTGAAATAGGAGATTCACCCCCCACCTCTTCTGTCATCTAACACGAGGGTGAAACGGCACAAGTGCCCAACCCCCATCCACTGGTTTGTACCCCAACCCCCAAATTGCTAAGTAGTCACATTGAAAATCCCTGCCAGAGTCTTGGCCAACCTTCTTATCTGTGAGTTTAATGAGTATGTTAACATTCTTTTGTTCGGTTAAAAGGAATAGTTTGCTCAAAAATAAAATTATTTACTCACCCCCATTCCAAAATCATGTTTGTTTGTTTGGTACACACAAAGGTAGGACAGTTCACTGACTTGTCAAGCTCTAAAAGGACAGAAAAACACCATAAAAAAAACATTCATCCATGCATGCACTATATTCAAAGAAAACCAATAAAGAACTTTTAGGTTGGCATTCATATAAATCTTCCCCTCTCAAACCAATGCAATCTTACATCAATAACCCCAACCCTGGTTAATCCATGTGCATTTTATAAACCTGAATTTAAACAAAAAATGAAATTATGGCAGAATGGAAGATCATTAGTGAATAAACACTTACATTTTAGTTTGATCCCCACACAAAGGGTTCTTCAAAATGTATCCTTGTGTTCCACTGAAAGAAAATAAAAGCAACTTCAATTACAATCACAATGTCAAAGTAAACAGCACTAAAACACAATATAAAACACTCATTAATTCAGGAGTGGATTACTTTAAAAAAGGAATAATCATAATTCTGATTTTAAGATGAAAATAAGACATTTTCAAATCAGAAAAATTACAGGTGTAAGATGGAGGGACCTGTAAAAGTATTTTATGTTACAGTAAAGTAAGCGGTTGGTAAAGCACAAATTAGCCTTAACAACACAGGTGGTAAACATTACGGCAGTTGGCACCTATTTCGCTTCTCTGCAGAACTGTAAATTAAGCTCTAACAACTGTGTGTTTGTTTATGGCATTAGTTAATTACTAGCATTGAATGGCGACTGCAACTTAAGGTGTTTTAGGCCATTTGTGTTGATTAAATAATAACCAACCTCTGGGAAAAACTGCAGTGGAGGTTCACTTTAGGATGCAAGTGATTAGATCCGCACATGTTTTGAATATGGAAGTCTGTTTTATTGTCAAAAGCATTGTGGTTAGCAGTAAAAATACCATGAAACAAACCGCATTAGACAGTTGCATTTATCTGACTGGCAGGCTATCAGATTCTTCTATGAGCCAGCACTATAAGAGACTTATTTGAAATAGATTTCTAAATTGCTCTGGCAAAAGAAAAAAAGTCCCTGAGCCAAATAATCTTCTGTGAAATTACTTGTGGTCTAAATTTAACAGAAACGGATGCATAGCGTAGAGAATATTATGACATCGGCTCAATAAAAGGCTTGACATTTTGGTTAGGGATAATTATTTTCTTGAATAGTTGTTAGTTTGTGATAAACAATTAGCTCAGTCTCAGTCATTCTGATATGGCACTGGGATCAAAAGTATGAAGTCTGAGTTTTTTTGTGTTTTGAATAGATTTCTGTAGTTTTACTGCAAAGATAAAGATGAAAATAATGCAATAAACGAACATCCCTCACATTGTCTTACAAATGTAAATTGTCTGCATTTGTTCATCTGATTGGTGGCTAATGCTGCCAGAAGCCACAGCTGGTTTATCCAAAGTCTTTGAAAATTGGGTGCACTGTTTCTACATAAAGTTTGAATTGAAGATTACATCCCACTTGGTAGGATTGAATATGTGTTGATATGTTAAAAACATACCCAGAACTCAGAAAGGGAAGTCCCCCCCTTAAAGCCTCATCCTGTGGAAAACGCAATGGAGGAAAGATCTTCAATGACAACAACTTCCGAGCACCATCCTCGGCAGGAAAAGGGAAAGCTGTTGGTTACATACAATGACACGTTACATTCAGGCAATTCTTTTAAATATATTTATTTTACTTATATTTTCTTTTTCTTTTTTAAACAGGGTTTCACTGACAAAGAAATGTATTAAATAAATGAAAAAAATATACCAAAAATGGATTAAATAGCTCCTAGAATGGGACTTTAGTCCCTTCCCAATTCAAACTTGTTTGTAAGGATTGACAGTAAATGTTTTGCTTGTACATAGCATTGAGAAGATGAATAGTGGCATAAGTAAGTTGTTCCATAATCATTGTCATCAAATGACAAATTGACGGAAAAAAATATCACATTGAAGGAGTGATTTATCATCTAAATTCACCTTTTCATTTTGTTTTATTGTCTGGGCCAAAGTGAAGGAGGAAGCAAAAATCTAAAATAACATCAACAGTAAAACTTAAGAGGAAAAAGGAAGAATGACTTAAAAAAATACCTGCAAAACTGCATACAATATTGTTTCAAAAAAAGCATAATAACAATGGTTCATTGTAATAAACGTAGCAAGCACCAGGAAATTCATCAAACAATTTGGATTTTTCAATGACTCATTTTTAAACACTGACACAGTTAGGACCTGTAAAAGTCACCAAAATGCAGTACAACGCCTGATACTGGCCATGTTGACACCCTTGTAATGTGATTAAGAAAGTATACTGCGATTGATGGGATAGTCCACCCCAAAATTAAACATTTTTATTCATTAACTCACCCTTACATCATTCTGGGGAATGAGATGGCAGGGGAAAAATAAGTCAATGGTTTTGCGTTCTCTCACAAATGTTTTGTGTTCCCCTGAGAAACTTTGTGTTCGCTTCAAAAACCTTTGAGCTCCACTGAGAAACTTTACGTTCACTCGCAAAACATTTGTGTTCGCCTTTGAGCTCTTTCCGAGCAAACGCAAAATTTCTCTGCAGAACGCAAACGTTTTTGCAAGGGAACGCAAAGTTTCTCGGGGGAACGCAAAACATTTGCGAGAGAACACAAAAGCATAGACAGCTGCATACGAAATCACTTGAGTAGGTACTTATAAGTATTTACATGACCTCTAAAAAAGTTATATTCTACACTCCTATCAATGAGTGTTTAGACTACTAGGCTATAGTATAAATGCTATCTGGATGTAGGCTACTACATTCGCTGTGTTGTTATGGTCATGTGACCAACCAGCCTTACATCGCTTCACTACCATTCATAAATCCTCTCCCATGGCCTCATGGTAGGCCTATAGTAAAATGTCCATTGTATGCATACTTCAGAAGTAGGTCGTCTGGGTATTTTTTTGCCTACTCTTTTATTATACTGTTTTTCACCAACTATATAGTAGGGAAGTATGCGATTTCGGATGCAGACAAATAATTTTCCTCCATCTCATGTTTTTTTTTTCTTTACATGTCCAGTTAGGGGCTCTGTCGTAATGTGCTATTGTGGAATTTGTTAATTTTATTTAGCCTATTTATTTTTTACATTTATCCAACATATGTGATGGGATGCAAATCAAGGATGTGATAGTGGGTATATGAGATATAATACAAAAATCGTGGAAAGCATTATCAGACATACTCAATCCTGCAAGGGGGTGGGGTGCGCAGACGAAGGCGGGAGCAAAGCGTTTTCTGGAGCCTTTGTCCTACTCTATATGAACCCCGACAGCGTGAGGGGAGGACTCACATCCAGCCATACTCCGAATGGGTTAGACTTTTATCGTCAAAGATAGCTGAGATGTGGTGATATTTCATGCTCTCGTACAAACTCTTTCGAAGGACGTAGCTGAGGAAAAGTGTGGAAATCTTCTCAACGAGGTATGTTTTTTTTTCTCCCGCTTTTCAACGGACTGATTTTCGACAGTGACTCGATCGGCCAACGGATTTTTGGTGACATCTTGCTCATACACAGCTAAATAACTAGTTATCTGATTTATCGGTTGCTTTGTGAGAAGTTTATACGCGTATTTTTCCAATAACAAGACAAGTAGTGTTTAACTGGTGCCGTTAAGCTGTTTTATAAGGAACTGTCGCGTCTTTCTTGCGTCAGGCGGAGAACAATAGTAAACTTAAGCACAGCTGGAATGGGATTTTTCATGGAAATGTGGATGGATAACAAGCAGACCTTTCGTAACTGTACGATGAAACGTCTCGGTGGTCGATAAGTCATCACATTCTTCTGTAAGTAGCGTTGAACCGCCACGCTGGTTTTTTTTAGGTATGGTGTTTTTTTTTTTTTTACTTCGAGAGGAGTAACGTTAAAAGATTCACCTCAGGTAAAGCGCGCCACCATTCGCGCGCGTTCACACCGACACGTTGCGTTGGATGAGAGACGGATATTTATCGAACAATTTTCTCATAAAACCCCTTAAAATAATATGCTTCGTATTTAATGTTGTCTTATCGGTCGATTTTTATAAAATAAAAGACAAGATACAGATTATTTTGCATCTTGGATCTCTTGTCTCATAACGCATAGCCTACTGAAATGGTTGTAACCCAATAGTTGTTGCCTACTACTGTTTGATGACGTAAATTAAACTACAAACTTTAAAAACTATCATTGGCCTTTTATTTTTATGCAAATATATTTGCGTTCGACATGATCACAAGCAAATGTAAAATATATATATACCTTATATATATATATATATTTTTTTTTTAAAGTAATAGTTATTTAAAGTTTTAATGCAATGTATGATGTAATTTTTAATGTAACTTAGACTAACTGTTTAGTAAGTTAGCCTGGTCCTTACGTTGTTAGGTGCGATTTATTTAATTCTACTCATTTGTTGATTTATTAAAGATTCAATTACTGATTTAAAAAAACCTTTAAATATTTGTTTTATAGTCTATGCTTGTCTGTCAAACCGTTTATGGGCTGATATTTTTATGAGCATAGGTTTACACTGGCCTTTAATGATATACTTACCTGCTAACCCTATCCTATAAGGACAGTTAAAGTGTTTGTTTTTAAACTTTATTTATTTGATCAAGAATATTACAGATATTCCTCCCACATTGCTTTATAAGCTCTTGTTCTGTGAATTCCATTTGGTATAGGCTAGGTAGGGCTGGGTATCATAACCGATACCTTGACTTCGATACCGGTTCCTGAACGATACCTTTTTCGGTACCAATTTTAGGAAATCCGTTTTAACAATATTACATTACTTTTTTTTTTCAGTTTGTTGACTTTTTTTTTTACACCCATATTTTGAGTCTGTAAAAAAGCACCAATGTTAAAGTTTTCTGTTTCCTAATCATTTAACAACATGTATTCTTTACTTCAATGAGCTCATTGTTTCTGCCTTAATGCATTGTTTAACAATGAAAATTAACTGAAATGCTTTCACCTCAGATCAGAAACAGATCACTCTAAATTGTAATCTAGACACATGCATTTTCTGTAAAGCTGCTTTGAAACGACATGTTTTGTGAAAAATGCTATACAAATAGTTTAGTATTCCAAGGTCCAGGTAAGTCTGGCTACTTCAAATTGCTTTTAAGTGTCTTTGAAACTGAGATGTTGTTTTGAAGTAGCAGCCTCCTGTCCTTCCACCAGAGCTGAAGGAATCTGGATTGGAACGATAACTTCTTTCTCAGATGTCTCCACAAAGCCACTCTGTTCTCTCTCTTGAAGTTAATGTCTGACGTGGTAATAGTTGCTGTGCTTGACTGAAGAGGAGGTCAGGGTTAGGTTTGAGGTATTGCTGAGGGTCTCCCAGTCTTTTAACAACTTAAAGGGAAAGTTGACTCATTTTGTCATTCCAAAGATATATGGGACTTGGGACACGGAATAATTTTGTTTTATTTTTTAAGTCGATGTCAATAAAACGAAAGTCAGTGTATAATAGCGACTAATAGTCGACTAAATGTTAGTCACCAAGAGTAGGCTTAAGGCAGGCTCACACTACACAACTTTTTGGCTGGATTTTGCTGTTGCAGAGACAGATTTCCAAGGTCTGCGTCAAAACCCTTGAATCATGGCCAAATCGGTGCTCGTCAAATATGAGCATGTCTCCAGCAGTCACAGACACTGTCTGTGATATTTTCTAACCTGTTGATATTATCGCCACGTGATCTTGTAGTGTGAGCGATGAGACATTATGGTAAACTGCTCTAATGATATCATGCACCTTAATGTACATGAATGCAGGGAAACAATTTGATCATAATAATTTTATACTAATAAAAATATATTTTTAAAATGTAAATAAGTGGTCTTTGCACTGTACTTTAACATGATATATTTTATTTACCATCAGTTTTTGTTGAATAGACATAGACAGTGACCAATTTTCTTTTTTTTGTCGTCTTTTTTTCTGCACAGTGCACATATGACTTGGACAGCGAACATGAGCAGCTCTCTAATGTCTCATGAGAATTTGTATGAGAACACGTTTTTCCGTTGTTGTTCAGGGTTGCCACTTGGCCAAAAATCTTGTAGTTTGTGCACCATTGGCATTGTGTTGTGTAGTATGAGCGTTGTTCAGACAAGACGACAGATGACAAGAAGTCCTGTTGAGTGATTTTGAGCACCGTGGCGTTTCATGTGGATCCTTACTGCTGCTTCTTTTTTCCTGTGTTTTGATCTGGAGATGGTTTACTCATTCAGGAGATCAGTAATAGCGCTCCCTACTTTGTAACAGTGATAACACGGAGAGCTGTAAAATCTCGTCAATGGCAGGGAAGCGTTTTCTCAAAAGACACTAACTTGTCAATGGCAGGGAAAGAGTTAAATCGCTTGCGTTGCGTGTCTACTGGCACAGAGTGAGCGTTTTAATCATTGTGATCAGTGTTGCGGCTGAGCACCGATGACTCAGATTATCACAGCAAGCCTAGGCCTATACCACAATTAGGTGTGCACCTACTGCATGACATTAACTTACCGTGCGTTTCTCTCTAAATGCACATCCATCTGTCGAGATGACAAGCCAGCCTCGTCAACTTCATCTTTGGAGCCGGTACTTACTCAGAAATCACTAGTTTATTAATGAATTGTTCATGTTCAGACAGTCTCGTTGTTTTTTTTTTTTTTGTTTTTTTACATTCATAATCATTAGTTTTCTATCTTTTTGCGTGAGCTTAATTTACATTTTTAAATGCTTCTCATGGTTAGTATTTCTCACAATGTTACATAGGCTATAACATTCTTTCTCAGCCCTGTTACTGAAACCATTTTCCGATGTCACTCCCTAAGTATATATTTAAGTAATTAAATTAATATAAACGCCCAACTAGTCAACTAATGGCTTAAATGAGCAGCAGTCAACTAGAAAATATTACTAGTATGAGTAGTAATATGACTGAAATTAAAGGTGTTTTTTTTTAATTTTTTTATTTTTTATTTTTTTAACTACACATGGACAGCCTTTTAAGTTCTGTTAGTCTTTAGAAAAACCTTACCATACTGATTGTGTACTTTTGTTTCAAAATGAGTGTATATATGTGACAAGGACTTTAAGCCATATGCAAATTATTCTTGGAGACATTTCTATAGTGCAGCATTGTAAAGTATAACAAGTAAAATATATAAATGTATAAACTTGTTATTTTGTGTTTCACCGACCGTTTATCAGTTTGGACCAATGCAGCAGGAGCCGATCTTGATCAAGCGACACTGTTACTACACAGCGCTAAGACATCCAGTAAAGAAAGCATTTGAATTCGCCACTGTGACTGAAGTAATAACATCGCTGTGAGATCTAGTGAGAAGCATTCACATTTCTCCGTTATTACCAGATCAAACAGCGCTGACGTGGAAACCAGGAAGAAACATTGTGCCATGAATGAACTATCCAGAGTCCACAGATCAGCAACATTCACCGTGGATTAGAGCCCGACCGATAAAGGATTTTGAAGGCCGATACCGATACAAATATTTGTTGGTTTTAAAATCCGATATTCCGATATATCGGCCGATATTTTTTTTTTCCAGAAACGCGCAACAAAACATTTAACAGATTTCCCAAACGTTAGTTATTTGTAGTTATTTATGAGTTTTAACTAAAATAATATGATAATGCATTTTTAAAGGAAATTTGTTTCTTTTATTGTCAGAACAGAACAGAGGAACATCAAAATATATTAAAGTTCTGATAAATAAACTGTATAAAAATACAAACTTAAGATATGAAACAAAGTCCTTTGAACAAAAACACAAAAACAACAACCAAATCAAAGTTACCAGTATTAACCAAGACTTGGTAAGCTTCATAAATATAACTTTGAACTATATACTACCTATAAATTGCCAAATACTACCCATAACTCATTGTCTTTGTGTGAGTTATCGAGTCATTCATTTAATCTCACTATTCGTTCAAAGCCACAGATTTCGTTGCAAAATAGAGCAATAAGCCTGAGTATACCGTTTTAAATGTAGTAAATCACTTAATGTTACCATTTTGTTTAGCTTTTTAACTGTTGTATAAAATCAATGTCACGTGTGAAATCGTGTGGATGGATATTCGGGAAACATTGCATCAACATTAAAAACACTGCTGGATATCAGCAACCGCGCGCGCGTGCGCTCTACACTGCTGAAGAAGCACGGATGATCTGAAGACACAGACAAGCTGGAGTTCAGCAATCTTCATTTGAGATTTTCAACTTAAATTGAAGTGTCATTCAGTCGGTCTGTGTTAACGAGCCGCTTGCGCTGTTTGTGCGAACGGCTGCCTGTTAAGGATTTCCTTTTACACCCGGAGTGCTAATGCCCGAATGACGTGCTGAGAGAGAAAAATATAGAACCGCAACTATATTTGGTTGTCCTCAAAACAGTAACACGGCGGATATCGCTCATATAAAATTTTTTGACGACGTAACGTTAGTTAAGGCGGCAGGCGTGCGTGTTGCATAGGCGGCCGCCTTAGTTTCAAAGTGCTGCGGGAAACCCTGAAAACATTTTCAATATAACAGGCCAAGGAGAGATGATACGTCTCATTGCTATAACTGTCACGCGCTATTAAAGAAATACTTCAGTCACATTGTCAAAAGTTAAAAGGACAGTCAGTCAACTACACTGTAACAACGTAAAGTAATTATTACTAGCTAATTCCGCTTCACTCTCGGCTTATTTAACAGCAGCAAAACTGGACATGATACTCACAAATTTTGTCATGCTTATTTGAGTTAAGAGAACTGATGGGGATGTTCTTTTAATTGTTATTCAAGCAATGTATGTGACCAACTCACCATGGCATGAACACACTTCACTGATGATCTCACTCGCGGATAACGGATTCTCTCTGCCCGACTCTGGCTGGATCAGCAGATTGCAGGATGTGTGGCGCGTTATACACATAGGTTATACACGAGTGTTGCCAACAGGGACGGTGTAGAGTGCCCTTTGGTGGACAAACAATACAACTCTAACACTCATGACATGGTTGAAGGGTGTTTCGTCCGTTTTTTTTTTTTTATAATTTTTTTTTTTATATTCATTTATCGGCCATTATAAACGCCGATACCGATAGTTTGGAAAACGCCTAATATCGGCCGATAATATCGGCCTGCCGATAAATCGGTCGAGCTCTACCGTGGATTTACTGTAGTAGCACTAACTGTAACCATGGTAGTTTGGCAGGAATAGTAAGTTATAGGCTACAATGCTTTCAAGTAACGTTACTTCGGTTTTATTTTGACATTATGAATAAAATTTCTGCCCTCAAATGTTAATCTGAAATAAAAAGAAAAACCATTGTTTATAACTACTACAATATTACATTAATTTTTTTCCAAGGAGCTGTTTGTTTTATATGCTCCTAAGAAGATTATAGTGCTCCATCATTGCTCAAAATAAAAAAATTATACTTTATGGATGTTAGTTTTAATAATAAAAAATGAAATCAAGGAAATTTCTCTGGAATTTCTTTCTTTTTGCTGTATTGAAAACGTACCGAACCGTGACATCAGTGTATCGTATCGTATCGAACCAAACCATGAATTTTGTGAACCGTTACACCCCTAGTATAAACTTAAAAATTATGTAGAGCTAATTTTTTTAATCCACAACCAGTAATCAATAGCAAAGTTCAATAATCAAGAAAGTTCAAGATCAATAATGGTGAGAACCCCAGAGCGTCTTAACAGATGTTTTGGTAAATTCACACAGAACTTTGTGGAAAAATCAAGTCACAGCCATGCCTGAAGCGTCTTTTGTTTACTTGATGTAGCCGGTGAGGATTGCACAGTTTGATTAGACCTGTGGATGACCCCATCCTCTCTTAAAGTAGCTCGACTCCAGTTTGTGACCAAACCATTTTCAACTGGTTGCCTGTTTCGAATTTACATTGGTAGAGCTGCCATTTAGTTTAATTTATTGCTTTATTATATTAATAAATTAGTGGAATTTTCAGAATTTGACAAAACATGACATGCATTTACTAAGGTCTTTATAAAGGTCCATTTAAGGGGGCAAATATAAAAGGTGTGACTGCAGTCTAAAGCCCCTTTCTCACAGCGCGTTTGTCCCGCGTAACATTTTTAGAGTGCCTTCTGTCTGAACACAAACACGTCCCGGGATTGATGCCGGTATGGGGACCTAGTAACGTTGCCGGGATCAGAACGCGCCCTGTGTGAACAAAAGCCAGGACCAATGCCGCGAGTCTGTTGCTCTTTGAAGAAAGTTTGTGTTCATCATCAACAAAGAAAGAATGAAAAAATGTCTGCAAACTGGACTGAAGCAGAGTCCAGGGTGCTCCTTAATATCCGCGTTGAAGCTGAGATCATTAGCTAGCTTTGTGGAAAGGTACGCGATGCGTTAGTGTAAATGTTTTTGATGCGTACGTTACACGTCACATCCTGACGTCACGTGTCTTTGCGGGTTGTGTGTGAACGCACTCACAGATTTAGGAAAATCACTGGCATTGTGAATGAACCAAAATCAAAAGATCCCGGGACACATTATCCGTGTATTTTCTGGAATCTCTGTGTGAAAGGGGCTTAAGTGGAAATTCCTCAGAGGGTTTGCCAATCTAAAAAGTTTGGGAACCACTACTGTATTTGCTGACAAGTAGGTGTTACACACTAGAGGTCAGTTAACACTAAGTTGGTAAATACCTCCTTCAAATTATATATTTAAAGTATGTTTTTACTTTACTTTTTTTGCCTTTTTTAAATTAATGTTATCCAAATTGAATTAAGGTTAATTGTTTTATTTTGTAGTTAATTAGGCCTTATACAAAGTGAGGTGAATTTTAGCGTCAAACTTTAAATGTTTTATCACATTTAATCTTAAATGTTTCTTCCATGTAAGAGCAAAAGTTCATTGTTATAAATAATTAGTTATTAAAACGCCTTTATTTTATTTTTTTTAACTTAGTCTTAGCCACCTTGGTGTTTCTGTGAAGGAGCTTGTTAGAAAAGTAAAATTTTAGCTCCATCTAGAGGATCTAGCTGGTTAATCCAGGCTCATGTGAACTTTCAACTTTTCCTGATGGAGGAAGGCACCTTTAACAAACTTCATTGTCTCAACATTTTTTCTAGAATCCTTGGGAAATTATAAATTCGCTTTGTTCCTGATTTTTACCATTTTAATTTGTTCTTTTGTCAGTCATGTTATAGGAAGGTATGCTATTTTCATGACATGTTTATCATTGGATGTAATGTATTATATATATTTTTTAAAGTTATAGTTTTGATGCTGTTTTCAATTACTAACAGTGTATGTCTTGTTCTCGTGCAGGACTGAGACTGCCGTTCTTCTCGGAGCACCATGAGCTGGAGCTTTCTTACACGGCTGTTGGATGAAATCTCCAACCACTCCACCTTTGTGGGCAAGATCTGGCTTACGTTATTCATCATCTTCCGCATTGTGTTGACTATTGTTGGCGGCGAATCAATATACTACGATGAACAGAGCAAATTCACGTGTAACACCCAGCAACCTGGTTGCGATAACGTCTGCTATGATGCATTTGCACCGCTCTCTCATGTCCGGTTCTGGATTTTTCAGATTATTCTAATCACAACCCCTTCTATTATGTACGTGGGCTTTGCTATGCACAAGATTTCTCGGATGCATGATGACGAGTACAGGCTGAGGAACAGGAAACGCATGCCCATAATCAACCGCGGAGCCAACCGTGATTATGAGGAGGCTGAGGACAATGGTGAGGAAGACCCCATGATGACGGAGGAGATCCTGCCAGAGAAAGAGAAAGCACCTGAGAAGCCAGCCCCCAAACACGATGGACGACGGAGAATAAAGCGGGATGGGCTCATGAAGGTGTACATCCTGCAGCTTTTCTCACGGGTTGTTTTTGAGGTGGGCTTTCTCTTCGGCCAGTATGTCATGTATGGTTTTGAGGTCGCCCCCTCGTACGTGTGCACTCGCAGCCCCTGTCCGCACACGGTGGACTGCTTTGTGTCACGTCCCACGGAAAAAACGATCTTCCTGCTGATCATGTATGCCGTGAGCTGTCTCTGCTTGTTTCTCACAGTGCTGGAGATTCTTCATTTGGGCCTCAGTGGAATCCGTGATGCTTTCCGGCGACGTGCGCGCCAACAAAGCGTTGCACGCCAACGTGGTGCCATATGCAGACAGGTACCCACTGCCCCGCCAGGGTACCACACTGCCCTGAAAAAAGACAAGCTGTCCATGGGAATCAAACCGAACTATAACTTGGACTCTTGTCGAGAGTCTTTTGGTGATGAGTCGTCATCACGAGATATTGACCGCCTGCGTAAACACCTGAAACTGGCCCAGCAGCATCTAGATATGGCCTATCAGAACGGGGAGAGCAGTCCTTTACGCAGCAGCAGCCCAGAGTCCAACGGCACCGCTGTCGAGCAAAACAGACTCAATTTTGCTCAGGAAAAGAAGGGGAGCACATGTGAAAAAGGTAAGACTGAAAAGGGATTTTTATTTTTTTTCTTCACAATAGCTTAACTGTAGTTTGTATTTAATTGTTGAAAAGAAAGAGTAAATGGAAAACACACACACACACACATATTTTTTTTTTTTTATACTAGACATTTAAAATTTCAAGAAAAGTTAGTAAATAGAGATTATGTTGTTAAATTCTTTTTATAAAGATGTGTACATGTTTTAATTCTATTTTGCTATTTTTAATTCTCTCTCTCTCTCTCTCTCTCTCTCTCTCTCTCTCTCTCTCTCTCTCTCTCTCTCTCACTCATAGGGATCCGTGCCTGATTGAGACTCAGAGACTATCAACTGTTTTCTGTTCAACGAAGTGGAATTGCTCATTTGGAAAGTGGAAAAAGTCTGTGTTTGTATTGTGTATTTTTTTGTTTGGCTGCTGAACATTGTGTGAAGCATCGTGAGAACCTGTGTCTATGCACACTGGTGAATCTGTGATAATGTGTTGTGCAGTATTATGGCAAATGAACGTCGAGTCAAAAATCTCAGAAGCAGCATCTCACCAGCCATTTATACTTGACATCAGCCAGTCTGCCTGATACTCCAAAGTGCCCAAAGGCTAGTTAGGAAGATGTTTAGTCACTAGGCGACTGCAATGCCTCTTATCTCCTCCCTTTTTCTTTTCTTTTTTCATAGGAAAAATAAATCAGTGGTTCTTCCATTTGTTTACCACACTTCTAATGAAGTGCCAAGAGTTACATCTCAAAAATGCCTTAAACTGGAGTTTACATATTACCTTTGCCATTCCAAAATGAGATGGATGAGCCAGTATAAAGCCACGACAGAACCGTAGTGTAGTTATTTAGAATAGTGCTGTGTTTTGAGTAGTGGACCACAATTAGTGTATGTTTGTAATGAACAAAATGGAAACCTGGAAAATGCTTGAATACTTGTGAATCAATTATTGATCTACAAAGAGGCTTTTGATATTTTATTTGCATATTGTGTGCTTTTGATGTAAATGAGTAGTATTTTGATACCCCTCTCATCTTGAGGAAGCTTCTCCGTAGACTTATTTCAGTTTTTCACATTTTGTGAGGCTTTAAGCTAATCTGGTTTTCTTTGGCTTTTGTTTAATTTGACCAACTGTTAGAGAGGCAAACTCAGTTTTCAGAGATTATCTTTACACATTTGAAAGCACTAATAAAGAATGTTTAATTTCATTGGTTTTCACTTTCATCATTTCTCTAAATAGTTTCTGTTCAGATTAGTGTATATCTTTGCCTCCTTTATGCAAATGCAACCGTAAGTTGGTCCAAATGCAGTTTACATTGAATAGCAATAAGGAAAGCCATAAAGCCTAAAGTTGTATACATGGTACCAATGCAATGTCATCTTGAAACCGTTTAAAGTGTAGGAGTATAGTCCACCCATGTCTGTTAACAGCCAGGTTTTCCATCTTTTGATATCCCAGCATCTCATTTTTTACATTTTTCTAATGTTTTTGTAAGGTTTTGTAAAATTGTATTTTGTAATATGCCAAAATAAACCTTTGGTCTAAAAACTGCATTCATGTGTCATTGTTCCTTTTTTTTTTTTTTTTTTTTTTTTTTGTGCTTCTTATATGGTTATATATGCTGGTTAATCGACAAGTATTTGGTTATTTTAATGTTATTGCCTTTGCCTAGAAAGCAACTGTAGTGCTTCACAGGAAACTGCCATGTTGCGTGCCATTAATCCGTCCACTAGCCATCTGTAAACCTCTGTGTCACTCTAGTACAAAGTACTTGGATATCGAATTTGCCGGATAAGGATTGGTAGATAAGATTTAATGTCTTTGCCCACACTGAATCTATTGCTCTCTTTTGTGATTTCCCTAATGTTTAGATAGGGAATTTTGCACAAATGGAAAGGAGGAATTTATTTTAAAGATTAATCTAGAAGTGAGGGGAAAATGTTTTCAAGACTTATTTTAATTGTTCTTAGTAACCCCAGTGTTTCTTAAGAGATAACCTTACAGTATTATCACATTTATCTTAGTCCAGAGTCCAAATGATAACTTAATGACTGCCATACGATCTACTACTAGTTGGCTTAGGGTTGAATTGCATGATTGTAACACTGAATGCTTCACTATTAGATTAGCAGAGGTGTTTATAAAGACCACGTCTTCTCCACTTGTAACACTGTAACGATGAAGGTCCTGGTAGGATTTCTTTCTCTAGGTTGGTTGGCTACTTTTTGGAGCTCCATCAATGCAGAGCAACATGAGTTCATGTTACTTGCAGGCCCTCTGACCAGCGGACAAACTTCACCTTTAGGGTCTTCAGATGAAGACGATACGTTTACCTGCGGAGGTCCACTTCCACAACAATCCAGAGACTACTTTCTGTATCTTCAGAGCAGAGGGGTGACCCACTTTAAAGTTCCCCTTTCCTGGTCACACATCCTTCCCACAGGTGACTCCAACCAGCCACACGAGGACACTGTGACATGCTATAAGACACTTGTGCAGCAGCTGACTGAATTGGGCATCAAACCTCTGCTGGTTCTCCACCACTCTGCTGTACCAAAACTCTTCAGAGCCAGATATGGAGGCTGGGAGAATCCATTACTGGTGCAGATGTTTGAGCAGTATGCAGGATTTGTGTTCAATACATTTAGGGATCTTGTGGACACATTTGTCACATTCAGTCACCTGCATGAGCTACATAATGCAGTGCAACTTCAAAATGCTCTCCAGTCCCATGCAAACATTTACAATGTCTATCATCAAATGTCCAAAGGTAAGACTTGAGTTTATTCATTTGTTTAATATGTAGGCCTACACAAGACAGAACAGCGTTAGTTGTCTCAGTAACTCTAGGTTTTGTAACTAACTAGGTTTTGAGTTAAAAGTCCAATTTACACAACTTGATAAAACCACACTATTATGAAAGTTTCTTAGGGCAATTTTTTTCCTCAAGTCCCCAAACAGGTTATCACATGCATCTTGAATGTAGTTTTATTCCAATTATTCCAAGGATTTCTGTAAAACAATATAATGGTTTGTTATTTTTGTATGGTGCATACAAAAGTAGCATAGCCTGCATAAATAGCATGTGCAAAATTGTTTTATAGTTTAAATGCAGTTAAAAATCTTACCCTGCAGCATGTGCATGGTCAATAGAAATGTGTTGGAAATGTTCAAAAGCTTTAGGCAAGACTTTCAAAATAAACTTTATATTATTTTAATCATATTCACTGGAATAAAAGTGTAACAACTAATCTCTGTCTCCATATTACATAGTTCTTTATAATAGTGCACAGATGGTCACCCATAGTGATGTGTTGTTGTTTTTTAGCACTTAATTTGTCTGTTGGGATCAGAGCCAATGATGTTTACTTGATTTCTCAAGCGGGGTCAAAAATCATGGTAAAAGTTTAAGGCAGCTTATCATATATATAGTTACTGTACAAGTAATAGTTAATATTATGTCATTTATCACACTTCTCTTATCTCACCATCAGGCATATGTGGATTTCCTCACTGTACACGTGCAGTACAACTGCAAATTGCAGACAGCTCTTACCGAGGAATTGAGGAAGTTACAGGTATGTGATTTATATTGAAGGATTATACAATCATCTTCACAATAGATCAACCCTGTAAATAGCCATCAGATTTCATTAGACTTCATAACTCAACTGGTTTTTAATATTCAAATACCACTTAAATTGCCTGACGTGACAGAAAACATTTGTTTCAGATTGGCAGTGGTCAAAAGTCCATTCTTGTGTATCAGTTGACAGTCCAGGACTGTGATGGAAATGAAAATAATTTCCAGCCACTTACTACAATTCTTGGAGGTAAATGTTAGCTTATTTCTTTAAGCTATGTGTCCAAAGTCTAAAATACCATGTGGTAAACCTAGCATTATTTATTGATGTCAGTTTTACAGAACATAGATCTTCACATCATAGGCTGTGACATCACACAGCTTTTTGAGAAGTTAGATCAGGAAGAAACACTCAAAAGGTAAAGCTGGGACCAAAAAGGTATATATATGCAGTATATAATGACTATTTTTTAAAATAAATAAGAATGAATAAGAATAAGAATGTTCTCATCCAGTTTGCAGGAGGAAAATACTGAAACCGTTGACCATCAGAAATCAGCTTCTGCATTATCATACCAGAAGGTCTGGGAGAAATTCAGAGGTCAAACCGAAGCTGAGCGCGATCAGTTCCTGAGTGGCTCATTCCAGGTTGGTTTTGAATGGTCCGTCTCCAGTGAGAGTTTAAAAGTGGAGGGTGGATGGGCTGAACACGGAAAGGGTGAGACCATATGGGACCGTTTTAGCCAAGAGGGTCATGTCTTTGACAACCAGACCACTGATTTGGCCTGTGATAGTTATCACAAGGTGGACTATGATGTGTATCTGCTTAGAGGCATGATGGCACCTAATTATCAGTTGTCAATTTCCTGGGCTCGCATTTTCCCCACTGGACGCAGAGAAAGTTTGGTTGAAAAGGGGGCTGCTTATTATGACAAGATGATTAACACCCTTCTACAATCAGGCATCGAGCCCACTGTTACCCTGCATCATTGGGACCTTCCTCAAGCTCTGCAGGACTCAGGAGGCTGGATTAATAACTCTATTTTGGAAGCTTTCAAAGAATTTTCAGATTTTTGCTTCTCTCGTTATGGAGACAGAGTCAAAACATGGATCACATTCGGCAGCCCCTGGGTTGTGAGCAACCTAGGGTATGGAACAGGGCAACATCCCCCAAGTATGAATGACCCAATAATAGCCTCTTACAAGGTGTGTCTGTCAATCTGAGAAAGAACCATCTATTTCATGGTTTTCGAAAGTGTATATTGACAGTTTTTTGCTTGTTTTCACAGGTGACGCATAACATTCTGAAATCTCATGCTGAAGCCTGGCATATTTATAATGATAAATACAGGAAACTGCATGGTGGAAAAGTGGGCATTGCTCTTCACTCTGATTGGGCCGAGCCGTTGAATCCCTTAAGTGATCAGGATGTAGCTGCAGCTGAGCGTTATCTAAATTTCATGCTGGGCTGGTTTGCTCACCCGATATTTGTAGATGGAGACTATCCAGCAGTGCTAAAGGAACAAATTGAAAAAAAGAAAGATTTATGTGGTAAAGAGCTGGCAAGACTCCCTGTCTTCACTGAGGCTGAGAAACAAAGAATCCGAGGCACAGCTGATTTCTTCGGGCTTAGCCACTACACTTCCCGACTGATTAGTGAGAGCTTGAATAGCTGTGATGCTGGACCAAATCATGTTGGGGACTTTCAGGCTCATATTGACCCCACATGGCCCTCAACAGCTTCTGACCAGATCCAGTCTGTTCCGTGGGGGCTTCGGCGGTTATTGAACTATATCGTTTTAGAGTACACATCCGTAACAAAGGTGCCCATCTATATCACAGGAAATGGAATGCCAACTGATTACAATGGTGATGTGCTCAATGACACTCAGCGTGTCGACTATCTCAAAGCTTACATTAATGAAGCAATGAAAGGTAAGTATTTTAAGAGAACTGGTTAGTGTCTTTTTAGAGATAACAGGTAAGTCTGTGTGAAATCAGAGGTTAGTGCATGGCCTAAAACCAAGGTCTGTAAGATATGAATTGCAGATACTAAAAATTTTATATTTGTTAGGTATTAATTATTTAGCATTAGTTATTTCCAGGCCAAAAACACCTTATATGGGAAGCCATGTATAGATTGGGTCTCTCAAAAATTAGAAAAATATTGTACCATCATAATAGGGATTTATATATTTGAACTTGTATGCTTAGAGAATTTCCTATCGATTTAATTATGGCCCCAATGCCACCCACATCTAGAAATTTAATCAATGAATAATTCTTGAAAAATAATACACTAAAAAGTTTCCCAAAAAAGAATATCTTGATCTGAAATTAATTAATTAATTCTTCAAGGGGCTGAGAAAATATATGGACATGTTAGAATCTGCAAAAATATTACCAACAACAAAGTAGCAAGCTATGGGGGGATTTGTTCAAAGCCTTTTCGGAATTTGACACAGACTGACGTTAAAGCAATCCTCTACAAATTTAACAAAACCTTTGCCAAACCTTAACATCAGACTATATACAGAATTACAAGATCACTATCTAAAGTCTATTAACTACTTTCTGTCTAAACAGCCGTGCATTTGGATGATGTTGTCGTCCAGAGGTTTACAGTCCAGTCTCTTATGGATGGTTTTGAGGGTCCTCAAGGCTACAGTCAACGATTTGGATTGCACTATGTGAACTTTGATGATCCTGACAGGCCAAGAACCCCCAAAGAATCAGCATATTACTATTCAAGGGTGATTGAGAGTAACGGATTTGCTGAGACTGTAGCAAGCCCTAAGATGCAGATCTATGGAAATAAAATTAAGAGCACAAGACTACCTAGTCAGCCGCCATCTGAAGTTCCTTCAAAATCCAAGGTCGTCTGGGGAAAGTTCTCCCCTCAGACCAAGTTTGAGAGACAGCTTTATCACTATGGAACATTTCCAGAGGGATTCCATTGGGGTGTCTCATCTTCAGCATACCAGGTTGAAGGTGGCTGGAATGCAGATGGAAAAGGACCAAGTGTTTGGGATAACTTTACTCAAACTGGTAATATCCCAAACAATGACAATGGTAATGTTGCATGTGACAGCTACAGTAAAATAGATGAGGATCTACACATGTTGAGAGCCCTAAAAGTGAAGACTTATAGATTCTCCTTGTCATGGTCTCGAATTTTTCCCAGTGGTTATAAATCTTCTCTTAACCAGAAGGGGGTGGACTACTATAACAGGCTCATAGACCGTCTAATAGCAAACAATATCACACCCATGGTGACTCTCTACCATTGGGACCTGCCACAGGCTTTACAGAACATCAATGGTTGGGACAACCCCGAATTGGTTAACATATTCAATGAATATTGTGACTTCTGTTATGCGACATTTGGAAACAGGGTGAAGTTTTGGATCACATTTAATGAACCCCAGACAATTGCATGGTCGGGATATGGACTAGGTCAGATCCCACCTAACGTGAAACAACCCGGAGATGCTCCATACAGGGTTGCACACAACCTCGTAAAAGCTCATGCACAAGCGTATCACACCTATGATGAGAAATACAGGGCATCTCAAGGAGGTCTGGTATCAATTAGTCTAAATGCTGAATGGGCAGAACCCCAAGATGTCAGCATTCCTCGAGAGGTGGTGGCAGCTGATCGAGCCCTTCAGTTTCAACTAGGCTGGTTTGCACATCCTATATATAAAAATGGTGACTACCCTGACGCCATGAAGTGGCAGGTTGGCAACAAGAGTGAACTTCAAGGTTTGACAGAATCCCGCTTGCCTTCTTTCACTGACAAAGACAAAGCCTTTATCCAAGGAACAGCTGATGTATTCTGCATTAACACATACACAACCAAAGTCGTGCGCCATGTGACCAGCAGACTTAATATTGTGTCTTATGAGACTGATCAGGATGTTGAAAAGGACAATGCAGATGGCTCTGAAAATACAGCTGTTAATGAGCAGAAGGCTGTTGCATGGGGACTCAGGAGACTTCTTAACTGGTTAAAGGAAGAGTATGGAGACCCTGAGATTTATGTAACAGAAAATGGTGTAGCCACAGGCACTGCCATAACGGTTGATGATACTGATCGAATATTCTTCCTGAAGACCTATGTTGATGAGGCTCTTAAAGGTATGTTAACAATGGTTCTCTTTCTCTAACAGTGCACACATATGTATTTTTTTAATGTACAGTAATTTACTTACAAATCTTTCGAAATGTATTCTAAATTTTGAACCAAATACATATGGGAAAATAAAATAAAATGTAAAAAAAATAAATATAAGAAAATGTTATATTCTATTTATATTTTAACTATATTTTATTGTATTGTTTTGTTCTTCTAAACATATTTGTTATTAGGAGTATAAATGTCATAACTGTACAAAAGTATGAATTATTTCTGACAAAAAAATATAAATGATATTACAAAATGCAGGCTGTATAGAGTGACAAACTTGCTTTTTGCAAACATCATGCTTGTTCTAAGGCGAGGTCGTATGAAAAGCCCTTAGCCTGGTTAAAACCAGACCCTTCTCAGTTTAAACTGAGTTAGGGTCTGGCAAAGCTCCATAGACAAATCATTTCCAAAGGGGCGTCACCAACGGACGTCCCTCAAATGCCTCTTGGCGCAATTGGATAGAGCTAAAACCAATCAGATCGATGAAGGAGATGACGTACGCAGAGGGCTCTCGCTAAGACAGTCTATGGCTAAGACCCACCCATTCGTTTAGCCACCAACGGGGCTCGTTGTTATGGGGAGGAGGCGGAAACCGGCGAACATTCACATTTTAATGACAAAATAAAACAAATACAAAGTCCCTCACGGTCGACTGCCGCCACACATAATAAAACAATTCATCAAATAAAATTCAGGCCTGTCCTCTCTCGATCTTCACCGTCGTCGCTCCTCCTTTTATGCTTCCGCTCCTCCGTGAGAGATGCGAGACCGGCCTCACTCACGCCGTTCTCTCACGTCCCTCGGCCTCGATCGTCCTGCTCGCCACACTGGTATATCAGACTTTTGCCGAATCCAATCGGTAAGACAGCGATAACATCTTTTTTAGACATGAAGTCTTCGAGTGTTGTTCTTTGCTCCGGTTATAACGAAAAGGAAATTTTTAAATCGCTTAAAACAGACGCGATAGCTGATTCGAACGAGTGATGTATGACGGCGGCATCCATCTTTGTTGTGTTGGCTACAAAATCCCAGCGCTGTCGTCATCGTGTAAAGCCCGCCCCAACGTTTCTGATTGGTGCCGCGATTTCTGCGGACTGGAAATGGGCTTGAATGAGCTCTTTGCCAGACTAACTTTCAGAGCAAATCTAAATTTGCCGGAAGTTGTCTGGGTTTTCCCAGGCTACTTACCTGGGCATTTTTTATGCAAATAACTAGATGTGTGAACACACTCCCACATTTAAAATAATCCAGATTCAGCAACATATTAATGTGCGTTTGCACCTGTTAATCCTCTGGGAATTTTGCATAAATATTTTCTGTGCTCATAAATACACAAATTGTGCAAAATAATGATAATAATGAATGAGGCTTAATGGTTATAATAGTGTTAAATTGTTAATTTTACGCACATTTACATGTATACTTTTTAGCGCACAACTTGGATGGAGTACGGATTAAGGGATACATTGCTAGCTCTCTAATGGACTCCTTTGAGTGGTTAAATGGCTACACCGTTGGGTATGGACTTCACCATGTGAACTTTAAACTTTTAAATCGGCCGAGAACTCCAAAACGCTCAGCTCACCTCTACTTTGATATAATGAGAAATAATGGCTTTCCACTGCCAGTGGAGGAAGAAATGTTATATGGACATTTCCCAGAGGGATTTATATGGAGCACAGCAACAGCTGCATATCAGGTACATTTCAACAAATACATTTTTATTTTTTTTATCAAATGAGGACTTTTTTGTTTCATGTAATGCTTTAACACCACAGATAGAGGGTGCCTGGAGAGCAGATGGAAAGGGTCTCAGCATTTGGGACACATTTTCACACACTGCTTTAAAGATATCGCTGGATGAAAATGGTGACATTGCCTGCGACAGCTACAACAAGATCACAGAGGATATCAAAAATCTCAAAACACTGAGGGTCAACCACTACCGGTTTTCTATTTCATGGCCCAGAATTATGCCGGATGGAACAAACAGGAAAATTAATGAAGCTGGACTTAACTACTATCATAGACTAGTAGATGCTCTATTGGCAGCCAATATCAAGCCACAGGTGGACAATTTTGAAATAATTTGCATGCAAAAAATTGCCTTGGTAACCTAAAAGAATTGAACTCGTTTCTGACTGTCTTTTAATCATTTTGTCATCTGACAGGTGACTTTGTACCACTGGGATCTCCCACAAGCACTCCAGGATGTTGGTGGCTGGGAGAATGACACTATTGTCGACAGGTTCAGAGACTATGCTGATGTGGTATTTAACAGTCTGGGGGACAAAGTAAAGTTCTGGATCACTATAAATGAACCCTACAATGTTGCAATGGTCGGCCATGGCTATGGAAGTGCAGCACCAGGTATCGTTTGCTTTAAGAACTATACTTTTACTCTTTGTACAATATGACTTATCTTATAAGTTTCAGTGGTAACAGTTGATCATGCACCATAAGGTTCCTGATGGTCTATTTGTGTCCAGGTATAAGTTTCAGACCGGGCACTGCACCATATATTGTGGCACACAACCTCATCAAGGCTCATGCTGAGGCCTGGCATCTGTATAATGACAAGTATCGTGCAAAACATGGTGGCATTATTGGGATCACCATAAACTCTGACTGGGCTGAACCAAGAAACCCATACAAACAGGAAGATGTGGATGCTGCCGTGCGTGTAGTTCAGGTACAGATTTGTAGTTCAACCCAACCCGATCACACTAAATACGTGTCTATATCACGTAGTGTGTTTATCGTGTTATTTATACGCGAAAATGAGTTTTTACGTGCATATGATACGCATGGGTTGTTAAGGGTAGGTTTAGGAGTGGTGTGGGGTACGTATGTATTACCGGTATACGTTTGGGTAGAATTAGTGGTGTTGGGTGCGTGTGTATTACACGCAATAAAGTGCGTATCAAATGCACGCGAAAACTGCGTAACGTAAAAACTCATTTTCGCGTATAAATAACACGATAAACACACTACGTGATATAGACACGTATTTACGTGAGAATAGGCTGTTCAACCACATAAACATGTCTGTAGCCATGTGCATTAAATAAACAATAAGCCTCTTCTCTTCTCGAAACAGTTCCAGATTGGTTGGTTTGCTCATCCAGTGTTCAATGGAGATTACAGTGATTTAATGAAAGACATAATTCGAGAGAGAAGTTTAGCAGCTGGCCGACCTCAGTCGAGGTAAGATGTTATCTTGTTTGTTAGTAATTTAAGGCTTTGCATTCAAAAGATTCTGCGTTTATAAATACTTTTACGTTTACATTTCACATCTAACAGGCTTCCAGAATTTACCCCTGCAGAAATAGTGAGGATTAAGGGAACTCATGATTATTTTGGATTCAACCACTACACCACTGTCTTAGCCTATAACATGGACTACAAAAACCTCCAGCACTATGATGCAGACAGGTAGCCTTGTAGTTTTACTCCACATTGTCAAACTCTTTCAGGCCCAATTTGTTTAAAACAATCAATCGTGATTGATCATCATGACAGAAAATCATGATGTTAATGTTTATATCTTAATATCTTCATGCCTTATAGTAGAGCTGGGTGATAATATATCTTACATTTTGTAACGAAAGAAGCAATCACACTGTTGAGATTTCATATAGCAGTGGTTCTCAATAAGGGGACTGGGGCCCACTAGGGGGCTTCAACAAACTTCTAAGGGAGCCTCAAGATGACCAAATTTTTTTTAAATAAGCTAAAACAAGCATTAAAATAATATAAACAAGGTGATACTTACCTTGTACTTCTTATTATTTGGTTATTTTTATAATCCTTCTTGTTATCCCAAGCTTTAAAATATTTCATCGAGTAGAAATTGTGAGCGGGGGGTGGGGGGCTTTGAAGTCAAAAAGGTTGAGATCCACTGCTATATAATATATATTGTCTAACGTGAGTACACTGTATGTATGCAAATAAAGTTGGATATACTTAAACATCCAACAAGTTGAGAGATAATATAGTTACAATTGTGCAATAAAATAAATATATCTATTCCAGGGGTGCAGGAACTGTAACGGATCGTACATGGCTGGATTCTGGATCCTTCTGGTTGAAAGTAACTCCTGTGGGATTTCGAAAAATTCTGAATTTCATTAAGGAGGAATATGGAAACCCTACTATTTACATTACAGAGAATGGCGTATCAGAACGAGGGCCAGTGAATCTGAACGACATCCACCGTATCCACTATTATGATAACTATATCAATCAGGCCCTGAAAGGTAGAGATTTACACAGGACAGTATTTAACAATAGATTTCTGTGGTGCTTTTCCATGCATTTTTAATATTATTGTTTGTTTTCATTTAATTCTTTAGCGTATTTGCTGGATGCTGTGGACATCCGTGGTTACTCTGCTTGGACACTAATGGACAATCTGGAATGGGCGACGGGTTTTGATGATAAATTTGGCTTTTTCTATGTAAATCGATCAGATCCCACTTTACCACGTATTCCTAAGAAATCTGTCTGGAACTATGCTACAATAATCAACTGCAATGGCTTCATAAGTCCAGGAGAAAGTCCCCATGAATGTCAGGTCCATGAACCTGAAGGTGAGGTCTCAGGTACTATCCATCTGTCTGTCTCTCTGTCTGTTTATCTATTAACCGAGGGTTTTCTTGTTTACAGAGACTACTCCTCCTGGTGGGGAACTGTCAATCAGTTTCTTGGGTTTGGAAGTGTCAGGTCCTGATGCCGAACGGGCTCTCAATGTCCTCTTCAGTCTCACCATTATTGCTGCAGTCGCTGTTGTCCTCTTGGTTTTCGGGCTTGTCAAGGCATCCAAGAAACAAAAACGTCCAGTTGAGGAACACATTGACCTTGTAAAAGAAGATACGTTCTGAACATAATATCTGCTATACCAATTATCTTAATATATATATACACTCACCGGCCACTTTATTAGGTACCCCATGCTAGTAACGGGTTGGACCCCCTTTTGCCTTCAGAACTTCCTAAATTCTTCGTGGCATAGATTCAACAAGGTGCTGGAAGCATTCCTCAGGGAGTTTGGTCCATATTGACATGATGGCATCACACAGTTGCCGCAGATTTGTCGGCTGCACATCCATGATGCGAATCTCCCGTTCCACCACATCCCAAAGATGCTCTATTGGATTGAGATCTGGTGACTGTGGAGGCCATTTGAGTACAGCGAACTCATTGTCATGTTCAAGAAACCAGTCTGAGATGATTCCAGCTTTATGACATGGCGCATTATCCTGCTGAAAGTAGCCATCAGAAGTTGGGTACATTGTGGTCATAAAGGGATGGACATGGTCAGCAACAATACTCAGGTAGGCTGTGGCGTTGCAACGATGCTCAATTGGTACCAAGGGGCCCAAAGAGTGCCAAGAAAATATTCCCCACACCATGACACCACCACCACCAGCCTGAACCGTTGATACAAGGCAGGATGGATCCATGCTTTCATGTTGTAGACGCCAAATTCTGACCCTACCATCCGAATGTCGCAGCAGAAATCGAGACTCATCAGACCAGGCAACGTTTTTCCAATCTTCTATTGTCCAATTTCGATGAGCTTGTGCAAATTGTAGCCTCAGTTTCCTGTTCTTAGCTGAAAGGAGTGGCACCCGGTGTGGTCTTCTGCTGCTGTAGCCCATCTGCCTCAAAGTTCGACGTACTGTGCGTTCAGAGATGCTCTTCTGCCCACCTTGGTTGTAACGGGTGGTTATTTGAGTCACTGTTGCCCTTCTATCAGCTCGAACCAGTCTGGCCATTCTCCTCTGACCTCTGGCATCAACAAGGCATTTCCGCCCACAGAACTGCCGCTCACTGGATGTTTTTTCTTTTTCGGACCATTCTCTGTAAACCCTAGAGATGGTTGTGCGTGAAAATCCCAGTAGATTAGCAGTTTCTGAAATACTCAGACCAGCCCTTCTGGCACCAACAATCATGCCACGTTCAAAGTCACTCAAATCACCTTTCTTCCCCATACTGATGCTCGGTTTGAACTGCAGGAGATTGTCTTGACCATGTCTACATGCCTAAATGCACTGAGTTGCCGCCATGTGATTGGCTGCTTAGAAATTAAGTGTTAACGAGCAGTTGGACAGGTGTACCTAATAAAGTGGCCGGTGAGTGTATATATATATATATATATATATATATATATATATATATATATATAAAAATATATATATATATATTATTTGGTTAAATGTACATTTTGTGTAAAGATAATTATGTAAAAAATATATGTAATTTATAAACCTGAATAAAACAAGAAATGATTCTTTGCATAATACAATGTTACCTTCAAAGTAGGGCTGAAGCTTCCTATAAAAAACTGTCAAAGTTAAAGGTTGTCTTTAATATGACATATAATATGAAAAATAAATATCAGTAACTGCATCAGTTTCTGGCTTTGACAACTTTATCTGCCTCAGCTGCAATGTACTGAGTATTTAATGCAAACTGCAAATCTGAGTGAATTATATCCTTTACTTTACAGTGTAATATATCACAATTGTGACACAAGTGATCACAAGTGACACTGTACTTTGAAACATTATGATATAATGTTAGATTCCTTATTTTATTACATATTGTTTTAATTGATACATTTCATGAGCTAATTTTGTCATTGTATATACAATTCTGTTTAATATGCCAGTCTTTTTAAATGCCTTTTTTGGATTGCATTAAAAAGTCATCCCTGCACATGCTGATTTTACAAAAGAAGTCAAAGGAATAAACTAATTCAGCTGTTTCATATTTTTCACCATACATATCACAGTGTAAACAACAATACACTGATGCCCATTGAGCATTTACTGCTGATATCACATATGCATTACAGACCATAAACGATCCTGAAGTGTGATGTAATTTTACATGATAAGCATATGCACAGAGATGCACAATATCTTAAACATACCAGAGGGTGAATTTGTTTAACTGGCTGCCAGAACAAAAGGCTGTCACTGCATATATAGATAGAACATATTTGTACTGCAATAACTTAAAGTAAACTCACACACTAGCTCTTTATCACAACAACAATCATTTATTTTCAATTTTTACCCTGATTACTTTTGGTCTACTGATATGCTTTTAGTGACCCCTGTGGGGAGTTTTATGAAAGCCTTGCAAACACACACACACACCAAGATAACATGTATAATCAAAAGGATAAAGCAAACAGATTAGATATCTTTGCTTAGATAATACAGCATAATTGCAGACTCATATGATCAATACAGTTTGAAGACAAAGTTCATTGATTCAACTGATTTTGTGGCCGTGGACAACATTTACCCGCTATATCTCTAGTTACCATAAACTTGACAGCTTTAAAAAATAAAATAAAAAAATCATCATTCCTAATGCCGATACCTGAAAGACAATCCGAGTCAGAGTAGGTCAGAATTGTTTTCAAAGTATTTTACACCACGACTCTGACAACTGGACACAATGCTGAACAAAGAACAAAAAAAAAAAAGTTTGGGTATTTTCTATATTTAGCTGCTTTTGTGTGTTTCTAAATAATTTCTGCATTTCCTCAATGTTATAAAATGAGCGGTATATTGTAATATAGCGAGCGCGCCGTTAGCGCAGAGCGAGCAGGAACGAGCAAGTGAGTTGTCGAAAAAGATGGATAAAGCAAATAAGCTGTCGGGGGCTAAAAATAGAAAAAGATAGAGCGGAAAGGAGATGGCATATCAATTGATGCGACAGCAGCTAAATAAGTGCATGGTGAAAGGCAACAGGTAGGATTTAAAGTGTGACGTGCAGACATGTAGGCTAATGCCATTGGTAGCCTACTACCGGGAGATTCCCGGTGGGCCGACGTGCTTTTTGGCCCGATACCTCTCATACTTTTTTTTTTTTTTTTTGTCTTAACGGCTCATAGAACTCGTACATCAGCCCATTCGTTTTGTTTTGACGACCCCGCTAGGGGTCGCTAACCTCTTACAATAACAAAGGTGTGACGCAGTGACGAGCTGAAGGATGGGACTTGCTGTCAAACTGATGGATCTAATAATGTTCATGGATGAGTGAAAACATTCATGTTTTTTAACATTACAGTGGTATAAAGCAGGTCGCAATTGTTAATATACATCATATATTAACATATATCACACGCGAGTCCTGCTGATATAAAGGAATGAGGATGTTTCATTCTACCGAACTACACGCAAGTGCTGAATTAGTACTCAAAGGTCAGTTTATTTGACGAATTAAACTTGTGAGGTAACGCAGCGCTGTTCCACTTGGTCTAACGTTAACTGTTACACTATACTAAACAGCATTATGATGTTATTCTATATGTGTTAGTTCGTTTGCTATATGAAACTAACAGTAAAGTTAATCTAGAGATCAACATTAGAATAACATACTGATCATATTCTAACATTTCATCATGTTGAGCTATATAACATTGATTTGTTTTATGCACATTTGCTCACTCGTCTAATAAAGTATGTGCAAGAGCGGTGTCGCTGTCAAGTCGTGACTCGTGAAGCTCTGTCAAGTCCAAGTTAGCCGTGGACGTGGAGCTCTCGGCATCTCGAAAGATGTTGATCTTCGTTCAGTCCTCTTTTTGTCTCAAAGTCTGCTTGCCATGGTCCATAATGTTTGACCAAAACAACAACAGCGTGAGCGTCCTGCTAGGCATAACACAGTTGTCTGTCGCCGTGGTTACCATGGCAGTACGAGCAGAAACCATAGTCGGCGGAAAACGAGGGTAACGCGGATATGATGCCATTGACTGGCGACTCCCAGCTCACCCCTGCTCACACGCCCCGTTTCCTTGGTTAAAATCACAATTTTCTCACGATTTAAAAATGGTTGGAAACATTTGGAATATTGTAAGTTATCAACTTAACAAAATATATAACACTGGCCTTGTGATTTTGGGATATTTTAATGCAAAAATGTTGCATATTGTACCTTTAATTGGTAGCGCTGGGTTGTAATGCATTATGCATTGGTCAAAAAAAAGTCAGCCTTAGTTTTTTTCTGACACCCAATGAAACACGTAGATCAGCGCCCCATTGGTTATTTTCTTGATTGACACTGGGCTGACCCAATCACATCTTTAATGTGAAGTATATAAATATGCTCTTTCAAGTATAGAAATTAGCAGGCTACAAGACTAAGTATGAAAGTTTCCTTTATTTTTCAGTGCATTTTTTTTTTTTTTACCCCCGAACCTCCCTAGGGGGACAGAGGTGCACTCACCACAGTTTTACCAAAAATACTGTGAGAAACACTGGTATTGCAATGCCAATCCAGTTTACAGCTTTTGGGGGGAGTTCATCACTGGAGTATAGTTCAATTCTATTAATAAGTGACCATTTTGTACTTATTTCATCTAACTCTCGGTCGTTCCTACTCAATCATGTATGAATGTATGTATATATATATATATATATATATATATATATATAAAGTTGATTGGATTGGATTTTTTGCTGCCGTATCCTTCTCCCCTTATTACCCTGACCCGTTTTCATGCCTGGGAGAAATACAAGACAATTAGGAACTGTTGAATGTTGCCCTCTGCCCTGTTGCATAATATTGTGCATGTTCTTGTGAATCAGCAATCAACATTTTCCAGACTGTCATTGACCCCAACTAAATGTTTGTTAAACTTACTAATAAATCAAATAATCTTCTCTAGATCTCTGTAAACTAGATAATGCATATCTGTAAATGCATTTCTTTTAGCATGAATTTCTAATATAGCCATTATCATCATTCTTTAATTTTGTATACAAACCAAGTATACCTAATATAATCTAGTATATTAGACAACCAATTGTCTAATAATAAGATTTTTTTTTCTTTCTAATTTGTTCTCACAAATTAGTGCCAGGCTAAAAAATAAAGTACAGGCTGACAGATCAAGGCAGGTTGTGAGTTCTGAAGTAACTGAGCTAAAGAAGCATGAAATGCCGTATCATAGGTCTCTGTTAGACAGACGTTTGTGGATCGTTTTGTTTAGGTTTCAAAATAACTTTATGTAGTTTTCAATAATAGATCTCTGTTCCTCTTCTCTTCCTCTCACTAATACTGTTTTATGTTCATGGTAAACATTTTACCTGGTCGCTAGTATCTGTTGTCCACTAGGTGGCAATGTAACACAACTGTCTCACTTCACAAACTATCCATTATCTGAGAATCATGTTTGGAGATACATTAGTCGTAATATACATAACTATTAAGACACATAAATTATATATATATATATATATAAGAAATACTTACATGTTCTTAATCACTTCATAGAAAACGTAATGATAATAAATTCACATACATTTCAGTCAGGAACACTAAAAAATTCCAATCACAAAAATATGCCAGCTTATGTTAAATACAGGGGATTTGTCACATGATACCGGTGGAAAACAGTGACAGAAGAGTATGAATGGCTAGTAAACACCAACAGCACAGAGACTCGCTGACCTCCAGTGATTTAATTCCTGTCAGTGCAAACAGGCCTTTAGATATATGACAAATCACAATTGCGACAAGAAAGGTCCTCCAAAGAGCCCCGTGTCTTCGCAGGACCCTAATCTGTCTTTGCTTTTATTAGTCTTGTTCAAACGACTGCCTTTTTGCATATTCTGAAGTGTGCTTTAACTCCCCGCCCAGGAGGTTGTGATTGGTCTCCAGAGCAACTTCTTTTGGAAGGAAAGATCCCATCAATTAACCACAGGTGGATGATTTGCTGTAAGTGAGCTCCTAATCACCCAATCACACCATTAAAGATGCATGCCAATACTGCATTCCACTTAGGGGCCGTTTAGATGACAGACACCGTTTTCAACTAATAACATTTTGGCCGTTCATTTACACGACAATGGATATTTTTGAAAACGGGTTTTAAAGTGCAAGTTTTTAAAAACTGAGCGGACAAAAATGCGAATTTGGGAAACCAGTGACATCATGTGCATGTTTAAAAATAATGTTTTTCATGTAAAGACGACAATGTTTTTAAAACAATCCCTTTCACACGGATCTGCGAAAACGATAATAAACCGCTGTATCATGCATGCCATGCCAGCTAGTTGGCGATGTCACTTTGTAAAGAAAACACGTTGAAACCCGTTTTCAAAAGTTTGTTTTCAGGAACCCGCTGTTGTTGTGTAAATGTACGGCAACACGCTTAAAAAGTTTAATTTTTTTTGTTGAAAATTGTGTCATGTGTAAACAGCCCTTAAATGACAAGGTCGGTATTTTACACATAAAGCCCTGTTTTAAGATAGTTTCTGATGAAATAGAACAGTTAAGATTGAAATTTGGACACATGCTGATGGCCCGAGAATTCTAGGTTTTTGTGGTAGCACCCCAGACCACTCGGTGAGTTTCACGTCCTTGTAAACTAAAGTTTAATGCGTTTTATGAAGGATTGTTCCTAGGCAGCTATGCAACCACTGTGGAGGTGGGGGCGCTACCTCAGAAACCGAAAATTCTCGGGCCAGCAGCATTTGTCCAAATTTCTATCTCAATCGTAGCCTGGGAAAACACAGACAACTTCCGGCAAATTTAGATTTGCTCTGAAAGTTAGTCTGGCAAAGAGCTCATTCAAGCCCATTTCCAGTCCGCAGAAATCGCGGCACCAATCAGAAACGTTGGGGCGGGCTTTACACGATGACGACAGCGCTGGGATTTTGAAGCCTACATTACAAAGATGGATGCCGCCGTCGAACATCACTCGTTCGAATCAGCTATCGCGTCTGTTTTAAGCGATTTAAAAATGTCCTTTTCGTTATAACCCGAGCAAAGAACAACACAAAGCCTTCATGTCTAAAAAATATGCTATCGCTGTCTTACCGACTGGATTCGGCAAAAGTCTGATATACCAGTGTGACGAGCAGGACGATCGAGCCGAGGGACGTGAGAGAACGGCGTGAGTGAGGCCGGTCTCGCATCTCTCACGGAGGAGCGGAAGCATAAAAGGAGGAGCGACGACGGTGAAGATCGAGAGAGGACAGGCCTGAATTTTATTTTATGTTTTGTTTTATTATGTGTGGCGGCAGTCGACCGTGAGGGACTTTGTATTTTGTTCGCCGGTTTCCGCCTCCTCCTTCCCATAACAACGAGCCCCGTTGGTCAATACTAAACGAATGGGTGGGTCTTAGCCATAGACTGTCTTAACGAGAGCCCTCTGTGTACGTCCTCTCCTTCATCGCTCTGATTGGTTTTAACGTCTATCCAATTGCGCCAAGAGGCATTTGAGGGACGTCCGTTGGTGACGCCCCTTTGGAAATGATTTGTCTATGGAGCTTTGCCAGACCCTAACTCAGTTTCAACTGAGAAGGGTCTGGTTTTAACCAGGCTATCTCAACCGTTCTATTTCATCAGAAACGATATTAAAATAGGGCTTTAAGTGTAAAATACCGAACTTGTCCTTTAAGATTCTTCTTTTTTTAGATGAACAGGCACAAAATTAACCTTACATAAAAACTGTATGCATACTTGCATTTCAATTGTCTGTATAGGCCTATGTGAGAATAGAAAGTGACTGGAATAGAAAGTAATTTATATATTTGTTTCAGTCTGTCGTTTCTTTCTGTGCTATTTTTTAATTATGCTTATGTGTTGGATAGACATGTTTGACTGCTGTGCCATGTCTTGCTGGGTTTTTTTCTTTCTTTCTCAGTGCCACAAACCACAAGCGTTGTGTTTTCAGGCTGATGTGTCAAGCTAAAGGTGTTGTAAGTGATTTTTTTTTTTTTTTTTATCACAAAATGTCTCTACTGCCTGACAGCTATCACTGAAATAGGCGTCCTGGGAAAACCCACCTGTCTCTGTGACAGCTCTAAACTCTGGAAACAGCAAACAAGAATCTGATGGCAGGTCACTGTTATTTATCCGATGGAATTTACAGGTATTGTCTTCCTGCTCATTTTGAATGCTTGGGATTTGC
Organism: Semotilus atromaculatus; assembly: GCA_031834385.1. Classification (NCBI taxonomy): domain Eukaryota; kingdom Metazoa; phylum Chordata; class Actinopteri; order Cypriniformes; family Leuciscidae; genus Semotilus; species Semotilus atromaculatus. Next base: position 38,558,726 of record JAULUF010000055.1, on the reverse strand, counting down.
TGATGCTGAGTTGAGTTTGCAAGTGCAGGTTTAAAGTTTTTGACTTTTTGGAGAGAGTGGTCATTCTTAGTGTCTAAGTTTGGCGGTAGTTGTCAAAATAGCTCAAATGGCATATAAACTGCATAGCAGTGTTTCACAGCCTCGGTCCTTTGCTCTGCAATCTTCCTTATCATTGATGTTCATGGACGTATTTCTAATGAGCTGAGGATCTGAATCTTTAATTGTTTGTTCCACTCTTCTGGATATGAAATACTACTAAAAGGTAGGGTAGGCAATTCCGTGAGATCACGGAGAGGCTAGCAATAGCAAGTTAGCTTTGAAAGCATGAGATCCCGCCCTCCCTTCAGAGCGTCTCCAAAGCCACACATCCTTCAAAACACATGAATGCACACACACAGCCAGAGCAGATTCTACAAAGGGTTGATCAAAAATACAGTAACAACACAAATATTGTTTTTTTATGTGGTCATTGGTGTGTAACCTTTGTAGCGCCTAATATTCTTTGTTGTGCTCTTCCCCCTAAAAGCAGCGCCTGAGCTGGGAGTATGAGACTCGCTCATTCCCTGTGAGTACGAGGTCTAATCTTAGACAATCGAAATCAGATCTCGTCGAGCGTCATCAGCGAGTCCCCACGGACGGCACTGTCAGCCTTCGGTGACGTTTTTGCAGCCCTGCGCTGGGCAACATAGGAGTTAGTGGATTTGTCTGGGGCATTATTAGCAAGGGCCCAGGTGGCAGTAATGTTGCCTGGGATGCTTTGACGTCAGATAAACCCCAGCTCCGTAAATGACCCCCTAGGACACCTTCTGTCCACAGTAACTAAAAGACAACACGTCCAATGATTTCTGCGGAATTACAACAATAGTGCAGCGTGGTGAATGTTTATCCTCTTTCTTTAAGCCACAAGAAAGATGAAACACTTGCTCTGTTGCTTAATCAAATGCTTGCTGCGTATAACTGCACCTTGGTGTCACGTTTTCGGAGAAATTGTGATTGCAAAGTGCTCTAAACCAATAATACTCCCAGGAAAGAGAATCGCTCTCTTCTTGTATAAAGAGTGCAGATTGCGTTCCCCTATACTGCCTGTTTAATGGGTCTGTTCCCACTTGACATGCATGAGCACACATTTTTCAGTAAAGTGAAATCACATGCTATAAAAATATCAAATAAACAGCCATCATATTCACTGTACTTCTTAGTTCTGCATGTATTTCTGGGCCTTTCTCTTCACATTATAATGGCTCTAGATTGGATGCATTTTTCCCAGATTTCAGGGGAATATTTATAAACAAAGTGGATAACCAAACCCTATGGACGTCTCAGCTGTGGCATGTTTTCCCTCTATTTGCAATTTTGGATGTCTGGCATACTCCCTTTTCCTGGAAACAGCCTGAAATCTTCCCTTTTGTAATGCGAGATCATGAAAACATTATTGTAAAGGAATGGCGCGGGGTGGGACGTGTAATCTGCAGTCCAAACTCGAGGGGCGAATATTTTCACTTCAATAATCTGAATATGATACTAGAAGAATGTTTCCAGCTGAAAGGGTTGCCTGGGCAAAATGCAGCCTTCAAAGTAAGGTTTCTGCCAAAAAAACAAACAAAAAAAAGACCCATTTTCTTGTCAACATTTTTTTATATTTTCTTGGTTTAGTTTTTTTTATATTGCCAGTTTTCATTTATTTTAGTTTAAGCTTTAATAATTTTGTTGCACTACTGTACGATGTGACACTAAAGACTGGAGCAATGATGCTAAAAATTCAGCTTTGCCATCAAAGGAATAAATTATATTCTCAAATAGATTAAAATAGAAAACGATTCTATTTCACAATATTACTATTTTGTACTGTATTTTTGATTAAATAAATGAAGCCTTGGTGAGTATTTCAAAAAAAAAAAAAAAAAAAATCTTTTCACTGTTATTGTATGTACTTTTGTCATTTTTAGTAGTTATTATTTATAATTATCTTTAATTTATTTCAGTTGTAGTTTTAGTCATTTTAGAATTTATTTATTTCAGTTAGTGGCCAAGGCAATATTTCTATTTATTTATTTATTTTTGTTCACATTTTTGTAAGTTTGATTTTCATAATATTTATGTTTTATTTAATTTCAGCTTTTTTCCATTTACCAAATACAATTTGTAATAGTTTTCTGTTTAGTTAACCATAACACTGTGGCAAAACAAGCTTTTTGGCCGCAGAATGGTGCAGCTAGCTAAGGCACTTACCAGCTAACCAGCCAAATCTAGGTTTTCCTGTAGTCATCCAGCTTTAGCTTGGATACCTCTCATGCCAGAACACCTTCTTTAGGCTTTTTGTGTCAAATTGCTGCATATCATGAAAAAGAATAACCCATATAATTAAGTGGAAAAAAGTTTCTTGGCTTCATCTTGATGCTTTTTGAATGGTGCTCTCGAAAAGCACTAAATTAGCGTTCATCATCGCCCACGTTCTTTCTCTCCAAGTTCACCGACTCATATAACTGCCTGAATTATGCATGCATTCTGATTACCACATCCACCGCAGAATCAGTGTCTGCTAGGCATTCATGTATTCCTCAGACGCTCACTTCTACAGATATCTTGAAAGGGCAGGCGCACTCCACCATTCAAGGCTGTGACGATACAGTTATTCAAACATTCCTTCGGCTCACTGTGATGAGGTTGATTCACAATCCCTTTTCTTTCATGAATACACCATACCTTCAAAGCTTCCCTCGTGGCAACCTACGCATGGCCATAAAGTAGAATTGTGGATAATGTCAACCTAAAAGTGCGATTATCACATGTCTTGCTTAAGTAAAAATAACCAGGTTCCATCATTTTATGGTAAAATGCAACATTATGTATGTATACAAGAATATTTCTTATCTGCAAAATGTACCCAAAATTTGAGCAGCTTGTACATTCCACATAACATCTCTTTGTGTGTAAAGCTAAAAAAAAAAAACTAGCATATAACTCTTAGAAACAACTCAAAAAAAGGTTCCATGTTTTTTTTGGAGAACCTAATAAAAAAGGTAATTGCGACTTTTTATCGCACAATTCTGACTTTTTTTTTTCTTACAAAAAAGAAACTTCTTTATAATAACTCACAATTGCGAGTTTATATCTTGCAATTCTGTAACACGCAATTGTGATTTTATGTCACGCAAATCTGACTTTATATCTCACAATTCTGAGAAATAAAGTCAGAATTGCGAGATGTTTTTTTTATTTTTTTTATTTTAACAAATTTTTCACAATCTCACAAAATTCTCACAATCAAATTTAAAGAACCCTATATGCCAAAAAAGGAGAAATGTCTTTAATAATACTTTCATTTTAACAGGTTATTTCAGTTTTTTCTAGCTATAAAGTATGTTCACGAGCTGTTTAATTCAGAAAGTTTAATTAAAATAAAAAATTTATTAAACAAAAATTAATTAAAACGAAATCCATAAAATGATCCCATAATGGGAACCCATGAAGGTTCTGTATATGAAGCAGTCTACATGGAACCTTTTCTTCTAAAACTGTACAATTACAATTTTTATTTTTGGTCTGAACTATTCCTTTAAGGTTTTTTCTTTCTTCATTTATTTTTGGATTATATTCTGTTCCGTCGGCCAGCTGACTCTTGCTCTCTGGCCAGTGACCCGGAGAGCTGAAGCCGATGAGTGAGCGATCTACTCTGCAAATTGCCTGGCTTCATCGCACCAGTATTTTTCAGGCTCATCGTTTAGAAATATAGACTTTGACAGTGTCTGCAACAAGAGGGCCGGAACAATTTATTTCACGTCAGTGCAGAACCACATGTAAAATTACTCTAAATGAAAAGATCAGCAGTGGATATTCAAGGTTCAGCCCAGACCTCTGGGTATGAGGACATCCGTAGTGATGGTAATACACTAGACTTATTTATAATAAATGTTGTGATGTTATTTTCATCAAGAGGTGCATCAATTTTTGGTTAAGATCTTGTATTGACAATGCAAGAGTCCAGCACTCTGTAAAGTCTCCACCAGCACATTTACATTTAGTCATTTAGCAGACGTTTTTATCCAAAGCAAACCAAAGCAAGAAGTGCTCAAAATACAAAGTTCAGGCACTGCTCAGAGTAGTTTTTTTTTTAAGTGCTTACGGAAGAGATGAGTTTTCATTTGTCTTTTGTTGCTTTCACGTTGTCAGGGATTCTGCATCCCGGATGAGGGTCGGGAGATCATTCCACCAGCATGGAACCGTGAATGAGAATGTTGTGGAGGGTGATTATGTGGCTCTCTGTGACCATGAGCCGTCGCTCATTGACCGATCGCTTCTACGAAGCACATCCCAAAGACTTTCAGTGAATTCAAGGTCTGGACTCAGAGGTGCAAAACCATATTTAAAAATTATTCTTCATGCTCCTCCCAACCATTCTTTCACTATTTGAGCCTGATGAATCTTGACACTGTCATCCTGGAATATGGCCATGATGTGTTTTCCTACATGGTTGTTTAAGAAAATAAAAGCTACACACTCCGTCTATTAGGGTTAGAAGAACTGTTGCCAAACATATAACATGATAGAAACATAATAATCACTGCAATAATGAACCAATCATAGACTTTTTTGAACCAATTTGCTAGTTATATCCAAACAGCAGGGTTTTTTTTTTTTTTTGGCAAGGCAGTGTATATATATCAAATCGATTAATCGCATCTAACATAAAAGTTTGTAAATATATATATATATATATATATATATATATATATACACACACACACAAATGTTAGATGTGATTAATCATGTCTATCTATATCTATCTATATCTGTCTGTCTGTCTGTCTGTCCGTCCAGTTTAATAAAGGATCAGTGCAGGAACCACAAGTGGTCAGGCTTGTGTCTTTTTGCAAATTCCTCCAGTACTCCATATAGAGAGTGCTGCAGGGATGACGTCAAATCCTCAGAAGACTAATTCACCAGTGGTTCCCTCAAGGTTTTCCTATGGGTTTTAATAATAAGGTTTTTCAATTTATGAGTAAAATAAGGTCTAACGATACTTGATGATACTGGATGTTTTGTTCTACAATGTAAACTGCTTACATTTACACTCCAAATGTTCTTATCTATTTACTTATTAGAAACATGCATTTTTTTTATTAAACATTGCAGCTTCAACATTCTCGTTTTTGCTATGAGTGTGTAGTTAACCCTGCAGCACTCTATTACACAGTATATCTCTGAGATTTATTGTATTTATTATATATGGATGACAAGAAGCTCTAGCAAAACAAAAACAAAATCAATAGATTGTTCTTTCTAATTTCTCCATTGCTATTTGTAGGATGCAACACTGTGCGATAATTTAAATGAGCTTTCAGTTTCTTTCAGAATAAACAACAATATACTCTGAACATTATGCCAATAGTCAAAAAGTCTGGCTGATGAGACTATTTCTCATTTATTGAGCTGAATTGCAGCTCTAAATGTTTTAATTATCGACATCCTAAAAACATTCCTTTTTGAATCTCTCATCTTTCTTCAGGGAAATGTATGAAAACAATCGTCACTATTGTGTTTGCTCTGGACTTATGTGGACTCTATTTTTGAAAAGGTTAATCTACCAATATGAACGATTGCTCGCGGGATATCGCACCCTGACTGATTTCTTGTTTTTCAAGAAAAATAGCTGTAACCTTTACATGCTGACGACAAACCTCTTTAGGTTGCTTTATATTGATTCAGCTTTCAAAGCAATAGTGAGTAATAATATGAACGTCAGGGGTATGCCTGAGTGCAAATATCTCTGTAATTTAGCAAGTGTTTTTCTTATCTTTTTTTCCTGAAGGTTCATGTTAGCACGCTGTTGGCTTTATTTCTACATCCACCGTTATTACACAATGGCATTTCATAAAACTTACACACTCTAAACCAGAGAACTAGATAAATAGAGGTTCACTTGTGGTTAAATCCTTCAGATAGTTCATGACCCCATGCTCTATTGTGTAAACATGAAACTGCGTGATATATATATTTTATTTCCACTGCCGTAATAATCTTATTCTGTGTCAGTGCATAGTATTTTGGGCTATTTTTGGCTCTAATCAACTCAGTCTAAATTGAAAAACTTCGCTTTAGATTTGGATACTTAGATATTTAGATAGATATTTCTATCATCCATCTGTACACATCCTTGCATGTAAACACTGTAACTCTTGATTTTTTTTTTCACAGAAACTCCTCAATGCAACTCCAGGTGGTGAAAACTTTAAACCACCCCATTTCATTGGGTAAATTCTTTTCTAAATATACCAAAATAATTATGACTTATACACTATATTCCTAGTCTCATGAAGCCATACAATAGCTTTGTGTGGGGAAAAGATTAAATTTAAGTTATTTACTGAAAATAGTCCCCGCTACTGCAGTTTTCAAACCTCATTATCAATTCCATACTAACATGTTGCATTTGGTTACGAGACATTCAACACATAGGTTGGTGTCAATAGCTATGTTTCTGTCACAAACTGCTCCGAGACTTTGGTTGGGGCTAGGGTCAAAATGCAGTCCTTTATTAGAATCGTAAATCCAAAATAGGCAAAAGGTCAAAACACAGGGCAGACAATCCAAACAAAAACAAGGCAGAAAACACAGGCATTTAGGATAATCCAATAAACCAGGCAGGAGATCAAAAAACCATGAACACAGGAAACCAGGATAGTGCTCAGAATTACCAGCCCATTCTCACGTAAATACGTGTCCATAGCACGTAGTGTGTTTATCGTGTTATTTATACGCGAAAATGAGTTTTTACGTGCATATCGTCACCTTCCTAAAATAATTGCCTAAGTAATTTTTTCAGGTTTCTCAGAAAACACAAAAAACGGAACCTAACTTCAGAGGCCGAATAGATTTGTGTTCTTCTTGATGCAACTGCCATCTTGAAAAGCTTGTAAAATTGCCTAAGTCTACCTTAGGCAAAATAAAACGGCCTAAGTCACACTTTTGACATAGGCCTTTATACTACAGGGGTAGAATTGCATGATCTGTTCAACTAAGAATGTGGGCAATTTTAACAGAGGTGGCCAGCATCATGAGAAGATGACTTATGCAAAAAAATCATTTTTTGTCAAAAAATGACTTAGGCAATTATTTTAGGAAGGTGACGATATGATACGCAGTTTTCGCGTGCATTTGATACACACTTCATTGCGTGTAATACACACGCACCCAACACCACTAATTCTACCCAAACGTATAATACACACGTACCCCACACCACTCCTAAACCTACCCTTAACAACCCATGCGTATCATTTTCGCGTATAAATAACACGATAAACACACTACGTGCTATAGACACGTATTTAGTGTGATCAGGTTGCAATTACAGACCACAAACAAGACTTCACAATGAACACAGGGCTTATAAAGGCATAGTTAACTAGGTAAATGAGACGCAGCTATAAGTAAAGAAGCATAGTGAGTTTAGGCAAAGGGTTTTGGAATGTGTAGTTCATGATGGGAAAGCCAAGGAGTCAGGAGGAGTGGCGTCTAGTGGAAATCAAGGGCACTCCAGCTGGTGGATGTAACCATTTCCATCCACCTATTTTAATGCGCAGTTTAGATTTCACATAAAAAAAAATGGTGGATGAAAAATCCAAGAAGCACAAAGATTCAAAAACATGCATAAAAAAACACATGCTCAATTGAGGGGGATACATTTTTTATCCGATAAGAGGACATGCGAATAAACCACGATGGAAACACATTTACCGAATAAATGTCTCAATGCGCAACAAAAAACGTTGCCTCCGCAGTGTGGTTTGTGATTGGATAACAGTCACAGTCTTTTTATTAAAGATATTATGCGTCAATTTCCCACGAAGGGACGATTTTGTTCTCTTGAACGCATGGAATGTTTTATGTGATATTCCAACTTTGTGCATAAGTTAAATTCACAACTTTGGATGGAAACATAGCTAATGAAGTCAAACCTGGCACGCTTATTTTTGAATCTGAACGGTAACACAAACGAAGAGATTATCTGTGACCATTTAAATCGGTTTAGTTAATCGGTTATTTTATAGTGTTATGTGCTTTTTTTTTTAGCTTCACAGTTGTGGTCAGTATGAAAAAGAGCTGTACGATTCTTCAAATTACCTCCTTTTTGTTTAACGGAATAAAAACATTAAGTGGATTTTGGAGTGACGTGGACGATGGTCCCCTTTAGACATTTTTCTAACTTTAAGTAACTTTGCAACTACATGTCAACTACCAGTCTTTAGAGTATTAGTATAGTAAACTCTGCTAAATATCTGCTAACACTTTTTTTGATGGTTAAACGTAATGCTCTTTTCCATCATGATTTATCTGATGATAAAAACATTAATAGTTGATGGCCATTATTCCTCACGTACAAATGATCAAATTGCACTGATCATGGGTTATATTTGTGTATCCTTTGAATTATTCTTGAATTGGTTTAACAGCGGTTGAAACAGACATTTTTATTTATTTATTTTGCTGAATCTGCAAGGTTGCAATTGCAGACTTTTCTGTTTGTAATTACAGTGATTTGATTTTGAGAAAATTGATCTTGCCAAGTTGGAGAAATGGTAGTGTATCAAATTATTCAAGCTAAGCTGGTGTTCAATTTTTCGACTTGGATTTCACTTAGCAACGGACACAAGCATGTGATAAAAGGGCTATTTATACACACACAGGGTTCTGTTACAGCTTGAGCGTGTTTGCCTTGTTGCATGGAAAATACTGGCACAATTATGGGGAAAAAAAGAGCACTTCAGAGGATGGAGAGATGTTCGATGTTGCGCACACCACTTAGCCTTAGTCAAGAGAGATGCACACTTACAGCAAATTGTTAAATAGTTTTACTCAAAGTTTAACCCAATCCACTTGGATGATTTGAAGTTCACTCAGCCTTTCTGTTTAACGCAATTAATCCGTTTTCATGCTTAGTGTTTTTTTTTTTTTTTTTAGAACTGCATAAACACACTTAACTTATTAGCATGCATATTACTATGATATTGGCTGTTTATTATAAAGCACATATGGATGTCTTATTCTGCATCACCATATTCTACATCCCTCACTTGAGATCACATCAACCGATCACTTGTTTAGCATTCATGTAAACACTACATTCAGATTCACCAATCGGAGATTGGTGAATCGCGACTGCAGAAAGCAAAAGCTGAATCCCAGTGTAACGAATTAGCTCTATGAAATATGAATAACTAATCATAACTTCTTATAATTGATTATGAATATTTGGATCAGTTAATCTTTGATGAACTGATCCAAAACAGTTTGAATTAAACTGTCCTGGTGCAATTTGTTGAGGCTCCAGATGATCTTTGGTCTTGATGAGAGAGAACCAGTGTGAGTCAGAGGATCTTTGGTGAATGGAAAGACAAGGCCGCAGTCTGGCACAAGCTTTGGGGTCCTTAGAAAACTCTTATTTCAGCATCATCTTCACAGGATTTTTTTAAAGGGACTAAGAGAAAGAACCTTCAAGATTCTTACGATACCCATGCGTCACAAAGTTAGCAAAATGTAATGTAAATTAACAAATGGGGAACGAAGATTGGAGTTTATACAATTCTCAAGTGGATATATATATATATATATAATATATAGGATTAACAGAATTTCTCCTTCTTAGTAAGAACTAACACTGAGTGTAACAGCCCTGTTCACATTCCTTTTTGGGGTCGTAAACCCTCATCAGTTTTAAGGTGTCCTGCAGGACACTGGGTTCTGCCAATGTTGGTGTCACGACACACAAGGGAGAGAGACAGCAGATCCAATTGCAGTTAAGATGTATTTATTGGGTAATCTGTAAAGCGTAAATCCAGTCCAGGCAAGGGTCAAATACCGTATAAACGATTCAAATACAAGGAACAAGCAGGAACAGACCAAGAAGTGTCAGACATTAACAACGACTCCGTAAACACTAACACAGACAGGGAATATATACACACAAAACTAACAAGGTGACGGGAAACAGCTGAGTGCAATGAACTGATGAGTGACAGACAGAATGCTGGGAAATGAAGTCAAACGTGAAAGACACCGTGAGAACGAGGACCTCTAGTGACAACCCAGGGAAACACAACCCAACACTGTGACGGTTGGTTCCTTTGTGATGATAGTTTTGGGGGAAGTTTCGTAGACCTTTGTTGGGAGAGTGAGTTTGCTAATTAGTGTGTGTCTGATTGGTCCAGACGCTACACCAGACATTTTGGACGATCTCGAGAGGATGGTAACCCGTAACCCCTACTAAGCTTTCTCCACAGAACAAGAGCCTGCTAGCTTAGCTTCCAAAAAAAGATGGCTGACACTATGTGTACATTCTGTGAGTGAGATCCCAGCCTCTATATGGGCGGGTTGAGAACATGCGGGACGGCCCCTACTACTGGCTGTAGTCTTTAGCCTCTGGCCAAAAAAATCCAAAATGACAATTTTTGCGCCATCTGAGGATTTGTTCCAGACAAAAAATAGATAAATCTCTCGTCTCAGGGGGATATGAGGGTGGAAAGCGGTAATTCGAAAATACTACAGGTTTTCTACTAATACAAAGCTTAATGCTAAATCCTGAAGTATCCCTTTAACAACTATTAATAAGGAGTAATTAGGAGTTTATTAAGGCAAAAGTCATAGTTAATAGTGATAACTGGTCTCTAATATAAAGCGTGACCACACACTGAGTAAAATGTGGGAACGTTAATCAAACAATGGTAAAATGGCAAACAAAGTAAAAGTGACATCCGTTAATTGTCATATTTGCACCAGGAAAGACATTGCTAATTAATATGGATATTATATAAGCCATTTCACTGTGCTTTATAGACAGAAATAATATGCTAGATGGATTTTTTTTTTCTCTAGACGTAGAAGAAATATTACATTTATTTGGTCATTAGCTTCTTCTGTCTTCTGTGGTTCCATCAGAATGACCCTTCATGACAAAAGGATGTCATTAACGCTGACAAAGGGCTCTGGTTTAATCATATGCAAGACTCTGAGCTGAAGAGATTTCTCGCTCTGGCGCTAAATATGTAAATAGTATAATTTTGTGTTAATTAGCAAACTCAAAAAAAGTATGATTTAAATAGATTAACATTTGCTCCTTGTTCAGATTTTATGGAGTTGTACTGCCATGTTTAATTCAGCATGGAATGTTAGTTAATACCTGAGGTGTTGCAATTGTTAACTTCTAATTTCCAGAAAATTCTCCAAGAAAGGAATAAAGATCTCTCAGGTACTGTAATGCAGCACAAATGATTGGGAAATATTAAATTCTCTTTCAACTGGCACATGAGGGACCTTTCAAAAGAAAAATCACAAATGAAATCTCTTTAATAATCTCCATTGTTTCTCCCAAACAGCAGTGAGATTAAGGTGGATAGCAAATGAAGACTTTTGCTGAGGTCTCCTTAGATGTTTGTCCTGAGTAAAAGACCAGAAATCTCATTTGTCTCCTGTGTTTCAGAAAAGATCTCAACAATGTCAGGCTCAGATCTGCCAGGATACTAGTCTATAATCATATGGTAAGATCTTGGTATCAAATGTCAACAATTGTCACATTTGTTTCTGTTTTTATCCTATTTATTTCTATGCACTTATTCCTGATTTCAAGCATACGATAAGATTAAACAATCTTACTGACCCAAACTTTTGAATGGTAGTAAATATTCAACACTCGTCTTCCATGATAATGACTTTTTGGTTTTGGATTGCTGGCACATATTTTGTATTTCATAAGCATGACCATCTTATTTTTTTTGTGTGTGCCAGGTAATGGAGAAAAGCCATTCAACTAAACATGACGGGATATTTGTTACCCATTTTGCTTTAATAATCATAAAATAAATTTCCAAGTGAAACAGGATATGAGAGCAAAAATGTACAATTTATCCATTGGAAATGTATTAGATCATGATAAGCAGGTGTTACATAATAAAATGGAGGTGATTGTGGGTCAATGAAAAGTAAGAGGGACTTGTGATGTCAAGGAAAGTCATTTTAGAAGGGAAGCAAGTAATTACGTTTTGATAAAAGATTACAAAGACAATTTAATTTCGAATAAAATTCACAATCGAGTTGTGGTCATTAAGACCTTGAACATAGGGGCAATTTTGATTTCATGTTGACCTAAAGGCAAGGAATAGCAGTCTGTGCATGGCATCTCTTGTAAGGTTTAGTTCTGGTTTGAGTTTATGGCTACGTTCAGACTGTCAGTCCAAGTCCGATTTTTGTGCATATCCGATTGAAATCCGATGTGTGAACGGCAAATTATTTATTTATTTTTTTTAATCACATGAAATGCATTTCGAGCTACATTCATATGTGGTTTGAAATCCTATATTGCATTTCTGGAAATCTGCTTTTTCTGGCTCAGAAGACGTTGTGGTCCACCGTGACGGCTAAACATTGTCATGTTGTAAATAAAACATCTATATTGCAAACCCCTCCATGTTGCTGTTTTTGCTGTATGCCTACCAACGCAACTTAATTGCCATAGAAACAAATGCAGATATCTCGGAGAACAAATTGGATCCGAACATTTGCGATGCAAAATGTGTCCAGTCAATAATTCAAGACCAGATTTCAATCGGATAGACAAATAATCGGATTTGGACTGACAGCGTAACACATAGCCTAGGTGTAGTGTCTCTCGGTCCCCGGGGCCTCTGGTCCCTTGATCCCCACTATCTTCAACCTCTCTTGTTTCAGCTCAACAGCCTGGAATTTGAGAGGATGTGAAGAACATCCCTCCCAGCCCGCTTCAGCAATGGACAATGGAACCTTAAACCCTCGTAGCTCGAGCACGACACCGGTTTGAGCCGTGCCTTGAATAATTTATCCCTGTTGCATGAGGCGAAAAATGTGGAAAAATTTGGGGAAATGTCTCTACACTTGAACAAAACTGATTTTAACAGTTTTATTTATTCCTGATTCACTTCTTTTGTAGGCCAAAGTTGGAGACCTACTTTAACAAATTTGGTGCCTTAACAACCTTGTAGCTCACAGTAGGTCTGTCTTTAGCGGTTTATAAGTTATCGTTAAAAATCAATTTTCCTATGAGGAAAGTTAATGCCGTTTTTATTTCCAGAACCCGACCCAATCGTCGTTGCAACATTCAGACACACTGTCAGAACTTTGCCAAAGGATAAGATTAATCGCAAAAGCAAATAACTGGAAAAAATGGGTGAGTATGTCGCAGTGAAAACCACAAAGCTAGTATGAAAATATCACAGTGGAGTCAATGGGAGATTTTCAAAATGTAATATTCAACAAATACATTTTATGAAGAACACAAATAGAGAGAAAAGCTGAAAATGAAATTATCTACAAAACAAAGTTTGAATGGAGTGTGTAAGTCAAGTAGTTTGGGCTGAAAATCAAAGTTTAATGTTTAGACTGAACTAACCCAGTGCTGCCTTGCAAGCACTATAATTAGTGGAATATGTGCCAAAAATGATGCTGCACATTTTTATCCCGCCAATTTTTTTTTATCTCACCTTTGCTTTCTGTACCTTATTTCTGACTTTCTATAACAGTGATTTTATGGACTCGACAGAAAATAGCACCCTTTTCACTCCCAATAACGAGGAGCGCTGCTGGCTGTTATTTCAGGCCTGAGAGAGAGAGAGAGAGAGAGAGAGAGAGGCAGATGAGACTCATTCAGACCGACTTGCCACGTTGTAATTTAGCTGTCAGAGGAAATGTCTGCGCTCCTGCAGGACTGTCACAATTCAGATACATCATGTATGTCATGTCAATGTCAGTTAAGAGCAAAACCCGATCGGCTGTTTTGATGGGCCTGCCAAAGTTGAGCGACGGCAATATGCTGTCAGATTTCTGCTATAAAGGGCTGAACTGCCGTCGATTTGATGAACCATTTTCGGAGTAACAAGCTTTTTATTCTTCAGCAAACTTTCCATCAAAGTGACGGGGAGAGTTTGACTAAATCCTGTACTTAAGTCATCATGATGGTGATTCAGACACGCCCCCAAAACAATTAAATATTAATAAAATTTAACCGCTTTGGGGCTCACAAATGATCAGGCTGCCATGATCTAGTCATCTACACATGTTTAGGCTCATTTTTGGTCTGCTTCACTCAGTCATAAATTAGGAACTAGTTTAACAAAATGTTTGCCGATGAATACACTATTGTTCATTTGTCTCCATTAATTTTCCCTTTTAAAGGAACGCTGTAACTTTGTTTACATTTCCTCCATGGTAACACATCATTTACCCAGTTATTCTCTAATGGCTGAATGCAAAAAGGGAAATTGCTTCAAATGAAGTTGATTAAATCCCAGGTGTTCGCAATAACCTGCTACGGATTTTCACAGAGGCACGTAATCCTGTGATAAACAAGTGGTAATAAAATGTTAAGAATGGAAACATCTTGGGGGCACTGTATGCTGCTCCTTTAATGCAATATGTCTGCTGTTGTTTTGTGCTACGTAATGTTCCCCGGTTAGATGTAATTATTAATAACAGCGCCATTATTGTCAGCACAGCCTGTTCACATTATTCCACATATATAACTCTGATGTGAAACTTAAAGCTACTGTGTTTCTCACAATACGTGCCTGACGGTTAAAGGAATATTTCATGCCTAAATGAATTAAGTACTGATGTCATTTTAACCCTGTATTCATTTCTGATTTCAGTGAAACACCAATTGGAAATGCAAGTGGAATGATCGAACAGCTGTTTTCCATACGTAAGTGGATGAAAAAAGCATATTTTTAAAGTGGTCCATGTGTTTCATACAGTATAATACTGTCCAGTGTTTCATGCATCACTCTTCAGCGATGGAGAATTTATGCCTCCATGGCCGAATCTTCAGCTTCACGGCAAAATAAATCTTATTTTATTCAAGTTCTTAATGTGAATTTGCAGTCTGAATTTAATGTGATGAAATGTAAAGAAGGGTTGCTATTGCTAAAACTAAAACCATGAGCAACTTTTTCATTACTTGAAATAAAATAAATTAAACATTAACTGAAAATGAAATAAAATATAAAAAACTTAACCTTATTTTATTTCACTTAAAGTAGAAGTACTTAAATAACTAAAACTAATTAAACAATTTTTTAAACTTAATAAAAATAAACGTAATAAAAAAATGTGTTTTATTTTTTATTTTAGATGTGATTAATCGCGATTAATTGATTTGACCTTTAATAAAAAAACAAAACTAATAAAAATGACAAAAAACACACCAAATGTACTAAAAGTTTTGAACTAAAATTATAATTAAAACAGAAAATATAAAACCTAATTCAAAATATTTACAAAAACTATAATAACATCAAATATCACTGGTATATAGAGTATGTGCTGCAAAATAATAGCAAGAAAACACACTTCTGTAGAATAGCACTAGTGTAGTTTCATTCATCATGAGCAAATGACTCTCCTGAACAGGTTGTAAAAAAAGAGTTGGAATCAGTCAGAGTGGTTACTGATTCAACTTCTGACTCACTTACTGAACTGCGAGTTATCATTACTTCTCTCCAAATGAGGCAACAGCTTGAAAAGAAAGTTATTGCATTTCAATGTTCTTTTAACGGTCGATTTCAGTCAAACTAAAGCAATAAGCAAAAATAAAGAAGAGAGAGAGAGTAATCCAACCTACACAGTTTCTCTCCCACTGTCTAAATCATGCCCGAACACATTCCCCCTCCACCGTGAGAGCGCTCAGCATCCCATGTTATCAACGCAAAACTCTGAAAACACAAACTGCCTATCGGCGGCACACAATTACACATTGTGACTTTAGAGCTGTGCAGCAGAATGGAGATGCGCAACACGCTGAGACAAACTGTGTCATTAACAAAGAGCAACAGATGGCGGTACTGGAAAGAGCCCAGATTTAAGATACAACAGGCAGAGGAAGGAACTGGTTTGGGCCAGTAATGGCAAATTGCTCTCAATAAAATAGCTGTTGTGCTTTATGTCTGTGAGATCAACAGATCGAACAAGTCACAAAACATCTTAACATACTCACCGGTTTCTACTGAGGCGATTCCAAAGTCTGCCATATTGACACAAGCGCTACTTGGAGTATTTCATGCAAAAACAAAATGTGGTCCTTATTTACTCACCCTCATATAGTTTGAAACCAGTATGCAGTAAAGTTTTTTGGTCAAAAATCATTATTTATTAAAAAAAGTTAACCTCTGCTGCTTTTAAACCAAATATTACTGCTTTGGTGGAGGTCTGATGTCATGATGCAACATGCAATATTTGATTATCATTGAATAATGACTCTAATGTGTTCTGAATGACTCTAATGACTAATGTATTCTGGTCTGTTTATCACACAAAACCATTGTATGACTTTTCAAGGCTATACATAAGGATATACATACATACATACATACACACACACACACACACACACACACACACACACACACACATATATATATATATATATAGCTTGGAATGGCAATTCATTTTTATTTTGGGGTGAACTGTGTAATGTCTATGCCAAACAGAATTCCACCATTATTAATTCCTCCATTATGTCTGGCCTACTTGTGAGACAGAAGTTAGACATTTCAACTTTAACAGTCTGAATTTCATTCTGTCATGTCCACGTGCCTCAGATCAATGCAGAAAGTGAGGATGAGGTGATGGTTGTTCTTCAAGAATCTTTAAAATCACAATTATGTGATTTTGGTGAGTTTACCTCTTGAACTTCTTCCAGCACCTTGACTCATATTACCTTTATTTTGAATTCTGGACAATGATAAAAGGTGTTCTGATAAAGCATGTCGCTAACAATGCCAAAGTCATGGGTTTGATTCCCAGGCAACACATGCTGGCAAGTAACGCACCTGCCTAATGCATACATGTAAATGATAAAGCATATTATTCAATATAGACAATATGTCAATATGTTGCCAGTTTCCTTAAAAACGGTAATGTCTACATTGTGTTGACATGCTTTAAAGTGTTGAAACAAGATCGTAAGGTGGAGAACATTTTGAAAAGAAATGTAGAATGTAGAAAACTTTGGTACCAATGGTCTCTATGATATACTTATAATTTTGGGAAACGCAGCCCAGGTCACACTGCAAATCAGAGTTGAAAAAAACAACACATTTTGGGATTTTTTTCATTTCAATTGATAGATCTTTTATTTGTATAGGTCACATGAGAAATCAAAAAGGATTGCGATTAATTTTTGTCCTGTCAAAGCGTTAAAATATTTAACGCATAAATTAACGCATCATCCGATTTTTCTTTCATCCTTTAGCTAGCATTGATTCCGCTCTGAATCATGCAAATGCTTTTAAACTATTCAAGCGCGACAAAAGAGAAAACGCTGTCTGTGAATAACCTAACACACACATTACACAGAGAGTATAGTGCGCCAGGATAGTGCGCACAGACAGCGCGCCCAAATTTAGTTCGCTTTCGCTCTTGAACAAACATTAACGTAAAGAGTTGCATCACAAAAAGTGATGCGCGATTGAGATCCGCCTCATGTGCAGCAGCGGCAGGTCTTAAAGTGACAGCAGCCACTAATGCTGTCTGTCTGTAAAGATCATAAAAGAACAAAGGGAATGGAGAAAATACTCACTGCTCTTGACTAAAGAACTTCTGTAGCTTTAATAAGGATTAAACAATATATAATTTATGCAGTTCAGATTGTTTGATAACTTTATTACATTTCTGAATATTTACCTTCTAAACAGGAAGGGCACTGGTAAATATGACAATTAGTATGGGTTTATGTGAGGTGAGTATTTAAAATGTACTGTCTTTATGTTGTTTCTACATTAATCTGGAGATTAACTGTGAAATTATTACCGTATAAAATAAATGAAAAACTTATAAAAACGTAAGTGTTTTTAATCGCGATTTATAACAGAAAAAATTTGTGATTAATCTAGTTAATTTTTTCAATCGATTGACAGCACTAATTATGCATTAAAGAACATTTTGCCACTGCTTTAAAAAAAGAAAATATTTATATATATCTTTGAAATAATACACCTTGTCCAGGTCACATTGAAAATTAAAATGTATGTTTTGCATTTAAGTTAATTAAGCATATTTTTACCCCCCCCCCACACACACACACACACCCACACCTTTTTTTTTGTTGCATTGATCAATTTTTAATTAGTGATTATCATTTTAAATTTTTTACTCATCAATTTTTAAATGGTCTTTCTTATTACTTTAATTTTATTTAGACAGTACAAAATGCTACAACGATGCATACACAGTTTAAATAATACATGATTTTTGTTCACATTACAGTAATGAGATATTTTTCCACACTCAAACATGCCCAAAAGACACATGCTCATTATGAAATCAATGTGGCGTTGTTCATCCAGGGGGTTTAAATGCTCAGGCATGGTTATGTAAGACATCATAATCCTCTGTTACTATGGTTACCACAGCCCCAACTGACTTTAAAGGTATGCATTCAAACCGTCACTCAAAAAGCTTGTCCTTTTGATGCCAGTAGTCGTTGTCTGCGGATAAATGCAATATTGTGCGCTTGCCATCCTCTTTGTACCGTGGGAGCATCTTTCAGAGCTGTAGCTAAGCACCCGTTCTTTCCTCTCCAACAATCTTGTGTACATGTATTTTAATGTAATATATGCATATTACACCTCAGTGGCGTAAAGTCTACGCCCCGGTGCTCTGATCAGATGTTGTAGTGGGAAGAATCAGATTTGGGGATTTTCTCAGGGGCTTAATGTATGTTTTCAAAGGCAAATGTGAACAATGTAACATCTTTGTATAATCATATATGTTCCAATATTTTCCTTGCCAGGCTTAATGAAAACCCCAAAACACATTGACAGAAAAAGTGATTTCCTTTCATTGTGGCAGAAAGAGTCTCACCTTGCTAAAAGCACACTGAGACGCGGCTTTGCTTGAGCTGAATAAATAGTTAGCAGTATGGCATTGGCGTTTAATTATTGTGCCTGTTGACAGAGACAATGAGCTTTGGGGATTGTGAGAGGAACAGCTACGCAGTTTTGCAAGGTCTGAGGGGGCAGGAGACAAACTGTGCTGTGATGAAGGTTTGACAGGTGGAGGTCCTCTTATTTCCCTTCAGAGCAAAAGGACTATGTGTGTATATGCGTTTCTGTGTATGAAGGGCACGTCAGGAGAGAAAGAAAGAGGCTGAGGGAAATATAAAAGAGATAAAGAAGAAGGTTGTGACATTGGACAAAATAAATGTGGAGGTCATGTTGGAGAACAATGGCGATGATGATTTTAGAGCCTTTGAACACAAAATACCACATTTGAATAGTACATTTACAAAGGTCAGCTGCTTCAGGAATGAGTTTACCATTGTTTTACTGACACAAGGCTTCTGGATGGGTCTAGACTGTAGACTGTATTAAATACACCAATGAGCCAAAACATTATGACCACCGGACTAATATGCTGTTGGTTCTCCGCTTGCTTTTAACAGCGCCGCCGACCCGCCGAAGCATGGACCCCTAAAGGTGTCCTGTGGAGCCGCTGTGGATCAAACTTGTTGGTTTAGCACGTCCCACAGATGCTCAATTAGATTGAGATCTGGGAAATGTGGAGGCCAGGGCAACACCTTGAACTCTTCATCATGTTCCTCAAACGTGTGCATTATCCTGCTGAAAGAGACCAGGGAACACCACTGTTGCAGACCAGGACACCCCTTCATGACAATGTTTAGGTGGCACATGTCAAATTTACAGTCCACAACACATGGCCGGACCCAGGGTTTCCCAGCAGAACATTGCCCAGAGCATAACACTCCCTCCAGCGGCTTGTTGTCATCCCACAGTGCATCCTGGTGCCATTACTTCAGGTAATAAACAGCACACACGTACATGTGAAAAAAATGGGACTCAAAAAAATGCACCTCCCATAAGCATCATTAAAATTTGATAGTAGATAGTATTTGATAGTAGATCTTCTTATGGCTCGGGCCAGACAGGATAGCCTTCCTTGCCCTCGCGCATCATTGAGCTTTGGCCGCCTAACACCCTGTCGCTGTTCTGTGATCTGCTGCGTTTAACGGGATTGGCTAATGGGGGACTGAGCCATTAATCTTTCTTCCTTCTTATCCAATTACAGCACCTGTAGGCTATAGCGGAGCAAAGCAAAGTGGGAAAAGCAGAGCATTTGTGCCAACTCACAACATCTAGAGGGGACGTAAAGGTACAGTTCACACCAAAATGATAATTTGGTAATTGTTTGCTCACCCTCAAGTCTTTCCAAACCTGAATGCTGTTTTTTTCTTTCAGTGGAACAGAAAAGTAGAAGTTTTTGAAGAATCTTTACGCAGCTCTTTTCCATACAACAACAGTTCATAGTAACCACACCATTAAGCTTGTAAAAGAAAAATTCCTAAAAAGTTAGTCCATATTTCAAGTCCTCTGAAGTCATATATCTTGTCGTCAGAAACAGATTGACAAGTTATTTTCCTCTTTCCTTTGATTTTGTGCCTAGTGCACAAAATATATATGCAAAATATTTCTTATTTAATTTAATTTAATTTTAAAGGTCAGATTGAGAGGGGAAGATAGTCCAGAAAGAAAATGGCTTTGGTGCAAAAAAATTACAAGTAGGCCTCATGATGGAGAAATAATACAAATATGTCTTGTCTATGATATGATCCCTATGATCTAGTCAGTATTGATTGGTTTGAGGTTATTAGATCATGAGAGGTGGTAGAATGGGAATAGTGGAAAGCAAAGCAGTGTTTAAATCTGCTAGACACAGTAGACAATTAGGCTTAAATGCTGCCATTATGTGTATGGCCCAGCTGTCTTTGCAGAATGATTTCTGGTGGTATCAGATGGTTTTGGATGAGTAATCAGAGATCATGCTGTTTGGCGTAGGCTCCAACAGAAGAGCATTATAGAACCGGCTACACGCTAGTGGACAAAATCACTGTAATGGAAAAGAAAACTCTAGTTTCCCTATAGCTTATTCCTATAAGTATCAACATTTAACTTTTTATTGATCATTGATGTTTTTTATCATAGTGCTGGTGCCGCTTTAGTGCAGTTTTACACATTACACATGGTAAAATCACTGTAACGGACAGCCTCAAGTGGCCTATTGCTTTATTTGAGAACAGACGCTAGTCTGAGCATACTAATAAAATCTGCGTAGAACAAACAAACCTGAAGTGGTAATAAGGTTAACAGGATGTTGTGCAGGCACTTTACTTGTTTTTCGCTTCTTTTCTCCATGTATAAAATCTTAATTAGGTAATTCAGAAATGGTGTTATTAGATTATGGGAGCAAAAGCAACATCTTATTTGTGTGGATCGGATGTGTTATGGCCCTGAGTGTTGCATTTACTTGTTTATAGTGAACACAGCATGAATCCTGACATCCTCCTTGCTAGACGGCATTATTCTTTGTGTACAAATGAGCCATTTTTTGTTATCTCCTGAGAGGTTAAATCTCTGTCTCAAGGGATGTGCTCTTTCTGATTCTGACTCTTATAATGAGCAGAAAATCGTCAGTGTATTTTTTTTAAAGGATCTTCCAGGTGTGGAGGGGAGCGATTATTCACTGTTTATTAAATATTGTGCATTTGTCAGTGCCATTTTATTGCAATTTCCCCCTTTTACCTCAAAGACAACATGCAACATCAGCATGAAAGCTTTTTGATATAGAATTTATCCCATTAAAGGGGTCATGACATGAGAAACCAAATTTGCCTTGATCTTTTGGTATATAAGAGATCTATGTACTATTAAAACTTCATGCAAGTTTCATAGCTTAAGACATCCTCCCCATTATAATCTAAGCATTTATTTAATCAAGCTCTAAATACAGCTCGTTCTGGATCCATGGTTAGAAGTGACGTCACGGTGCGAAGTGACGTACCAGTCGTTTGCATATGACCGCCTCCAGCGCAAGACAACTACGCCTCATGTCGCATCATTGCATGCGTTGTCGTGCAGCGAGTGGGTCTGTTTACAAGATACAACATGTTTGAATACGCTGCCGAACGATCCAGACGTCAGGGAAAGCAGTCGGATGCAGTTTATTTGCAGCATATGCAGCGCGCCAAAGCCTTATTTGAACGGTGAGTGATCAGATGAGTGTGACAGGGCGCATGTTACTGAAAGAACGAGCAGAGAGAGAGAGAGAGAGCCCCGGCCGCGCGCGCGCCTTCAAACTGTCTTGCTCTCTCTCTCTCTCTCTCTCCCTCCCTCCCTCGCGCATATGAATCAAAATCAATTGAGAATTGACACGATGGTAAAAGATTGGAAGACCGAAGTTTCACGTGGTGGAGCATTGTGTAGTCTACATGTGATACAAAATGATTAACGTTAATAATTTATGCATAAGCAGCACTGACGTTAGCCAATCATAACAGTATAGGCGTTAACACTGAAGTCTTAAAGGGGAAACACCCCAAAACAGACTGTTTGAATCAGAGGAGAGAAACAGGGTGGGAAAATGTCATAAATCACTACATTTTAAAAGTTTTTTTGTACAAAAAACTATAGTAATACTATAATTGCACCTAAGGGAACATAATAAAACAAAACAAAAAACCATGTCATGACCCCTTTAAGATGTACAGTCCAATTTACAAAAACTGCTTTTATATTTTATCTTTTGAGCTTTTAGCTTGATCTAAGCCTCATTTTGTACATCTTTGCAAGACTACCCTGCAAATAAGTTCTGACGTTTAGCTTTGCTCAATGCATAACTGACAGATCAATGTCATCAGTCACAATTCCTTGCCCTTTTAAAACATAATGTCTTCTGTGTGTACAGCAGACAGTGATGTGATTTTATATAGACAGGTGTTCGACTATGAGAGGTTCTATCACAAAAGCACAACATTTTAATACATTTATTGCTGTTATGGTTTATTTTACTGTCACTTTATTTTTACAATGAAATAACAACATGAATACACTGTATCACCTTTATTAAAGCAATAAATGAAGGTTATGGCATTATTGATGTTTTATTTTTCTGTGAAACACAGGGGAAATTCTGAAGAACCATATGCCATGTCTAAATCTTCTCCAGACAGAAAACCATATAAGGTCCAAAGGGCAAGTAAGTTTTTTTTTTTGGGGGGGTTTAAAATGCCCCTATTATGCTTTTTCATATTTTACCTTTCATGTAGTGTGTAATATATCTGTTTGTGAATGTAAAAGGTAGGCAAAATTGCAAAGATCAAAGTTCAGATAAATTGAGTTATTGTCTCCCAAAACTGCCTGAAATCAGTAATAGGCTTTATGCCCAGCTGCACTACTTCCTGAACTTCAGCCAGCTCCTTGTTTCCTGTCTGCCATTATTGGACAAACTTGATTAATTCAGGTGTGTCTGATTATTGTTGCCGTGACTACTGAGGTCAGGCACACCTGAATTAATCAATTTGTCCAATAATGGCAGACAGGAAACAAGGAGCTGGCTGAAGTTCAGGAAGTAGTGCAGCTGGGCATAAAGCCTATTGCAGTCTTACTTCCTGCACGAACCTATGTAGGTTTGTAACAAATTTGTATAATGCCCACCTATGGTCTTCATTAGCTGGCCTGTACATATACACTGACCTGGACTCAAACACTTTTTTTTTTTTTTTGGTGTTGTGTACATGTCGAGAAGACACTGTTTTCTTCTCTGTGAAAGCAAATTCTCTTTATCTCTTTATATGAACTTCCAAAGGATGAGGACTCTGGTTCGAATTGATATGGTACTGACGTCATTGCTATTTTAATCTTACATTTTATATTTGTTGAGCTAATGTTGAGATAATGTTATTCAGAATGTTGGTATAAACAATTTGGATAAACATTCTTAAAGTCGCTCTGTAGTCAATAATTTTATCCCTTAAAACTCAACTCATCTTGGATCACCAAAATGACATATTCCAATGCATTTTCCTGTGAAAAACATCGCTTGAATATTCTACACCCTAGCCTCATTAAGTATACGCGGATCATGAATATGCAAATGAGCTCCGCCTCCACGCAATCGTGCCAGCTCAGAGATCCACTCGGTCAACTTTACTGTAGTAAATGCTGCAGAATGGCAAGTGGATATACTGGTTTAATTCAGCCATATTATGTTTGAACCAGAAACTGATTCAGAAGAATAAGTGAAAGACTGAATTATACAGGATAGTCTACAAGTCGATGTATCAGAATGGTAATGTGTTTTATGTATCGCTCTCTACAATATTGGACACATAATGGTAATTGAAATGATTAGCCTTTGGCTTTATACGTTATCTAACAGCTAATAATGTGTTGCTAATGTTACAGAAACCATGTTCCCATTTGCCATCTCAGAGTCAGGCATCTGCAACTCAGTGGAGAAAAGCATATAGGTCATCATAACATTGTAATATACATCATTTACATAATTCACCCGCTATATTGCTAAATGTACCTGATTGTTCATATCAACAGAAAAATATACTGGGATAACCCGGCTTCTCTTGAGACACCCCTGCTTCACAGCATAGTAAATTATATGCTAAAGGCCGCCGGCACGTTGACATGATTGATTGGTTGTGACGTCAGAAACACCAGCGATTTCAAACCACGTTTTTGAGACTGTCTTTGGTTCACTGCAGTTTTAAGGTGAAAATACTCAGCAGTGGCGTTGACTTATGAATTTGCACATGGTTTGTCAGTATATTAAAAATACCACATAGACTTATGAACAACATTAAAAACTTGATTTTCACCAGGGGGTCTTTAAAACATTTCAAAAATAATGTTTGGAACTTTAGCAGAACGTTCAAAAAATAACATTTTCAAAACTTCATGACAACAATAGAAAACCGATGGGAATGTTCTCAGAACATTATTTTTAACAGCATCTTCTTAAACCGAAGCTGTTCATTGCTCTCTTGCACAATAAGATTAAATTATGCAGTCTAATTAAGTTAATGTACTACGACTCTATTAATGAGCCCAGTATTAGTCTTTATCCTTTATCAGATGTATTGTTGGGACAGTCCTGTTCATATCCTGTTAGGAGCGTGTGCACTAATTGGCTCCCTTATATAAGAGAAACCTGTGGGAGACTGGTTTCGGATTGTCAGATGTGTAGAACAAACAAACAGCAGAGCCCGGCACGGCACAGAAATAGCTGGAAACAAGCCGTCCCTGAGGAGCTTTCAGCACAGCCACCAGGAACAGCAGAGACCAGATGAAAGCTTGGAGAGATTCCCTGTCCAACATCAGAACGTGTTGACGGAGTGGAGTGCTTGGGGATTTAGCCTCTCGTGCAGTCCACACTGTTGAGGGGTTAATAGATGTTCGTTTCCAAAAAATATCCTTCCTCTTTGGGAATGGATTAGAAGAGCTTTTGATACAAAAATGCCCCTAGTGAGACAAAAAACAAATAGGTAAAACTGCCTTTCTTGCTTCATCTCTGAGACAAAACCACTGAGTTTTATCTTTCTCATAGCAACAACCTATAGCAGCACCTGTCTGTCCGTCTCTCTGTTTGTCTATCTATCTTTCTGTCATTTTATCTATCTTTCTGTCATTTTATCTATCTCTCTTTCTGTCATTTTATCTTTCTGTCGTTCTGTCTATCTGTTTGTGTCTATCTATCTGTTTGTCTGTTGATCTATCTATCTATCTATCTATCTATCTATCTATCTATCTATCTATCTATCTATCTATCTATCTGTCTGTCTGTCTGTCTGTCTGTCATTTAATTTACCTATCTTTCTGTCATTTTATCTATCTATCTTTGTCATTTTATCTATCTGTTTGTCTGTTATTCTGCCTATGTCTGTTTGTTTCTATCTCTCTGTTTGTCATTCTGTCTGTCTGTCTGTCATTTTATCTATATCTGTTTGTCTGTTATTGTCTATCTATCTGTTTGTATCTATCTGTCATTCTATCTATCTGTCTGTCTGTCTGTCATTTAATCTACCTATCTTTCTGTCATTTTATCTATCTATCTTTCTGTCATTTTATCTCTCTGTTTGTCATTCTGTCTGTCTGTCTGTCATTTTATCTATATCTGTTTGTCTGTTATTGTCTATCTGTTTGTATCTATCTATCTATCTATCTATCTATCTATCTATCTATCTATCTATCTATCTATCTATCTATCTATCTATCTATCTATCTATCTATCTATCATCTGTCTATCTATCATCTGTCTATCCGTCGGTATGTGGAGGTTTGCAAATGCATAGAAATGCCCTGGTAACCAGAACAACCTAGCAACTGTCAGCCTGTTGCTGTCTGTCTATCATGGCAATTTGTAATAGTTTGAATGTATTGACATTTTATATTTTTCCCCATTACAATCCAAGGTTTGGGTTTTCTTAACTTTTCTTGCAACTTCTTACAGTTTTTCTACAAATATTGAATGAAATCTTGCACCTAAAAAAGACATCAAGCCAAAATTCATTGTTCTTCTGTGTGAACTTTCCCTTTCTATTTACTTTTGCAATTTACTGTTAGCTCTTATGTAGTGTCTGTGCCTATTTATGGTGAAATATTAAAGTACCAGTTAGACAAAACTTCTCAACTGGGGTTTTAACCACCTGATCTCTATAACTAATAAATAAACTGATCAATGAGCAATTCTACAACAAAAGCTTACAATTTGTCAGCTGAAACTACATGAATTCTTCCATAATGACCACAGCATAATGGGGCTTGTATCTGGTCCCTGCACAGCAGAGATAAATAGTTTGGTGCAGACGGTAGTTTATCAGGCCGTTCCACGCAGTGCATGCGTTTCCCCTGCAAACCCCCACCCGCCATCTCCGGTGACCTGTGGTCGGATGCTAAGAGCCGTTGTTCTCTGTGATGTGGCTGATCTGCATAACACTGACATTTACTGAATCAGAGATTCACGGTTCTGAAGCGCCCACATCCGGTGTCATTAATCGAGAGGACGTCTGAGCTTCTCCGTCGCGCTCGGGCGCAAGGTACATGCTCAGAGTTGACTCTCTCCAGTTAATTACAGTGACAAATGGCAGACGGGCCCCAAAAGTGCACCGTGCTGTTGAAAAAGTGACAGGCTCATTTTTGCATGTAAACAAATTCCTGGAATCACTGTAATCTAATTACTACCTGGAGCGCTCATGCACATAGTGCAGCAAACAGCAGAAACACGGTGGGTGAGATCATTTTGTAAAACTTGGAAGATGCATGATATTCCATCATGCAATCAAAGTCAACAGTGATTACAAGATGTTTGGTTTCATGTCTTTGACATGTTCTATGCGTTGATGACTAGTTATTCTTGGGCTACGGTTAGACCGTAGAAATGTGGCCTTGTTTTAGCCTAGATGTCAGGGCTGTGTTTGGACGGCTATTACACATCTTTTAAGCGCAAAATATTTGCAATTAATTTTTGGTCTGTTCCGATTCCATTCCAGTCAATTGGTTGCAAAAGACTTTTGTAATATAGTGCACAAGTTTTGTCATTGTATGTAAAATAACAGTTTGGACATTGTTCTGTTGCATTTAATGAAAGAAAATAATGGGTCAGAACAACATGGTAAGTAGCCTATGATCAAATATTCCTTTAAACTGTACAAGAAACCCTCTGTTCTAACAATGGCCTTTGTATTTTTTTATTTTGCATTAATACCTCAGAAATGAAGCTCCATTCCGATGGCAGCGCTAGACAGTTGAAGGACCGCAGTAAGTGTTTCCAAACCTCAGTTATGCTTCATAACATTAGCTATACCTCAAAGAGGAGGCCAGGGATTCTCTTGAACAGTTAAAAGAGCCATTGATGGAGAGACGCAGATTCAGTGCATGACTTTAGTGGATCAAAATCCTCTGTAAAGTGTGTGTGTGTGTTTCCTCCAACAGAAACGTGCAGGTTTGATCGTCATCATAGAAGAGTCAGGCTTTATCAACAGAAGAATTCTCTTTTTATCAGTTTGCTGCAGAATGTTTTCTTGAGGTCGAGTGTGATTGCAGCCTGTCTGATTAAGAACAGAGAAAACTCAGTGAGAAAAACTGAAAAGAAACTTGTAAAGTGAAAAACAACTTGTATCGTAACAACAGTGCAGTGCTTTTTCTTCTTGGCATCTAATTGAGTTAATTTGCCCTCCTGTTTTTGTTTTCATGTTCAGCTTTTGAAGCTTGACAACTTTGTAGACAGTAATTAGGTTAGTTACATTTGCTTGGAAGTGATAATTATTGTCACGGAGCCAGGTGTAATGGCTTGGAATTCTGTTGCTAAACACAGGACGCTCGTGCACAAACTGCAGCTCATTCTGCCAAAGAAGTTGTTTCTAAACACAAGCATTGCATCCACAGGAATTTCAAAAACTGCATATTTTATTAAGGCTGATCTCCAGAAATAGCTATCCCTATTTTTAGTAAAAGGCATTTTACAGGATGCAAAATATGACATGACAATTATATATTTATATAATAAAATATAAAAATTTTATAAATATATGATACACTATTTATAAAAAACATTATATATAGGTAGTATGTAACAGTTATTGAGCCTGGAATTGCTGATGACTTGTTTCAGGAAGTTCAGAATCGATCATTTCATTTAGGAGACAATAACTCATTTATCGTGCACTTTAATCTTCATAAAATTCAAATGAATTGAGCGGTTTAGTTCAAAATTTTGATATGATGAACAGATTGAATTAGGCTTTTATTCACATATGAGTTGCGTAGCTGTCTATGGAGGGACAGAAAGCTCAGATTTCATCAAAAAGATCCTCATTTGCAGTGCTTTAAGTGGACCAAAAGAGGTGCCGGTACTCTATATTAATATATATTTATATATTATATTTTTTTTTTTTTTTTTTGCTGACTCCCCTCCTCCCCTGAGGTAACAACAACTATATTAAAGGGGTTTTATATACAGCAGTCAACAGACGACCACTGGGACAAATATTGAGCCCTGGCACTGTAGCCACATCAGCCCACATTACCCCCCCCACAGCCATGTGCATTTAAATGGTAGGCAGTTAGGGGGGTTCGGGGGCATGCTCCCCCGAGAAAATTTAGATTTCTCTGACCTACATATGTGCAATTTTAAGACTTTTTAAGGCTCAAAAATGGATAACAAATAGCTTTAAAACCACATTAGTGTGCATTAGATTATTTGTCAATACCTGCTCTCTCATCTTAATCTTTCTTTTTCTCTCAGTCTCCTTATCCTGCCGTATTTCTTCCCCTCCTAAAGCTGAACTTTGAGTCTTTTCATTTTCGTCTGTGTCAGTGAAGAAATTAAACAGGTTTGCAAAAGGCTCAACTGATGAGTTTTATGAATCATTTTCTTAGATAAGTTAATTACTCAAGGCTACCAGATCAGCATTGCCAATAGGAACCTTCTACAAGCTTTGGAATTTGAAAAGTAATTTTAAATAATACAAATTATAGGCTACGTTTAATGCAGTTGGTGGAATTGGCAGACGTTCCCTTATAGGCACGCGCTGTGGAAACGCGTCAAAGCATTCTCAGGTATAAATGCAGCATTATTGCACGTATAGGTGATTTTGAACGAATATTTAATGTCGATAATGGTTACATAATGTTAAAACTAATCCTGCTATTGATCTAAGGCTATTGATCTAAGACTGCCGACCCGTGCCGAACAGTGGCAAGGGAAAACAAATGTCCGGCGAAATATCGAACCTAAAACTAACTTTACCGCGCTCAACTGTGAGTGCATTTCACGCATTTGTAACAGCTCGCGTTCAGCGGGGAGGAAGGGAGGTTGATCGGTCATCGGGCCATCTCGGGACCAGCGAGATTCGTTGAGATTAATTAATTTATTTATTTATCTGAGGTGCCTGAACACAGTTCCGGACCGTTCCGGCCCACTTTAACCCCTGTGTATGTCATGTCTCTGCTCTCGGTGGGACGAATTAGGAAGCGTGCATTGTGAAGGGCGATCTGAAAAGCGCCAGCGTAGCCAAAGGATTAAAACAGATGTGCAAATGAGCGTACCGGTACGCTAAAAGCACGTTCTGGGCGCACGGAGAGGTGGCGGTACGCGCAAGAGCTATATTTGGAAGTGGCGGTACTGAGTACCGGTGCGTACCGGCCCACTTAAAGCACTGCTCATTTGTGTTCTGAAGATGAACGAAAGTTTTACAGGCTTGGAATAACATGATGGTGAGTAATTAATGACAGCATTTTCATAAAAGGTAATATTTAAAAGAAGCATAATAGGCGCACTTTAAAATTTTTTTACGATGAATTGAATATCAATAGTCTCAAAATGATGACATTTATATGATTTATTTGTTGAATACTGTCAAAAAGGTCAAGACCTCTCAAGATGCAACAGGCCAAAATCATTTTAAGGGGAATGCATTTCATGCTTTTTTTAAAACTAGGTTAATTTTATATAATAGTTTATCAAACATATCTAGTTCTTAAAAAAAAGGGATTTTCTTTTTTTTTTTTAAGTGTAGGGAGATCAAAATGCACTGTATTTGTGAAAAGCACCAATAAACAGTATGCACAAGAGGTAAGAGACACCTATGACTTAAAATGCTGGTTCACATCGATAATAACTATTAGCGTCTACACCAGTGCTTCTCAATTATTTTCTGTTACGCCCCCCCTAGAAAGAAGTAAACATTTTGCGCCCCCCAACTCTCCACCGCGACTGTAAATGGTATCATTTTTTCTATAAAGTTGTTATAAGTACACCTCTGCATTACATTGTATCCTTATTAACATTAAAGAAAACGAAGAAAAAAAAAGAAATATAGATCAACTTACAACAAAGAATACCTTTATTAACATTGTTTTTTATTCAGTAACAGAAAAGACTTAGAGTGTTTTTTTTTTTTTTTTGCACTGAGCAATTTGGTATCCCACCTTATATGACAGTGCTCGCTGGTTTACACCGCGAGCAGGAGCGTCGCGCAAGGGCCGATTCACATATAGCGCCTAAACGCGTAGACAACGCTAGTCGCGCCGCGTTCTCATTTTACCAAAGCACTAGGGCGGTTGCGCTCCGGAGGCGTCTGTCGTTGCTAAGCTTGTTGTTGTTAAGGTTCTTGTCACGTGACCTACGGTGCGCTTGCGGCATTCTGAAAAGTCGAGATGTTTTTATCTCGATGCGGCGCGGACGCGCTTGGAAAAAACGAGCGCGTCGCACCGCGACCACGTCGCTTCCATTATGAGCGCGCATACCGCGCGCCTACATTTGAAATAACTAACTTGAGCGCGCAAAAGACGCGATATGTGAATCGGCCCTAACGCCGGTTTCACACCGCACGCGTTCGCAGAGCGTAAGCAGCGCGTATTTTTTTCGGCGCCCATGTTAACAGATTAGAGCATTCACACCGCACGCAGACGCGGCGCGTCAGCGCGTAGCAGGAGCAGAGCAGGAGCAGCAGTGCCGCGATCGTTTCGGCGTCTGGTCTATTTTTGCCGCGCGGCTTACGCTGAATTAAAGTGACAATGCATTGATCCTGGCCAAAATACACAGCAGTTTTACCCAAAAGCGCATTGATGATATCTATTGTGTTTTAAACAGTCAATCAAATGACCTTCATCAATTTAAAAAGAAAACAAAGTCAACAAAAACAAAGATGAACCAAAAGTTATATAAAATAGCCCATTAATTAATAAAATAAGCTTCTTGACAAGTCTTTTCTCTTAAATGTCTTTGAAAACTAAATAAAACAATGCCAACTTATTCATTATAGAGTACTTTGTCTGTAACACGCCGTGGTTCAGCCGCGCGCGTCAAACACTGCCAGTATGAAAGCAAAACGCGCGTGTCCTGCTTCCGCTCACTATACGCACTGCTCCTGCGCTGCTTACGCTCTGCGAACGCGTGCGGTGTGAAACCGGCGTAAAGCAGCAGTGCAGCGGGGGTTTCGGCGGCGAGTCTATTTTTGCTGCACTGCTCACGCTCAATTAAAGTGAAAGCACACTTTTGATGGACAAAATTTATATGATTTCACACAAAAAGTGTCTAAAGCGCACAGAATTTGCATGTCTGGTGTGTTTTAACAAGAACTGCAGTATGTCAGAAAAGAAAATGAAGACTCAAATTTTATAGAAAATGTACCCACCCATTAAACTTGTTTAATTATTTATTCAGTTTGGGCTTTGAACAAACTTCAAGTCTATCAAGTTTATGACCAACTTCTAAAAACAAATTTAACAAAAGTCTTTGTAAAGAAATGCTTGCTTATATGTCGCCTGGGCGCCGCTGTTGTGACGCTGTACAAACGCTTCCAGTAGTTGCGCTGACGCGCTGCTCACGCGCTGCTCACGCGCCACTCATGCTTGCGGAGTGAAACGGCCGTTACGTTTGTCTCATTATCTTCGTCTCTCTCCGCCTTTCTTTTCATCCCTGTTATTTTTTTTAAATGGTGTCTCTTAAGGGTTTGTTATCTGCACTTCATATCTCCTGTGTGCTCTTTAGGTGAAAAAAAAACCTACTTCCTGCGGCAAAAAAAATATTACCCGGGATCGCGCGCGCCCCCCCTGGCATCGCTCAAATAGTGGCACGCCCCACTATTTGAGAAGCACTGGTCTACACCAACGTATAATATCCCTCTGTTTATTATAAGCGCGCTCTGCAGTTTTGTGATCTGCCCCTTTAAATGCTTGAACTATTTAAAGAAGGGTGAATTCTGATTTGCTGTCAATGTTTTTATCATTCATCAGCTGCAAAAAATTCGTTCTGAAAGTGATTCCAACGTTATCGTTCCTCTATCGTTATATTTGTGGTGTGGACTCTGCTATTCTTTTATATTTTGAACGATTTTTTCTTTCTCGTTATCGTCCTTGGTGTGAATGGACACAACACAAGTGTTACTCAGGTGTACCCAGATGTGGTCACTTTAAACTGTTATTGAATTCAAAGAGTTATGTAAAGATTCCTCAAAAACGTTTGTGTAACATTGGAGAGAGAAGCATGTATACAGGAGGATTATAGGACACAATAAAGGCACATTTGCTTGGTATGGTGTACAATACAGGACAATCTAAATGATCAGTGGATCTCTGTACTGAATGAAACTCTATAGTCCTCTGAGTATTAGATGGGGGAACTTGAGAAACAGCGGTCACCACAACATCACTTTACATTCACATGAGGGTCAAGCTCCATCAGGCACGTTCAGCTAAGAATAGATGTGTGTGTGTGTGTGTGTGTGTGTGTGAGAGAGATAGAAAGAGAGATTTCACCAATACTATGTGTGTATTGCCTATATCAAATGTTTTGACCAAAGACCTATTCAGATGTCATGTCTGGTGATCTTGGTATTATAGATACAACTTTAATTATTGTTCAGCCAAAGATAGTAAAATGAACAGTAAAAGTAGTAGGCCTATCTAAGCAACATAAAAATGTGAAAACAATACAGAGAATTCATAAGGGGCTTTCATAACCTGCATTAGTAGCTATATACACGTGCATTAAAGCTACAGTGTGTAGGAATTTCTCCTATCTAGAGGTGAAATTGTACCAACTGAATATTACTTTTCTAGCCCCTCCTATTCCGAGGGCATTTTAACATTATTTAAAATCTGCCGGCAGTCGCGAGTAATCTCCCCCTCGTATTCGTCACGGTGGCACTGAGTGTAAAAAAATGCAAAAAGCGAAACTTGAATTTCCAGGTATGTCCCTTTTTGGCTAATGTATTTTCAAGATGGATGCACAACATGGTTTCCGCCATTCGAGCGGCTCGCTCGTATTCTAAATGGCAGATTCTACACTTACGAGAATACTAGATTAGCTGGTAGAAGTAATTACACATTATTAAGCACATATCATTTTGAAAGAACAAAGTGTTTTTTGCTAAGAATCAACTTAAAAAATGACACAGTGTAGCATTAACTATTTTTTAAAGATTTGTTTAACATTTCACTGTCTTTTCCGGTCTTCAGCTTCACTCTTAATAAACTGCTTGGTTATAATTGTAAGTGTATCATAAGAGTTTTCTTACAACAGCGTGTGAGTGACTTGATTGCTTGATCGCCGAACGCACTTTCAGAATAACACGTTTGCCCTGTTGGGCCAAGTGTTTCAGCACCAGGAGAACTACTCCAAAAAATGAATGTGACCATTGCCTGCCTATCTCTGCCGATTTCGGAGTCTCCAAATGAATCCATTCTGCAACTTTTAAATAGGCTACATAATTAATTTTTTTTTAAAAACGGCCGTATTCTTCAGCTGCTAATCTCGTTGTCAGTCGACCATGATCGCGCACCGCTCGCGCATGCGCATCTAGGTGACAGATAAATGTACGCAGCAATATATGAATGTTCCTAGGAGATCCGTAGTTGCGCGGGGTGTGGAAGCGTGCAAAAGTTCCAGAAATGTACAAAAAGTGCCCTGGCCTTGAATGACAAGGTAAGGAAAATAATACTGAATCAAAATTAAATAACCAAGACTAGGTTGACCATGGTATTTTTCTCAGGAGTTGTTTTGAGCATTTTACTTCAGACACCGGATTATCAGCAAACTGCCAAGAGAACTGCTAGCTGACTACTCAAAATAAACTAGCAATCTATTCAGTCAGCATATTTGTGTTTGATCTGTGAATTACATAAATATAAGACTTGGTAGACCTACTTAGCTACCAAGCAACCTTTCCACAAGGATCTATCCTTGCACAAGGATATTGAAAAATAAAATCAATCTATAGATTGATTTTATTTTTCAATCTATCCTTGGGGGTTAAGCTCGGTGGTTAATGGAAATTAAATCAACCATTTATTTGAGTTAATCAGTACATGACTGATTAACAGTAATGTAAATGCTAAATGTCCTAATACCTGTTGATACTACAACAATGCAAAGTATCTTAACCTTGCAGTTTTTCACATGTAAGACTCAATTTCTCCATTTCTTTGCACAAAACTGTCCAGAAAGTGGCATTTAATGGTTTATTTTTCAAAAAAAATTCCCGGGGGGGCAAACCCCCGGACCCCTCTAGCATTTACTGTTCCCCCAGGTTCAAAATTGCTCCTACGCCCCTGTATGTGACGCTCTTACAGCACTGTTGACCACTCTCCTCTTACAGAGTTTCTCGTCCGTGTCGTGACGCAGTTTTTATTGAAGGTTGTCTCTACTACTATCTACTATTATTGTTGTCTCTACTACACATGACGTAACCCTGCCCAGGAGAATTCCTTCTGACAACAGATTCAGGTTGCTTAAATGTTGCGTGGTGCTCAGCAAGCTACCGAGTGCTCAGCGCTGGAACTGCACACACAAAGAGTAGAATCCAGCCATACTACTGATATCGAGGCCATGAGCCCCAGCAGTCTTAATACCAATACCAGCCAAAACTGAGCCAGAGACAGCTGCCAAATTCCTCTGCCCTCAGTTCGGACCAGACTGAGATATAACAGCCTCTTTTGATATTATCTGGAATCCCAGAGTTAAATGTAAAACAAGCGGATCTGTCTTGTAACACTGCTTGTTCCCTGCTGTCTGCAGCCAGGAGCAGTTCCTCCAAATAGGCGAGCAATATTATGCTCTAATGGCACAGCAGAACCAACCACAGCATTCTGCACATCTTGCAGATTTGTGCGGCGCTATAGGGACCTAAAACTTGTAGGGAATCCCCTCGACGGAGACCTCAGATTTTCTATGCTCTGGATTGTGGCAATATGCTTTGGGAAAATCCACCAATGTAAGCCATACCCGAGGATGCAGAGGGCATAACAGGTGACATACTGCAAGCATTTTTGAACTTGTAACACATTAAAGTGTTTGTTCATCTGCTGCAAATCTAAGATAGGGAGGAATTAGCGGATGAAAAACCTGTTCCTCCTTCTTCCCTTGTGGCAAAACCTGAATTGCTACTTTGCTGAGGAGAACACGGATTTCCCCCCTTAGTATTGAGGAAGCCCTCTCGGACACCGAAGTTGCAGTTACTCCGCTGAAACAGAGGGGGGCGTGAGAGAAACCGCAGCTGACAGCCCCATTGGAATCATGCGAAGAAGCCACGGTGTTAGTGCTCGCGCGCCACTGCTCGAGGCAGACAGCAAGGATTTCCAGGCATCACCTAGGGGAATCCTTTTGCAAACATTGCTGTATATTGCATATCACTGCATTTTCCTCCTCTGTCGGCACACAGCCAGGCTGTGAGGTTAGCAGTTCTAATGCATGTTTTGACAAGCCAATACATGAGGCCTAGTATGCTGAACACACATGTCTTTTATTGACTTACTTACTAAACATACTTAAAACTGAACCTGCTATCTTGCAGGGTTATTTCTACCCAATCTGGATAGATCTTCAGGCGAGTTCCCACCATTGTTTCTACAGGAGTCAAACAGAACCTGCGAGCTTCACTGGATCAGGGCAGGTCACTCGACGAACAAACCTCGTTACCGCTCTCCAATACATATCAATGCAAGAGCCATCGCTTCCACCCACCTCGATCTGCCCTGCTTAAAAAGATACAGTATATATCGTCAGAACATTCCTCGCCCGTGTGATCCAGCGAGACAGAATTCAAATTCAGACTCAGGGCAACCAGAGGAACCTTGTCGTGGACACTACACCGACACTCCTCGGCATTTACACGATTGTCCCGACTCTCCGTGGCTTCCAAATCCGGTGTATATACCAAAACACCGGATATTTTGTTATTTTAATATGCTATTTTAATAATACCAAAAACGGTGATCGCCGCATCTGGATTAGCACCTGAAGACAGGAGCGGGGTGTGTTTGTCCACTGCCCCACTGGGCACGCACTACACACTGCTCGAGTGCGGAACGATAGAGCTGCCAGCCGTGCACAGCACGCATGCATTGTGGTTGGAGAGATCTAGCCTAGCGCAGACAATTCCAAACACACTGGACAGTGCTCGTGCATATATATTTCTAAAGAAAATGTTTATTAGCCATTTGTTAGTTGTGTTAAATTGAGCTCAACAATTCTCTTTTATGACTTTTCCTTCAACAAGAGTCACCACGTGGGTTTTCTTGTGAATGTGGCACGTTTTAACATTTTGTGTGAGAAAAAATTAGCCCTTCGTTAGCAAGGCTAAACTTGTGCTAAAAGCTTTCTCTTTCTGCCTTAGTTTCGACAAGAATCAACACTGTGGGCTTTTATTCTTGTGAAAATGTGACACGATGGTGTTCTAACAGCATGGTGAAGAGCTGAAGAACAAAGGGAATGACGCTTCGACTGCATTTACATGCTTTGGGCAGGTGGCTCTGCTCGCGTTGTCATGCGTCATTTGCCTTTCAGGCGCGAATAAAGGTTTCTTCAGCAGATGGCGCAAGACCGCAAAATAGTGTTGTATCGAGTTGACCGACTGTATGTGAACACTTGTGAATCATTAAGCAGTTTCTGAATTACTAATCTGACACACTTCCCGACTTATTACGTGTCCGATTCAAAAGATCAGTTGTGTTAAATTCAAGGTTCGTGAAACTTAATTCATTGTAGTTACTTTTTGGTTGTTCACATGACAATGTGTAGGCTTAGTTAAAGATGCACAAATAGCCAATGAGTTTTGTTGTAATCAGTGGTATTGTATAAAAGTAAATAAATACATGAAATATAACGTTTAATTTCACATATAGGAAGGGAGCGGTTTCTTCATTAAGGCGATAGGGCGACGCACCACCAAAGTGCGAAAGGGACTTTTTCAATCACATTTGCATTCAACCACAGAGTTACGTTAGCCTGTTCACTGTTGTTCTGCCTCTGGATATAGTCCAATCAGCATCAAGTCACGGTCTGTGGAGTACTGCCTCTTTTTGGGCGATTTCACTCTGGCTGAGAATCGCCCAGAGTGTTCCAATAGACTTCTAGCCTGGATACCAGCCGAACCAGTCGGGAAGTTCGGTCTGGACTTGATCCGTTGTGGAGAAACTATG
The DNA here is from genome assembly GCA_031834385.1 of Semotilus atromaculatus. NCBI lineage: Eukaryota > Metazoa > Chordata > Actinopteri > Cypriniformes > Leuciscidae > Semotilus > Semotilus atromaculatus. The sequence goes on along the minus strand of JAULUF010000055.1, from coordinate 38,520,918 downwards.
TTCGAACCAGAGTTGTTCGGACCAATCAAACTGTCAGGGTGTGCTTTATGGAATAGATGATGGACAGATGATCACCAAATGATGTCACCAAAAAGCGCTTGGGTTGAATTCGTTTCAAAAACAAAGAAGGCTTCTGCTGGAGATTTGAGATGTGTAGATTCCGCCATCGCGTCTGTCATAGAAGATATCGACAGCGCATTAATTTTAAAAGAGGAACAGAGAACCGCGATCAAGGCATTTGTCGATCGGAAATATGTCACTTACTCCGTTCCTCTGCACTCAGTTGGATAGACCTACAACCAATCAGAGGCATTTTCTTTCCTGGTTCGGTTGAAACACGCCCCATAATCACAGCCCAATGGAGCAGAATCAGACTCATATTCTGACTAGAATCTGAGTATGACGACGTCAGGCTAATAGACTTCCAAACATGTTTTTTTTTTTTTAACTGCAGGCAATGCAATGCATTCTCTATGGGTTCCGGGAGGGCTAGTACTAACGTGCTTTCGTCATCAAACGTGACCTTAGCTTGCGATTGATGGAAATGAATATACCTCTATTAATAATCTTTAAGCTGAAGTGACATCCCATCATTTCCTCAGTGCATAATTTACATTTCATGGACATATTCTCCATCTGTAAATGTTAGAAAGTCAAGCAATAGGCCTACTGCAAGGTTACATTCACTATGTTTTGTTTCATAGCCTTGAATATAAACATTGTTTGTAAGATAATATTGATCAGGATATAAAATAACATTTGTTAAATAAAATACAGATTAAAAAAAATTTAAATAGGAAAAAATTAAATACTGAGATTAGCTTATAGGCCTACCATACATCGGCATATTAAAAATAATTTGTGGCCATTAGCTATTGCCCAACCCTACCTTACGGCATACTTTAAATGCTGAATTTTCCATTTTTAGCTAAGCAGTAATGATACATTATTATCACTCTTAAATGGTTATTTAACAATTAGCCTACATTCAGTCCTGCATTAATAATTCAGTTTGTTTGCTGTTTGCACCCCCCAAGTTTTTTTAGCACCAGCCGCCACTGCATAGGCTTTGCTATAGGACAAATTATTGTATGGCCTTTAAAAAGTCTGAAACGTCTCTTAAATGTTGTGTGTATATATATATATATATATATATATATATATATAATATCATATTTTATATTAACTTATCATATCATATTATATATTAATATCAATATTTATATTAAGCACCTATACCTAGCCTATATATATATATATAATTGTTTTTTTTTTTTTTACATCTAAACTGTTGAAATCTGTAATGATCACGATAGGCTACAATAACAAAGCTACGGGCTGTATTATACAATAACATTTCGTATTTCAAATATGTGTTCATCCAAACGAATTGTTATTGGCACAGCACGGTTAAGAAATTGGATTCGGTCTATAGTTCTCATCCCATGTGAGAAACATGAAGACGCGGGCTCGACTGACTGTGAGCGCCCGCCTCTGGATGACATGCGCCGGGGACTCGAGACACACGTGATCCGCTCGACACAATCCAGTATGGCGGAACCCGTCGGTGAGTGGATCCGTCGTTGGCGCGCTCTCCAACGGGAATAAAGTGCGGAGCGTTGCGTCCGATCGCGGCGGAGCTTCGGAGAGGTGAGCAGCGACGATTCGCATGCGTTACCCTGTGATTTTCTACTTTAATACAGCGATCATTTCAGTAACAGAAAGAAAGTTGTGGGCGATCAGATGAAACAATCAAAACAGTGTGTGTGTGTGTGTGTGTGTGTGTGTTTTGAATCGTAACTCACGGAGTAGTTGTATCACGTTTCATTTTCTGTGTGTATGCGTTTACTTCATACCTGCAGGGGAATCATAAAGGCAGATTATTAAAAGTCTGATATTTTAGGTTATAATTAAGCCATATAGCCTATTACTCAACTATACAATGGCCGTTCCACAAAATGTGTGATCTTTTCATTTTGAATTTATTTGGAAAGGTTTGAACATTTTGTCTGTCAGAAAATGTTTCAGTGTGCGTGTGTGTGTGTGTGTGTGTATATATATAGCCTATATATTAGGCCTATCTCATATTCGCTGAATTGTAGGCTACTCTTATGTTGACTAGCCTATATGTTTACACATGTTTTCATAGCAGTGCTTTGGTTTGACAGTTTTGATTTGACATAATTTTGACAGTTTTGATTTGACATAATTTTGACAGTTTTACTTGACAGAGTCAACTATCATTATGACAGTCGTCAGCTTTTCTCATTCTTCACACATATATTCATGAGAGACATTTTAGGACCTGTAGTTTTGTGCACCTTGAATGAGTCAAATCCCCAGTGGTTGATAAAAAAAAAATGCTATCGTTACTTGTTTCAACTCCCGGTTAAACATTATAGATATACAGTATGTTTCCCTATGGAGTTCCAAGCAATAAAACAGCTTGTTCCTTTCAGTCAATGGAAGTTCTGACGTCATATGCATAACTTATGATTGTTGTGTCAGTTATGTATCACTTAAGGGATAGTTCACCCAAAAATGAGAATTCTGTCATCATTTACTCTCATGTTGTTCCAAACCAGTATGAGTTTCTTTCTTCTGCTAAACCCCAAAAAATATATTTTAAAGAATGTTGGTAACCACGGCTTCAACGCTCCGGTTACCAACATTCTTTAAAATTCTCATTTAAAAAGCTCATACAGGTTTGGAAAATGCCGTGCTTGACGGTGAGTAAATGATGATAGAATTTTCATTTTTGGTTCCACTAACGTTATCCCTTTAAGAGTCATTCTATGGAGCATGAATGAATGGGTGAAATTGTTTTGAAAGTGAATTTAGATGTTATTTTCCAACTCAGTATTCATAGATTTCCTTTTGTAGAATTTTTGTTGCTTTTCCGATTAGTACCGACCAGCAAAATATTATAAAAACAATAATATTAATTTTGAAATAAACATTTACTTTTACCCATTTACCCATTAAATTGGGAAACATTATTGAAACTTTAAGAAATGAGTATGCGTTTAATAGTATTGCTGTTTTCTGGAATGTTCTGTTTCCCTGTGCACCAATCAGAGAATGCCAGGAGATTAAAAGTTGCTGCGGTGTATAATTTATGTTAGGTTGAAATGTTTGTTTTTGTGCTTTTAAAACGGTCTTGACATAAATGACCAAACAGAAGATGAGGGCTGACAAGTTCCCTGGGCTGTTTTGATGTTCTGAGCTGAGTCATGCCGGCTGTGTTGTCTGGTGCTGGTGGTTATATCACGCTGTCGGTCTGGGCTGCTGTCACACGGAGCTGGTGGTTGAAGTTCTAACATGTGGCATCATGCACAGGCATATAAATCCAGGCTTTAATCACAGACTGTAGGAAACTCGCTCGTCTTTCCACATTCCGGCTCTCAAGGACCGGCGCTCAGACCTTGTAAATTCCAGGCCCCACAGGAAGAAGGTCAAAGCAGCCTTCTGAGAACTTGGCAGCAGAGAGTTAATCTAGTTTTGCTTGACCCTAGTTGTGCACTTTTGGATTTCTGAAAAAAAATAAAATAAAAAAAATAATGTGCACATGTGATTTTGTGTGGGTTGAACACTTTTTGGAATATTTTTGCTCTTTCCTTGAATTAAATTTTTTTGGCCAATGTTTCACTCCAAGATGTATTGAAGCCTTTAAGATTTTCTGTTTTTCATTATTTTCATGGCATTAAATACCATTGTGTCCTCTCATCTCTCATGGCAAAAATATCATTCCATTTCTATAATGCAAAAATAAATAAAAACAAATTTAAAATCGTTGTACTGGCTTTATATTTGCTGACTTAAATAAGCAAGTCATTGTATTGCAGTGATGAAAATATACTGTTCAGTATAATGAAAATTACACCTACAAAAATAACCAGATGCATGATGCTATTTAGAATTTATGGTTGGATTTATGCAAATAAAAAGCATAAAAAATAATGGTCGTAAAGTAGATTAAAAAGACTGATTTTTTTTTTCTTAATGCAAAATATAATTTCTCATTTGTTTGTTTTGGGTGAAATGTGAGTTAAACCTGTATGCTTTTTTAACTAGTTGAATTCATGCACTGGTCAGCTAATCCAATTACACACGAGTAAACTTGATCCATATACACTACTGTTTAAAAGCTTTATTTTTTAAAGAAATTCATACTTTTATTCAGCAAGGATCATTAAATTCATCAAAAGTGACAGTGAAGCCTTTTACAATGCTACAAAAAATAATTCTATTTAAAAATAAACGCTGTTATTACTTTGAACTTTCAAATTATAAACTGATCCTGATACGAACGTTTCACTGTTTCCACAAAAAAATATTAAGCAGCACAACTGTTGATAATAATAAAGATTGTTTCTTGAGCAATAAATCAGCATATATTAGAATGATTTCTGAAGGATCATGTGACATTCAAGACTGGAGTAATGATGCTTTGTCATCACAGGTTTAAAACTGATATATTTCTAAATGACTGTTTTTAATTTTCCAACCACTTATTTTACTTATTTTTAAATAAACTCCAAACGTTGTGTTTTTTTCTATGCTGACATGAATGATTTGCCATTAAGTTTGCACCTCTTTTCATGTGCTAACAGTTTAACTGTGGGCTTGCCATAATGATTGACATTCTACTCAACTCGTAGTGACTCGTCTATGGTTGAATAATTATATTATGCAGCAGCACCTCTCATTGAAAGCTTGAGTGAAAAAGTTTCTCCCCTTGAAACACATTGTCAGTGAATGCACCGGCATCATTTATCCTGTCTGTGCTTCTCTCTCCACAGATCCAATCTGTGTGGCTTGGCAAAGTAGGATTCTGAAAAACGACAGCGCTTAGTGAATGTGACTAAATGGCAATGTTTAGGCCCACGCTTTATATAGTCTCAAATAACAATTTAATTCAGTTTGAGACCCTCGCTAATCAATTCTACTCCTTAGGGTACATAATTAACAGTGCTGGATGACTCATGGAGATTGGCAGATTGCACCGTTTGCTGCATCTGTGACTGAAGAGGAAAGAGAGCGAGAGTTTGGCTCTGAGGAGAAGTGTTAACAGGAGACGGGGCGTAACTGTAGGTGGGAAATGCGGCTGGACAGATGACAAGTGTGACTGGCGATCCGTGGAAAGGTTGTCCCCTAACTGGAAAATTGGATGTTTGTCACAAGCGGTGTTATTTAGAGGATTGTCTTAATGTCCCTGAAGGGCTTGTGTTGTCTGCTAAGTCTCTGGATACTTGTAGGATGGTGCTTCTTCCTAAAATGAATGTTTTGTCATTTGAAATATTCACCCTCATGTTTTTTTTTCCAAACCTCTGTGGCTTTTATGAAATGCAAAAGGAGATATTTACATAGAATGTGCATTGCTGCTCTTTTCCATAACGTGAAAATGAATGAGTAAAGCAACATTGAAACTATTCCATTCCTCACATAATGCTTTCATGTGACTCCATGAGACTGGAATATATAGTGGATTGCTATTTTTCTTCGGTTATAGTGCTATTTTGACCTTATTGTAACTTGACGGTTTTTGTTTCACTTTCATCTTAAAGGAATGTTGTCTCAAACTTCTCATTTTGTGTTCCTCAGAATAAGTCAGTCGGTCAGATATTAGGGCTGCACGGCTAATCGAATAAAATCAGAATTGCGATCTTGCTTTAATTGCTTAAATCTTATCAAATATTTAATGATATAGCGTGGAGCTGTTCTTTTAAACCCAACAGCTCTTGATCCAGTGTTTTCAGTGTCTCAGAGCGGCTCGGTTCACATGAACTCTGCAGTTTGGGTCACTTATTATGTGCATTTGAGAACGCAACAAACTTTTAATGAGTAGCGCTTATAAAGAATTTAAGAAATACATTTATAACCGATACCGATATAACTTAATATCGGTTATACTTAAAAATGGAAATACTCTTTTTTTTTCTTTCTTTTTTTTGTTAAAATGTTTAATATAAAATGTCATATTTAATATAAAAAATATTTAAAATATTATTATAATAGTCATATTGATATATAAATCATGTTTTTGGCCAAATTGTACAATCGTTTTAATTGTTGCAATCGCAATTTAAAATTTTCTTATTCTCTTTTTTGATAATTTTTTTGTTTAGTAAAAAAAAGTATTATTATTAATAATAATGATATTATTATTATAGTTATATTGACATTTTAATTTTAATTGGCATTTTAACTTTAAAAAGGCATTTTAATCACAATTTTTAATTTTCTTAAATACTCTTTTTAGTAATGTTTCTCATTTTAATATTTTGTTTAGTACAAAATATTATTAATAATGATATTATTATAGTCATATTGATGCATAATACATTTTTTTTTTTGCCAAAGCAAAGGCATTTTAATCGCAATCGCAATTTTCATATTCCCTGCCTTCACCCCTTCAAATCATGCAGCTCTGTATGATATTTATGTGATACCATTATTCATGGTGTTGCTTTATCATTTTAGAGCCTTACAGAACCCATCACAAGTAGTTTCATTATATAGAAAAGAACAATAAATATTCTTTGTGCTACACAGAAGAAATAAATTCATACAGATTTGGAACGACATGAGGATGAGTAAATAATGATAGACTTTTCATTTGTGGGTATTAGACTCAGTGCTGTCGCCTCAGTGTGGAATCGCTTGGTGTCCGTGTCACTTTTGGTTTGTTTAAGCGCCCGTTCGGTTTTCCATTGTGCTCTGGCAGAACTTGGCGAGGCTTCATTTGGAAGGGGTTCATTTGGCAATCTGTGTTTGTCCGAAACCCAAGATCGCAATAATGAAAAGCTTGTCTGTTTGTGCGATGGGTTTAATGAAAACGAAGTGTTTGTGGGCAGTGCGTTGGTCAAGGTGGTAACCTCATCGTCACCTGACTGTGACCCTTGCTGTCCTAGCGGAGGACACAACAGCTCAGGGAAAGTGAGTGATGATTGTTTCGCTCCTCATAAAGTCCAGACAGGCACATGGTCGCAAGGCTCATTTCCTGATCTCTGTTTATCTGGAAACAGTCAGGCCTGTATGGAAATGATGTTGAATTCTTGATATACTCATCTGACTATTTAAGGAATAGTTGACCCTAAAATGCAAACTCATGCTGTTCCAAACCTGTATGCTGTTGTCGTCCCCCCCAACCCCCCCGAGGAATAAGGTGCATTTTTCATGTATCTTTTCCAACAGTTCATATTGTTCATTCATTGTTGTCATGCTCCAAAATAGATATTAATAGACACTGTTAGAGGGATAGTTAACCCAAAAATAAAACTGTCACCATTCACCCTCATTTCATTTCATTCCTTCCATGGAACATGAAGATATTTTGATGCCAAATCAAAAGTTTTTTTCCCCTCATGCAGTTTAAGTCAGTTGGAATTTTGATTCCTAAACATTCTTCAAATCCAGATAGATGCAACATGAGTGTGAGTCAATGCTGAACGAATGGGAACTATTTATTTAAAGAACCATAAATGAATGCATAAAGCTCATGTGCCATATCATCTCTGAAAAATCTCATTCAGGTTGGAAAAATGGCTTCAAATGATCTATTCCTACACAAAACTACTAGGCCTAGGCTATATGATTTCATAAGACTTGGACTATAGTGGACATAGTCATTTGAACTACTTCTATAGTTTGCCCACTTTGGAGCTTGATGACAGCCAGTGTTGTTTTAGTATTCTTTTATACTATGTAGTAACATTTCGAAATGGCTTTTATTTTTTAGGAATTTTATTATGTGCTTTTGTAATTTTATTTTTCAATATTGCCATTTAGGTTTAATTTTTATTTATTTTTCTGTTTTAGTTTTAGTTCAGTTTTTTTGCAGTTCAATTCCAAAGCAACATTTCTCATTTTTGTTCAGTTTTTCATCTAACATGTTATTATATTTCATCTTAAAACGTTTTTAATAGTTTTACTTAACGATAATAACCATGATGACAGTTGCAGTTACCGGAAAAGCTGCGTGAAAGATTCTTCTAAAAAGTTCTTCTGTTGTGTTCCGTGCAAAAAAAAAAAAATGACAGAATTTTATTTTTCAGCTGAACTAATTCTTTTAATGAACACTTACTGCATCAAATGACTGGTTAAAACATACGTAATCTGTTGCTCACCATCCCATTTTTCAACATGCCTTGCACTAGTTTACTCTGCCAAAACAAGACGTCAGTGCTTGAGCGAATTCCTTAAAACATTTGGCCACAGTGGCATGAGAGTGAATTTAATGGCACAGAACACGGTACCACGTCAGTCCTGGAAAGAACCGCTGAAAATCACTGCCTGCCTGCTAGTAGATGTGGAGTTCCTTTGCAATACGGTTCCCTCAAAAGTTGTGCAACTTTGTCATTTTAATGGAATGTGACACACAGAGCTTTAGCTGGGGTTTAGCTGAGGCAAAGGCATTGGGATAAAAGAAACACAGCTGGCTTCCCAAAGGCATTGCTTTCTTTGTTGATTCTCAGCTTAGACTTATTCATGTTAAACTGTAAATGGTCACTCTCAGCAAAAGCCGAGTCATTTAACGTTTAAGCATTCATTAGCTCTTCTAGTGCGGCGTAATGGCTAACTGGTATTATATTTGTCCTGCTGGTGTTTGGTCCTGTAGCGTACATGAGCGAGCAGCGGTGAGTATTGTACAAACACAGGCGACGTCCTGTTGGATTGGGTGTCGTTTTCCTGCTGAGCTCGGTAGAGCGGCTCTTCTGTTCGGGCCTGTCAGTCTGTGTCAGGTCTGCTCCTCTGTGATGCTCACTCTAGACGGCTGACCGTCCCGCCATGTTTGGGTTTGTTTTGTCCCAGACGGGATGATGTAAGCGAAATGCCGCTGAGGGTTTATGAGTCTCTTCCTATTCCCTCAGGTTAAACCCGCACCCCCAGACATGAGCAGTCGGGGCCAGTGGACGCTTGACCGACTTTGGCTGATTTTTGTCCTGAAGGGATCTGTTATCATTGCGCCCCGCTTCCTTGACACACTTTTATGTAAAACTAGGCCACCATTCCTATTCCTGTTTTTAAAAATGTCTTAATGTGTATGGGGTTGGAGGGTTCCCAAAATCTTGGAAACCCTGGAATAAGTGTTTTTGAATGGCCGAGACTGATATTTACATATCCGAGACTTCTTTCCTTGGCGATTACCATAATTTTCGTTAGATTCACCTTCATACCGTGATAACAAATAATCGACAAGTTAATGATACTGTAGAAAGAAGGATACTGTAATATTTATATATATCTTTTTTTATATTTATTGATGTTTATATTTTTTTTATAGCTGAAAAGTATTTTCCTGGCAATTTACATACATTTTGCGAATAACTTTCTAGCCGTGCCAGGCTTGACTATGCATCTTTACTTAGACTATTGTAGAAAGAATTATATATATATATATATATATATATATATATATATATATGACAATGAAAAATTTTACGTAATTTAAATATTTCAGTTGTGGTTGGTCTTATCATGCATCTTTAGATTGATGACAAGTATTTACTATATATTAACTATCTATATATATGTATATATATGTACATGCATGGTAGTATTTTTATTATTATTTGACTTGATCTGAAATGTCATAATCATTCTGAAGCCGACATTTTGGTATTGAGCCAAGTTGGTGCACTTTCATACGTCAGAAACCCGTCTTAGACAGATATGTTTCATTTAAATCCATTGTGTGTGTGCATTATCTTATCATTTATCAGAAGATGTTTTTTTCATCCTGTGTAGAAGATGCCACTGACACTTGAGAAGTAGGAATGCCAATGATTTGGTACGTAAGGAACATGACTGAAATAACAAATATAGTGTGATGGCCAGCGAGCATGAAAACCAGCCGCTTGAAAAGATCAACACTTACATGAAGTTAACATGTTTTGACAGTTATACGGGCCGGGGCAATGTCAGTTCAAGAGAAACCCCTTTACTAAAATAGGTCTGAGCAGAGAATAGCAGCGGTACTCAGGGGGGAAACGTCTCCTTCCTTGCGGCTCTTCAAATGCCACTTTGACTTTTATATCAGGGGTTTCCCTCAAGTCAACCCTGCGTCACTGCGGTTCTCACGGTCACGCTGGTCTTGCTGCTGGGGCCATTTGTGGTTTGGGACGAATGTAGTCGGTCAGCGATCTCTGAGCCGTGAGGGAGTAAGTGACTGAGCTGTAGTGTTCAGTTCGGGTCAGGGAGGAAGCTCACTCCATTAAACACTCTCAGGAAAACATTACGCCTCATGTAGACGGACAGAACTGCAAATGATGTTAGAGAAGTGGGTTTCTTTGGCAGCTCTTAAAGGTGAAGTGTGTAATTTTTGTGAAACTTCTGTTTTCCACTGTTCAAGCACTGCTCAGTAAAATTGTTCATTCACTGAATTTAAAGGGGCAGTAACTCTTTTAACATGGTTGTTTTTAATGAATGAAAAATAATTAGTTTGTCAAAAATAGTGTGTCAAATTTGTTCACATTCATAGTTACTGTGATTTGTTACTTGTGGTTTGATGAATAAGTCAAGAACCTCTTTGAATAACTCAATGAGTTCCATTAACAGAACCAGTTCAAAAATAATAATTTGTTCGCAAATAGGTATTTGTTCACATTAAAGGTATACTATGTAACTTTTGGCTTTGCGGATTAATATAATTATGGTTATCCTACTGCTAGTAAAACATTCACCACTAGTCTTTAGAGATATAACCAGTTTAGATGGAAATGATCTAGCTGAATGCATTACTGTAGCTATAGGCTACTCATTAAAGGGGACCTATTATGCCCTTTTTACAAGATATAATATAAGTCTCAGGTGCCCAATGTGTCTGTGAAGTTTCAGCTCAAAATACCCCACAGATTATTTATTACACTATGTTGAAAATGCCAATTTTTGAGTGAAAGGAACATGTTGTTTTCGTGCATGTATCTTTAAATGCATATGAGCAGACGCTGCTTTCCAGAAGAGGGCGGAGCCTGTTCAGCTTGTGCCTTGAATACTCTGACAAAAACTAACAAAACAGTTTTTTGGTTTTGATTATCATCGCTATCCATGGCCAGACTCACATGACATTGCAGTTCTCATCATGTCATCATGAAAGTTTTTCATTTGCATGCATTTTAAAGCCATATCAGTTTATGGTTCTGATATGGTTTTCTTTCCGCACATCTCCACAGCACACACACACAGAAAGCTGCCTGTCAGACGGTGTGTTGTGTGAGTCATAAACTCATCTCTCTTATTACAAACACACAAGTTCACAAACACAGTCGGTTATGTCTGTGAACGTAAACAGCAGGGAAATAAATGGCATGTGTATATCAGATCTGTGTATTAAAGTGACAGCAGTGTAATATACAGTACCTACTGCTCTATATGCTGTTAATAAACAGAAAATCACTCAGTACACTTGATTGAATAACTTTAGTAGCTTTAAAAAGAATACATTTCTTACTTGAGTGCTGCTGTTAAATCCTCAGGCGAGGAGATTCACATGGTGGATTGTGTACAGCTCATTCAGGGGTGGAGCTAAGATAATAGGGCAGATTCTGTGCCTGTCCAATGTGACGTCACATTGGATCACACTCCCGAACAGCACGTTTTGAGACACTGTTTTAGATTTATGTGTAAAATAACAAATGTAGTTAGTAGGGCTGTCAGTTAAACGTGTTATTAACGGCGTTAACGCAAACCCATTTTAACGGCGTTAATTTTTTTATCGCGCGATTAATGGTCTTTTTGGCCTAGCAAACTTTGTAGTTTTTTTTCACATGCTTTTGCACCAGGACGCGGCATGCGCGGCGCTGCGCTATGAAACCCATTCATTTCAATGGCTTGCGCCGCGCGAGGACGTTTTGAAAGCGCAAGCAGATCAACAGAAACAAAACAACAGGCACGCCGCACACACTTGTTTGGGCTTGCGAGCCGGATGCGCGAGTGCGAATCTCTCTGCTCGAGTCGCGCCTCGCGCGCTCTCAGATACACGCTGCTCATGTAAGAATTTTCTCTGGGCTCGCTCAGAGAATATGCCTGCACTTAAAACGTGTTCAGTCAGTGCAATCGCGAATCTCTCCTCTTCCCCAGCTAACAATTTTAGGTTATAAGAACGTTTTCATAACGTTCCCATTAAGTTATAAAAACGTTATTTCTGAATGTTATAGGAACGTTCAAAACGTCCAGTTTTGAGTGGATGACGAGCGCGAGACGCCGAAATGGATGCCAATAAGATTCTGAATTGAAAGTTTACTTTTAAAAAGTTGCCAAATGGTTCCATTGACAAGACCAAAGTGATCTGTGTGTTTTGTCGTTGTGAACTGAGCTATCATCATCGCAGCACGTCCAGTCTGAAATACCACTTGATGATGGCCAAGCACACACACACACACACACACACACACACACACACAGCTGATGCGAATTCTCCGCCCCCTCGTCAATATCAGGACCTCGTCAGGACCTCGTCAGTATTTCTTTCACCCTTTTATTGATGGACAGTGTTACATTGTGTGAGAGATTATTTGCTCCAAGTGAGAATGTTTTAGTGTGAAATTGAACAGTATATATGCCAATATTGTTTTCAATAAAAAACATTTGCACAAAGCAAGCCGATCCACTTTTCCATGTTGATGAGCATTAAAATGAGAAAAAATAATGGGACAAAAAGAAATCAAGAGACATTTAGAATAGATAAAAATGTGCGATTAAATGCGATTAATCGCGAGTTAACTATGACATTAATGCGATTAATCGCGATTAAATATTTTAATCGTTTGACAGCACTAGTAGTTAGTGGATTTTTACCACTATAGGGTATTTGTGTACACACATTTTACAGTCTAAATTACAAGCTTTTTTTCATTGCATTGGTCGCCTCTCTGCCTTTGGAAACTTTCAATTCTATCAAACATCCGTTTGTTCGTTTTGTCAAGTTGCAGTTTGTTTGAATAAAGGCTACCTTAGAAGCAACACGCATTTGAAAAAGCTGTAGAGCTCTATTCGCAAAATACAATTTCACCAGTAGATGGGATAAATTCCTACACATTGTACCTTTAAGGAACCTGAACACTTAAATGGAATCATAATAACAACCAAAATCGTTACATCCTCCTTCGTATGCATTGCTAAAAATATTATAAATAGCTGTTTCTTCAGTTGTACACTTTACCTACAATTATTTGCACAAATATGTAATTGTGGCTTGAGTCTCCGCCCTTGCTTTCTCACATTTACTCGAGATCCTTACCCACTGTGTCCGTGCACGTCCACTTTCGCTCTGTTTATTGCGCTCACGGGGCAGGAAGGGCGCCATGTGAGACGTGTGATGACAGCAAGTGCAAAAGCCTGCCGGAGGAACTGGAACTAAACTCCCTCCAGTACATGTAATCCACGCCACCTGGCCCCAGTGAGAAGCCATACTCACTTTGAGAGGAAAGCTGGAAAATCAGACGTCCCGTAAGGATTGTGTGTGATTCTGCGGAGACGTGCTTCTCTAAAACAAACAGATTTATAGAGTATTATGCTTCACTTCATTCTGGGGCCTGTGATGCAACACCTTTTCCTGGTGTGCGCGGAAAAATTCACATCAGCTTTGGGAGTTGCAAAGATTAAATCACATTTTCTTGGCACGTTTAATTGGGATCGAGTACTTGCAGTGTGGGATTTTTGAGGGCATAAATGTGTGGTTTGGAGTCGTCTCTTTTAAAAGCAGGCATGTCTTGTGTGATGTTTCCCTCGTCTCAGCTGGTTTTTCAAATGAGTTTGACAGAATTTTGAACATCACTATAGTAAAACATGTGCGTATCCCAATTATTCATGCTGTAAGATAGATTTTCATAATTTACTGATATCGAGATTACAATTTTATTATTAATTTACAAATTAAACTTTGTAATGTACGTTATCGGTCCTATTTCTCCAATGCTTGTTATTCTAAAGGGAATATTGTTTGTCTTTATAATCTTTAATAAAAATGTAATTTTGATTAAACTAGGGATTTGAAACGGGACATTTTCCCACCGGTTAATCGACGTTTGACAACTCCGGTAATACCGGTGTCATTATGAATGCCTCTGCGGCCGTGCACATTTTACTTTTACATTTTTTACAAACCCTACTGTGTAAATTCTTTAACCTAAAGGTTTGTTGAACACATTCCACATTGAACTGAGGAGAGCATGTGTCTTCGATCTGTGCATCAATTTAGGTGCACCTCTTTATTTTAGGGCTAAAAAAAAAAAAAAAAAAAAAAAAAAAAAAATATATATATATATATATGTGATGCAACATATATTAAAAATATATATTTTTACTCGCAATATTGCATTGATACTGTTGATGCTTGTATTGGTATTTTTTATATTTATTTGTGCATATCCTACAGTTCAATTTATGTAGAATCATGACTATTGCATTCTGGTTCACAACTGGTTCTTTGAGTAATCTGTTAAAAACTCACTCACACGGTGCATACTGTCTGAATAGGTACTACATTTGAAATTGAACTTACTTCACGGCCATTAAAATAATATGTTCGTATGAGTTTGGGTAGTATGAATGAAATTCATCTGCCTTGTTGTCATTATCATGTGACAGTTGTGTTGCTTCACCTCAATTCATTAATCCTCTCCCGTCATCTCATGGGATAGTAGTGTCCGTTGAATGTGCACTTCAGAATCTCGCCAGAAGAAGTAGGTCATCCATTCCGGGTACCTTTTGCCTACTGTTTTCCGAAAGCTATGTAACAGGACATACTACTCTGTCTACGTACTGTTTTTCGTGAACTTTATAATAGGGAAGTGTTCGATTTCGGACGCAGCTACAGATTCTAAGCAGTTTCATTAAAATAAGTCATTATATTTATCCCGTTCAACTCAATATGAACCAGGTAACTGTTGCATTGTGCACTTACGGCATTTGTATTTTTTTTATTCTATTGTTTTGACCTATCATTGTGTGATGGGGTTTTCTTCCTCAAAACTCCCAAAAGAACTGTTTTGAATGGTTAAGGTCCTGAAATCAGAAATTCTCTCTGATTCCCATCCCTATTAGCCTTACCCAGCCCTACTTGCCAGAAACATGGTATTCGGGTAAGCCTACCCTCACAGACTGAGTGATTTTCCTTTACTCTAGGCCTCATTCCTCTTGGAACAGCTGATGTTTATGGTTACATAACATGGCTAAGCTGTGAAGTCCTGCTGTGTGCTAGACTGCTCCAGATACTGTTGTTGTGCTGACAGACAGGTTCCTTTGTTCCAGGTGGACATAAGGAGAAATGTACACACTCTTATTGTGGGGTGAGCTGCGTGATGTCTGCTTGACATGTGATTTGTTATTGTCAGTTCTGTTAAGCTTTGTGACAGCAAATATGGAAGGCTGGGAGGCAATGTGTCAGCGTGGCAGATTGGTAAAGGGTGGTTTACACCCGCCCCGCCGCGTGTCAAAAATGTGTCACGGCGTCCTTCTGCTCTGGCCTTTGTCATGTATTTACACTAGAGGAAAAGCCCACTTGAGTGACGTGCACTTCATCTCTGCCTCTGTTACAAAACCTAGCTGCCTACATAGGGAACATTAGAAGTCGTTCCCATTGACCAAAAGCTAAATTAACACATTGCATGTATTATACTGAGGGTAATCCCATAAGGTGTTTTTCATATGTTGTGCTATTTGTATGTAGAGCATTGCAAATCACTGTCTTGGTTATATTTCAGTTCAATATAGGCAGCAGACAGCAAAGCAACTCATTTGGTAGTAAAACAACACAGCCATTACATAATTTCTTGTTCTTTTTTTTTGCTCTTTTGACAGTTTGAGCCTAGTGAAGAGGAACCAACACGCAGAGCTGGATTACGTCCAGAGGGGGCGCTATGAGTTTCTGAGATTGTCCTTTCTTTCCTGTCCCGCATCTCTTTTGACTCGTCTTTCCATTCAACCGTGGATGGTGAGCAGCCAACGAGTCCCAGAGGAGCTGTGAGGTGTTTCTCACATCCTCATCTGCCAGGACACACTCCTCTCATTATCAACCCAGTCACTTCAGAAAGAGCCGTCGCAGCCACAATGAGTTCCCACAGCCGCCCAGGTAAGAGCTCTTTGTGGCCCTTCAGTGCTTTTCATCTTAGGTTACCCGTCTCAGAACAAGATAAACACTATGGAATCAGCTCCGATCGGGTTTCAGTTACGTCTGTCTGTAAATAAACCTTTTGTGATCCAGATATGTGCCATTACAAACCCGTTTTTCTCTGTAGAAGAGGATAGTGTTTCTCAGCTACAGGAATAGCACGTGATTGGGCTTCGAGGGTTGAGAATCAGCCTTGAGATGCCAGAAAAAGCTTTTGAGCAGCTTTTTGATTCGCACTCAAATATCTGTCCCCTCGACTTTGCCAAGGCCGTCTTGTCCAACTGTCAGCTCGAGGAGGAGTTTGATTATTCTTGGAAAAAATTGTAAGCTGTCCTGTTTCTCCCTGGCTCCCTCTCTTCCTTTATCTTTCCTCTTCTCTCTATCTGCTTATATTTTCCTTTTTGTGTTCGCAGAGGAAAAGGTCAAAGAGTTTCAGATGGTTTCTTTTCACTGAATCATCCGCTAGACAGATGAGCACGCGGTAGTTGTACTGCTTCATTGGGTTAGTAAAGCAATGAGAGGTCAGTTACAGGGATTATGCAACAAAATGAATGATGTGGTTGAAATCCAAGCAGTTCAATAGGAGTCTTCGTGATTGTGAATTTTGTGTGAGGGTGAAAGATTTCAGCGCGCAGATTTCAATCCTACCTTAACTGTGGTGAAAAATATCAAGCATTATTATCAACTGTTTTCTACATTGATAGTAATAAGAAATGTTTCTTCAGCACCATATCTGCATCTTAGAATGATTTCTGAAGGATCATGTGACTCTGAAGACTGGAGTAATGATGCTGAAAATTCAGCAAAACGAACTCTGGTGCGATTGCTCTTTTAGTGCGGTTTATTTAAACGCTGTGTGTGAACGCTGCCATCCGAACCCTGGTGCGCACCAAACAAGCGGACCAAGGCCGCTGAAAATATGTGTCTCGGTCTGCTTCCAATCGAACTCTTGTGCGGTTCGACTGAAATATGAATGCAACACAAACCAAAGACATGTAAACGAACCAAAAATGGGACATGGTGTCTCAACGTCGCATGGTGTGCGACCCTAAAAAGGACAGAATGCTCAAGCATACCTGTTTTTTCTCGTCATTGTCGCTATGTTGTCCATCACAGGCATCAGAACCGTGCCTCCTCACAGCAGATCTTTGTTTTGTGTGTGTGTGTGATGGAGGGATTCCTGCTGCTGTTGTGATTCCTTTACACATTTTATCACTGTTAAAAATTTACAGTGTGAACTCTAAGTGATTCAGGACTACATGTATCATTTTCTTTCTTGGTCTGGACCAAAACTAGTGTGAGCACACCCTAAAATCTTTGAACAGCAGTTTATGTACGATTATATTCAAATATTTACATAAAATATTGAGAGTTTTTTTTTTTTTTTATCTGAATATTGTTTCATGTAATGGTGTCGAGAGCAGTGTTTTGCTCCACATGAGTAGATTACAGAAACAACACTCATTAGCCAATCATCTCACTCCTGATCTTCTCAAAGGGTTAAAGACTTCGTTGGTGGTCTGTGTTGCTAATCCAGGGTTGATGTAATAGTTTTGTTCTCTCTGAGCTGGATTGGAGATTTGGAGGCCTGATGTCACCTCTCACACATCCCATCCACTAATCCGCTTTTGGTCCGAAAGAGCAATTTCAGCCGGGGATCGCCAGCATCAGTCTAATCTGCTGTTTCTCATCAGAGGAGGTCATTCCCTGATCTCTCTCTCTCTCTCTCTCTCTCTCTCTCTCTCTCTCTCTCTCTCACTGAATGTTCTTCCACATCACATTCCTTCAGCATCTGTTGACATTACCCAGTGTGCCTCAATGTGAACTTTCTTCTCGAGACCCCTCCTTCACATCTGTACAGAGAAAGTATTTAGACACCACTGGTCTAGGATTGAATAAGCAAAAATGTTTTTTAAAGCTTATTATTTGTGGTACAGAAAGCATTTGCGAATGCTTGCGCTCAGTCTCGGGACTTGCGCCATGGAGAGCAGCTGTTTGATTGTCAGCTTGCTGCCCTCGTCCCATGAGCCACATGAAAAGCAATGGCTGATTTGCCAGTAACGATGAATATCGCTTTAGAGCTCTGGGATTGTATTTATTTCAGTACCTTAGAAGCTTTTGCCTGAGGCTCTGATATCTCTGTGCATTTGAAGGTGGACAGCTTGATGTACTTTCATTTCTCTCCAGAGCTTCTGGATTGGCAACCAGGTTTTTGATCCGGCCATATCAAAGTTCAGACTTCCTTTGGGAATATCAGGCGGTTCTAGTCTGAGTTACTGGGTGATGGAGCCCATTGTTTTCTGTGTACCCAGTTTCATGGACTGCCCAGCAGGCTGACATCATGGCTGCTAGTCTACAGGCTTTACTGCTCCACGCAACTGGCACTAATGGTGTGTTTGCCCCAGGGCAGGCGGATGGGGAACGCAACTTGATCCAGATGCAGACGCCAGTGCACCAAACTCCCCTACAGCAGACTCATAATCGCAGTCTGTCACTGTTTTTAGTCGGGCTGTGCAGCTGAAAACCTGCCTGCTCCTCAGTCAATCTCTGTTTATGCCGTATTACTGCCACCATAGAGTCTAAGAATAGCTCTTGAGAAGTCCTAACCCATAATCCCCTCGCATGAAGGAACCTAGTGCTTTACAGTGTGATTGGCGTGTTTTAATAATCCTTGAATAATCTGATTCTACCTAAATTGTTGGTTAAAGTATCAAATTGGAAAACAATTCCAATTTCATTTCAAAACTATAAATCATATCTCATCCTGAGACTTTTCTATGTTTTTATATTTATATATTAGAAATGTTAGAAAGATAAAAATAACAATTACAGCAAATCATCTTTTTAAGTGAACTGAATCGGTCACTTTCTCTGACAGGATTCACAAGATTAGATTAGATGAGTAGAATTAGAGGATTAGATGAATATAATTTTGATGAATAGAAAGTTCAAAAGAACAGCATTTGTTTATAAGTAAAATTATAATTGTCTTTTTCGATCAGTTTAATATGTCCTTGTTGGATGAAAATATTCATTTAAAAATAAGTTATTGACCCTGAACTTTTGAACAGTAGTTAGTTTATCAACTTTTGGAATCTGCAGTTGGATTGAATCGATTCGGATTGACGGAAATCCGCCGTGCCTGTAAACTTGCGTCACGGTTTTTCTTTCTTTCTTGTATCAGTCTTTGCTTTCTTGCAAGTTTGAGATTTTTAAGGAGAATGTGGAAAATATGTCCTGATGTTTACGAGGGGCGGACAGATTTACATGGTTGAAATGTGAATCATCATGTGTTTTTTTTTGTAAAATGTAAGTAGATAGAATGTTTTCCTTGATTATTTTTTTTGCCATCAATAATTCCTATTATTTTGATTTCCACTGGCCTGATGGAATGCTTATGTTTTTATTTAGTAGGCCTACACGCATTACCACATTATGTGCAATACAAAAATAGTGGGTAAACTTATTTTAGCTGTTGCTATGCTTTTTATTATTTTGTGCTGACATTTTGTTGGGTGGCTTCATTTGTTCTAGTCCCGCGGTCATTGTTTTGAACTATTAAACCAAATTGTGTTGGAACTATCTTGTTTTGCAGAGTTTAATCATGATATTTGAGTGCTTTTTGTGCCTCGTTATGTGTAATTATTTCCTTCTCTGCATTTAGAGGGCAGGTTTTTCAGGGAATTTTTCCTTCCCCCATACAACCCAAACTATGTCTCTATGTCAGTTGGTCCATTCATTAAATAACCTTGTTCTAGGAGTTTTGTTTCGTTAAGTTGTTGTGAGTAAGAGAAAATTTCCATATTGCCAAAAGGCCATGACCATGTGAGGTCATTTGAGTGTTGTTAAAGGTAGCAGATATGTAGTTCTGACTATTGGTTCTGTTTAAACAGTAATATGCATTGTGTGTGTGTGTGTGTGGGTGGGTGAATTAGAGATTAATCAGCCAATATTACATTAGGACTATTGCACAGGCAATAGCTGCGTGCACTCACTCTCTTCTCTCCGACAGTGAAGTGAAGTGACACACACCCGCCTCCTCTCACTCACTTGTCTCATTCGCTCCGGTTAAACACTGCTTGTATTGTGCATCTATGTTACTAATTCCCACAGGTTTTGCACTCACACCAAAAGCGTGCACACCACTGATCTTTATAATTGACGCACACATAAAGCCGCCTTTTAAACGGCTTGTGAGTCGTCGTAAGTACCAAAATGAGTATTCAGGTAAACACATTCAGGTCTGGAAGGTAAATAGTTGAGAAAGATAACGCATGTTGTGTAACAGTATATTGAATCCGTGCATAAACTAGTGTTGTCAAAAGTACTGACTTTTGTGAAATTTAAAAATGTGACGGTTTGAGCGGAATCGTAAACACCTCGAAATGGCCATTGTACTCACGCGCTCATCAAATATGTCTGTGATTGGCTACAATGATCAGCGCTTCAAAAACATGTTGTAAATGTACATCAATGACGCTCTTCAGCGAGCGCTTGCACAGATACACACGGGAGCGTTTGAAAGCAGGCGTCTATCAGCGGATTGGTCCGCTGGCGCTGATAGACGCCTGCTTGCTTTCAAACGCTCCTGGTTTCAAAACACTTTCAAAACACACGCTCCCGTGCATTGATCCATTGCCAATCATCACAGACATATCCTATGAGCTCGTGAACACACTGGCCAATCAGAGGTGTTTATTATTTCTTTTTTATTTTATTATTGCGACGAAAGTGAATCAATTAAAACTAACTTTAGCTGGAAAATAACTTTATTCTAGAGCTGCCATAAAGCCAAAACAATGTTACTTTAATTTCCTATTATCAATGTAAAGCAGCTTTGGAACAATCTACATTGTTAAAAGCGCTATATAAATGAGGATGACTTGACTTGACAGGAGCCTAATATCCCTGCTGCTGTCTGCCATGTTAATCAAAGAACAAAAGACAAAGAAAATCATTTTATGCTCTTGACTGAAGAACTTTGTAACTTTAATTGTAAGCATTCATCTGTATAAAATTTTTACAATGAGGAATATCCAGTGTTATTAAAAAAATTTTTACTTTAATTTCTGTAGTATTTCTAACCTGAATACTGTATACTCACCTGCAAATCTTACAGCCATGTTTATTTCATATCTCTTTATTCAATTGCATTTATTTGTGCTGTTGTTTGAAATATTTGTTCTTATTTTATTACTGCCTTTTTTTCTTTTTTTCCCTTTTTTTAATGAAAATAAAATTTTGCATTGAACAAATGTAGATTTTTGTTTGTATATGCTGTCAATTATAATTCTTAGAAATAAAATAAAATCGGAATTGGCAAAAAAATGGTATCAGCAGGTCACAACTTCCAAAAAAATCTGAAAATGGAATCGGCCAAGAAAGTTGCAGTCGGTGCATCTCTACTTTACTTTATTTAATTTTTTATTTTTACAATGAGCAGTACATCTGCAGAAAAAAAAACAATAACAGTCAGAAATATTGCTAAAAAAAATATTGACCTCCAATGTGCATTTAGTGGGTTTGCAGTGGCCAACGGCATTATTTACAGAGCGGAATGGTGGATATAATACTGAAATATACCTGCACATAATCGTGGGACATACACAATATTGGCCCATATATCTGTCTGTCTCTAGAGTCCATCTCAAGTGTGGTTGTGCAGTTGTAATATAGATCAGAGCAACTGCATTATGTAAGTTGTTTTCATTTTTCATGTTTGTTCAGTCGTTGTTTTGCGTCATACCTTGAGGTTTGCAGAGTTTTTCCCTCTTCAGATCTTAAATCTTAATCTTCTCTGTTTATGAAGTGCATGTTGTGTGAAGCTTGTTTGTACGTTACATCCTCACTTCTCATGAAGGGATCCCATGCTCTGGGAACCTCTGTTGATAGAAAAGTAAATGATATAGGAGTGGTCTTTCATCACGAAACCTATTTTTATCCGGTTTCTCAGGGCCCTTTTCCTCAGAAACGTGAGCGTTTGCCATGTCACATGCTCATGCAGAAACATGTAAGTTGTGTAAACATCACTTCTGTCATGAAGCTCAATTATTTTCCAGCAAGAGGAACTGTTGTTTGGTGTTGAAGGATGGCAGATCATATATTCTTTGCTGGTAACACATTTTGGGTGGTAGTTTTGTTCCAGTGATCAAGCGTTGTGCCGATCTCACAAGTAGGTTAGTGTCCTGGCTCAGGTTGTGGGGAGATCGCTCTCACAGGCCTGAACAAGCCCCATGATTAATTGTTGGCAGGCTGAACTGTGGGGATCTTGCGTCAATAAATCGTCATGAAGGCAACTCTCCTGCTTCAAACATAAACACAAAGACAGGCCGGGTTGTGACTGAAGCCTGGCCAGCGCTAGTTAGGGCTCTACAGGCCCTTTGAGGCGCTAGCGCAGTTTATTTAACACCCAAATTTTATTAAAGGAGATCTAGCCACATGTCTCTCTGGGCTCTTTAATCTCACTAAAGCCAAGGCCTGGATTTGTAAAGTCTAAGAGTTGTCCTTGTCTCAAACAAATGAGGGCAAATTTATTTAATTCAAACCCAGTGACTTTTTTTGTTGTTGCTGTTAGCTATCCTTTTTGTCTCGTTTTCTTTCCAGATCTAGTTTTATTCTCAGTCATTATCCAGCAAAGCGTTTGCTATTGGGTGGTCTCTGTTTTCAGTGTTGGGAAGGATACTTTCAAAATGTATTTCGTTACAGAATACAGAATACATGACCGAAAATGTAATTTGTAACGTATTCCGTTACGTTACTCAATCTGAGTAACGTATTCTGAATACTTGGATTACTTCCACATTGAATTGCATTTTATAAGTGTAGGAATGTGGAATGGTGATGCGGTGGTGACGCGTTGTAACATGTGGCGTTGCCAATAAAGCACCTAAAAGCTGTCACAAAGAACCGGCAAAAGTAATGATTATGAATATATAAAATATAGCAATAGACATTTTAATTGTTTATTAATAAACAAGTGTTTTCTGTGTAACTGTCACCTGCAAAGACGAAGTTGACGATGCTGACTCGCGATCTTTGCAGTATGCTAGTGAACGCGCCAGAGAGAAATGCACTTTTCATACGGATTACATGCAGAGAGTAGGCTAGTCTGTTTTCTTTCGTTTTGAATTGTTCTGTTTAAAAGTAGACATGTCTGTGACTGTGAGACAAGTATAATCTTACGCTAAGTTTCGGTTCATTTATGAGACAAGCTCCAGTTCACGCGTCAGCGCCTCCATGTCGTGATTATATATTTGCTATATTTACTTCTTATTTATTAAATCCAGCCAATTGGTTGATGAAACATTTATTAAAATTAAGATACAATTAATACAAAACGAAATTCACTTTAAAGAAAGGCTTTGCTTTCTGTTTGAGGCCTCTGGAAAAGTTTTAAAGCAGTCTTTTAGTGCCGCTTTCAGAGCGCGCACGTCTGTAACATTGTTTTTTCCTTATAAATGTGAACGCGAAAAATTTAATAAAATGAATATTTTATGTTCTGTGCCTGTGGAGAGCCAACCCTTCCTCATCCGGTGGGTAGTAGGCCTATTACTTTTGGTTTCAGCAGTGTAATTCACAGAAGTAGGCTAGGCTACTAAAAATATTTTGCCACCTAAAAGTTAAAGATTTTTTTGTGTCACGCATGTTTATTTCCCTCAAATTAAATAGAAAACGCATGTGTAGACAGATATTTTTCTAATGTCTGGACTCCTTTATTAGGGAGTGTGGATATAAACAGACGTTTTTAAATATATTAGTAAATGCATTTTCTGAGAATTTCTATTTCGAGTTATTTCAAGTTTTGACTGCAAATGTCACATTCATAACGCTGGAATTGCCCGATTTCAAATTATTTATTTTGTAGTGTAGGTCTACATATTTTATAATGTTAACTTCAAATAAGTGGTAGCATTAGATCTGGACGGGAAGGATAACTCTGGGAGTTGGAAGGGGTGTGTCGCATGCCGAGTTGCCTTAATTTATTTCGTGAATAAACTCATGAAACAAAGAAGTATCGTAATGTAATCCCTTGATTTCAACAATGTAACTGTATTCTAAATACCAACTATTTAAATTGTAACTGTAACGGAATACAGTTACTCATAATTTGTATTCTGAATACGTAACGCCGGTACATGTATTCCGTTACTCCCCAACACTGTCTGTTTTACACTTATGTCGATCTTATAAACCGATTCAAATGTTGATTGACTGATGGCAATGAATATTGTTGAGTGTTATTGTGATTTTGATTTATTTTCAGTATTTCTGTTAACCCTCTGGGGTCTGAAATCACGCCGCCGTGATTTGCTCGCTTTTTTTCTTATCAGTGCAAAAGAGACTCAAAATACTCTGTTGATTTTGATCTTACATTTAAGTGTTATACATCATTAGATCCTGTTAAGTGTCTATTTTTTTTGTGGATACTCGCAATAAAAACAAAGTGTTGTGCTTTTCGCCAAATAAAGAAAAACGAACATGATGCGAGTTCTGCGTTCTCTCTGTCTGTGAAGTCCATTCTGAAACACGTCCTAAGATTAACTGTAACTCCGCGAATACTTGTCACACAGGCACGAGAGATTTTTCTTTATGAAGCTTGAATTCTCTTCTTTTAAATGAAGTAATTTATATAAAAAACAAATACTCACAGTTTATGTAATCCGTTTGAAACCAAGGAGAGGTCCAGTTTTTTCTTTCTCCCCTCATTATTTTTAATGAGTTGAGGCCGCCACGCCCCCGGCGCTATTCACATGTAAATAGTTTAGGTGATCTATATGCATCGCACACGCCCCCGATCAATGCCATAAAAACACAACATTTCTTCATGAGATTCGCTGATAGTTCATCGCGTTTTGAGGATGGCACAGCGGGCACGCTACTCCGGTAAAGAGGCCGCCAGATGATTCTGTACAGCGAGGAAGAATTCACCTTTTTTCCTCAGAGGAAGATTATTTCAACTCAAGACGACGAACGGCTGCATTTTGAAGAGAGAATTGATCCCGCCGAGGATACAAGTTCGGAGTAAGTGTTATATTGTTTAGTGTTATATAATTATTTTTCTGATCATATAGAACTCATGTTTTCAGACTATATATTTTGCTTAGTATTGCCTTACAATATAACATTCGTGTACATGCTCAAGTGTAAACTTTCAATATGATAACGTTACTCTCTAAACATTTGTATATTAAATATATTTCACTCAGTTTTGATTAGCTTATGCGTAATGTAGCTTATTTGCGAATATCTGCTTAGGTGTAGCCTAAATATAATGTGATTTAGTGCAAATATATTTCAGCTTCCGGTAAAATACTGTATAAATACTAGACATTATATTTTTATATATAAATGTTCTGTTTTGGTTAGCCTATGACACTGCTTATCCTGCTAAAATACTGCATAGATGATTGTGAATACAGGTGTAAATGTTTGAAATGCTCTAAATGCGCGCGGTCTATACGTTATGGCCCATCAGCAGATTCTCGCGGTGTATGGCCCATAAATAGATATTTCTCCGTCCTATGGCCCATCAAGAGATATACATTGTGCGTCCATACCCATTAATTGCCCACAGTTTACTTTGGATTATGTATGCTAACAGTTTTTGTTGTTGTTGTAGGATTGTGTCTGCATCACGCTCTCCTTCTCCAGCACCGCAGAGGAGCACGCAGGTGTCGTTCAGTTCTCAGTGCGATCGAGAATCATACTGAGTAAGTGCACAGACGTAATATTTACAGATGAAATGTAATTGTGTTTACATCGTCATAATATACAAGTACCCATTCTTGTGTGAAATTACAAAAACTTTTTGTCTTTTTTTTTATCCATGGCCATTAGTGATTGATAATGATAATAATACAGCTTCTTTGATTGTGTTATCAGCAAATATAAATGGATGGGTATCTGTAGAATTTTATACAGGTATCCATCAAAAGTTTGCAAACTTTTTTAATGTTTTAGAAGTCTCTGATGCTCATCACGTCTGCGTATATTTGATTAAAAAACAAACAAACAAAAAACCCAGTAATATTGTGAAATAGTATTACAGTCTAAAATAGCCTAACTGTATATTTTAAAATGTTATTCATTTCTGTGATTCATCATTACTTCAGTCTTCAGTGTCACATGATCCTTCAGAAATCATTCTGATATGATGATTTATTTTTAAAAAATCAATGTTGAAAACAGTTGTGCTGCTTAATATTTTAAAAAATATAAAAAATAGTAATGTGTTCTAGGAATTACAATAAAACAGATTGAAAAACCAAACCTTTGCATCTCCTGTCATTCTTTGTTCAGGTTGCCTCACAGCACATTGATGGGGCATTAGCCTTTGGGGGAGTGTCTTTTGTCTCCCCTGGTGGGAATCTCATTAATATTCATGGCCATTGACACTCCCACGCATACAGCAGTGCTGACACAAAAACTGACTTACAAAATTTTAATTGTTATATTGTTGTTTGTGAAAGAGTGGTCAGAATGATTTTCACATCATTTTGTAGTAAAAATTCTAGCCTACAAGAATAGTAACTCAAAAGTCTTGTGGACAACTGTTCAGTATGTGTTATATGGCCTTATTGCGGTGACAATTTTTTTCCCAAAACTTACTAACCACGCATAATATTTTTTTTCTATAAAATGCAAACATGTACATCTATTTTGCTCACATATTATTGTAGCAGAGTTTGTGCTGAATACAGCCAAATTACATGTTGGCCAATGGTATGTTGTAAGTAGCTGAAATAAGCACAAATGTCAGAGCATGTCAAAACACCTCAAAGGCCTTAAAAACACCTCAGACCCCAGAGGGTTAATATCTACGCAGTTCAAGTTTCCTCCATCTCTCAACTTCCTTGCATTTTTCATAATTTAAAACGTTTAAGAAAAACCTTATGTTGGTAAATATGATATTATTCTGAATTGTGTACTGTTATACTGGTGCATATAAATGAAATGTAAATAATATTCATTTGGTGAACAAAAATGTGGAAAACGTATTTTTTAACTAGTTTTTTAGTTCTTATATCAGCTTCTGGAACACAATAGCTGATTGAAATTATGGTTTGTTTTGCCTAGTCTTTATACAAGTACATATAAAATACTGTGCTAAAACATTTATCATCATAGGGATTTGATATTTTTAGCCTTTCTCCTGTTGATTTGAGCTCACTACTCGTAGCTAACCTACCGAGAGCTCTACACTCCTACATTCCTTTCCTTTTGGAGAGGTAATGCTCGCTGGAGGTGAATGCTACAGTACATTCATGCAGAAGGATCTTGAAGGAAAGGGAATTAGACGCTATTGCACGCACAGATGCACTGAAACCCAAAATATCCCTCTATCCTTTTTCAGCTCCAGTTCGGTAGCAGATGGTTTTGAATAATTCATGACAAGTTTGTGGGTAGCATTCAGCATCACATTTATCCTGAGGACTGTTAGAGTTCATAATTTTCTCAAAAATGTTCTCCTCATCCCAAAAATGACACAAGTGTGGTGTGATGTCCTTAAGTGCGGCAATTTCCCCAGAACTGTAGGGTGGATCTTACAAGATCTTTTTTTTGTATTGTAAGTAACATGGTAATCTGCAGAGCTTTTTGCATAAAATTGCCTTAAGTGTCGGTTATTCTTACTTTTACTTAAAAGTTACCACAATAAATGGAGATACTATGTGGGTTCAATAAAAAAAATAAAAAAAAAATAAAAAAAAAGGGTTTCTAATATGTTCTGTCAAATATGGAGAAGAATGTAAAATTGGGAACAGGGTGTATTTGATAATTAAATTGATAGTTAATATACAAGTCTGAGACAACTACTGAAATTGCTTTAATTCAGCATTTGGTAACTTTATTTTAAGGTGATGTAGTTACACGTTACTACTTACTGTAGTAATAACAGTAAATTATGCATAATTACGTAACTAACCCTAACCGTAACTCTATAGTAAGTAAATGTGGTTAATTTATTTTTACTCAGTACTTATTTAAGTGCAATTTAACTACATCACCTTAAAATAAAGTGTAACCTATAGCATAACAATTTGACTAAAGTTGTATTGAAAAAAGGGTATCACTTTATTTTACTGTCCTATTCCCCATGTACATACTATGTACGTATTATAGTTGTTACAATAACTGGGTAATAAGGTATTAACCCTGAACCTAACCTTAATCCAGTAGTTAGTTACTTTAGTTATCATGTAGTTAGTTACCTTTATATTAATCTGTATTACGGTAATATACTAATCTTAGGTAAATACAAGTGCGCGTGCTGTTCTTTTGGCCCCTTTCTGCAGTTTTTTAAATGATCAATGTCCCTATTTTGCTTAAACGATTAGTCACATAGAAATTCTTATTCATCTTATGTCATAACTTTTCTTTGTTTTATACTTTTTGAATCTTAAAACTGCTTATTTACCAAGAAAACCAATAATACGAAGTCTCAAACGTCAAACAGCATCTATCAGGGCCAGAGTCAAGGCTTTAGAGGAAGTTAATTACCCAGACAGTGATATCGGAGGCCAGTGTGTTTGTTTAAAGTGTGCAGTGGCCTGTATCACTTGCGTAAAACTGTAATCAGGAGGTGATTTTCAGGGGGTTTTGTGGGTAAATCAGTGTGAATATTAGTCTGTGGTCTATGAAGTGTAGAATTAGTGTTGTAAGGTCACCAAAATGTCATTGCTATTACCAAACAAGTGCTCTGGAAAATTTGCCGCTGTGGAAAGATAGATGTGTTGGCGGAAACCAGAGAGGGGAGGACTAGTTTAAACAAAACCTCCTCAGAACAATGGAAATGATGAGAGAGTAATGAGATTTATATGCTGTCATTGTCTCATTTTTTCGGTTTCCATAATATCCAATTCGGCTAATCCAATTCGGGGTGAAATATACCCGCGTTCTGCCTTTTGTATTGAATTTAAGAAGTGCCCCGGGTTCTGCTTTGCCAAAAGGGACGTTTGTCGTTCATTTATGAGTTTTTCAAAATGCAATATGACTGTTATGAATAGGCACTCAAAGCTTATCCTGCATGTGTTTATGGATGTCTCATCTATAGATGGCATGCTTGTCATTTTTTTCTTCATATTGAGGCATTATCACATTCCACTCATTTTTTCAGGAAAGACCAGCTAATTGCAAAGTTAAGAGCATTTTGACTTAGCCTGGCACTTGCTGTGCACGTCATTTAAAGCGTGTTTTATAGCCGCATCTAACACACATCAAGGCACACGTATGCTAGTTTGTCTCCCAGACGAGTTCGATTACAGCTTCACAGACCAGAAGCCGATCTTGATGAGGCACGCCGCACCATTACGAGGCAGACGGCTGGCCAAACCCACCAGCTCGCCACTGTTAGGACCGTGCACTTAACCAGCACTTGTGGGAAATTCACCAGCTTCAAAGCCTTGGAGCCAGATGTGACGAGATGTTTTCTTTAAATAATCCTCAACATCTTTTTTTCTTTTACAAGTAGGGTTGTTTCACATGCCACCACAGTTTGTTTCCATTTCCTCTGTGAATTGTGCAAGCTTGTGTCAGTGTGCTTTGTGTTCAGGAACGCCACAATTCAGTCATGTCAGTGAGGATGTTCGAAATGATTTGTTTAAAGTGGTCATATCATGACTAATCAAATATTTTTTAAATCAAATTAAATCCGTTTTATGTGCTTTAAGGATGTTGAAACTTTCAGAACTCACTTTCCACTGATAATGCTTTTTAAATTCCTTTTTAATTGGGGTTGAGGGAGCAAACAGGATGTAGAATTGCAATTCAGATTTGAATGTAAGGAAGTAGAATTGAAATTCATATAACTAAGTTTTAACTAGCAAACTAACAAACTTTTAACAAGCAAAGTTTGTCAAGCCAAACTTTGAATATTGACTTGACAAAGCCTAGTTTTAAAGACAGACAGACATTTCATCACATTTAGTAAATTAGGACAATGGTGGAATCAATTCCTCTTCCTGTCATTCAACTTCCTAATACAGAGGAAAGATTTTTATTACTTCTAAACAAGAACATTATTCGTTTTTAACAATATCATTGGATAATTTCACTCTGATCTTCCGAGTTTGTTTGTACACTTTTTTTTTAACTAATAGTTTTGTAAATCGTTCCTCTTACGACCGACCCACTAGAGTAAAAAAAAAAAACCTGTTTAATTATAACAGTCATGAAAAACTGACAAAAAAACTAAAACAGACTAAAATTGTAATTGGATCACAGAGGAAAAAAAAAAACTAAATGATTAAAAAAAGGTGCTCTGATCCCTTTTAAGAAATTTCGGCTAAAGTGTATAAACGCTTATGACACCAATTACTCCTTTACTCTTTATCTATCCTGAGGTTTGTTTTGTGTATGATGCCAGAAACACGTAATATTCTTCTGTTTGTGTTTATGCTGTGATATTTGTGCAGATGACTCAACGAATAAAGACAATTAAGGGTTGAAGTTAGGTGAAGTCCCTTGCCTACCTTCAGCAAACGTCAGGTCAGTTTTATTTGTGTAGCGCTTTTCACAATATGTTTTGTTTCAAAGCAGCTTTACAGTGCCTCAGTACCTCCAGTGAGCAAGCCAGATGAGACTGTGGCTTAGGTTGTTTTGGCAGGATAGGAAAAAAGTGTTAGGAATAGCCTTTAACGCTGGTTTTGTAAGTAGTTTTCACCTTGTCTCCATTGAGATTTAAACAAATATATATTTAGTAAAGAGTTCTGTATCTTGAATCAAACTAACCAGCTCTGTGACCAATCACAACATTACAACATTTGATTTAAATAAGAAAAAGGGCTTGAATATTGGTAAAAAGTCACAAGACTATATAATTTATTGTGGGAATTACATCCCATGAAGCTATGTGTGCTTGAAGCCGAATACTATGTTCAGAAAGGAAATGACACATTCTACGGAGCCCCTAAAGGGACATAGTGATGGAAAAAAAATATGAGATGGGAGGAAAAATATATTTCAAATCTTTTTGAATTTTTTTTGAAAGTATTTTATGTTGTACATAATTTGCATGCGTCAATATGCGGGGTATTCAAATTGCTTGCTTTTCACTTTCCTGTTCACAATCACGCTTACTCTGTGTCACCGTGATTTTGCCAAGTAAGACATGGTCCTGGATCAACATATTTTGTTGATCCTGGATCAACATTCCTGTCCCAAAATGTAGTCCTTACCCAATCCCTACCCCTAAACCTAACCCTACCCATAACTTTTCCCTAAAATCATAGGGTAATGAAAGGTGAATAACACTGATGTTTGAGTACCTCACCCTGGTTCTAAGCCTAAACTTGACATAAACTGTAAACTTGTCCCTCAAATCTGATTGGTTGATTGGAAAGTTGATCCAGGATCAACAAAGATGTTGATCCAGGAACATGTGGTACTTGGTGAAATCACGTTCACCCTCTGGGTATAGGGAGTGATGGCACTGACCACACATTTCTACAAGATAAGAAATTTGTCAATGACGCTCAGGATCTGTTGCGCACCTCATTGTCCTGTCAGTCATCTTTCTTTACTATCTTCACGTGATAAGTGAAATGTGATATACCCGCAGCAAGCCTAACCATGTCCCTTTAGGGGCTCCATAGAGTGCGTTATTCATTTTCTGTGCCTTTCTTAATTTGAATTTAGGCTTCGGGCTCATCCCTATTTAGCATTGCAAATAATGTGATTGTATTCCAATTTATAATAATGCTGGATTAAACTAGCGAGTAGGTTGTAAGACATACAAAATAAGTCATCTTTGTTGTACAGTATCCAAGTATATCCAAATATAAAGAGTTTAAGACTGAAGGTAGACACAGAGACGTCTTTGACGATGGGACGGTTACTGTTGTGCTCTTTTGGCCAAATAGGGAATACAATCGAAACGATTTCCTTGATGGAACTGAAACTTTCCAGGCACTAATCCACAGATTAGCTAGCTACTAAAGACAATCCTTCCAAACTTGGCCTGGCCGATAGTCTTGCAACTGTTCTACCTCATCTACCACTTTATCATTTGGTAAGAAACATTTACGTTACTGTCAGTATTAAGCTAATGTTATGAATGTAGGGTGATGAGGGGATATGTTCAACAAACGCAGCTTTTGATAATGCATCATTTGCACAAAGCATGTTTAAAGTTTGTGAGTTATTGTATTTATTGAGAGTTGTATTTGTTGAACACCTTTGGGATGAATTGGAACGCTGACTGGAGGCCAGGCCCGTCGCACAGCGTCACTGCCTGACCTCACTGGTGCTTTTGTGTCTGAATGGGAACAAATCCTTGCTTCCATGTTCCAACATTACAGGCCTTCCCAGAAGAGTTGGAAGTTGTTAGAGCAGCAAAGGGAGGGATTCATGCTTTTTGTCATTCTTTTTAGATGTTCAGCAATACATTATCAGTGAGATCATGCACTGGTGTTAGGCAGCGGGATTTGGCTCACTGTTCCAATTCAATAGTGTTCATTAATAGTTCAGGTCTGGAAAACACTTTGTGCACAGTGTGGCATTAACATTGTTGAACAGAAAAGTGTATATATACTACTGTACAAAAGTTTAGGGTCAGCTTAAATGCTTTTCTTTTTTAAACTTTCTATTTATCAAAGAATCCTGAAAACAATTCATAATTGTTTACACAAAAAACTGTTTGAAACATTGTTTCTTTAGCAACAAATCAGCATATTAGAATGATTTCTGTAGGATCATGTGACACCAAAAACTGCATTCCGTGACACAACAACATACAGTAGTATTTCGAAATTTATATTGAGTTTCTGTTTTCGCCATTGACACGCTCTGATAAAAAAAAAAAAAAGCCTGTCTAGAACGTGCAGAGACAAGCGGAGTGATACAAGCGGTAAACAGTCCCTGTGCTGATACTGTGAAATATCAGCACTCCTGGAAGGCCTCAGCCAATCAGATTCAACGACCAGAACTTACTGTTGTATAGATTTATATTTTCCACCTGCCTGAATAAAAAAAAAAGTGGCAGGCAACTCTTGTAAAATTCATGAGTGCTTGGTGAGTGGTTCATCTATCGAATGCCAGAAAGCGAGTGCTGGTTTGGTAAAGTTTGAGTAATGGGCTGTTTTAAACAAGTCGATGATGTATCGTAAGTGTACCAGATCTTAGCTTGAGTAATGATGGCGGGAGGCAGACCCTGTATTCCTGAACACCCTTCAAAATGAGCACAATTCAAGCCTCGGAAAATAACTAATGGAGCCGATGACATTCCTCCATCAGCGTTTCAGTCTAATCACTGTTCCTAAACAAAAATAAGGAGCACATTCCTTTTCCCTAACATGCAGACAGTATGTAATATTTTCCTATGCCCTGAAATCATACAAGACGCTTGCAGTGTCTTTGGTTGAGCAGCGAGATCCGTGAATGCACACGTGTCTGATTTCTCCCTGTGTTTTCCAGCATCTCAGTCTTTTCCTATACGGAGTTATGATTGGTGTGACCTTTCCGAATCATCATCATCCCCACCGCGCATCAGACAGATGAAAGCACTTGTGACCTTCATTGAGCCGTACAAAAGCTCCTTTAATTTCCTAAATTATGCTCTTGCTTGCTTTGTTCATCAGAACAAGGGACTTTTTTTTGGTCTAGCACTCTGAAATGTTGCATAATTATTTGCATAATGCTTGTTGTACACTATAGGCTTGTGTTCATTCACAGATATCTTTGACAGCTCAAACTTAGAAGGCAGAGTAAAAATATTGCCCAATTTTAAGACAAGCTTTGTGGAAAAGGTAATGCAATTGTATTATGCATCCAAGATGGCATTCGACCCGTCATTGAGTTTTGGAGTATTTTACCATTTTTTGTTTTTCACGTTTTTTTTGGGCTTGGTTTTTATTTTTATTGTACATGTAACCCTTGTATTTTTGTAATTCAGTTTTTGCCATGAAGATAGCCACAGATGCTGACGTGGCATTAAATAAAACTATACTGATATTGATTGAGTAATTTCATTCATTATTTGATAACTTGATTTTGATTATTTTAATACTTGATTATTTGATTTTAGTATTGGATTATATTATTCTAATTTTAATATTTCAGTATTTGAGTAATTTCTTTCTTCATAATTTGATTATTTTGATATTTCATTTGACTATTGGATTTTGATTATTTTAGTACTTGATTATTTGGTTTTAGTATTTGTATCTGATTTTAATGTTATTTCAGTATTTGAAATTTTTCATTCTTCATTATTTGATTATTTTAACATTTAATTAGAGTATTAGATTATTTGTAATTTTTTTTTATTTTTTAATATTTGAGCTATTTTTCTTTTCAGTTGGATTGCTGCTTTTGTAGGGGGCTCCTCACTATATTTTGGGGCAGAGCCATGGATTTAACTTTCATTGTTTTATAGTTTTCGTGGCGTGTCACAGTGTCCGACATGGATGTCAAAACTGACCCATCCACCCATGCTTTAAGAGGGAAAGCGCTGCGTGTTCCTGCTCTGCTGTGGGGGTTGAAAAGACTTGTCTGTAGTCTGATAGTGTGCAGTCCTTCTTGTGTTCATTTTTTAGCTGTAGATAAGACCACAGGAACTCAAAATCACAGCTCTTATCTGTTTCAAGCTCCTTAGTGCCGGTCCAGGAAGAGGAGAGCTACGCCACCTCACATCAATCAACGGATTAAAATAGCACTGTGTACAGCAGTTCATATACCTGTGATTACTCAAGCTGCATTCAGCTTCTCAAGTGCACTAACACAAACGTCCCTCGGCTAGTGTTTATCATTCTAAGACCTGCAATTTAAGACCTGGCTATGCAGATTGTGGCTTGTCCCTCTCAGCAACCAGTGTTTTGTGTATCTGTTTCTCGTGGAAGGTTCCTGGTGTAGTTTCCGGCTGTGTCCATGTACTGAAAAATGCTGCTTTTGGGGGGTTGACAGGCATTAAGGCATGTCCGAATCCAAAATGTGCATAACAACTTAGGCATACTGTCTCTGATAAGGATTTTTTCAGTCGATACTGACTACTGATTTAGTCATTGTGATCAGCCGATACCGATCCCAATCCTGATCATTTAAGCTTTATTTAAGTCATTTTGTCACCTTATGAAGTTTTGGTTCCTTGTCACTGTCGCCTTTTTCACCTTTTGTCTTTTGTCTTGCTTAGTTGGGGACAAGGAAGGTTGTGCACTTTACATAATATATTTATATTTAGTTTACTTATAATAATTGTGTTTTTTTACTTTAAATGTTTTTTTCTATTAAGGTCAACGTAATTATGTCTCAACTTAACAGAACAAAATCTTAATGTGTTGCCTAAACACAAACCATTTATGTTAAGTCAAAAATTTGTACATCCAGAGGGGGGCAGTAGTGCAAGATATGTTGAAACTGGGCGGTGCTTGTTAGTTCCCAGCATGCTTTGCATATGGTTGAATTAACAGAGAATAAATGTTTAAAATGAAGTGTTATTTTATGTTTTTTTGCGAAAATGAGAAAAGGGGAAGACTTGATTGCGTGTAATTGTGTTTAATGTTCAGTTACATTTGAATTATTAGAACCATTTAAAATACAGTGGGTTACCATTGTGGAGAAGAGTGGAGCATTTTGTTTGGCTGTGGACTGATTTATTTATTTCAACTGATTGGTAGAATGAGCATGTTAATCTTAGCACTTAAGATACTAATATGTGCTACTGCTAGCAAATAGCTAGTCTATCAATTTAATTATGTCACTAAAATAAATGAAATACTAATGGATGAATGAATACAACACCTGAATGTAATACCTTAAAATCACTGTGAGACTACTTAAATAGGGTCACTTAAAATGAATTAGTTCCATGATGTTAAAGTTACATGAAGAAATTAAGTTTGTTTAACATGAACAAATTATGTTCGTTCAACATGAAAAATGATGTTAGTTTAACATAAACCAATTATGTGGAACCTGTTGACGAAATAAATTTAATTAAAGCCAACATATCATTTTTTTGAGTGTATGAGAACTGAATTGAGCTAGACAATGACATCACGGTTTTCTCCAGAGCGGCTGTATAAATGAACAACTTTTTTACAACAGAAATGAACCATCACCGAACTTATTTAAGCTATTTTCTTTTAGAAACAAACTTTGTTGCATTATTTTCCTGTTATCTCTGTAAAGCTGCTTTAAAACAATGTATTGTAAAAAGCGCTATATAAATAAAGGTGAGTTGACTTGAATATGCAAGGTCTCTGTTGTCTGTCACTGTTAACCCCTTACACAAGTGGCATATTATAGTGTGTATATACATATATATATATATATATATATATATAATAGTTTATATATATATATGTATATGTATAAAATAAAATGCCATCATAAAGAACATGGTCTCATTTGATAGATTTTTTTTTTTTTTTAAGTTTGTTTGGACACCCCTGATTTAGACTAATAAACGAAGAGCCCACAGGCATGGTGATGTAGAACTTTGTGAGTGATGGATTTGCCAGTTCTGTAGAGTTTTTACAGGTCCAGTTGTGCAGATTTTGTGTGGGCCTGGTCATTAGACATGACGCTCTGGTGCTTTGGAAGTCTGAAACCAGTTTCCTTAGGAGGTGCCTTCAAACCCGCTGTATGTCATTGACCGTTAAACCATTATAAAGAAGATCCGACGAGGATGTGGAGGAAGGCATAAGTAAACAGAGCCAGGGGAAATGGTGAGGCGGACAATGCTGCTGATAGAGCGCTTTCCTGCAGAGGGAACGGCATACGGACAGCTGGAGTGGAAGAACAGGCTCATTACTGCTACAGGTCTGCGGTACCTACACCAGCGCCGTCTTTTCTCACACACAGTGTTTCAACTCAGCAGATTCAGAAGTAAGTAGACTGCACATATAACACACATTTTAGCTTCTGGCTTATGTTTGTTTCTTAGTGTTTTGATTTTTTGCATTTGCCTTGAGAGATTTTGATATGATAATGATAACTTGCAGTACAGTAAGCAGGCATGATTCAGTTGATTCGGTGAAGGATTTGTCAGACTGAATAAAACCAGTAAATCCTGAGTTGGAACGATTCATTAAAAGACCCGACTCTTAAGAGTCATGTGCTTGTGAATCAGACTACACTGGTGGTCATGTTTGTTTTTGCGTGCAACCGGAAAGATGCGTTTCACATTCAATTCAGATATAAAACACACATTCATAACCATGAACTCAAGTAAAATATTTATTTAGCCATATTCAGCAGAATTTTACCTGTTGCTGTAGTTTATTTTTGTGCGTTTTCAAGTTTTTGCATCTTTTACTTGCATAATCTGATGGAGCTTTAATTTGTAAATATTTAATTAATTTAATTATTTGAATATCTGAAAATTTGAATTAAATTTAGTCTAGGTCTTTGATCATGGAATCGGCTGACCTTTTCAGTATTTTCTATGCAGATTTTCTGGGAAATCAGTGGAATTCTGGATTTAATATAGTGATGGAATAATGATAATAAATTCATGGTAAAATGTTTTAAAGGAGGAGAAGTACTATACTTTTATTGGCAGCTGAAAGCATAATTAAATGTAGCCATAATATTTAGCCTAATAATTGAAACACTTTCCTAATAAAATGGGATATTCCGTGATTTCAGACATCATTTTATCGTAACCATCAGTAGTTGAGTGGATTGTGAAAAGTTTCCAGAAGGAAGACAGGTGCTTCGAGGTAAGGAGTTAAAATAACCTAGAGGAAGGTGGTTGCAGAGGTGGAGCAAGTCATTACATTTTGAAAAAATATTGCAAACTTTTAATTTTTATATAAAAAAACAAACAAACAATGCACAGATTAATCATTATTGTATTATGGCTTTTGTTCCCGGAAAACATTCCGTGTTTTTCTATTTCTGTGGCATTGTTCCTGGGAATGGGCGTTTATGGAGCTGTCCAATAAAGATAAAATATATGCGTTTAAAAAACACAACCAAACTAGAAAATGGATTCCCCAGTTGCTTCTCAGGAAATGATCTGGATTACATCATACGGCTTTGGTTTGTAATTAGCTCGGTTTCTTTATGTTTTCTTCATGTATACCATTTGAGCCATGTCCTGTCTAGTTCAGCATGGTTCATGTCTTGTGTTTAATGGTATAAGTGAATGTGGGCGGGCGGACACAGTTTTGTTTCCGTGTGTAGCTACAAATGCCTATGTATATAGAATATCATCCATCTCCCCCGAGGGCCCCTGGGCCATCTCTGTCCATGCGTGGCGTCACGGGCCGGCTCTGTGTCGGAGAACAGCTGTGGGCCGTATGGCAGCGCAACTCCCCCACATTCCTCCCCTCTAAGCGAGTTTTCATTTGTAGCTGACAGCTTCATTGGGCTTCTTTGTCCCCGGGAGGCCTCCGGGTGGATGACTGTTGTTGTCTTTACCCAGGGAGCTCCGTTTCTGTGGCTTTACAGGACTCTCCGCAAAGTTCATATTTTGGACTGCTTCCATGTTCCATATATTGAAACCTGATTATTTCAATGACGTTCGGTTTCGTTAATAGTCCTTAGAACATCTGTACACAAAATGTGTGTGCATAATATATGCATTTATGTATGTATGTATGTATATACAGTATCTGTCAAAAGTTTGGAAGAGTTAACATTTTTCAATGTTCTTGAAAGAAGTATCTTATGCTCACAAAAGCTACATTTATTTAATCTGAAATACAGTTAAAAAAACAATAATATTGTGAATATTATTACAATTTAGAATAGTTTTCTATTTTTCTTCAGGATTTAAATTTAAAAATGTAATTTTATTTCAGAATTTTCAGCATCGTTACTCATGTCTTCAGTCACATGATCCTTCAGAAATAATTATAATATGCTGATTTGCTGTTCAAGAAAAAGTTTATTATTATTATCGGTGTTGAATTTCTTTTGCTGTGCAAGGTTGCTGCATGCATTAAAATGAACTTTTTGAAATAAAAGTATGGCTGTAAATTAGTGTGTTGAATGGATACCTTATTATTAAGCTGGAACAAAATTGTTCATGTTAAATAAGTTTAATCTTACGGACCTGTTGATCTGACGACAACTGTGAGATGACTGATGGACCAATCCAAAACTGTGTCAAATCGTCAAGAATTACACCTCGCAAACTGAATAACCCAAATACGGAGAACAAGGCCCTGGCAAAAAAGAAATTGTTTGGCTGACGTCAGTAAAGTTGTTTGTTTGTTTTGAGGATAATGATGGTCAGAGATTAATATTCCATAATCCAGTAAGAGATGGATGAGTCAGTCTGAGGTCTGAGAGACCCCGAACTGACCTCATCACAGCACATTACACACAGGCACTGTAGATGTAGAGCAAGGCCAGGCCATCGACGTCAGTGCTTCTGATTGGGGTTATGTTGCT
Organism: Semotilus atromaculatus; assembly: GCA_031834385.1. NCBI lineage: Eukaryota > Metazoa > Chordata > Actinopteri > Cypriniformes > Leuciscidae > Semotilus > Semotilus atromaculatus. The sequence goes on along the minus strand of JAULUF010000055.1, from coordinate 38,481,470 downwards.
GCTCACTAGGCCACGGCCTCACAGGCCAACCGTGCCATCACTCATTCAAAAGCTCTGCTTGGGTTGGATCACACAACGACCAGCCGTGCAGAGCCTAACCCCAGCCCTGGTTTCGGAATGAGATAGGATGGGAATTGGGTTCCTCTTGTTTTAAAAACACTGATTTTCTCTCTTTTCTCTGTTACCAGTTCTCAAATGTGCGTTCTTCCACTAGTTTCTTCGAAACTAAAATGTTTCCTTATTGTAAGAATGAAGTCCAAATTGAATGTGATGACAATAAGAGTGGATGCCACAAAAGCTGACACAAGCAGACAAGACCTCTTTGTATTATGTTGTCCTCACTGGTAGGGTAACCAATGCAGTTCGATTCGCTAGTCAGCCAACCAGTCTTCAACTCTTGAGGTTTTCTTTGAAACTCTCTAACGAATCAGAGCAGGTCTTTACTGATCATTAGTCATTACTTTTGTACCGTCAAATTGACATGTAAATGTAAAATTTAAAACGTCAATTTGGACAAATAACACTGTATTATCATTATTTTTTAACCATTTTTATTTTATACATTATTTGTGTATGTATAGTCTTAGTTTTGTCACGTTGAACTTGAAATTAACCCAAGAAAAGTAAAAATATAAATAAAACACTTATGGACTTGGAAATAACGAATATATATTGTGTTCTCCTTTGTGTCTTTTTGCATTTGAATGGTTATATATATAAACTGTGTATTCCACATACATATGTGACGTGTACAGTGGTGGCCAAAGTTATTATAACGGTAAGATTTTTTAATGTTTTAATATAAGTCTCTTCTGCTCACCAAGGCTTCATTTATTTGATCCAAAATACAGCAAAAACAGTAATAGTGTAAAAAAAAAACAACAAAAAAAAAATATATATATATATATACACTCACCGGCCACTTTATTAGGTACACCTGTCCAACTGCTCCTTAACACTTAATTTCTAAGCAGCCAATCACATGGCGGCAACTCAGTGCATTTAGGCATGTAGACATGGTCAAGACAATCTCCTGCAGTTCAAACCGAGCATCAGTATGGGGAAGAAAGGTGATTTGAGTGACTTTGAACGTGGCATGATTGTTGGTGCCAGAAGGGCTGGTCTGAGTATTTCAGAAACTGCTAATCTACTGGGATTTTCACGCACAACCATCTCTAGGGTTTACAGAGAATGGTCCGAAAAAGAAAAAACATCCAGTGAGCGGCAGTTCTGTGGGCGGAAATGCCTTGTTGATGCCAGAGGTCAGAGGAGAATGGCCAGACTGGTTCGAGCTGATAGAAGGGCAACAGTGACTCAAATAACCACCCGTTACAACCAAGGTGGCCAGAAGAGCATCTCTGAACGCACAGTACGTCGAACTTTGAGGCAGATGGGCTACAGCAGCAGAAGACCACACCGGGTGCCACTCCTTTCAGCTAAGAACAGGAAACTGAGGCTACAATTTGCACAAGCTCATCGAAATTGGACAATAGAAGATTGGAAAAACGTTGCCTGGTCTGATGAGTCTCGATTTCTGCTGCGACATTCGGATGGTAGGGTCAGAATTTGGCGTCTACAACATGAAAGCATGGATCCATCCTGCCTTGTATCAACGGTTCAGGCTGGTGGTGGTGGTGTAATGGTGTGGGGAATATTTTCTTGGCACTCTTTGGGCCCCTTGGTACCAATTGAGCATCGTTGCAACGCCACAGCCTACCTGAGTATTGTTGCTGACCATGTCCATCCCTTTATGACCACAATGTACCCAACTTCTGATGGCTACTTTCAGCAGGATAATGCGCCATGTCATAAAGCTGGAATCATCTCAGACTGGTTTCTTGAACATGACAATGAGTTCGCTGTACTCAAATGGCCTCCACAGTCACCAGATCTCAATCCAATAGAGCATCTTTGGGATGTGGTGGAACGGGAGATTCGCATCATGGATGTGCAGCCGACAAATCTGCGGCAACTGTGTGATGCCATCATGTCAATATGGACCAAACTCCCTGAGGAATGCTTCCAGCACCTTGTTGAATCTATGCCACAAAGAATTGAGGCAGTTCTGAAGGCAAAAGGGGGTCCAACCCGTTACTAGCATGGGGTACCTAATAAAGTGGCCGGTGAGTGTATATACATATACACTGTATTCAGTTCAATTGCTGGTCTTCACACAGGCCTACATCTACTCTGCTTTCAAATCTGAACTTTGCCCTTTGGCTCTCAATGCCTCTGGTGGGATCATGGGATTAGCAGCTGAAGTCTTGTTAATGGTGTTGAAGCACCACACGCTGAAGCCCTAGATGCTCATCTCCCTGACAGAGGTGGTGATCTCTTCAAATTTTTCACACCTTAGTATAAGCTGTTAGTGACACGATGGCACTGATCTTTGGCTCTTGGCCTAATGATTTACGGTTTACTTCAATCCTATATAAGTAAAGCTTACAGCCGTGCCGCCTCACCTCTTCCAGAGGGATTTGCGGAGCTCATTAAAGCTGGACCAAGATTTTATTTGCTTTCACTTCGGCCTGTTAATGATCAAATACACACAGCTAGTAAACCAGGATAGAATACCGTTCCAAAACCTAGTGGCCTAGATAGGCAGCTCATCTCTTTGGTTGCATCCAAAATAGAGCTTGATTGATTGATTTAAACGCTCAACACAGCAGTCTCTATTTACTACTGATTCCAATCAAATTAACTATGTTAAAGACATGATATTGGAATTAGCATAACAGCACACACAACTAAAATGTATATATATTTTTTTTATCTTAGGAAGTGGTACTTTGCATCGACCTTGTCCTTATTGTCCTCCCTCCCTCCTTCCCCAGAGAAAATTCGGCCTTAATCAGAAACAGACTGCACTTTCTGATTCCTATAACTGTCCAGATTTAATATTGCTTGTGGTGGAGACTGTGGTGAAGTCTGGGTGTGGAACATTCCTGGACATTCCTGTTCCTAAGGGGCATAAATCACCAGAGAATGGCACAACACCACAACAGCCAAAATAAACAGTGTCAATAAACTGTTTAAATTTCATATTTGATTGAAAATTCATTTTGAGCAGATTCCTGGCACAGAAGATTAAGAATGCTCATAACATTGTATTTACAATGTACACATGTGTTTACAAGTGCTGTCAACAGAGACTTAGTTAATCACACAACCAAAATGTGTTTTCTCACCTTCATGTCATTCCAAGCTCAAACTCTTTCTTTAGCACAATATTGACACTGCTCTTTTCCATACAATGAAAGTCAATGGGGACCTGGAGCTGTAAAGCTTCAAAAATGACAGAAAGCACCGTAAAAGCACCATAAAAATGATCTGTGTGACGCATGCTTAATATTTCATGTCTTCTGAAGCCATAATTCCACCGTTCATTTTCATTTTATGGAAAAAGCAGACAAGATATTCTTTCGAAGGTGCGCAACAGAAGAATAATTACCGTACGGTTTGGAACGACATGAGTGTGAGTAAATGATGACAGTATTTACATTTTTGGGATGAACTATCCCTTTAAGTGTGTATGTGTGTGTGTATGTGTGAGAGGCTAAAATAACTTTAAAGAGTTTTAAACGCTTAAAGTTGTTTGGATGTCATTCTCATGAGTGTTATGTCAGTGTGTGGCAGTCAGATTGCTTTTTATGACTTGTATATGCTGTTTAGTACGTAAAGAGGATACAAGGTCCAACATTGTCCCATAAAACTTTACCACAATGACCAAAGGATAAATGTAGAAGAATCACTACCAGACAAAAGTTTGGACACACCTGTTTTTTTTTCTTTTTTTTTCTTCTTCACATTGTAAAGTCATTGCAATAACATGAATGGAAATATGGAGAGTATTTAATCACAAAAATTTTTAATAAAATGAAATGAGCTGCTTTGTCTATATTCCCTTCCTTCTCTCAAGTAACTTCATGAGGTGCAACCTGGGATGAAAGATAACACAATTATTTAAAACATTTAATCAAAAGACTTTTTTGATTTTTTTTTAAAAGGTTTTTAAGATCAAGAGAAACATATTCAGTCAAATGTTTCCAGGCTTTTGCCTTATTGTGTTTGTGTTCAATATCTCTGCATTAATCTTGTCTCTACTTTAATGTTGTTTCTGCCTTGAATCTAGTTTTCTGATATGATGCAAGAAGGAATTTTCTAGTTTACTCCTAATGTCTCCATATACCCACCACAGTTTTAAACGTTTAGAGGATTTGCTGCACCCCCCACCCCCCCATCCACATCCCCATGGTACATTAATCTAACAAATAATGCAGCATTAAAAAAGCATAAAGACCAACGTAAAAGCGTCATCCCAGATTATTACAGTTATGTGCGCAACCGTCCTCCTCTCTTTATCTTCTCTGACGTCAGACGTGGCAATGGTCAACATGGTAATCTCAGGAAAGAGGTCAGATCACGCACATACATGGTCAGTATGTCAGTTTGGTCTAAAATCAGAGATGGATGTCAATCACACCGGTGGTGTAAACTAACAAAAAGGCCAAGAATGACTTTAATTTGTGTATATTGTGTATATTCGTTTTCCAGTACACATATCTAAAAATATGTAAAACAAGATAAAGTTTGAAAGAGATCATTGCATAAGTATGTTTTTATAAATTGTGTCTTGAACATTTTAGAGTGATTTGTCTTAATTTTTTACAAATTAAGTTAAGTTAACTTGCATCTTGCATCTATCAAATAAGTGAAAAAATCTGCCAGTGTCATCTTACAGTGACAAGTAAATTGATTTAAAAAAAAAAATATATTTTAACTGGAGAATAAAAAAAAACTTATTAACCAAAGCATATGGTTTAGCAACCACTTTTAAAACACACATAACTCCTTAAAAACATATAGAAATGTGCCTAACAGTCAGATCTTAGCAACCACATAGCAATGCCTTGACAACCACCCACAGCACTTTTAGAAACAGCCTAGCAACTTTAGCATCGTATAAACTTGCAGAAAACCCCTAGTTGAATATTGAAAGAAATTTTCAATATTGTTCCAGTCTAATTAACCAATATTAATATTCTACTGTTCAGTGAAGTTTTACGCATCGATTTACGGCAGGAGGAGTCAGGCAGGACTTACGATACTCCTACATCCTACGTCATACTCGTCAAGGGTTACTCTTTTGGTGTAAGTCGACTTGCATACAGCGATCTGCCAGAAGCTAGTTATTTTATTTTATTTTTATTTAAGTTTTAAATATGAATATTTTTCTTACATGAATGCATCGCTTCGCTTCAGAAGGAACCCAAACTGAACCATAGGCTTTTTTTGTGCCACATACTTGTGGTACTAAACAGGAACCAGACTGGACCATACAAAAGTACAATGACTCGACTTATGGTGTGAGTTTTGGGAGGTACTAGCTGTTTGGTCTAAAAATGGAAGACTGTGGGTTTGTTTAAAACTTATTAAAAACTGTCATTATTTAAATGCCACACTTCACCTTTTACTATGTCTCTGTTTATGTGTTCACTTGTTTTCCATCTTCTTTGGGTCCCTCCCTCGTACTGATTCTGCTCCATTCAGGCTGAACACATTTCAAGCATGACTGCGCTCATTACAGCGTCAGCACTCTTCTGAAAGGACTGTATAGATTCTGCGTCTTTACACACCATTGTTCTTCTCTCATTCAATCAAACTTCTGATGTTTGGTCTCCTGGGTTAGGTGACCCCTAGGTCGCAGTCTCTTACCCAAAACAGAACAGGATTGTGGGAATCAGGCAAGGCCTAAAGGAGCAGGAACATCCCTCCCACACAGCAGCATTGGTATTGACCAGCTGCCAACGCTCAAGCGCTACTAGAAGGTTTAGTTCTGCAAGTACTTTCCTTTTGGGGAATGAGTTTAGAAAGAGGAAGGGGGAAGCCAGGCCCTGCGTTTGCCCTCATTGGCCCGTGTTATTCAGGGCTGCCGCTGATGCCATTGCCTTTGTTTAGTTTACTGTAAACAAACAAGCTTTTCTCTGTGTGTGTGTGGCTATTAATCACGCAACGAAACATGTCAGTTTGTTGCCCATTCACTTTTGAGGCACAACCGTGATCATTACTCTAATTAGAGGCCCATGAGCCAAAACATTTGTGAAAGCGATAGTTTTTAGCATGCTTTTTCAGTCATAAACAGGCTACTGGATGTCAGTATTGTATGCAAACTCTTTTCTGAGGCTTTAAAGTGCCCCTATTATGCTATTTTAAAGGTTACTAATTTAGTTTTGGAGTCTCTTACAACATGTTTCCATGCACCAAAGTTTAAAAAACTTTAAAATCACATTATGAAATAAATGTTTTTCTCCAAAACACGTTGGCCACAATTATTGGCTCCCCTAGAATTTTTTACGAGTAAAATATCTCTGAAGTATATTCCCAAAGAATCCCAAAGTAAAACCAAAGAAAATAGTTCTGTGCATCACAAGATTGTTGAGCATCACAAAATAGAAAGTGGCTGTAAGAAAATAGCTAAAGAATTTCAAATCCCCATTTTGACCATCAGGGCAATAATTAAGAAGTTCTAATCTAATCTGCCAGGAAGAGGATGTGTTTCTATATTGTACCTCAAACAGCAGAGTTTTGGCGCTTGCAGCGCCAAAGTCATTGGTTCGATTCCCAGGGAAAGCAAGAATTGATAAGAATGTAAATGTGTGAACCTTGAAATGCAATGTATGTCGCTTTGGATAAAAGTGTGATAAAAAAATGTAGTGTTGTCTTAATGCACGGTGAGGAGGAAAGTTTGAGTGGCCAAAGACTCTCCAAGGATCACAGATGGAGAATTGCAGAGATTACTTGAGTCTTGGGGGTCAGAAAGCCTAACAAATATATATCAAACAACCCCTACATCACCACATGTTGTTCAAGAAAAATCCTCCTCGCTCCTCCAAAAATAAACTCCAGCATATTTAGGTGTCAGACACTACTGAAACTTCAAAAGGGACCGGATTCTATTGTTAAATGAAACAAAAAAAATTGGCTTTTTGGCAACCAGATGTGTTTGGTGCAAACAGGGCTAAAAAGTACCCCATGCCTACGGTTAAATATACTGCTGGATCTTATATGTTGTGGGCCTATTTTTTTGCTGGAGATCCTGGACATCTTGTTCAGATACATGGTATTATGGATTCTAGCAAATACCAACAGATAAAAAAGACTGCCTCTGCTAGAAATCTTATAATGGGCCGTGGTTGGATCTTCCATCAGGGCAACGGTCCAAAACAAACATCAAAATCAACAAAAAAATGGGTAACTGAGCACAAAATGAAGCTTCTGCCATGACCATCCTGAACTCTGCAGAAAATGAGTGGGGTGAACTGAAGAGAAGAAGCACCAACATGAACTTTCTGAGTTGATTTTGTATGGAGGAATGGTCTCTGATCTCTTGTCAGGTGTTCTCCAAACTCATCAGGCTGATGAGAAGACTCAGAGCTGTTATCTTGGAAAAAGGAGGTTGCAAAACGTATTTAATAAAAGGGAGCCAATAATTATGTCCATTGTGTTTTGGAGAAAAGCATTTATTTCATAATGTGATTTACCCCTTGATTTTAATTCTTTTGCTTCAATGAAAGGTTAGATTTGTGTGGAGTGCCATTTAATTCTGACCATAACTGTAACTGACTGTGTATTTAGACATTTTGTGTGTGTGTTTGTCCGTTCAAATGCAAAAAGACGCGGAAGAGAACTGTTCACCATCGCGCACCACAGTATGAGAGGTGGCTTTCTGAGCGCACATTTTGGATGTATGCGCAACATAGAAAACAGCGTGCAAGTGTTCTTTGCCCTTGAGTGGTTTAAAGTCATTCGAATGCACAACTGATAAGTGGGATTGAAATGCGAGTTTCTTATCGAATCACCGGTTCTTGGAAATTTGGAAAAGGTTCTAAAATGGAACCAGTTCTCGATACCCATTCCTAGACCCAAATCAGTGTTTGAGGGCGGCTCAAAGTAGACATTGTTCGCGGGCAGCCAATGAAGATCATAGGTGGCTATGCAAATGTATTACATTGTTATGAATAAACAATGACTGGACGTATGAAGCAAGACTGGAATTATTTTCTTTTGGAAGACAATGAATTTTGCAATGAATCAATGCATTGATTTTTGATACTTTGTAGACCTTTTACATTCACAAACATTTATAGTACACACTGCATGAAAGGTAATTTTTGAATAATGGGACACTTTAAAGAACAATTGAGGTGAAATGCAGTCAAGTTACATTTTTATAGTGATTTATACAATTGAGATTTTTTGAAAACCGCTTCACATTATTGAACCGGAAGATAACCGTTATAATTTTGTAAAATTCATCAGTTATGAAACAAATTCGATTTTAGCTGTAAAGCAGCTCTACAGAAGATAGTAGTGCCATTCAGCTCAATGTTGTTTCAATTCAGCTCTATAACTGTCAGCATGGCAAAGTTCATCAATTATAAATTGAATTCATTTCAGCTACAAGCAGCTTTACAGAAGGCAATAGTGATTATTCAGCTCAAGTCAGTTAACAATATTGGTGTCAGTGTTGCAAAATGAGTGTCATTATCCATTTTTCAATCGAGTTTGTCAATCTGTCTGAGGTTGTTAATGCAGGGAACTGAAGAACGTACAGTTGCATTTTTATATTTAGCCCTAATATTTAACCAAACCCCTTTACCCAAAAGCTTGACACAGTATTTCAGAGGCATAAAAAAAGGAGCAGTGACATTTTATTTCAATATTTTGTTTGAAATTCAGCTCTGATCTTATAATTGTATGCACAAGTTTCTTCATATGAATTCACCCCCTGCATAAACTACCTGTCATCCAAAGGCTTCCTAATTGCTGGGTTGAGTTCCCTCACAGTATGGGGTGGGACTATTTAAGAATGCTGCACTTATAATTAAAACATCGCTGCGATGAAAGTAATGGGTATCTCTTGCTCATCATATAACCTATAGTGACAGTACCATTACATTTGCATTTCTGGGGGAGCCTCTGCCACTTTAATTCAGCTAAAGTTAAAAGAGAAGACAGGAAGGATGAGGGGGAGGAGCTGGATCGGTATGTAGTGCAAGCCAGAATTGAGCTTAAAATGTTTTTAAGAAAAAAATAAGTTGATTTAAATTTTCCAAAGAATATGCGAGTGATGCTTATTTGCATGCAGTACTTGGCAACACAATACTAGGGTGTTGGGGTGCTAGGTAGTTGGCTGGGGCCGTCTCTAGTGGTTTCTTACTGGCCAGATATTTTGTACGGTGTGGGACAAGGTAAATTTGGGGAAAGTAAAGATAATTTACTTAACAAAAGCACACTTGTATAAACATTACTTATTTATGTGGCCTATTTTGTAAATTTCTTAATTCTTAAAATTCAATTTGACATCTTCATTGACCTCATTGTGGGTCCTTTTGAAGTGTACTTTATTGTAGTAAGGTTGAGTGCTTAAGGAGAGGCCAAAGTGGCCTGTGGCTCTTAAAAGCTTATAAAACACTAACTGATTCCTGCGATGACCAGCTAATGACTGCAGAGCAGATGTGATACTGAGAGACGGCACTGCACTAATCTCTAGGTCTGTTCACATGCATCATGGCTTCAATGCATTGGTTGTGTGTCTATTTGAGAAGATGATTTTACTATACTCGTGAAGGGATTTATGTGATCTTTAAAATTTCACAACGTAATTGTTTGCAATTAAAGTTACAGGGGAACTATACCAACAAGTCGTTGAATGACAGCAGGGTTTTGGATCATTCAGAATTTAAATGATAATGCCTTTTCAATTCCAGTGAAATGAATTGAAATGAATAGAACTACAAGAAAGAAAGAAATAGAAAAATACTGAAAAAAATAGAAGGACTGACAGACAAATGAATAGATCGATAGACGGATGGATGGACCGAAAGATAGATGGATGGATAGACAGACGGATGGATGGATGGATGGATTGATGGATTGACCGAAAGATGGATAGATAGATAGATAGATGGATGGATGGATGGATGGATGGATGGATGGATGGATAGATAGACTGACGTATATATGGATGTGTACAGACAGATGGAGGAATAGACAGACAGTAAGAAAGAAAAAAGAAACCTAACCCCCAATCGTTCCTCGGGCACCGGAGCAAAAATTGCTGCCCACTGCTCCGGGTGTGTGTTCACGTTCAGTTCTCGCTGCTGTGTGTGTGCACTCGGATTGGTGAAATGCAGAGCACTAATTCCCAGAATGGGCACCTATTTTTCCCTATTTAACCCCACATTTTTCACATTTATACCAGCATGCACTACCTGTGTTGAATTTCTTTAAATTGCAATTCAGTAAATTCCTCTTTCTGTTATTCCAATTCAAATTCCAATTTAACTTCCTGTGCATTGTGGCTAATTTAATTTAAAATCAGTTATTAATTAAAATTAACTCATTAAAATTAAAACATGAAGGTAAATATAAAGGCATAAATGTAAATTGAGACATTCAGGAGTTCTGGATACAGTTTGTTGGTTTTTAAAATACATTTCTTGTTGCTTTGCACTTTTGAAACTAAATTATTAGCATGAAAAACATTTTAAAAGTCAGAGACCTCTGTAATTGCAGACCTTGACCTGTCATGGCAAAGTCACATTGAATACAACATTTTAATTGTTCTGTAATCATCGGCTGGACTTCGAAAGGTCAGTGGCAAAAAGCCTTTTGGGGACTTCTCTCCATAGAGTTCGATGCATTGGACAAGTTGATGCGAAACATGTGAAAAGGCCTTCAGAAACCCTCTTTAGAGTGCGAGGCATGCTGGGAGTTTTGAAAGCTAGTTTCTCATTTTCAAACCGTTGTGGAGTAAAGGTTATCTTTCCACTGACGTTTTCTCACCTCTTCGCAGTGGAGGTTCACATGAGACATGACCCTGAGTGATATGTGTGGAAACCAAAAACAGGCCTATTATTGTTTCACAAAGGATCATGAAAAAAAAAAAGAGAGCGCTGAGGCTTTTATGACAGGAAGTGAGAGTCCCGTATTGTAACGCGCTGGCCTTCTCGCTGCGAGTTGCCATGGAGCTGAGTGGTGCGCGTAGGAAGAGCTTTGGAAAGAGGCAGGCTGGCCGCGTCCCCCTCCATCCTGAATTGCTTCTGTTGTTCTACAGCGAAACTTCATTAATGCTCGCTCATAGCGCTGGGAGAGGAAACGGCTAGGCTGTTAAACAAGCCAAACATGTTGGTGTTACGAGTGAAGGTTCATCCTTCCTGCTGTTAAAGGAGATGGCCTGGGTCAACCATTCTGAACATTAGTCCAGCTGCTGAGGGGTCATAGTCATACACGTTTGCCATGGTTGTTGTCGCACCGTTGATGTTTGCTTCTTCCCAGATTAGATGCAACTAGTGGGGCTTTTGTTGTCAGATGGGGTCCAGATTTCATGAGCTCATCGTAGGCTCAACCGAAAACCCTTCTGGACCCTTTTATGCCACAAATGTGGAAATGCATAACAAACAGACTTAAGGTGAGATTCTTCCAAAAGCTGTCCGCCTTCGTCACAACCCACTGAAGCAGAAACGTGTTACATGTGCTTCTGTGAAGGTAAACTAGGACGAACCTGAGCTAATGGGGAATAAATTTTGCTGTGAAAAAGTACACACACCCCATGGTTTCCCCAACACATTGAAGGGGTCATGTCATGGATTATTTTTTTTAAATTTTTTTAATATGTTTCTTGAGGTTCACTTATAATGTTAATAAAGTTTTGCACATAAAAAAGCTAATGTATCTGTGGTATATAAGGTTTAGCATAAATAATGTTTTTGTTTTACTTTACTTTATAGTAAGTAAATACTTATACTTTATAGTACTTCATAGCGGTATATATTTAGTCACTTCTTAGTCAAATTCTTGTTTATTGTTTGTTTTGTGTAGATATATCCATTCTGCAATTCTATATTTTTTGCATTATTTACATGTGAGAACAACAAAGAAAATGTGAGTCATGTAAAAATACAGAGCAGGATGTGTCCCAAACAAGTTAAGACATGAAACAATTTATGTTAAGTAGTGTATCTAAAATTGGGAGTTTTGCTGGCTTAAGTCTTTTGTTGTTTTAAGTATCGTGCACTTAAATTTTGTTAAATGTCAACCACCCCTATTTGTTGGTAGCTTGGTGAAGTTATGACTACACTATTATCTGATTACTATCTTAAAACACTGCAAGATTCCATTATAGGTTTGCTTTTCCACATCTCAGTGTTTGATTCCCATGTAAATGCATTTATAGCATGTCAGTCCATTTAAAAAGGGCATCATTTGTTGGTTTATATATGGCGTTTTAGGTGTTCTAACAAGAGTAGTGAGTAAGAGGGAGGCAGGTCCTGTTTTGCCTGTTATCTCATGACCTGAACTGCCTGCCAAAAGCAGTGTTATGCAAAAGCCTGGGAGGAAAAAGAGAGTCTGGGAAGGTACAGTTTTGACGTCAGAGGTACCCAAATGTAAGAATTGGCTAATATCTCGTAATGAGCTGGAATGTGCCGGTTTATTGTACAGCGTTTCACCTCTGTCAGCTCTCCAAACACTCCTTTGTTTTCCACTACTTTTCCTCGCTTGGGAAAGTGATTCTTTAAAAAGCTTTCAGGCTCCTTGAGGGGTGAAAGTACTACATTAGCACCGACGTTTCCCTTGTTTCGTCTCTCTTAATATCTGTCATAATAAAACCAGAAGAAAGAGAGAGGCTACCAGTATCTCTTTTTTTCTGGATGGCTCACCAGATTTTGCATCGCCACCCACCAGAGCAGTATTTAAAGATCTATTCATTTTTACTGGCAGTTCGATAGAGTTTTAAAAGCTTCACATCGATAAAGAGGCTGGATGCCAGCCGTTTCCTCACCATCGTGCTACACACTTTCCAAAGCCTTTACAGCCTCTGGCAGGGCATTTCCAGGTACTCCTGATCCCAATCCATCATGCTGGAGATTCCTCATTCATAATGCATGCTCTTTCTCTTTCATAAGTTCATAAGCTTCCACATTCAATAATGAATATTTCCTTCTCCTCTGATGGCAGACATGCTAATGGCATACAACACTTGTATTTGTGTCTTTTCTTTTGTGCTGTATGAGATGATAATTGCGCCCTTTTCTTATTATAGATGGATCAGGATATGACAGGACATGTTTTTTCTTTAGAACTCAGATTTTACTTTGGATATTGTACTCGAAATTCCTAATGTTGAAATTAATTAATATTCCCATAATATTCTCATGCATGGACTCCACAATGTGCATTTTGTAAAAAAAAAAAAAAAAAAAAACCTGGTATAGGCTGAATAGAAACATTTAAGTAAAAAAATTTAAAAAAGCATACAGCTCAAGAAGTGTGATGTACCAATACAACTCATATTTAATATACATGTCGCCATATTTTCTTTTATCTGGCATAGTTTTGTTCATTGTTTTTGGGATGAAAGTATCTCACACAGTTAAATATGTATTTATTAATATATTTGCACAAACATATCATAGAGTTTGATTGGATGGACTGATTTTGTCATTAAAGGAATGTAATAAAATATTTGTTTTTTTATTTGTATTTATAGCACTGTCCAACATATGAAAACAAACTTGCCTCAAGACCCTCCAGTTCCAATGAGTTTATTTCAAATAAATGATTTTTTAGCATTAAAGCATTTAGTGCAGGTGCTTTTTAAAAGTTAATTCTGTAATGCAACTTGTTGGACTTTTTTTTTTTTTTTATATGGATTTGCATGCTAACAGTTTTTGATTTACTGCTGGCATGGCAAGTCTCTAAATTCATCCCATTTTTAGCCACTACAGCCTTTTAAAGATCATCTTTTGTAATACATTCACCTCTTTAACAATACATTTAATGACAATTAAATCCCTGTGACGCGATAAAGCTAAACGCGAAACGTTTGATTTCACACCTGCACGATAGGTGGCGCTGATAAAGAATGCATTTTTCCTCATGTACAGTATATCTCCTAGGTTTTCCCATTTGGCTTTAACCTCGTCCGTTGCACAACATACAACAGTAAATTAAGATAAAGTTTGGTACTACACCGTCATCGACTGCGATCTAAAGTGAATTTTAATTAAATAATGGGCAGATGTGCATTATTTTTATTGTTTTATAATAACCTGAACGCTACTCCTGCTTAACATTTCTCATGTCTCGGTTCCCCGAACCGCATGAAAAATGCATATAACATGTACTGTATATCGTGATCATATATTTATCTTCTACATCTTTAGAAACGTTTACTACATTTACGTAGGAACTCAGAATGAGGAAATGAACACAACGTCGACATTCAGAATACGATTATTAATCGTTAATATGAGTAATACGATTGGGAAACATTGCTTTGCACTGCGTTTCAAGCACTTCTGATCTGAAAATAAATAGATGAGAATAAATCTGTTCTCAGACACCAGTATACCAGATAACACACTCAACATCCATTCTCTTCTCTCTTCCGGAATACTTTTCTTTTTGTGTTACAGGTTTTTTAAAAAGGGCCACTACTCACACCAAGCTCATATCTAATTGGACGGCTCGTTTCATCACCGGGCGACGGGGAAAAGAATCGACACTGGTCATAAACATTTATTGATTTCACGCACGGTGTGAATAGCTCCATAGGGATCTATTGTTTCGATTTAAGAGCATCATCTCTACGTACGTTCACGTTGCTTAATCACGCTCAGTGAAAAAAAGTGTCACTTTTTCTGTTTTTAGTCTATGTTGGCTTGCACACAGACAACTTTGGCATTTGTGTCTCACTGTTTTTCAGCATCTTGTTGAACACATGAAAATGTCATTTTGTGCATCCATATGTCAAAATGTAGGTGTTCTGGTGAAATGAACTTTATTTTTAAATCTTACAAAGCAGCAGAATCTGTGCCACAGAAAGGATGCCGTAGCGCAGGCAAAAACAGGAGTGTGGCGTTTCTAATGAGTTAGTTTTATATGTCAGGTCTGTCTTGTTTGTGCTGCTTGACTGGGCCTGTGTGTTATTCTTAGAAGATTTGGAGCATGAATTGACGAGCACCTGAGGCTGTGGACACCCAGAGGAATGACCCACACGTGGACAGGCCATCCACTGCGTTCTGCGTACCTTTTACAGGATCACACATTTCGTTTTTCAAAAATGAGACAATCCTATTTTGCATTGGGTTCAAAAAATAAATGTGTGATTTATACATGAAATAATTCATATTTAAATAATCTATAAAATAAGGCTGGGTGACAAACGATATCATATTGAGATCACGATAAAATGTATGTCGATGACCGGACAATTTACTCGATATGGATTAGCCTAATTTAACAGCCAATCACACAGCAGATAAAAATGCGACTACAGCCAGGTAGTGCATTTTGGTAATAGGTCAAATCTGCACATCTCTGTCTAATACACAAACATGTGACACTCAGTGTTTTCAGTGTCTGCTGTCTCGATATATATGAGGACATGAACACTTGAAACTTCATCTCTAGAGCTGCTTTGAGAGTCACTTCACAAGCTTTGCACTGTTTCATTTGAGAAAAGGACTGAAACTAAAACTGAAAGATCTTTGCGACGAACCGCCGCAATAAAAAATTTGGTTTAACTTCAGGAAATGATGACTGAAATAGATTACTACTGTATTCTAAAATGTACTTCTCAAAGTAATAATAAATAACATTATTATTTCTAAGGAATATCATACATCCAAGATATAGTTTCATCTGTTTTACTGTTGTGCTATTTGTCAAGTAATATTTTGTTGTAAATTAATTGTTATATTTTCACTTGATTACATTTTAAAAGCTTGATTAAAATGTTAAAGTTGATATAAATTTGTATTAAACAAAGAAATTTAGTGATTTCATTTACATCCATTCTTGGTCTAACAAATATGTGGAAAGCATTTCCTTTCCCATTAATGGTAAATTAATATTGTGATATCGGACGATATGGAAAAACAATTTGTGATAATAATTTTTGCCATATCACCCTGCCCTACTATAAATAATGAATAGTATTTTTTCTTTGATTTTGGCAATGGTTAAAATAAAAATACAGTTCGATATTATTAAATAATTTAAATATTTAACATTAATTAATATATTAATGTTAAATATTATAAATAAATTAATCGAAACTAATTTATAGAAATAAGTTGGATTTATGTAAAATAAAATGCTTCATATTTTTTAGATGCTCAGCCTTAGGCCATCAGCAACACAAGATATGCTTAACGTTTTCTCCTCTCTTATTAAAGTTATTTAGGTAACACTTTATTTGAAGGGGTGTGCATAAGACTGACATGACACTGTCATAAACATGACATAACACCTGTCATGAACATGAAGGAGTCTTTATGAATGTTTATGACTGTTGTCATTAAGTGTCATTCAGTAAATTATGACACTTTTAATGCAAAGTTGACATTGTTTAAAATGTCTTTGTTATGACAACTTGACATTAACAAAGACAAAAATGTCTTTGACAACTTGACATTAACAAAGACAAAAAATGTCTTTGTTATGACAACTTGACATTACCCAAGACAAAAATGTCTTATGACAACTTGACATTAACAAAGACAGAAATGTCTTTGTTATGACAACTTGACATTAACCAAGAAATCATAACCTGTCAACCTGTCACAAATATGTCATAACAGGTCTAATTATCAAACTTAAAGCATTTGACAGTGTAATAACCCTTAATGACATCTTTATAACTAGTACAATGTGTTCCACTTTACTTGAGGACAAGTAAAATATTCATGACACAGTTATAATGGTGTCATGACGGCCAAAGTTGTGACAGGTTGACAGGTTATGATTTCTTGGTTAATGTCAAGTTGTCATAACAAAGACATTTTTGTCTTGGGTAATGTCAAGTTACCATAACAAAGACATTTTAAACAATGTCAACTTTGCATTAAAAGTGTCATAATTTACCGAATGACACTTAATGACAACAGTCATAAACATTCATAAATACTCCTTCATGTTCATGACAGGTGTTATGTCATGTTTATGACAGTGTCATGTCAGTCTTATGCACACCCCTTCAAATAAAGTGTTACCGTTATTTATTTTGCAAATGTATTCCTTATTGCATACAATTAAATGGTTGGTTGCTTTTTATAATTTTTACATTTGGCATTGTTTTATTCTTGCTGTCAGTGATTCATGTTTGGGTCATGACCCATCAGTAGACATCCACTGCTCTAAAATATTTAATCAACGAGAAATTGCTTTCAGTGAGTGCATTCTCTGTGAAATAATTTCTGAAAATCCATATCCAGACATCACAACTAACTGGAAAAGTCATGAAAAAGTCACACAGACTTACTTAGCTGTGTTTTATTTCCGGGCACTCTGTTATTCTGTAATTGCTCTCATCCTGCCATTACATCTACCGTATACAGGCTCTTTAGACATTTAGCAATTAGTAGGGGATTGTTGGCTCTCATCAGGGCGACTGTCAGGGTTATTCACCCAGGCTCATGCCATTATCTCATGGCGCATCCCTGAGGCTTCATGCAGAGCATTACGTGCCCTCTGTGATGCAACGTGGCTCCGTTCTATAGCGAAATGCACGATATTTAGTGGCGTTAATTGTCTGGATGACATAGCTGGATCTTTCCCCGCAACTGTGAGTGCTGGATCTTTTAATCAGAGCTTTGATTAGAGGGCAGATGGTGGATTGGGTCCTGTGAGAGGACTTCAGATGAGAAAGCCCCACTCGGACAGATAAAGAGGTACAGGCCGCTGATGTATGGGTGAATGTCAAGGAAATATTTTCCGAAATGGACTATCAGAGACTCCCATCGGAGAGGCTCACCGTGCCCTGATACTTGGAAACAAGCTGGTGCGGATGGGGAAATGATATGGATAGATGGATGAAATCAGCGCATGTTAAAATAAGTAGAACAAATACTACCATGATGTATAAAGATACTTCATTTTTTTTATAATCTATTCTAATTTGTATATGTTTTCCCTGCAAAATAGTTTCGTGGCAGGTAAGAAAGATACAAGTCAGTACATTTTGTCATTTAATTATGAAGTTAATTTTGGACCCTGCTAACACCTGTGCGTACACGTGTCTCTCTGGTGTCTCTCAGAGTTTAACAGCATGTTCGAAAGGACAGGAAGGAGTGAGCGATTGAAGCATCTGACTCATCCATCCTGTTTGTCACACACAGAGGTGGACCGTCCTACTGAAATCATGATGTTCTCATTCACACTACTCACACATGCACATGGCAGCCATGTGCTGCAACCTGGGATGTTTTGTAAACAGCCTGAGAAGTGCCAGTATCACGGTGTACACCATATACACCATGTGACGTTAATAAGTTCATTAATTTTCTACATCTCAAGTGTGCTGTTAACCACTGTAATTGGATCATGGACCCTTTTCACATTTCCTTGTTCTCAGAATTGGAACAAGGGTTCCCGCAGAAGAACCTTTAAAGTCTTAAAAAGTGCACAGCCCTAATGTACAGTATTCATTGTTATTTCTTCAGGTCTTTAATAAAAGGTCTTACAAAGCCATAAATTTGACTTTAAATGTGCAGCAACCCTGGTGGAAGTAATCATAGTTGTGTAAACTTCTATAGTTGTGAACGAAATCTACGTATTTGCATTCCCTTTTGTACAAAAAAACAAAACAAAAACAAATCCATGATAGCGTTTCTGTGACTTTCCAAAAGATAGGAAAAAAAAATATTACAGAGGTCAGAGTAGAGACAAATGTCACATTTGCTATCACTACTTCATCCGTTGTATTGGAAACACTCATGCAATAGTGTTAAACTGTTTCACTTTAATTCAGTGCCATGGTATGAAAACATGTATAAACAAGTATAGTGTAATAGTAATTTTATTTTATTTTTTTTAACAAATGAAAATGAAAACTTATTATAAATAAATATATTCTAATAAATAGACAAATTTTTTGGCTATGTCGTGACCATGATTCTGGGTAACTGAATCCTAGTGTGATTATAGGATTTTGGTCATATTGCACAGCTCTGGTTTCATGTCTGTTCGTTGACTTCCTCTCAGCAAGACTTGTTTAACTGTGATATCTGCATGCAGAACATATCCAGAATTGTAGACATCGGTCTTTGACGGCTTAGTCAGGGCCTGGAGCAAAAACAGTGATGAATGGTTTTTAACGAAGACTTTGCTTTATGACGTGTACGTGGAATCTGTCCTTTTATCTTTTTGTGAAAGGAGATTTCAAAACAGCATGTGTAGCGCCTTGATTATGTTCCACTTGTCTTCTCAGCTGCTTTCTTGACTGTTTCATCTTCCTCCTGGGACAAACCCACAGTTTCACTGCTGGAGTGAAAGATGTAGACTGTAGGAACAGACTCAGTTTCCTGGACATTTCAGTCACAGCACAGTGATAGCACAGAGAGCAGAATCACAGCACAGAGAGCAGAAGACTGCCTTTGGACAGGATCAGCATGAGCCGTCTCAATGTGCTTGGATGAGAACGTCCAATCCATGGGTGAAAGGGTCAGACTTCAGCACCATTATCCAGTTTTAGCCTTTTCTTTGGTCTTTGAGAAAGCTCTAGAGGAGTGTTTAATGGATTGGAATGTTTTTTGATGTATGATGAGATGGGTCAGTTTGAAATCAAGCAGAAATACAGCAAATAAAGTACTGAGTTAGCATTTTAGCTCTTCCAGTTCTGAAGTCGGTGTGTTTTTTTTTAATGGGTTTTTGGTTGAAATAAGGTCTGTGGTGAACTCAAGCTCAAGATGTTTTTACGTTTTATTCTAAAACATAAAATACATCTGTAATGCCCTCTTGAGATTTTTATTAAAGCTTGATGGTTGCTAACAAGTGTCTAAATGGGACTATAGAGGTTGTCAGGGGCATTAAATGTCATCAGGACGAACAGGTTAACTCATTTACTCACTTGTCATTTACTCACTTTCACAGTTTTCTTATGTTTATAATCACACTCCTGCAAACTGTTCTAACTCGAACGTTCAGGGAAAATGTTAAGACTTGAAAGAGTTGTTTGAAAATTAATGGTGGTGGTGATGCGACTGTGGTGTAGTTTGTTTATAGCCTAGCTTTTGACTGCTTCACAATTCATAAAAGTTGTTCATTTGTGAAGATTATCATGATGAACAAAGTGTGCAAAAATCATAAACTTTTGTTGGTCACAGAGCTTATTTTATGTGATAATCCAAAAGCCAATGGAAAACCCTATTGGGTTTTTATCGAGGGAATCAGGGTGATGCGTTCTTCTGGTTTGGCCTATTTCTAAAATAGATCCTTTGCATGGAAAATTCGCATTTGTCAATGGATGTTTGTCAGAGTGCGTTGCAGTGAATGTTAACATCTTCTTAACTTTTGGTCATGTGTCAGAGTGTTTTTGGAAACCATTGAGTGAATTAGAAAATTTTGGGATTTGCTTTCTAGGTTAGTTATGCTTTTGAACTTTGAAATATGTTCCTGTAAAATGCTTGATTGCTTCACATATGAAATTAATGATCTATTTGTTATATATGTGCTACTTTTATTCTATCTTGTGATTGCAACAGTCTCTACTAGTCTTGCTTAAATGCACATATAATTACTACATTTTCTTTACACAATCCAGGTAGTCGCCGCTCAGAAAAATGTAAACAGTTCAATTCAGTTTAACAATGAGACCGACATACTACTTAATATAAAAAGACGTTGATGGGTTACAATGGCCATGATTTAGGTACCCTGAAAGTCTTGGGAAAAGTGCTTGAAAAGCTGTACGAACTCTTGCATCCTTGTGAGGCACAGTCACATTTAGATTTGTATCATTCTCTAAAGCATCGCCTCTGTGTCTACCGGTTAGTCCATGATCCTGGAACATGATGTAATACTTCTTCCTCCTTTGATTTGACCTTGCTTTGAGAAGCTAAAGGCTTTTTACAAAATGTTATTTGAGTGACTTACCCTTGATATCACTTCCCGACCCTTCATAAGACATTCTACCTACCAGAAGAAGTTCTCATTATAGGGCCGTCTTTGATTAACACATACTTATTAAAGGCTCTCGTTGTTTTTGATCTGGGTTTCCTGGCTGGCTAAGGGTGTTCGTTAGTGATTTCATTTGGCTTTTTTTTTCGAAGAAGGATGAAAATGCTTATTAGTGGTACTTTGCAAGCATCGCTAATACTTTTGCTCATATTTGGGGTTAGTGATCTTGACAAACATCTAACCACAGGTATTAAACTTTGGCGTGACTCTTCCTGCACCGTTTGTGCTACAGAACGTTTGTGGGGTGTGTTATGCCCACTTGATGATCAAACAGAATCAAATAAAATACCTAAATAAAGAAAATAAAGGGTTTAGGGTCCATTTCACACAACTAATTATTAGCGATAGTTCACCCAAAAATGAATCGCCTTTCAATCATCTCCGGAACACAAATGAAAATCTTGATGAAATCTGTGAGCTTTCTTGTCACTCCATTGACAGCTACACAACTACAACTTTGACGCTTCAAAAAGTTAATAAGAGAGCGTAAAACTAATCCATATTATGAATTGAGTGTTTAGTCCAAATTTTCTGAAGAGACTCAATCGCTTTATATGATTAACAGATTGATTTTAGGTGCTTTTATTCACATTTAAGCATTCATCAACTCAAACAGAAGCTTAAGCATGTTCACTTGACGTGTGAGAACCAATGAGGTTCATTCTTGTGTTATTATGCAGCACGTTTGAGCTTCCGCAAGAACCAATGAGGTTTGTGTCCACGCACCAAGCATGTTTGATTGAGCTTCTGTTTATGTTCGCTGATCAATGTTTATATGTGAATAAAAGCCTGAATTCAATCTGTTCATCATATAAAGGGATCAAGTCTCTTTAGAAAATAAGTAAACCGCTCAATTCATATGGATTAGTTCTTACGATCTTCAACTTTTTGAAGCGTCAAAGTGGTAGTTGTGTAGTTGTCAGTGGAGAGACAGAAAGCTCTCAGATTTCATCCAAAAGATCCTCATTTGTGTTCTTAAGATGAACGAAAGTCTCGCAGGTTTGGAACGACAAGAGGGTGAGTAATTAATGGCAGAATTTTCATTTTTGGGTGAATTATCCCTTTAACTATGACTTCATCAATATACTCCTAATCACCGCTTATTAATAGTTAGTAAGGTAGTTGTTGTAGTTGTATATCGGATAGGATTAAGGTTGTATAATATGGCCCTGCAGAATAAGGCACTAATATGTGCTTTATAAGTACTCATAAACAGCCAGTATCCTAGTAAATTGCATGTTAATAAGCAACTAGTAAATAGTGAGAATTGGACCCTAAACTAAAGTGTTACCAATAAAATATATCAAATAAAATAAAAATCTACTCTATGCAGAACTCTTGTTTATCCGTTTTGTTATCCTCTCTAGAGGTGTGTGGGACTTAAACCCACCCCACGATAGCGCTCTTGCATTAACATGTTCTATTAACAGTCTTGTAATGCAGGGAAGGCTATGTCATCACTTCCTCTAGGGGCGCCTCAAGGAAAACACTCCAGTCCCACTGGGACGTCCGCTGCTGGTTAGCCCACTTGTGAAGACTGACAGTGGGAATATCTTATCAGCAGTGCTTTAAACCATTTAAACCATTTTGGAGGCTGACGTAATGTTTATATCCTTGTGCCGGCTTTCGATATTCAGGACGTGCCCTCATTAGGGGAAACAGAGGTTGATGGGCACATACTTTGTTGAATATCTGTGGTGGAATAAGCATTATGATAACAGAACTTAGTGAATATACAAGCATTTTGTTTATTTGTTTGTTTATTATGAAAGTATTTGCTGAATAAAATGTGTGGTACATTTTGTAGAGTTGGTTGGTACAATTTAAAATGACTATAGCTTTAAATAATTTTTTTTTTTTTTTTTTTTTTTTAAATGTCAGATTGCTTGAGACATTTCCCCCCCTCATTTTTTCCAAATGTTCAGATCAGCTATGAATCATATATTCCACGTGCCAACCATCCCAGCTCTTTTTGCATATGGTGGTAGCCAAGCTGAATAGTTTATCATAATTTATACCAAGCTTGTTCCTATCACTATTAATTAACATTGATATATTTAAAATATTAATTGTATTACCGTATTAAATATTTACATTATATATGTAATATTTTCTAACATTTTTTAAGTAGTTCTGCTACCTATATAGGTCTCTATGTTTTGAAAATATTTCAAAGTTATCCTTTGACAGATTCTGATTTTTTTATTTTTTTATTTATACAAGTAATGATTGTGTCTAATGTGGGCAGACATTTAAATTCTGCATTTTTGTGGCAGCAGCACCCACGACTTCTTACCCAGAAATGAACCCTGTGTCAACTAGCTTTAAATGCCAGCAGTTGTTTTCAATATGCTTTGAATGGAATGAATATCGGGTCACCTGCTCGGTTATATGCCTAATATCCTTATTCTATTGTTATAAAACCTGAACTTTGTACTTGCGAAGTGGAATTTTTAACCATTGTGTTGCGTTCATATTTAATTGTGTTGTGTTTAACCTCTGAAGATTAGCACATATTTGCTAGTGACCTTCCTCCTGAGGGACTTGTAGATTAGAAAGACGTGTAAATGAATCTTAATGAATGCTGGAGGGATGGTGTATTTATTTTTGTTCATTAAAGCCGTTCTTAAATTATTTTATACATCGTCGTTTGCCTCTAGTTACCAGCACTAAATCACAGATCTGTGAAATACAAGAGGACGTCTCTAAATCAGATTATTTGGTTAGATGATGGTGCGTTTGCTGTCATCACAGGTGTCCCCTGCAGAGATGAGAGTGAATCGTGAGTGTGTGTTAAAGTACACTTCCCCATATTCCCAACATCGGTGAAGCCCGGAGGAAGCCCTCTAGTGGTGCAGATCCCTTCGCCTCGCTTCTCATTCCAACAGTCCTGTTTCCTGCAGGTTCACAGCCACTCGGAGTAAATCATGTAAATGCTTTAGGGAGGCCCCGGGCTCCCGCTGATCCTATCAGCTGTTGCCAGCACATCGGATTGGGGCTTCTTTCAAACTTCTATTGTATTTGCTGCACTCACCGGTTGGTTTTAATACTTTTTTTTTTAACACTGTTTTCAAGATGGTGGGCGCATGAAATGTCAAACTGCACACTTTCTGCTGGTGACAAGAATAATGGCATTTGAAATTGCTGTTGGCATTTCCCCTGCTCTCTTTCAGTTACCCCTATTCCACCAAAATATTCAGCCTGAGGATATGCAAACCTGCTTCAAAAGGGTTTCCACTGACCTGAGAGCTGAACAATGACATCATTTACTATGGAACTATACAACCTGCAAACAAACAACAAAACATCACATCACACTCTTTTTTTTTTTCTTTTTTTTTCTCCCCGCATGAATAGCTCAGGGAAGACCTGGAAAAGTTAGGTTTTTCTTTTTAAACTGTGCTTTCCAGACCTGGAAAAGTCATGGGAATTATTCAAATCTTTTTTTATGGATAATTCTATAGTACATTTTTATTTATTTATTGTTTGTAGTTATGCTTCGCTTTTAAATGTTTCTTGTGAGTCCTTTTCGTCACAAAATTAATAGAAATTCATTGATTGATCAGAAATTAGGTGTATTTTTCCTCATTTTGAGAACCTTTTCAGTGCAAATCAGAGATTTTGTCAGCCGCAAACATGACAAGTGGCAGGGGATTTTGACGGTTGCGTTGGTTCTTGGCATTTTTTTTCCTGTTTCCTTATTTTCTATATCTCTATTGACAAATCTTTTATAATTTCAAAATCCCACTCCTAATAACTGTGTACTTTACAGCATGTTCTCAGTAGTTGTCTTTGTCGTAAGCAGGTTTGAATTGGATTTTCAGAACAGTGTTATTTTGGTATTATTTTTAATACAAATGTTTTTAAAGCCGTGTGTCCACCAAAGCATTTTTTCTTAATGCCAGTGTCATTTTTAAATGTATATGCTTAATAGTTATAGTGATTCTAAGTTTTGTTACCAGTGCCTTTAGATAAAGTGCTCATTTTCAGTCAGCCATGATTGATTCTTTCCAAGTGAAATTAGTTAAAGTTAAAGTGTTCGAAAACAAAGGGGTTATCACGATAAAGTGACTATTATTCGGAACTATTCATTTAATTGTGATGTTTTTTTTTTAGTAATGATGACTGAGTGCACAAGTCAAAAACAACAGTTTCAGCAACAATTTTCACTGTTCTGAAAGAGAACTTCCACTGTAGATCTTCTAGTAGCTGCTATTAGAGATCTCCATTAACATATCATTCCTCTTATTCCTGCTCAACAGTCTCGTCTCATATATCACGTCTGTCACCTCTTAACTGCAGTCTCAACACCCCGGCTGTGTCTGCGTGTAGACATTTGGGCCTCTGGGACGCTGGCCCTGTTGCTCATATGATGCATTTGCCAACCAGCTGAAATGACCATAAGGTTTTGAGTGATCCCTGAGTAACAAGCCTTCCGTACAGTGACGGCGAAAGAGCTGCTGCCTCGGACGCCACATTTTGTCATTCTGCGTTTGGCAGGTCCCCTCTTGGGGTTCATAAAGACCCCCTAACCCTTTTCTTCCAGTTTTTTTTTTCAACCCAGCTTGGGTTTCAAATCTATCCAGTCTGCTGTGATATTTGCAGAAGAGCTGCCTGCTGCTTAAAGTGGCCTGGATCTTTTCCCCAGCCTTCATCAGAGCCGCAGGAGAGGGATTTCAATGCTGTATGACGGAAAATGGAGGAGTGTAAAGCTGAGCTCTCCTCCGAGTAACTCCTCTGAGTGACATGTATATTCAGTAGTGGATAAAATTGATGTCAGGCCTAGGTAAATGTACATCTTCCCTATTAAAAATTTGTTAAAGATTTTGTAAGCATATTGCATAGTTGTTATCTGAGTCATTTGTTTTATTTGTAGAAACACAATTTGTAGAAATGCCAAATTGTGCAGACATCCTTTTTGGCCGGGCTCTCATTCAAAGAAATTATGAACGAATTATGACATTTTTGAACCAACAAAATATTGATAACTATTAGTGACTATTTTGTTGTCAACGTATGCTTTTTACTTAGAGCGTTTTGTTTTTATATGCATTTTTGTTTTGCTTAGTACATTTTTTTTTTTTTTTTGGCAAATCATTTTGTCCTTCAGTCAAAAGTAATTTTTATTTTTGTCTTTTGTTGTTTGATTAACATTAATGACACAGACTGCAGCATGTATATTAGGCTACTGTCACTTTAAGAACGAATGCACAGATCTAGTATAATGCTACACTTTCTATTTTCTCCCAACTTTTCATATGCACTTAATATATAGCCAACTACGGTTTACACGAACTGTTAAGTTGCACACCTGAAGCTCAAAGCTCACTTTGCTTGTCTGTGTTTTGCTCCTTCTCAGAGCATTAATTCGTTAATTAGCTTTCCACGTTAATTTAGGTTTTTTGAGGAGTAGTAAAATCACACCACTGGAAGGGACAGAATTGGGGACAATAATATTTTATCTCGCATTTTAATAATCAATGGTGGCCGAAATCGAAACTTAATGTCGATGAATTGCACAGCCTTATATTGTTTATTGCTGTGCTTTTGTTTGGTTTCATTCATCTTCTCCTCTCACATGATATCACATATGGCTGATGCTCCTTCTCAGGATAGTGTGGTGAAGCAGTCTTTGTTTTTGTCCGCTGTGAATTGTGTCAGACTGAAAATAGAGTTGAAGGCTGCAGGTGTGTGTGCATGAATGTGTGAGCCGTGGCTCTGTGCTCGTACACCGGGTGTGCGCTTGGTCAGTCTCACCAGGTGACGGGCAGGTGCCGCCCCCCTCAACACACACCATCTTCCTTACTTCCTGCCAAACACTCGTCTCCTGCCAGCGAACGGGATCTTGGCACATGAGCCCTGCACTGTGCCACAGTCTGCCCACCTCCCGCTGGATCTACAAGAGGTTTCCCATTGAATGGATGGTCAATCATGCGGGCATTGTTCTTAAATCCTGTTAATACCTGAAATTAGCATCTGTCTCTGATCATAAATGGATGGCACCAGACGCTGGCGTAAATGGTGTCCAGTGTTTCTTAGAGACTTTTAGGTGGTTCTCATATGACGTTTGTAATAGAAGCACTGTGTCATTCTGTAATGTAATGTAGCATTTACTGCTCATGCTGGGGGAAAGCCAAAAACTGGGGTTTTAAACATTGCCAGCTGGGTTATGGTAAAATTTAAATTAAAAAAAAAAATTTTTTACTTCAAATAAAAGTTCTATAGTTTTCATGAAGGAATGGATGTTATGAAGAAATACAAAAATCTTTCAGATTTTTGAAAGTCGGAAGGTCATTACTGAGACCTATCCTAAGATGTGATCAGCAAGATTAGAGGAATCAGGTGTTCTAAGTGTATTTTTTCTAGAACAAAGGGTTCAAAAGTTATAACCATTTGAAATTTTTTCCTAGAGTTGGTTAGATTACTATTCATTAGCATTAGTAATGAATCTCAAATAAACCTCATTTTCCTATGTTCTGTTCATAGACTCCCATTGGGGTTGAGTATTAATAAAGTAAACTGACAAATTCCAATAAGGGCTACAGTCCCTTCAGGGCATGGCCCCTTAAAACTAATTTAAAACAAATTATAATAAAAAAATTGAACTATAAAAATGATAATAGCATCTCAATGATGCTTAAATAACACTGCTTGCCAGCTAGCAAGGTACATTGGAGCATCTTTGGTATGTCTAACGTCAGTGAAAGACGAATGTAAAAAGTGACAAAAAAGGGACTTGCTTTTCATTTTGTGCTCTGATCCCATTTTAGCTCTGTTCCAAAACCTAGCAAGCTGCCTACTAGACAGCATTGTAAGGCACACTTCCAATAGCTAGACCAGCTCGGCCTAGTCTCGCGTAGCCAGACCTTCAGACTGACGGCGGGAGTTCTGGACTCCATAGCAGCTTTCATTGGCCAAGGACCATCCAACAGGACATCTGATCCACATGTAAAGCAACTAATCACTGTTTGTTTGGTTCCTCGTCATGTTTAGGGGTGTAAAAATGTAAAGTCAATGTCCCCACAATAACAGACCGGCGCATCTAATAAACAATTTATTCAAGAACGTTGTGGAAGTTTACTGCAACAGTGGTCCCGCAAACTACACATACTTTTGAAAATGTCTCATTTATCACTGCTGTAAACACGACGGCTTTCTTTTTCCATGAGGGGGTTTGGTGTCACTACAGCTTTGTTTACATGTGGACCGTTAAAGAACGCGGCACACATGTCTTGCGGAAATCTTGTAGAAAGCAACCAATCAGACTTCGACTTCGAAACTCAAAGTGTTTCCGATTTGGTTTGCCTAATGCATCAGATGTTCAGCCAATGGGTGTGACATCCGAGGCTGAGACTAAGCTCGGCCCATGATTTAAAAAAAAAGAAAAAGATGTGCATGGATAACTCATTTATAATAAATACAGCAATATTCAATAAAAACATACATTGATGCCTTTTGAAGACAGCTGCCTATATTAGAGGCAGACAGAAAGTTTTCGGAGTGGAGCCGGGTTTTTTTTAAAGCACATGATTAGATTGGACACTTGATCGCCCCATTACAGGAAGGCGTATCCTGTGATTACAGACATTCTGGGTTGAGCATGCATGGGAGTGGGGAATATAACAACATTTGACATCCAGTATGCTGCCCTGTATATGCTGTATGTAAAGAGATTGAGTGATGCTTATGTAACAGAGCATTAAGCATAGAGTACTCTCACAAATGCAGAGTTAATACAGAGTACTTTCTCTTTTGGCTTCGCTGATCTCATGTTATACACTTGTACACAAATACCCTTCACACAAATACAAACTGCCCTGGAGAGGCAGGACGAGGTGACCTCAAAGAGCGTGTCACCATCAGCCTACAGGCTCTATTTTTAGATCTGTGCCTCTGGTTGTTCACGAATCAGGCTTTAATTCCCTAAATATTCCTGTCGTTGGATCTCTGTGCAGCAGTGCGGATGTGTTAAGCCCTCAGGAAGCCCTGCTTCATGTCAACAATGAGTTTTTATTAATAAGAGTCTAAGCTGGAGTCATTTGTAGATGAGGATGTAATTAGCCCCTGTGTGTTTGTTTGTGTAAATGGCTTTGTCTTTTGAAGGGCAGCCAAAGATGGCGGACGAAGCGAGACAGATGTTGATTACAACACTCATAATACCACAATTTTGAAATAAATAAAAATAAATCGCTTATTCTTAACATAATGAGCTATTTCAGCCAGTGTTTTCCTGCTAGGTATTTTAAGCTTATTGCAGTATATCTCGCCCCATAGGAATTGAGCCTCGGTCTGCTGGTTCGGATGGCAGTGTGTGAGAAAGATCTGGTGCAGGGTGGGACAGCAGAACTTTATCTGCTTGGAGACTGAAGATGCATATTTTTGGAGCTGATAAGGCATCTGTCTTCAAAGCTTCTTCTGCACTGTAAACATACTGCGATGAGCTTTGCTATGGTACAGTGGCTACCGTGACCGTCCCATCAATAGAAGGGCTTTGCACTTTATGAGAACAATATTATACTATCTTTCACTGTAACTGTCTGTGGGTTTTGCAAATATTTAACCAGTGAAAAGTATAAATAGCTTGTGTCTAAACCTCGTGTCTCCATTGGATCCCCAAGCTGTCGATTAAACCTCATGACTCCACTTCTATTGTGCACGCAGTTTGGACCGTCTGCTTATTTGCAAAGCAAAGGTAAATAGAGAACTGGTTATTTAAATAAGTACAGTGTTTTCTACACTCAAGAAACATATATAAATGTAAAGGCTAATGTTTTATGTATTTTATATATGTATATAAATGTGGAAAAACTAGAAAATACATTTAGAAAAACAGTTATTAGAAAAAACTAAATTAGAAATGGACAAAGCACTGTGTGTATGTAAATAATTACTCTTCATATTTATCAACACATACACATCACTATATAGACAGGTATGACAGATAAACCGATAAGATGTTGCTAAATATAGAGTAATTAAAATGCTAAATAATTACAATATTTAGAAAGCTATATCATGTGTGTGTGTATGTATATGTATATATATATGTATGTATATATATATATATATGTATGTGTGTGTGTTTTTTTAAATTTTTTAATTTTTATTTTTTATTATTATATATATATTTTTTAAATACTGTTCCATTACAATGCATCAAAATATTTGGCTAATCAATCATTTTCTGTGCGTCATAGTTTCCTGATTAAACTAGTTGCAAGCTCTTTTTCCTGGGAAATCATTTCTTAGAAGAGCTTTTCAAAACTTCACTGGAATCACACACACCCACTGCTCTCTTCTTCTGATGTTTTGAGACAGTGGGGATAGTGGTTGATTGAGGGGATGTCCCATGAACAGGAGCGTTATGGAGATAAGATTCGGCGTAACCGTCCAGAACTCAAATGGTTTCAGGTTTGAGCTTCAATTTTTTTTTTTTTGAGCTGCTGGTCTGAATGAAATCTTGCAAAAATTCTCATAAATATGGACCCTTGTGTCAGGAGAAATCAGAACTCGCCCTTTTTACTTTACTAAAACACAATTCTTATCTTACTGATTCATCAGTGCACATTTTCCAAAGAAGAACAATTTTTGTCTTCATTATTTTTCATCAAAATTTTCACCTGATGTTTTTTGTTTTGTTTTTGATGTGTTCAATATGCAGAATATAATGATTAGACTCAAACAATGAAAACATGCATTATTCATATTTTATAACTATTATTATTATTTATCTTTAATGCTGCATCAAACATTTCTGAATTCTTAATTGTGATTGGATGTTATTGAATCATTTGAAGAAAAAAGAAGAAATTCAAATCTTTTAAATGAAAAACAATTGAATAATTTATGCATGACACGTTGAACTACTGTTAATTTACCTGTGGTATTTAGTGGAGAAGTGTGAATATCAGTAAAAAATGGTCTGTAAAACCAATTATCGACCTATCAAATTATCTAATGTTTCAACCCCTCCCTTCAAACATCTTGTTTTGTGTAAAAATTATGCATTTAGTGTGGGAACGTTACATTTTATTCCTTTACGTAAGTCATTAACGTAACAGTTTCCTTTGGAAATTGGTCAGATTACTAGCCTAGGGCTGCCCTCGTCTAAAGATTTTCCTAGTCGACTAATAGTCGTTCATTTAAGCAATTAGTCGGAGGAGAAATATCACAATAATGAGCGTATAAAATATAAATTAATAGCTCAAGCTTGCCACAGCGACACCGACAATCATTGCATTAACTTTTCTGAGATCAGAACGCAAACAAAATAAGTATTATATAAGTAACAGCCTTTTCTTTAAAAAAAGAGAGAAAGAAATAGAAACACTTAAAATAGACATATCAGTTCAATCATAATCAGGCCGACAAACAAGTATAGCCTTAACAACGAATGTGAACTCAATGAAACCTCAGGTTATAAGTTGTATAAAAATGAATAAATAAAATATATTGAAGAAAACTGAACCACTATGGTATGGAAAGTTCATTTATACTGACTCACACCATGTAAAGTGGCTAATGTTAGGCTATACATACATGTTTTAAAGAAGTTTTGAGGTCCTTTCAAAATCTTCCCACACTGTGGATAATGCTCTACGTGACTTTGCTAATTCTTGTGGAGTTTTTTCCTGCGACTAGCGAAAATTTAGTCGACCAAACCTCCTCTTGTCGACTAACGTTGAGTCGACTATGGGGGCTAAGCCTACAGATTACAGAAGTATAATGGGCTGTGAATGGTGTTTCATGTTGGATCTAATGTACCTCTGTGTGATGTGGCATGTGCTACTGTACTAGCAGAGAGGGACAAATAGTGTGTGTGTGTGTGTGTGTGTGTAATCATGTAATCGTGGCTCTCATGCCACACAGACAGACGGACTTCTCCTCATCTAGTCCATCAGGCTCTGGTGTCGTCTTTCTGCCATCTGCCACCGCCAGCCAGTCTGTCCATCTCAGTATCACACACACACACACACACACACACACACACACACACACACACACACACACACACACACACACACACACACACACACCTACTACATCTATCAGTCTTTAACATTTCACTCAACTTTTCTTGAACACCTTCTAAACTCTCAATCATTCTGATGGATAGTATGTGAGCTGTGATTTTGATTGAGGACAAAAACTTTGGATGTTTTATATATATATATAAATATATATGTATGTATATGTGTGTATACATAAATATACATATACATACATCTCCCAGCAAGACATATATACGTATTATGTATTAATTTTATAATATATAATATAATATAATATAATATACACGTCAATGTGTGATGATCAACGAGTGGATCTCTGAGCTGCGGTGATTGTGTGGAGGCGGGGCTCATTTGCATATTCATAGAACCACGTATACTTAATGAGGCAAGGGTGGAGATTCAAGCTATTTTAAGGCATGACGTTTTTTTTCAAGAAAAAATATTTAAATATGTAATTTTGGTGATCAAAGATTAGATTGGGATTAAAGGGATACAACTGTTGACTACTATTTTATCACGAGTCCTGAGTCAAAAGATGTGGGAATTCTGTTATATACTTTATCTTCATAGTGCCAAAGTGAATTAATGTTTGCTACCGTATCTGCTGTTTGTGTGTCTGCATATGTGAATCTGGATCAGGATATGATACAGACAGAGACACAGAGACATATGTGCCTTAGACGCAGGGGCTCCTGTGCCGTTTCTGCCTGTCTGTCTGTTTATGTCAATATGTTCTGCTTCTGGTCTACAGGGTACAGTTGATCTTTTCCTTACTTTTGTCCTGATGACACTATATCGATATCGTATGGGTTATTAAATAATGTTGGACAATATAAGATATGTATTGTGCATGCAAATCTTATGTACACTTAAAGGCCCACTTAAGTGCCTTGAAACACACAGCTTTGCATGATGCGTTTACTTAATTTCAGTCATTTCTGAAACGGGAAACTAATGCGGGACATATTGAATGGCTCCTCCCCCTTTTTAAATAGCCAATAGTGTTCAGTTTACCTCACAGTCATACTTGGAATCGAATCCGAGCGCTGATGATACCTTGGATTCAATAGTAGAGGTCTGAATAAATTCTATCCATTTCATTCTTAACCAACGTACAGCAGAAAACGCAATAAAACGCAAACGTTTGAGCAGCCGAACACACATCTCCAACCCATATTGCTCCGTGACGTGTCAACGCCGATCACTTTGGCCAGGTGGTGTTTATGGCATAGGAGGCGGGACTTTAGATTCTAGAGAGCATTTAATTGGACAGAAGATGTGATGAGAAGCTGAAGTCCGCGTTGATGTCTTCAATATCCGTGATCCATTTTAGCGGAAGTTTTGAATGCTTATATCTCCTAAATGCGAAATTTGTCATTGTTTTGTAACACACCAGCTTATTTATAACCTTAAGGCTAACATGTTCATACTAAAAGCTAAAAAAACATAAATTATTTAGATTTCAGGGGGCCTTTAATCTTTAAAAACACTAATAGTTTAATATTTAGCAAATCACAAAATGAATTACTTTTTTATCCTGTACATTATAATGTTGTGATGCCTAGATTCATTCAATGGTTTTAAAATGACTGATTGTAGTTTTATAACATTTTTATATCAGCAATTTATTGTATATATATATATATATACACTCACCGGCCACTTTATTAGGTACACCTGTCCAACTGCTCCTTAACACTTAATTTCTAAGCAGCCAATCACATGGCGGCAACTCAGTGCATTTAGGCATGTAGACATGGTCAAGACAATCTCCTGCAGTTCAAACCGAGCATCAGTATGGGGAAGAAAGGTGATTTGAGTGACTTTGAACGTGGCATGATTGTTGGTGCCAGAAGGGCTGGTCTGAGTATTTCAGAAACTGCTAATCTACTGGGATTTTCACGCACAACCATCTCTAGGGTTTACAGAGAATGGTCCGAAAAAGAAAAAACATCCAGTGAGCGGCAGTTCTGTGGGCGGAAATGCCTTGTTGATGCCAGAGGTCAGAGGAGAATGGCCAGACTGGTTCGAGCTGATCAAAGGGCAACAGTGACTCAAATAACCACCCGTTACAACCAAGGTGGGCAGAAGAGCATCTCTGAACGCACAGTACGTCGAACTTTGAGGCAGATGGGCTACAGCAGCAGAAGACCACACCGGGTGCCACTCCTTTCAGCTAAGAACAGGAAACTGAGGCTACAATTTGCACAAGCTCATCGAAATTGGACAATAGAAGATTGGAAAAACGTTGCCTGGTCTGATGAGTCTCGATTTCTGCTGCGACATTCGGATGGTAGGGTCAGAATTTGGCGTCTACAACATGAAAGCATGGATCCATCCTGCCTTGTATCAACGGTTCAGGCTGGTGGTGGTGGTGTCATGGTGTGGGGAATATTTTCTTGGCACTCTTTGGGCCCCTTGGTACCAATTGAGCATCGTTGCAACGCCACAGCCTACCTGAGTATTGTTGCTGACCATGTCCATCCCTTTATGACCACAATGTACCCAACTTCTGATGGCTACTTTCAGCAGGATAATGCGCCATGTCATAAAGCTGGAATCATCTCAGACTGGTTTCTTGAACATGACAATGAGTTCGCTGTACTCAAATGGCCTCCACAGTCACCAGATCTCAATCCAATAGAGCATCTTTGGGATGTGGTGGAACGGGAGATTCGCATCATGGATGTGCAGCCGACAAATCTGCGGCAACTGTGTGATGCCATCATGTCAATATGGACCAAACTCCCTGAGGAATGCTTCCAGCACCTTGTTGAATCTATGCCACGAAGAATTGAGGCAGTTCTGAAGGCAAAAGGGGGTCCAACCCGTTACTAGCATGGGGTACCTAATAAAGTGGCCGGTGAGTGTATATATGAAGAGTTCAGATGCAAAAGCCTCTAAGTGCCATCTTAAATTTTCTTCTAGAATGATCATTTTTATCAAGCTCGTATATTTAAGTCCAGTAATTTCACTTAAATGGCTATGAAAATGATCTATTAATTGTCATTTAAGTGAAATTATTGAACTTAAATAAACAAGCTTGATTTATTTCAGATAAAATTTCAGATGGCACTTAGAGGATTTTGCATCTGAACTATTCATACATAAGTAATTATTATATAAGTAGTTTGAATTTTGATTATATTAATTGTTAATATTGTAATATGATATAGCAAATAAAGGTTATATGAATTTATTTCATGCATATGTATTTAACAATGCACATCAATACATACCGCATTATATAATTGACAACTGACGTCAGTCCCTAAGCAGGTATAACAAACAAATACATTACTAGTGAGAATATACAACACATAAATGACGACATGTGTTACAGACAGCCAAAGCTCAAAGAAAGCAAGAAAGAAACAAATATTAACACATTGCATATTTACGTTTATTGATTTTGACACTTTTGTACACGTAATGCGCCATGTCGTTATAACTAGTTGTTCTAATCCTTGACTCGTGGCAGACGTGCTCCTGACTGCGATGCTTGATGCATGCATGCTTAAGTAACCGCAGTGCTGTGTTGTTGGGTGCAGTTCGAGATGCACTGTGGGTCTGATTAAAATGCCATGATGGTACAGGCTCTGCTCCCGTCTGGTCCAGGGAGGCTTCCAAAAATAGAGCGCGCATGCAGCGAGACGAGCCCAGGAACGTGCGGCGGAAGCACAAACAGCTCCCATCCTTTGTTTATTCTGTCTTCTCTTTAATGCCTCCTCCCATCTACATCCCTCTCAGGAGGTGTGCTGCCACAATCTAAAAAGCTTCCTTGTTCAGAGGGGACACCGTCGGAGGGCTCTTCCATGAATGTTTTATTTTGGCTGTGCAGCCACATGTATTAATCATGACTTCAGTCTGGATGGCTGAAAATAGCATCATGGAAAGACAAAAGTTTGTTAAAAGCCTGAGGCCTGTGTGTGCTAGGCACCTTATCGGCTCGAGGCTCATGATGTGCTGCGGGTTCCTCGGGTTCCTCGCTCTCCGGACTCAGCGGGGTTCAGTGCCGGAGCGTGCTGGGTTACAGAGGCGGATAATCACGGCTGAGCGAGGTAATGCTGTGGGCTGTCGTGTTTATCTGCCTCCTGCTCCTCCAGCCTGAACTCGTACACCCTGTATCGGAGAGAACAAACACAGGCAGTAAACAGAGGTAGGAAGGCATCGAGACATGTTCAAGTTCAGTGGTTGTGTAACAACTTGTCTACTAAGATGTCTTCACCTAGTCAGCTGAAATCCCATAATCCTTTGCCATGCGGGTCGGGATAGGGCCGCAACAATAAACATTAAAATTAATAATCAAAATAATTGACACCAAAAATGTCATTTTTCTCTCTCTCTCTCGCTCTCTCGCTCTCTCTCTCTATCTATATATATTAATAATTTTTATTTAATTATTTTAATCATTTTAATTGCATTATGTAAATATTTTAATTGACTGTGTATTTTTAGTTCATTTTTAAAATAATCATATTTTTAAAAAATGTTTTCAAAATGTTTATTTTTAAATGTAACGTACATTTATTTATACATTTTCATGGGTTTGAATATAAGAATGAAAATGCCCCTCTAAATTCACATTACATACAATGCGTCCAGATGCTTTTTTTAAATTGACGATTTATTAATACTGGTTCTCTTTATTATAACTCCGTAATTGTAAAAGCAAATAAAAATAATAATTAACTGTATTACTATATTTTTAAACTTTTTAAATATATTTGTTGTACGTGTTTATACATATTTTTATATATATATTTGCATGTTTTGGACATCTTTTTTTGGATAAATTCTTAATGCACCATTTTTTTTTTTTTTTACCTGAGTAATTAAGAAGTAATTCATGAGCATATTAATCCAAATAATCATTGAATACAGCTTTATTTTCAGACACAAGCAGAGTTGGTTGAACACCTCAGTCTGGGAATAGCGTGTTCCCGCAGCATTCCCTGCACGTTCCCCTGGAACAGCTCTTATCAGCGGGATGATTGATACACTCTGTTCTGATCTGAATTCACAGGGATAAGTGTAGCTCTTATCTGAGCTGCTGTGTGTATTACATCAATGGATGAGGTCACTTGGGTCCTGTCATTCAATGAGATCCAGAGATATGATTAAGTTGAGATGTATGAAGGCAGATCGCTTGATAGAAGTTGAGGCTGGGAGTTTGGAGGATTGGCTCTTGTCTCTATTTTGGCAGTCTTTTGACTATCCAGGCTTTTGATTATAGGCATTTGCAGCGTATTTTGGACAAAGAGAAACCCACTTAGATAGGAAGAAACTGTCTGGATGACATGCAAATTGACCAACCGTGGTTTGTTTTGGTCTTCTTTGATCATCAGACCACAGCAATAGACGTGTCCACAAAAAATGAAAAAGTATATATACAAACCGAGTGTTTTGTTGAAGAATCCACTTGTCCTGTTCAGAACTGCCGTCGACCTCCGTACAGCAGGGCTGATTTGTCATCATCTGTGTGGGAATGTTTTTCCTGCTTTCCTGCAGCTCCGAGCAGGTTTGAGGACAGATTGGACGTCTACAGAAGTGATGTTTGGGTAGAAAAATGGAATAGACAACAACAAAATCCGAATCTGTCTCGGTTAACCCCTCCAGATTTCGCGAGGCGGTTGCTTGTCCCCTCTGCTGTGTTCTGTGCAAACTGACGCGTGAAGCCCTCCGGTCTCACTTTCAGAGGAACTGACGACTGTTGATCCGTGGAAACGACCCTGCCGCCGCTGGCCAGACCGTGACTGGAATGTCTAATGAATGAAACGCTGTGAAGTCTTTGCATTCCTGCTTCTGTGTCTCTCAGGCTGTGATTCACTGTCTGTCTTTGGCGAGTAGGTGTGTGAGACACATTGGGGTCAGTATGTCAGGAAGCTCACTCGTGTGAAGTGCATCTGAAGCTCATTACTGTGAGATTAATGGCTGCTCCCGGTGCTGCCATATACAAACTCAGTAAAGCTGAGAAGAATGCCTCCAAGCATGCTGTCCGAGTTATTTTTCACATGCTCAAAAAATACATATTTTTAATTGACATTCTTTTGTATTTTTTTTTTATTATTTAATTTTAAAATAATTTAAAATATAAGGATACACAACCGTTAAAATGTTTGGGGTCGGAGTCTGATATGCTCACCAAGTCTGCATTTATTTGATAAAAAAATTCAGTAAAAACGGTAAATTCAGTAAATTTATTCAAATTTAAAATGACTCTTGTCAAAATGTATTTATTTGCGTCCTTTTATAAATCCTGTGATGACATCACTTTACACAACATTATTATTCTCGTTATGGTCTCTTTTGATCACTTTAATGTCATTGCTGAATAAAATAAAGAATTTCTTTGCTAAAAACCTTACCAACCTTAAACTTTTGAACAGTAGTGTCCAATAAATTGAGTATAATGAAAATAAAGCCAAACATTTTTGTACCATTAATATTTTCTTTCATTGTGAAATTATTTTCATGGCATTTAAAAATGTTCTCCCTAAATTGCCATGTACCATAATAAAAATAATAAAAAAATAAATATATATTATTTTTTTTTTTATTATAATTATTATTATTTAAATAGTGGTTGTTTTTTTATATAATTATTGTAAGATTATATCATTATATAAAATTAATCTAAACAATATATCAAGCTATCACACAAAACTATTGATGTATAAATGCTTATAGTACCATATTATTATTATTTTACATTACAGTAATAAGAGTTTGAGAAGAATATACATACATGTTTTAAAGAAAATGTCACAATGGAAATTTTTTTTTTGTTTTGTTTGTTCTTAAAGGGTTTTATGAGATTCCCCCTATGCACACTTTCTCCTTTGTTATGGTGGATTAAGATGAGATGTGCAGGTTTTATGATCCCTCTGCTACTGTATGTGTGTGTGTT
Organism: Semotilus atromaculatus; assembly: GCA_031834385.1. Classification (NCBI taxonomy): domain Eukaryota; kingdom Metazoa; phylum Chordata; class Actinopteri; order Cypriniformes; family Leuciscidae; genus Semotilus; species Semotilus atromaculatus. The sequence goes on along the minus strand of JAULUF010000055.1, from coordinate 38,442,524 downwards.
TGTGAATGCTAATGCTCTCATGTATTCTGCATTGAGCCCCCCCTCTCTCTCTTTCTCTCTCTCTCTCTCTTTTAGAGATCTAGGCTATTTATAGCTGGTTCTCCCTGAGTTATCTTGCCTACTGATGTTGTTTTGCCTTTTCACATAATTATAAATCCTGCTTTAGGAAATCTGTTGCGTGTTCATTTCATCTGTGCTCTGGACCTTTTTCAGGGTTGATGGCAGATTTAAATTGATTCAAATAAAAATGTGGCTGTGAGAGATAGACATACAGTTTATATGCAGTAGGTTCAGTAGGTTTTGTGCTTCGGTGTGGATTTTTTAACTGATGAAATATTGAAAATATGCCCCAAAAAATCCTGAGTGAAACTGCAGAGAAAAAACATTTGGGACCTGATATGAAAGTTGTATTAGATGTGAAACATTTTTGATGAAAGATTACAAAGAGAAAGCAGGAACATGTAAAGAAATGAAATGAAATGGAGGGGGTTTTGTTACCTTTAAGGCCGCGAGTGCACGTCAATCCCTCACATTCATTTGCTTCAAAAATATGGCGTCTTCCCTGGCAATGGTCCATATGTTGCATATGTAGTTTGTGTTCAGAGCTGTAATAGAATATCCTGATGACGTATGCTTCCCTGATCCTCAGCGCTACACGCCATCTCTCAGTTGGAATTGTTTCTCTCTCTCCCGCAGATGGACTTCCCAGTAAAGAACAGCCACTGGAACTTCTGAAGCCATCTGGAGTCAACCACATTCCTTCTGGTAGGAGTGTGTGTGTGTGTGTGTGTGTGTGTGTGACACAGGGTCACAGATCGTCTGATTGGCTTCTGTGACACTGTAGGGTTGCAGATGTGTTTAACGAGCCTTATAAAAACGTTTCGTTCAGTGGAAAATATATCGTCATATGTTCTATCTATCTGTCTGTCTGTCTGTCTGTCTGTCTGTCTATCTATTTGTCTGTCTGTCGTACTGTCTGTCGTACTGTCTGTCTGTCTGTCTGTCATTTGAAATGTATATTTATTTATCTATATTTGTTTCTGTATCATATATATGTATCTGTGTATGTGCGCACTCTCCTCTTGAAGCTGGAATAGCAGTGGATTGCTGGCTAGCCACAAACACATTGGTTAGCCCGATGTGGTTTCCCTCTGCTCCGGCTAAAAGAGACAGAGCGTGGCATCTGTGTACAGACACTCACACATGTTGGCCCGGCCAGAGAGCCACACACAGACCGCTGTAGTGAGGAGGACTCTGGTATTACTGGAGCTTAGTTAGGGGTTTATGTCCATGTAGAACACGCACAATAATGCAATAGAAATAGGTTTTCTCTTGGCTAGAGTTAAAAGTTTTGGACCTTTTGGTTTTGGAGGAAAGGAAAGTATGTAAGATGAAAAAAGGAAACAATGAATGAAAAAGGGAAGAATGAAGGATTGAAGAATTTTACGGAATGACAGAAAGGGAGACGGGGCAGGAATGAGAAAAAGACGGAAATGAAGCAGGGAATGAGGAAGGAAATAATAAAGGTAAATAATGTAAGAAAGGAAGGAGGGGAGAAGATGGCAGATTATTTAACACATTTTCTGTTCATATTCTGAGACTGAACTGGACTTGAAGGACTTTGTGGGATTTGTCTGGATAACCTGTTTAAGGGGGTCCAGGTTTAGACCCGGTCTAGGTTGGCTCAGCTGGGGTTAGTCTTGTGTAGGACTGGTTTAAGACTGGAACTGAGGAGCAGGAAACAGATGGTGCTGAAAGTCTCGCCTGGAGACCTGCTCACTGCCAACGGCGCCTTTCCACTCTTTCACTCTCCCTCTCTGTCAGTCTCTCTTCCCCTGTTCCCCTCCATGCTGAATTAGTATTGATTGTAAACATGCTCTCTGAGCAGGGACCAATGGTGCTTTATACCGTATGTTTAATGAGTCCGCGTGGACAAGGCGTGCTTGCTGTTTTTGGATCATAACATTCCCAGCCAGCGCTGGTGTTTTTTGGCCGGAATGGACTGTAGTTACTGTACGATGCCTTCATTTGTCTGATGCTTGTGTCGGAGTAGCACATACGCAATATTAAACCACCATATGCAGCTTCATGCATTATTCAACATGTGTGAGACATGTAAGCATTAGATATTAGGTGGTCTGTGCTGTTCCACAAAAAAACAAAAAACAAAAGAAAAACACTGTTAAACATGAAGTGGCAGCTATTTCTACAAAATACCAGGCATTGCTACTCGTTCTCAATAGCATAATGCGAAAAAATTAATAAATCCAAACTCATTTTCATTACAGTATTAAAAAATAGTGTTTATTTATTGTGTGTATTATAAAATTTGATTTATCAATTTATTTACAATAATATTATAAAAATCAATAAATGTATGTACCTATACTGTAATAGTATATAATTATATACACTCACCGGCCACTTTATTAGGTACACCTGTCCAACTGCTCGTTAACACTTAATTTCTAAGCAGCCAATCACATGGCGGCAACTCAGTGCATTTAGGCATGTAGACATGGTCAAGACAATCTCCTGCAGTTCAAACCGAGCATCAGTATGGGGAAGAAAGGTGATTTGAGTGACTTTGAACGTGGCATGATTGTTGGTGCCAGAAGGGCTGGTCTGAGTATTTCAGAAACTGCTAATCTACTGGGATTTTCACGCACAACCATCTCTAGGGTTTACAGAGAATGGTCCGAAAAAGAAAAAACATCCAGTGAGCGGCAGTTCTGTGGGCGGAAATGCCTTGTTGATGCCAGAGGTCAGAGGAGAATGGCCAGACTGGTTCGAGCTGATAGAAGGGCAACAGTGACTCAAATAACCACCCGTTACAACCAAGGTGGGCAGAAGAGCATCTCTGAACGCACAGTACGTCGAACTTTGAGGCAGATGGGCTACAGCAGCAGAAGACCACACCGGGTGCCACTCCTTTCAGCTAAGAACAGGAAACTGAGGCTACAATTTGCACAAGCTCGTCGAAATTGGACAATAGAAGATTGGAAAAAACGTTGCCTGGTCTGATGAGTCTCGATTTCTGCTGCGACATTCGGATGGTAGGGTCAGAATTTGGCGTCTACAACATGAAAGCATGGATCCATCCTGCCTTGTATCAACGGTTCAGGCTGGTGGTGGTGGTGTCATGGTGTGGGGAATATTTTCTTGGCACTCTTTGGGCCCCTTGGTACCAATTGAGCATCGTTGCAACGCCACAGCCTACCTGAGTATTGTTGCTGACCATGTCCATCCCTTTATGACCACAATGTACCCAACTTCTGATGGCTACTTTCAGCAGGATAATGCGCCATGTCATAAAGCTGGAATCATCTCAGACTGGTTTCTTGAACATGACAATGAGTTCGCTGTACTCAAATGGCCTCCACAGTCACCAGATCTCAATCCAATAGAGCATCTTTGGGATGTGGTGGAACGGGAGATTCGCATCATGGATGTGCAGCCGACAAATCTGCGGCAACTGTGTGATGCCATCATGTCAATATGGACCAAACTCCCTGAGGAATGCTTCCAGCACCTTGTTGAATCTATGCCACGAAGAATTGAGGCAGTTCTGAAGGCAAAAGGGGGTCCAACCCGTTACTAGCATGGGGTACCTAATAAAGTGGCCGGTGAGTGTATATATATATATATATATATATATATATATATATATATATATATATATATTTTTTTTTTTTTTTTAACATATTTAGCATTTATTCATATAGATTTTATTTATATTTTTATAATACAGTAATATTTTGATATCAGTAAATAATGATTACTTTTAGTCTATTTCTTTAACCTTAACCCAAGTCTAATATAGCACTGGAACATAGCACTCACATTTAATTATTTAAGTTTAAGTTAAGTTTTAAAACGTTTAAATATGTTTTCTTTTCAGATGTTTTTTTTTTTTAAGTAACACCAACAACAATTAAAAGAAAAATTCTTGTTTTGGTTTTAGTTAATAACAACCCTGTATTGAACTACTTTTGTGTTGTTTTCTATGATGCTTTTGCATCCCATTCATTGTAATTGCATTGAAAAACCAATCAATACATGCAGTTTTCTACATTTTTGTTCCACAGAAGACAAAAAATCATATCGAAGAATGCCATAATGCTCATATTTGAATATCTTTAAATGTTCAGAGGAAAATTCATCAGGAAAAGAGCCTGTTTACATGTCAAACTGGTTGAATGTCTGAGTATCCCGAGTGCCGATGTCATACTCTGTCTGTCTTATGTCTTATTTATGTTGTAGACGGCCTTTGTGTGGCCCTGGCGTGCGAGTTCATTCAAGCATGTTTGTCTGCATCTGTGTGTCTGCTGAGAGCTCGAGTCATCACTGTGTTATTCTTACAGTTTGTGTGTGTTAACGCTTCTTAGACACACACACACACATTCTGGTCAAGCAATGCTATGACCTTTTCATGCATTCACACATAATCCGCTCACTCGTACACACTCTTCCTCATAGGAGGCTTGTGAAAGCATACTGGCTCTCACAAACGTGCTGGGCAGATCTCCTGCTACGAGGGCGGAAAATGAATTGAAAATGAAGATGAGCTGTTGGCGACTTGTTAAACGCCCACACCTCTGAGCTCCAAACCGGCCTTCTCCAAAAAAAACATGCAAATGCATCTGCTCTTTATAGCGATTTTATCCGATACATTTTTGGAGAGGCTTTTTGCAGCTTTATTGGATAGACTCAGTGGAACGGGAAGTCAAATTCAAACTTGCTTCTCTAGACTGAGAACCAAGGCCATCCACCTTGCTTGTGCATACGTTTAAAAAAAAATTGTGTTATCTGTTTGTGGTTAGCCAATGGAAGCATGAATGAATGATGCATTTATATAGCACTTTACTATGTACTATTGTTTACCCAAAGCATTTTACAATCATATATTTCCTCAACCACCACCAATGTGCAGCATCCACAGAACAACGGCGCCTGTGTGCTCGCCACACACACAAGTGTTTTTAACACATTTTACCATGTTTAATGTTGGCATGAAGCAGAAGTTGCGAAAGTCCTTTCTTCCCTATTGTGATGTATATCTGAGTGAAACAGCTCTTTGAACTAGAACAAATGTTGGGCTGGACTTGATTTTGTCCATTGGGAATTGATTGGATTGTTGTGGTTTGCTATTGGTCGATCTCATTTGAGTGACAGGTTGTCCCGCCCTCACACCAGTAAACTCGTCATCAGAGAAGAGAAGAGGTATCGCTACAAGAGTTAATTTGATTAAAGATTATATGACACATGATTTAAAAAAAAGAAAAGAAAAGCAGAGGTAAATATTTTTATTTAAAAGCAAGAATTGCCTATTTTGATTTCATGGTAACTTTAGATTAGAGATGGGTGGGCCTAGAGAGTATTAATAACTTACATTTTGGTCTGTTCCTCACACGTCTATCCTGGGAGAGTTATGTAGTTATATATCACTCATATTAAAATGTCATATTATATATATGTTTTTAATGAATTTTTGTTTAAACGTCTTAATTTAGTTTATTTTAGTACTTCAAATAAAACTAAACTAAAACAAAAAAATGCAGCCTTTGCAGCTTGTTTTTTTTTATATTTATATATAGTTTTTATTTAAATATTAAATAAATATTTACATTTATTTTGTAAGTAATAAAGTTTTAATAGGATTGATCTTCATAATTATATTCATCTGATTTAAAGGTGCTATATGTAACTTTTCTACTAAAATCAATCCTTTTTTTATTGCCTGTGTGTGAAGGGGTTGTAATCACACATTACAATGATCCACTTGTCAGGTTTTGCTATTACCTCTGAAGGCCAGTATTCCTATTTCTATGTGAAGGCTCCGGGTCGGATTTACCGCGAAATCCATTGGATGTTATGTGCATGTGCGCTCCCGATCCTCTCTCCTTTTATATACAGTCTATTGTAGACGGTCAGGGAGTTACATCCGGTCAAAGGCGCACGTTTTTCGGCTTATATCTCGGTCAATCTTTGATCAATATTCTCAAGACTCAAATCTTGCGTAGTGCTGGACGGGGCCTTTCGAACGAGTCCACCCCTGAGGTCCAACTCGCCCGGGTCCCTGAGTTATAGCCGTTCGAAATCGGGGGTCCCAGCAAACGGTGATCAGGTAGGGGGCGTCCCCGGGGCCCGCCACTCTAGCGTTCGGGCAAGGGTCCCCCTGGGACCTCCTCTCCCGAATTTGAGCTCTCTGGGTCTTCGTGTTCCAGAGACACGAGCGATTTTCTTCTGAGATCGTGACGTCACCGGCGTCCGCAATTTTGCAGCGCGCCCGATGGTTTTCGGCTAATATCTCCGCGAAAACACAGCCAAAAACTTATATGGTTCTTTTCAGCTCGACTAGACGGTTCCGTCGAGTATTCGCCGAGATATTTGCGTAATAGACGGTATTGTCTATGAGTTCGAGCACGAGCGCTCTTGTAAAAATTGGTTGCGATCTGAAACTTCACCGCTAGAGGCCGCTAAAAACGACATATAGCCCCTTTAAATAATTCATAAAAAATTATGTAATATTAAGGGTTATTTAAGCTACTTATTTTATTGTTTAATCTAACATTTTATGTCTATCACATGTGTATGATAAAAAGTGAGCTACCATTATGTATCATTATTAGTAGCAACTTTGGTCTAGTTTTTTCATAAAGATGATGTTTGTGTGTGATTGCTGGTCGTGTGAAGAGGAGGAGGCTTTGATAACATTATTCACACAGGAGATGATGAACTTTATGAAGACAGATTTGTTTGCATATTAAGTAGCCTGACTGAGCGAGTTTTTCATTCAGAGGGTGGCAGTAAGAAGTGTGTGTGTGTGTGTGTAATGTAGTATGTATCTGAGGCTCCTACACCACAAATGTCTTCTAAACATGGTCATGTATCTGAGCAATATGTTGAATATTCTTCATTCATTAGTTTTGTGATCCTTCGCTTTCTTGAGAGATATTTTTCTCTCTAATATAAACTTCAATAACGGCATTAGTTTTAAAATCCTTTTCATTAATCATTTTGAAATATTTAAATCATTTTATTCAAAACACTTAATTATTTAAAAATGGGGTTTTTACTTTCTTGCATTAAACCTTTGGAATCTTTTTGGCAAAAGGGGTTGTTTGCTCAAACGGATGGTTCCTCTAATTCCCCCCTTTAATCCACACCTATCAAGAGATATATTAAATCTCATCAGAAGACTGAAATATATTGAGAGAATATTGCATCCAGTGATGTGTTGTTGTTGTGTGTGTGTTTGGGGTTCAGGCCCTACAGCGATAAGCTTGGATAGTCCACCCGGTGCTCCCAGAGTCTTGTTTTATCACAGCGCTGCCTCTTTATTTAGAGCACTGAATTATAGATGAGCTCTTAAGTGGAAGAGAGAGACACAAACAGCACTACAGATAAGAACAGAGAACAGGGACAGCTTGGCTCTTGAATGGGTGTGACCCGTATGCTAATGCCTGAAATGCCCTACCTTAGTCACCCCTTCAGTCTGATTTTTCCATACCTTTTTATTTTGTTTCCTTTCTTTTTATCTGACATCATTCAAAAAACAAAACAACACTATATATATATATATATATATATATATACACACACACATATAAGTATATACACAAGTTCTCTTTCACTTATTGCGCTTGCATGTTTAAATTGACAAGGCTTAAATGAATATAGTTTAAACAGATCAGCTCTTACCTGCTCTCACACACTATCAAAACCCAGATGATGATGGTGTAAATTACTGTTCATATTAGAGCATACGGCACTCGCAATGCATATGTGGCTGTTACACCCCTAAAAAAAAAAAAAAAATGTATATATGACTTGAATATATATATATATATATATATATATATATATATATATATATATGACTTCTGTGTGAACACGGCTCACATGACTGTAGCTCTAGTGCAAACTGCTGTAACGCATTTATAATAATATAACTTATGGACAGTTTTAAAGGATGTAGATGATGAAATTTGACACATTTTGCTGCACTACTGTTATCTGCATACTGAAATGTTTTTTAAGAGTTATGGACCTTTAACAGTCACCTTGTCTCCACTCTAAGGACACTTTCTTTGTGTGGCGGAAAGATTCTTTTGGCTTACGGAGCATTTCTCTTTCACTTTCTCTCACTGTCCTTCCCTGTCCGCTTCTCCCTGAAGAAAAGGGTCATTGCACTGCTCAACCCCTCTCTCTCTATCCCTTTCTTCTTCTTTCTCTCTGGACTGGCTGAACTCCAGAGGGGATGGAGTCCAGCCAGGTCAGTACAGCGGACTGATACGCACCGCTAAAGCCGAGAGGGCGGGATGGGTCGAGGGCGGAGCCTAACTGCTATCCCAACAGCCCTGCGCAATCCTACAACAATTCAGCACAAGTTTTAGTGCTTACTATGAAACCCATATTGCATTGCGATTTCTCACTCTGCTGATTCAACACCAAAAAATGCATTTGACCAAAACTTTTGCTGACACAAGTTTAGACTATTTATTATCGAAAGAGAGATCAATTGAGTCATGAAGTAGACGTAGGTGGTATGTCAAAAGTCTTGTTGCTCCAAAATCATGGTGATTGTGCATATATGTATACATATCAATACAGTACACAGAACATGTAGGATGTTGGAAAATAGCAGTGTCTTTTCTGTTAACCAAATGCTTTTTAATATTCGCTATTACTTCAATGCAAGTGAACAAGCGCGCCGTCATTTGTTGCTTAGTGAAGTGTGTGTTCAAGTAAGCCAGAAATGCACAGATTTTTAATATATCATGATGACTCACGAGTTGCGTATTTGCGCTAAATCCGCACAGATTTGGTTACACGAACTTCCCCACCTGGTTTCTACAAATTTAACTGAAAATAACTTTTAATGACTTATGCAGTCTCAAAATTATTCAACCCCTGAATAGAATTCCTCACAACAGCACAAATCTGCAAAACAGGTGTTGTCTTAAGCACACCTGATGCAACTAATCAAGGGCTTCATTAGTTGAACCAGTTGTGTTTGAGCTAGAACACATGAAATATCTGAACTGGCTTGGTTTGTTGAGTGTCATGTTTGACTCAAGTCAAATGAATGTTCGCAAGTTCAAAGTTGAAGGAACAGTGGTTACACTACCTGGACGGGGCAGAAAAAGGAAGCTATCGACGGCTGGATCCAGATTTCTGAGAAGGCAGGTTCAGAAAAACCCTTGAGGGACTGCAAAAGACCTGCAGCAAGACTGGGTGGCAACAGGCACTGAGGTTTCAGTTTGCACAATAAGGCGCGTACTAAACGCATGTGGTGTCCATGCCAGACCTCCAAGACGTACACCACTACTGACCCAAAAGCACAAAGAAAAGCTCCAATTTGCTCAAAATCATATTCAAATCTCTGAAGTTTTGGGATTCTGTTCTGTGGAGCGATAAAACCAAACTGGTACTTTTCGGCCCTATGGTCTAAAGCAAGAATGAAGAATATGCTGAAATGAACATTCTGTCTACAGTTAAGCATGGTGATGCTCTGTGATTCTCTGGTGCTGCTTTGCATCCTCTGGCACTGGAAACCTGCAGCGTGTGGAAGGCAAGATGGATTAATTGAAGTATCAGGAAATCCTAGGAGAAAACGCCATACCGTCAGTGAGGAAGCTGAAACTTGGGCGTCATTGGACCTTCTAACAGGACAATGATCCCAAGCATACTTCAAATTCCACCAAGGCTTGGTTGCAGAAGAAGTCCTGGAACATCCTACAGTGGCCATCACAGTCACCTGACTTGAACCCCGTATGGTGGGATTTGAAGAAAGCTGTTACAGCACACAAACGCAAGAACATTACTGAACTGGAGACCATTGCTAATGAGGAATGGACTAAGATTCCTCATAAACGCTGCCAGAAGCTGCTGTCTGGTATCTTGTTTGCAGCAGGTCATAACAGCAAAAGGGTGTTCTACTAAGTACTAAAGATGGTTGCATAAAGGAGTTGAATAATTTTGAGACTGCAGAAATCATTAAAAGTTGCATTTTCATTTGAATTTGGGGAAACCACTTGAAACATTTGTCATACCACCCAGTCATGTGGTGGTCACTGTGAAAAGGTCTTCAACAGCCTTTTCACCAGAATGTTTTTAAGCTCTGTAGGCTGTAAGAGGGAGATGGTTTTCAGAGGAAGTCACCCGTGTACAGTACATGAGTTTTTGGAGGGAGAATGCTGCCTGGTCCAGGTGCCAGCCCTCACAGATGGTCATCATGCCCCCTGCCTGGCCCTCTGAACGTGGCACCCGTGTCCAGGTCAGAGCTGCCAAGCAAAGCGATCGGCAGGCAGTAGAAGGCTATTCTGTCAGGACTGTTGTATTCTAGACGGATCTCATTCATACATGTTCTTACATCTGGTGTTTCAAGGTATTAGCAATCAATTTTACAGAGTTTTTTTTTTTTTTTTTTTTTTACAGCAGTTGTTAATCAATTATCAGTTTGTAATTAAATAGTAAGAATAAACAATAAATGTTATGGGTCGCTAAATAGTATATATATTTAAAATATATATATTAATGTGGTATTTGGATAATATTAATACAAATTTAAATTGTAAAAAATACTACTAATAATTATAATTAATATTATTATTCATATTATTCTGGTTTTGAACCATTAGGGTTTTTTGAATTATGACGTTATTTTCATGACAATTAAACAATTAAATTCATTTAAAAAATACTATCATATAAAATCTAATTTGATTAATTTAACAATTTATTAATTTACAATTTATTTAATATTTTTAGCAATTGCTTTAGTAAAATACCGTATGATTACATTTAAGTACATTAACTTGCATTACAATGTAAGTTACATTACATTACATTCATTTCTGATTAAATAATGACTATGATATGTTACAGTAATGATGGGTGGTAAAACTAGTAATAAAACCAGGTTCTTGACAGGTTGTGTGAGGTTTCAACAAGCTGTGAATTAAACAGTTTGTTCTGTAATTCTCTGAATTTAGCCGCTTCTTTCTTTGTTTCTTTCTTTCTTTCTTTCTTTCTTTCTTTCTTTCTTTCTTTCTTTCTTTCTTTCTTTCTTTCTTTCTTTCTTTCTTTCTTTCTTTCTTTCTTTCTTTCTTTCTTTCTTTCTTTCTTTCTTTCTATCAGTCAGTTCCTCTCAATCAGACCTCAGCTGCCCAGATGCGTGTCGTGACTATGGTGGTGTCCGTTCTACATAAACACATCTATCAATCTCTGTATGTTCTGCTGCCACTGATGGATTGACAGCTTGGCCGAGTGTTTTGATTGATTGACGGATGTATCATTCCTCAGCAGTCCAAGTCTATGAGTCCAGCTGTCTGTCAAACTGGCCATAGTGGCTTGTTAGAAGGGCATTGCGTAATGCTCTAAATGTTGCCAGGAACGGAGCAGATCAATACGAACCTCCGTCCACCACGCCACACACACAGCCCTTTCTAAGACCTACAGGAGAACAGTTGCCGCCCATGATTTTCTGGCTGACCTCGAAGTCGAATTGCAGTTGTGTAATGCTATGTCACCAAATGGAATTGTAGCAAAAATGTCTTTTCAAACAGGTTTTTCCGAACGTTACGTCCATTTTCAATTGTTTGGTCAAACAGATGCCAAACGTTGAGCCAATGTTGCTATGTTGGGCTGCTCAAACAAACAGGCCAATGTTTAAACAACCACAGTCTTTAGACTTTATTGGAAAATCAATCTACAACTTTCTTTGCACATTATAGTCAACATAAAACAGCGGTCACAACCCATTTTACATCCGTGATGTGGTTTATTTTTAAGTCAAACAGGATAGTCAACTAGAATAAAATAATTGATGGCTTCATTTTATTTAGTCTCTGTATTGTCCAGTGTTATTGTTAACTAAAACTAAAATTAAAAATCCTTTTCAGACATTGAACTATATATACTTTCAGATATTAAAGTTTAAATAAAATATTAGATTAAAATAAAATTAATGTTAAATAGTAATATTAAAAAAAATATGACAAAAGCACATAAAGCGACTATAAAATTCTAATTGATAATTTTAATAAACATTTTAATATTACATAAATAATGCAAAAACAACACTGGCAGTTTATTGTTTTAGATTTCAGACGGGTGCTCATGCCCTTTTTGTCTCGATGCTCTCTTTTTTGTTTGTCAGTTATCAGATCCAAATACATTTTTAACCAATTGCCAACATTTAAAAATAATGTGTTAAATTGAAACGTTATTTGTTCCCATTTCTTATTAGATGTTTGAAAAATGTTGTTCAATTTCATTTATTGAATGATTTTAACATCAGAAAAATACAGTAAGGTAAACTGATGGAATGGACTGTTTGGTTCTGTCGTGTGCTCTTCCACGATCACATGTCTGTAACAAGATGAGAGCAGGATATTAGATGGGCTAATAGCTGAGGAATAGGTCTTTTCCTGGAAGCAGCGAGGCCGTTATTGCAGAGACTCAGAGAGAGAAAACAATCCTGCTGTAAAGTTACCCGCAGATACACAGACCATGTGCTTCCCCACAAGCATGTTTTCAAGCAGCCGTTATTTCCTGATGGCTGCTGAGGTCCAGACTGACTTTTGATTTCCGGCTGAGTGGACGATACCAAACCTAATTTATTCGCCTCTGTCTTGTTCTTGAAGAGCAGTAACTACGTGCCATGCAAATGGATGGGATGCGTTTTAGTGGATTGTGAGTTTGGTATGGGTATTAGGGGGAGTGTCGTGTCTAGACTTGTATGCCTTTTAGCAGGATGGTTTTGCTATTAATTTCATCTTGCTGAGAAAAAGAGCATTTGTTGTTGAAGCAAATGAGCCTGTAATACTTCTGCATGGTTGCCATTCAGGGTTTAGTTCTTTGAAGATGAGCCCAATCTATGAATATTCAAAAGATAATTGTGAAAACTTTAAAGTGGACTTTTCTACAGTAATGATAGACAAAATCATTTTGGTTCTTGGAAATATCTGTGTATACGCATCTCTATTTATATTTGTCAAGCTTGTTTGCAAGCTTTAGTGATTCTATTTGGTGCCATTAAGAACTTGAAATCTGTAGAACAAAGCTGTTCTCGGATGTGGTCCTCATCTCACAAATGAATCAGCATATTTCCGCGCAAGGCTTCTGACAGCTTCCATACTGAAAATGAATAGGCATTTGGAGGAACTCCAGCTGAAATCCCATCCATTCATTAATCTCTGATTCAAGAATCCAGAGCTAAATGAGCTTTTCCCCACACATTTCTGAAGTGGTTCACAAAGTCCCTGCCCCCTTGCATGTTTGTTTTTTCAACATTTTGGCTCATTTGATTGTTTCCAGCTACCGATAAGAGCGTAACACAGATCCCTTCAACATGCCATCTACTAATTCACAGCGTAGGGTTAGTAAAAAGGCTGTTGCATGATCCTGAGCACTTTATCAATCTCTCTTCATCTCTTTGATTTTCATGGCACCACGGTCATCATTTGCTGTCATTTGCCATATGAGAGCCTTATTTTTCTGCTTTTAAAAGCCTTCACGCATCTGTGTACTTACTGTCTGCATTATTCATGCTCATCTCAGTACTGCACGTGCATATGTGCAGTACATTGGTCTGCTTCACCCGCATCATTTCTGAGAGAGAGAGAGAGAGAGAGACAGACAGAGAGAGGATCTAAACGTCTCTGAAGCCTCTGGTCAAAACCAGCGAGGTTACGCAGCGCGGCCAGGCCAGGGTCCACAGGGGCCTGGAGCTCTTGAGTGAAGACACCGCGGGGCTAATGGACCAGCACACACACTCCCTCAGCTACAAGAGCTACAGAGAGTGTGATGAGCCTGAGGGACTGAGTAAATATGAATGAGGTCTTTCCTCCCACGTGCTCCTCGCTGCAGAAGCCATTGATGTTGTTTTGACATCCGAGTGTGAGAGAACAAAAGGAGCAGAGCCTGAGCAGACTGAACAGGGCTGGGCTCTTCCAGTGAGCTTGACCAACACGTGTCTTAACCAGGCGTGAGTTGAGAAAGCAGAACTTGACAGTGAGTATGGCTCGGGCGTTGGGTCAGAAATTAATGGGGGGTAAAAATGCCACTGAAATGCAAAATGTGTATGCTAATATCAAATGTTAAAATTATGTTCTAGGTTAGGGCAAGCAACATTTTCGAATGATTCAGAATTTATTTTAGTAAATTGGTTATTTTGCCTTAAATAATGACAAAAGTGTGTTCTTGTATTAGATTTGCACACACAAAAAAATCACGTTTTTCGAAAACTCAAATCCTTGTTTGAGAGGGATTAGAAATCATGAGAAAGACACACTTCACCTTTAATAGAAGTGAAGTGAATTAAGCTGATAGAATAACTAATGCACTTGTTTAAAATTCTATTTTAGGGCAAGTTAATCATTCAAATAAATTGGTTAAATTGAAGCATTTTTTTTTTTTAAAGAATAACAAACAGTGTGTTTTTGTATGTTTAAAATAAGTGTTCCTTCATAAAAGTAAAATACAAAAACGACTCGATGAAAACTCGATCTCCTTGCAACAGGGGCGTCACTAGGCCCTTTTTAGGGGGGCTTCAGCGCGTTTCCGATTCAGTTGCTAATCCGATTCAGCGCGTTCTTTATCTTCAATCCGCAGCGGCGCCGAGCAGAGAACACGTCAGAAACAGAGGACAGTGTGTGTGTGTGTGTGTGTGTGTGTTCATCTGAGCCTCTTTGGTCTGTCACTGCTCGTCAATGTCAGAATATTTGAGATGACCAATCAAATCAAAGTAGGCGGGCTTTACGCTCACATACGCTGAGTGTGCGAATTTTAGCAGAGCGACTCGATGTTTCAGTGTACGGTCAAGTGCGAGATGAGATGTAAGTAGCTAAACTTAACATTTCATATTTGACAGTTTTTTAAGGTCATATCAGGCAAACTAATATAGTTGTCCAATTTCGCCATTTTGAACTGAAAATAGGCCTATATAACGTGACTCATGTAGCCAAAATGTAATAATTAGTTTACTGTCATTGTGAGGGGACAATAAACATTAACAAAGCCGTTTTCATCATGTTAGGCACAGGATTAATAATGAATGTGTACATATTGAGAATATAATACAAATAGTAGCCTTTAGTAAATTAAAAAAGCTCAGCTTTAGGAGGGGAAGAGACAGGGCAAGATGAGGAGACTGAGAAAAAAGAAAGGATTCACAATATGTAGATGTTGATGAGGAGAGAGCAGGTATTGACAAATAATCTACTGCCCGCTGACACGGTTTTAAAGTTATTTCTTATCCTTTTTTTTGGTCTTCAAACGTCTTGAAATGCACATATCAGAGAAATAAAAAAATGTAACCCCTACCAACCTCAAATGTAGGACCTTTGAATTATAAAGCCCTGTATTTGCTACGGGCAATTCATGATTGCAATTTTGTAAAGCAGCAGCACGTCTTTCTTGCATATCCATTCCACCAAGACCAAAAATATCACAAAAAAAAAATAGGCACACCAAGGCTCCAAAAATGCAAAAAAATTAATAGTGGACTCAGACACAGGTCACATTTCGAGAACACACTCTCTTTGTTAGAAGAGCCATTACTCAGAGAGTTTTCGTCATGACAGAAGTTCATTTCTGACGCTCCTTAGGGCTGGTGTGAAAAATGTTTGGGTCTTTTGACGAAACAGTCACTTGTCCAGTTTGCACGCACGTAGAGCTGCTGTTGATGAACAGATGACAATCGGATGAGCAGAGGTGCAAAAAAGTGAAGGGGCGCATTCTTAACTTAAGTTGAAAAACAGGTCAACACAACAGCATGTCACATAATGCACATTGTGGCACATTAAAAATCATTTTAAATACTTATATTGTAAAACCTCATGCTTATTTAAATATTTAGAATAAAATGTATTTGTTGTAAATTCATCTTGTGAAAAAATCTAAAAATAAACCAGTCATAAAAGTAGACATTAATGGGTTTTTGTTTTGTCTGATTGTCCAAAATCCTGCTCCACATATACTACCATTCAAAAGTCTCTTCTGCTCATCAAGGCTGCATTCATTTTATAAAGAACAGTAAAAACAGTGATATTGTGAAATATTAATAATGTTTAAAGCTGTATTCAGTGTCTTCAGAAATCATTCTAATATGCTAATTTGCTGCTCAAGATTTATTATCAATGTTTAAAACAATTATGATGCTTAATATTTTTGCAGAAACATTATTCCTTGATGAATATAAAGTTCAAAAGAACAGCATTTATTTGAAAATTACAAATATTTCTTGTAATATTATAATTGAGTAAAAAAGAGTATTTATTCATTACCTAAAAAAAAAAAATCTTTCTTACCTCAAACATTTGAACAATAGTTTACTGTAAATATATTAAAAGTATGTTAGTATAGACTGTGATTTTGTCTCTTCAGCCAGTATTTCACTTTGCATCTGGACAGAAAAATTATTTAACTCTGAAAACTTGTTGAAAATCTAAAATCCTAATGGAACTTGTACAGGACTCCTTTGGGATCATCTGTCATCATTTAGAGCCAGTCCTAATTAAATAAAAAAAGATATCACTGGATAAACTGAAATTCTTGCAGGATTTCCAATCCAGTGCACAATCCAATCAATTCAACAGGTACAAGTAACACGTCTGTTTAGAACTACTTTTTCCTTACAAGAAAATTGACTTCAAATATAGATTTTTTTTGTTTTGTTTATGTTCCAACTTTGTCGTAATGTAATGTTTGCACGGTTATAAATGAAAATATTCTGAATGGATTGTTAAAGTGTGTGTTAGTGAATCGTTCCTGCATTCATTGAATTGTTTTTCAAGCGTCGGTGTGAAGTTGTAGGCAGAATCAAATGGAGCTGTTTGGGTTTAAAGTGTTTTGTGTTGGACCTGTTGGGAGTAGTTTGTGGTGTTTGTGGGATCATGAACCTCAGGTCCATGTCTCAGGATGTTGATCAGTGCTCTGTCTTCCTCTGTCACACTTGTGTGTTTGTGTGTGTTTGGCATGATCCAAGAGGAGAGTCAAGAGCATTTAAAGTAGCAATTAGCCCGTAAATGAGCAAATAAACTGTGCTACAAACTGCATGAAAAGCTGCAATTATCTTGTTTGTGGAAAGCAAAGTAAAATTTGGGAGCATCCAAATTCATTTGGTCTGCTCTCTGTGGACATTCATTTGTAGTAGTCTCTCTCTCTCTCTCTCTCTCTCTCTTTATTTTGTTTTCATTTTAATTTTAGTTAAAGTTTTAGTTATTTTAGCACATCAAGTAAAATTAAATAAGAATGACAAATGTGTCTGACAACTGGCTTAAAAAATAAAATAAAAAATATTTTCTAAGTAGAATAGTTTTGTATGGTTTTAGTTAACTGAAATAATTGGTTTGGACATACTTAACATACATTATTTTTCTACTATCTTAAAGGTCCTTTTTGTTCTGTTAGCTTCACTCAATGGAATTGCAATGGAATTTATCAGTGCGTCTTCCATTAGTTGGACAAACGTTGCTTGGACAAATGATCCAAACTCATGTCAAAGGATGGTAACTTAAAATGTAACAAAAAAAATTCTAAGACAATTTCTTAGACTTACAGTTGTCCTAAAATGTTTTAAATAATACTAATAAAGAATAAGTGTGTGCCCCAGACTTTTGGCTGGTAGTGTTCGTGGATAGACACCTTTTTTCTTAGGCTTGTGATTTGTATGATGATGTTTGCTGGCTTGATTTTGCTTATATTTTATTTTACCCTATCAGCCATTCTTTCTAGGTATGCTCTGAATGGGCTGAAGTAAATGTCTCTGGCTTCAAGTCATTGCATCAGTGTCTCTTTTCAAGTTTGAAAGGTGCACTATTAACGTTGGTGTATAAAACAGATGGAGACTGTGGCCTAATGTGTTTTATTCTAATGAAACGCTGTTATATCTATCTCAGTGCTCCGTGAGTTTGCAGCTGGACAGTTTCACACACACACACACACACACACACACACACACACACACACACACACACACACACACA
Source organism: Semotilus atromaculatus (assembly GCA_031834385.1). Taxonomy (NCBI): domain Eukaryota; kingdom Metazoa; phylum Chordata; class Actinopteri; order Cypriniformes; family Leuciscidae; genus Semotilus; species Semotilus atromaculatus. The sequence continues at coordinate 38,424,528 of JAULUF010000055.1, read as the reverse complement.
CACACACACACACCAAGGCAGGATTATAAATAGCGTAAATCAATAATAAATGACACTGTATTTCACATATTTGGAGTTGGGCTTCAGTGCCCTAAGGGCCTTATCGCTCTCTCTCTTTCTCTCTCTTTCTCCCCCTCCTCCCCCCCCGCTCTCTCTCTCTCTCTCTCTCTCTCTCTCTCTCTCTCTCTCTCTCTCTCTCTCTGTTTCAGGTCTGTCGATCCCCCCTGAGTACAGCGAGGCTTCTTGTTTATACTGTAGCATCCATCTTTTATTTATTTCCCTCATCTGTTTGGTTGGCTGCAGATTTCTCCATTCAGAGCTGATCATTAGAGGAGCTGCATTATTTACCATTCTGGCCCGCATCGCTGAAAGGAGGCGAGAAATGGGGAGAGAAAGGGTGTCCTATATCCATAAGCCCATTTCAGCACATTAAAGTGGCACAGAGGAGTAAGTGACAGTGTCTCCAATAGAGATCGACAGATGTTGTTTTGTTATGACTGATAAGGATTGTTTTAATGCCCCCCCCCCATAAATAATTTATCAAATTAATGCTTTAAATCGACAGCCCTAATAGATAGATAGATAGATAGATAGATAGATAGTAACCGGAGACGTTATTATTAAAGACAGAAAGACAGTTCACTGAGAAACCTCTGCAAGATCTCTAAAGACTGTCAACGCTTCTTTTCAGAACCCCATTACTAGGTTTTGAGGCACTTGAATTATACATTGAAGAATAGGATATTTAAGGCACCTGTGCTTTAAGTGTTTTTTAACTCGGTGTAGTGGAAGGCCAGCAAGATTTCCAGCCACCTCCACACATCCTGGTAAACTTTCTCTTCTTCCACTGCCTTTTAAGTGCTTTCTATTTCTGCCGTTTATCAGAGCAGATCTGTTACTAAAATTAAAAACTAAAATAATCCAGGCAGGATGAAGGAGTTTTTATCCTGGAGCTTTCTGAGGCTGTAAAGCTGTCATGGAAAAGGCCTTCCCACTCACGAGTGCATGATTCGGGGAGAGGACCTGCTTTGCATGAGCTCTGGCTCTCTTTTTGGCCGAGCTCCATGTGCAACGAAGCCCGGGTGCTTTTTTCAATGGGCACTTTTGTTGTTGATCAAAGTACCTCGCTGACATCACTAGAACTCTTGACTCGCACTCGTTTACAGGTGGGCTATTTTAGTCCACTGCCGCGTGTTTACGTGCTTGTTATCTCTGGAATCAGTTTGTTGTGAGATGTGTTGTGAACGCAAGTGTTCTGATCATTAAAGGGGCTATATGGAACTTTTCCCCCAAAATAAATGTAACAATAGCCTTTTTATTTGACCATTTATGACTCAAACATCTCCTGGTGAGCATACTGACAACTTGTCCGCCCACAGTGGGTGCACCTATAAGCCTGTATCCTATTTTTCCTATTTTCTGTCGGGTCGGATTTTTCCCGCGCTGTCTGCGGATGTGACGTCGAGCGCGTTCAAGTTAAACATTTCAGATCACTCTGCCACCACCGCTAGTCAGCAAGTAGCCTACACTCGCAAGCAGTGCAATGGAATATATGTATTTGACTGTTCTTACCTCTAAACATAATGTTGACCTCCTTGCAGCAGCTGACTTGTGAAGTGTGCACGTACGAGCGCGCTGCGAGAGCGAGCAGAAAGGAAGAGCAGTTCTGTTTTTTGGCCACAGGTGTCAGTCGCGAGTTTAAATTTCAGAAAAACGCATATAGCCTCTTTAAGGTCAAACTAGATGTTTACATTATGTGAAGAAAAAGTGAGTTCTGATTGCCTTTTGCTTAACTTAACCAGGGTCTTGTGGGATGTTCCAGGACATTGCTTTGCTGTTGCTAAGGTGTTCTGAGGGTTTGTTAGAATGTTGCCATGCAGTTGCTATAGGGTTCCAATTCAGATTGTGATTACTTTTCAACATTCCAAATCTTGACAACAATCCAATTATTGACCCCAAATGTTTAAACAGTAGTCTACACTAACTTCCAAAGGATTAGGGTCTATTTAACAATGAATCCTGAAAAAAACACTTTATAGAAAAATATTAAGCTGTTTAAAAAAAAAAAAAATTATGATAGTAATAATACATGTTTCGTGAGTACCAAGGATCATGTGACACTGAAGACTGGAGTAATGATGCTGAAAATTCAGCTTTACATCACAAGAATAAATTACATTTAAAATATATTCAAATAGAAAACAGTTATTTTAAATTGTGATAATATTTCACAGTATTACTGTTTTTACTGTATTTTTTGATCCATATGCAGCCATGGTGAGCATAAAAACCTTACATAATGCTTAAGCAAAAAGGCAGAAAATAACAAGTAACAACATGCCATTCAGTAAAGTGAGTGAGATTAATTCAGGATCTGTTCTGACTGATTCACAAGCTTTTGGTTGACTTAATAGAGCTTATCCATCCATCCATCATCATGTTGTGTTTCCATCCATCCATCCATCCATCCATCCATCCATCCATCCATCCATCCATCCATCCATCCATCCATCCATCCATCCATCCATCCATCCATCCATCCATCCATCCATCCATCCATCCATCCATCCATCCATCCATCCATCCATCCATCCATCCATCCATCCATCCATCCATCCATCCATCCATCCATCCATCCATCCATCGTCATGTTGTGTTTTCATTCACTAAAAAGAAGATCAGTTTGAATCATAATGCACTTGTTTGGCTAAATGTTTTTGATTCTCTAAAATGAATCAGTTTTTGAGAATCTTTTTTTATCAATATGCACTGGTCGGGCTATATGTTTTTGTTTCATTAAATAGTATCAGTTCTTAAGAATCATTCTTCCTGGAATCAAAATTCACAGATTTTTATATATATATATATATATATATATTTGTATGAACTGAAAACAGAGTTAAACAGAAACAGAAAACAATTTCTGTTACTTCGGCCGTCCGCTTTCCGCAACGGTCACACTGTCCGTGTGATGTAATTTTCGTCATCAGGAGGGTCCTCGTTAAATTTTTGTGTTTTTGTGCAGATGGTGCACATATAACAGTGTTGTTGTTTTTTCTTCTTCAGCAAAAATAACTATTTTGTGATGTATTCCTAAAATTATTCCTAGCCTCATGAAATATGACTTGCGCTATCCTGCCAATCCCTAATTTATACTACACTGTCCCTTGTTCTAAAGTGCTCTGACTAATCCGAAGAAGAGGGAATGTTGATTACTTTTGATCTTTTGTGATGTGGAAGAGAATTATCTGATTGCGTGTTTGTTTATGTGAGAGTTGGGATTGTGTTCTCCTTATTTTTGGGCTGAGCTGAGTTTTAATGCTCCAGGCTCTTTGTAAAGGATCCAACAGCACTTCGTTTTGGGTGTTGGCCGTGTGGTATTGTTTGCTTGGCGTCTCTGTATGAAAGGGATCTGTAGGATAAATATTTCAGCGCTCTCTTTCTCTCCCTGTCTCTTGGTCTTTCTGTGCCCATATCTGTACACACTGCGTATTGATTAACATTGAGCCCAAGTAAATGTGCCATTGATTTTCTGCTTTGTTAAGCGCCAGGCTTTACCAACGTGGCCTGTCAAGGCAGGCTGTCCTGTGAAGATGGACCTCCTCTTCACTTCTTCCGAACCCTTTGGAAACACACAACCATGTTCATGGACGGGGCGTGTGTGGCGTCACATGATCGAGTCTGCCGCTCAAAATCCCGACCACGCTCCATCCATCACGGCTCTAATGTTCTCATTTGTGATTTTTCTCAAGCACCTCGTTCTTCAGCTTTCTTATTACCTTCAATTATTCAAAGACGAAAGAGCTAATCATGCGTGTTGTTTTTTCTTCCCAACAATGGTGACCTAAGTCTTCCAGATTAATTAGGTGACAGACAAGCTAGGCTGGGGAATGGGATATTAGTATTTTTAGAGTTATGGGATTTCCCTGAACAGAGTGCTGGAGATGATCAATAGCTGTACACAGGGTTTGAGCTCATGATCGTCAAGATATTCCTGAATCAATCGATCAATCAATACAACTCAAGAGGAACTGTAAATGAGCTCTGCGTAAAGCCAGCGGGGAATGGGAATGTTAAATGTGTAGTCAGATGAGATGTGCTCATGTTTTTTTCCCCTATTTCTAGTCAGCTCAAAAATGAAACTTGACACCTTGTGTTATTTCAAACCCCTGAGATTACTTTAAGATGTTTAGAGATTTTTTTGCAGTGGTCCTATAGACCTTATTCACAACAGCGGCATCTCTTCAGTGGGTTGTTCTGTTATTTAATGTGTTTTTGAATTGTTCTTCTGACAAAACACTGCAAATATGTAGAAACTTCAGTAGACATACAACTCCAGATAACATGAGCTGGGGAAGGAGCTGCACTCATTTATTTTTTCATTTACTCATCTTTAAATGCCAAATCCTTATTGAAGAACTACACTAGAACTGTATTTAGGACTGTCAATAGATTAAAAAAATGTAATCGCGATTAATCACACAAAAGGGTTATGAAGCTTGGAGGAGCCAGGACATGTTTTAATATAACTCCGATTGTATTCGTCGGAAAGAAAGTCATATACGCTTAGGATGGCTTGAGGGTGAGTAAATCATGGAGTAATTTTCATTTTTGGGTGAACTATCCCTTTAAGCTATATTTTAAAAACTCAAACTTTTTCAACTTTAGTCATCATTTTCACACATCATACCATTATTTCTGATTATTTCACTTACTGTACCTTCTCCACAGTGATTTATGGATTGAATGGTTCATATTAAACACTTCTGTATTTTTCCAGATGTTCAAACACCTTTTTCCTTTGAACCAAACGATTGTTGTTATTTACCTAAGAGCTTGCTGGTTTGGTTTCCAGCTCTTTATTGCAGAATCGTTTGGAGAAAATGAATGAGGAAAAATTCTTCCCAAACTAAAGCCACTGAAAAAGTGGGTGGTCACTGTTATGCTCTATGTAAACATCAGAGTAGTGTGTTAATGAGAGGGAGAGAGAGAGCGAGAGAGAGAGAGAGAGAGGGAGTCTTGGAGCTTCTGTGAATCTGCCCCGTGTTCCAGGAAACTACAGCAGTGCACATAAACACTCAGCATGCCTGCAACGGCTCTGTGATGTCACCAGCTGAGAGGAAGGGCGGGAGAGAGAGAGAGAGAGAGAGAGCGAGAGAGGAGGGGCAAGGGTGACGGAGTGAGATACAGACACAGCCGGAGGGAAGAGAGTCAGTGAGAGTGAGACGGGGAATGTGAAAGACCGAGAGAGAGCCACACTCAGCGCTGTTAGAGGCATTGAGCGCATCGTAACCCCTCAAGCTCACTGTCTGCCGTCTCCCTGCTCTGGACTTGTGGGGCTGATGGGTAAGTGCCATTTCGGTACAGGGTGTTCTGAGTGAGGGAGGTTGAGTGGGCGGACGGGTGTGTGAAGACTATGGCTTTATTGCATGGTGCTGAGATACGCTAACACTCTTGTGTGGGTGTGTGTACACGCGCTGCATCCTTGAACACTCTCTGTTGAGTGGTGAGTGATGAGAGCTTTTCAATGCACTTTATTGTCACTGTTTTGTTCCGAGTATGTGTGTGTGTGTGTGTGTGTGAGAGAGAGAGAGGTGTTCCGCTTGGCTGTGCTTGTGGCGCAGGGTCTCTGTCCTGGACAATCTGTCTGGTGAGGATGAAAAGTAGGGCTGGGCGGCGTGAGGTTGGACGTGTCAGCCGGTAGAGATCCTGCTGTACCGTTTATCCCGTGGTAGATGCTTCTACTCAGTGGGCAGGACTGCGTTACGTTGTTTACACCTGCGAGCGGTACAGAAACATGGATTAATGCAAACGCAAAGCGGGACGTGTCCCGAACGAGTCAAGACAAGGAACTTGTTATTACGAGGTGTTTGGCACTGCAAAGTGCAGTTTTGTTATTTACGGTTGCCAAGTAACATCGCAACTTGCCGCATTCATATAGAATTCAACTGATGAGGTCACATGTGCACGTTTATTGGTTATTTTACAATGGCTTCAAAAAAGTGTTCATCCAATCAGAATTAAGAGCCAAAAGCTGTGTATGTTTTATGTTATTAATTGAATATAACAAATATAACGTGATTGTTCTTATCTTATTCTCATAAGTATTTAATTTGGAAGTATTTAAGTCACTGGATTATCCAATAGGCATAACCACATGCTTATTTAACATAACATAACTGTTGAATTCTCTTGTTATTGTTAACTAATACTAAAACTATTACTAATCATTCATCGATATTTGAAAAATAAAGCTGAAATTAAAATAAAAAATAAGTATTTGATGGAAAACGTAAACTTGGTATGTAACGGAAATAAATAAATTAAAGTTCATGCACTAATATTACTAAAACTTAAAAAACGTTAAAAATTAAAGCAATATAGAAAGTACTAATAAAAATGGAAAAAGCACAAAACAAAATTACTAAAACTTTACCCCAAAAAAAAAAAAATGCACCTCTTGATGAAAATAAATGAGGTGCATACATATTTTAGTGAAGATCTTGTATTGACAATGCAAAAGTCAAGCACTGTGTAAAGTTTCCTTCAGCACATCCCAAAGACTTTCAATGAATTCAAGGTCTGGACTCAGAGGTGCCTTTTCATGTGTGAAAATGATTCTTCATGCTCCTCCCAACCATTCTTTCACAATTTGAGCCTGATGAATCTTGACACTGTCATCCTGGAATATGGCCATGATGTGTTTTCCTACATGTTGAAGAAAATAGAAGCTACACACTCCATCTATTAGGGTTAGAAGAACTGTTGCCAAACATATAACATGATAGAAACATAATAATCACTGCAATAATGAACCAATCATAGACTTTTAAGCATTTGCCTAGTTAAATCCAAACACCACCTTATATATAGTGTATATTTATAAGCACAATGTGTACAGTATATATAAGTGAGGGATTTTTAGAGATGATTTTGGTGTTTCATTATCTTTTTGTCATTGAAGAGGGGTTCTCATGAATGTGTTGGCCAGTGTGTGCACAGCCTCCCAACCCACCCACCCACACACACACACACACACTCTCTCTCTCTCTCTCTCTCTCTCGCTCTCTCTCTCGCTTAGTCATCCAGGAGCCTGCAGTGTCCTACCTCAGTGCCATTCACATTTGAATGGGCCTTGCTCACCCCTCCTCTCGCTATTAAAAGCACATGTGACAATCGGCCGGTGGCTTCACAGAGCAGCCCAGCATGTAGCAGTTTTCATTCACCTTCAGTATGTCCGTCTCTTTTTACTTCGAGTTTTCTCAAGTTTTAATGAGGGAAAGCTTTCATTCAAACCATCTGCTGAGAGGTCTATACCATTCCATTAGTCCCACATAGACAGACTTCTGATTATCGCCATAAGGTCTAACATCGGTTTGCTGTTTATTCAGCCCAAGAACTGCCCATTTAGACAGGAAGATACTATCTAATCAACATGAAATCTACCAATAACAGGTTTTGTTCTGTTTTATGTGTCGGTTAAGGGCAGACTTATTTGTATTTTTTGATCTGATTAGTTTTTGATTCAACAGTTTAACTGTGTCATGACTCAAATATATAGGGTATATATATTTTTCTGTTTTAAAATGTTTTAACAAGATATTGATAGGTGCAATTATTTTTTTATTTTTTATATAATGGTGCAGATTTTCACTGTATCGTCTTACCTTAAACATTGTGAATCTACTGTAATTGGCTACAGTGTTTGTTAGGTTGAAATGATGATGAAGAAAAAAAAATCAATTCCAGTATGAATACAGGATTATCAAGATAATGAACATCAACAAAGCAATGAACGTTGTTAAGATAAGTAATTTTACCTTCATCGACCTGACCTGAGCAGGACATTCATAATATCAATATCATAGATTTGAAGCACAAGTTAATCCTAATCCGGTCATGCTGAGTCAAACTGCTACTCTGCTAGGGGACCTGAGGATATAAATAGCTCCAGCTGCTGGTTGCTCCCTCCATTGGAGGGAAATGCCTGGAGCATCTTGTTAGAGGTGGAGTCTGGATGAGGGCGAGAGGCCTTGTCTCACAGTGAGAGAGAGAGAGATCTGATACAAACTCGTGTCTGTATTTCTTATGAAGAGCTATTTATTTTCCTGATATAGCTGATCATTTTTGTCATCTCCCAACAAACTAATCAGAACTTTAGTTATCAGTTTTGATCATTTTCTTTAATCTTTTGATTATATTTAACGTATTTGGATATAATTGCACTAAGATTACATAAAAGGTTGTGAGGTTTGAATCATCAGAAAACAGAGAGAGAAATTGCGAATTGAAAATACGCCCAATGCAAACATGTCCATTTTGCAAAAACTCCCATTTATCTCAAAAAAGTTTTTACGCTCGCATGAGGAGTTTTTTCAGGCAATTCGAAAAAGGAATATTTCGCAAAAATGCAATGGAAACCGCGTTCTTCAGTTAATAATAATGGCCAGTGCAGCGGCTGGGATATATACGTAAACCCACCAACATCCGTTGCCATGATTTTTGGACTGACTAATATCGCGAGAGATAAAAATTACATTTTAGTCGCATAACATCGATTAATGAAAATGCCGTCATTTCGCAATAGTTTTTTTATCGACATTTAGAAAATATTGCAAAAGTTTTGCGCAAATCTGTAATGGGTAATGATACAGTGCTACAGTGATTATTACAACTCTGATCTGTGGTTTTAGAGGGTGGCTCAAGTCGCGAGAAAGTCTAAGTCGAGTCGCAAGTCATCTTTGATTGTCAAGTCGAGTCGCAAGTCATCAAATTTGGGACTCGAGTTCAAGTCAAGTCCAAGTCATGCGACTCGAGTCCCTGTCAGAACAACATTTTTTACCAAATAGCCAAATGCAAAAAGGCTTAAACTATTATTTATGTTCACCAACACAAAAATACTGACTGTTTTTAAAATGGATAAATATATAACTTATATTAAATATAAGTTTCAAAAAATATATTGGTGCACTGTTTTGAATCGATTTATTATAAGAAATAGTAGAAATGTAAGCTTCAACGTACAAACTGTTTATTGTTGAGGTTTGCATCATGTTATTCAAACATCTGCTGTGATGAAAGAATTGCTAAAAATCTTGAGTATATTTAGAATAATAGGTCCCACTTTATATTAAGTGGCTTTAAGTAGTATGTATTTACATCGAAAAATTGTGTTCATGTTGTATTGTAAAACACGTTTGCTGCTATTGAAGTGTGATACGGGTAAGGTTAGGGACAGGTGTGGTGGTATCGGTCAGTTTAAGGGTGGGTTAAGGTGTAATGGAAGGTCAACAGTGTCATTACATCTGTATTAATCCTCATTTAACTCTTTCCCTGACAGCGTTTTTTTTTTTTAATAATTTTCACAATTTCATGGCCTCTAGAATATTTTGTTGTATGGATATCTGAACATGCAATATATCAAAAGAAAGAACAGAACCTCTGCTTTTAAAGGGAAAACATTTTTCTAACTTCTTGCTTTCTTTTTTTTTATCACCACTTGAATGTGGTCAAGTTTCATTAAAATAAGGAACTTTTTAAACAAAAACCCCCAAATACAACGTGCATAAGCATCATTTTATCTCTTGTTTCTGCTCCTTTTTGCCTGTTTTGATACGGAGATTCTCTACTCTTTCAGAAGATGTCTAATAGCCCCCTACCGTATAACAGTGAAAACATGGAAAGCCAGAAAACTCTGTCAATATCTGGGAAGCGTTGTCTCATTAATAATGGAAAATTCCGTCAATTTGGGAAAGAGTTTGTGGAAAGAGTTAAACTGCTTTATGATCAAAATAAACAAGTCAGTGCATCACTAATACTAGAACCCAATTGTTTTTCTATCAAATGTTCCAGGTCTTGCTGTTGACCCCTTGACCTCACCATAATGAGGGTGACTGATGGGTCAGGACTAATTTGGGTGATATAGTATAATGGCATGTTAGCATGTTTGGGCTGAGAAAATGGACACGGTGGTTCATTAACTGGGATAATTAGCGATGGAAGCTATACATTATCCTCTGTTTACTGTAAACATGTCATTTCTGATCAGCATTTTGAGCACCCGTTCTCAGCATGCTACAAAATAAGCACGCTATGAAGGATTGCGTGTCTATATCCACTTTCCTTCTGTTTGTTTTGGCTCGCTGATGGCTGGATTGGGGATGCCATCATTGCGGCGAGATTCGGCGGACACTGCTCAATGATAGATAACTGAATGATATTACAGTGCTCTCCTGGCACGAGAGGCTGTAATTGTGCATTCATCGCAAGCCTCTGAGTAAAGCGTGGGTGCCAGTGACCAGTGATTTTCGCTGTACTTGAATTAATGGAATAAATTTCAAGGCTTCCAGTGAAGTGCAATTTTACTGCTTCATCCGTCCAGGTGGACAAGTTAGCAGGGCATTTAGATAGCACTCAGGGCTTGGGTTCAGAAACATTTAGGGTTTATTTTTTGTTGTCATCTTCCAGTAGTTGACTGGATGAGGAGATAATTGTCCTGTAGATGATAGCATGAGCCGGGGGAAGATAAGAGCATCGATTGGTTTCGGTAGTGCTGTAGACTGTTCTATTCTTATGAAGAATAAACATGTTGCAGTGAAGCTTAATGGGAGCTGTATCCTGTTGCTTGAATTATGATTTTATACACGCACTTGCAATTCACTTTCTCTCCACGGTTCAAGGCCAGATGCTTGGTCCAAGTGCGGACGGCTATATGGAAGAGTTGAGTGTGTAGGCCTTTTACTTAAGCGGCTGTTTAGACTAAAATAGACTTTTTAAGAACGCTCCTCTTGCTGCCGGCGTTTGACTTTTAGCAAACTGATGTTCAGGGGCCACTGCGTTCAGGAGTCGTTAGAGCCACCCGGCTGGTAAACACACGCGACGATACCACGGCAACCCCACTGATGTCATCATGACCTCATAAGCGACTTCATGTCTCGCTTATTTAAAGACTGGAGGGTGGAGGAGTGGGAATGGAAAACTGAAAGACCCCGTCACTCTCCCTCTCATCCCTCTCCCTCTTTCTTTCTCGATGTGAATCTCACAAAACATGTTCATGTCAAATAAATGTCCCAAATGATCAAATGAAATAAAAATGTCCCAAAGTTCAATTTAAATAAATGAATTATATTTTGTATAAATTGGGCTTTGGTAAGGTTGGTCGATTAGTCATCCAACAGATGACAAGTGAATTAATGAGTTCATTACCTTTTCTTTCTTTTTTTTACTTTAATATTTTAGCTTTGGTGCTTTAAAAGGCATACATAGCTTTTTTCCACCAGAAGAGTTTGGGTTCTCTGAGCCAGAGCCTTTTCTCGGCCAGGCGAACTGGAGCCGGTGAAGTAACGCTGCAACGTGTTGTTTACCTGACTATAAACAGTCTGAAATCAAACCGTGCACACTACCGGGAGTGATTTTAGCATAATGGCAGCTTGCATAAACTACCGGTACTATCATCTGTCCTTTTTGGAGATATGTTGCAACTGTAACCATTGAATCACTCGCTCTCTCTCGTACGCACAGTTTTACATTTAGATGTAAATAGCAATGTAGTGCAATGTTATTAAATTACTCAACGAGGCTGCCAAAGACAGCGACAGCATTTCTCCAGCTCCGGTCGAGACCAGCAAGTGTTTAGGGCTGTGTTTAAATGCGTGTCACGATTCGAGAATGGACAAAGGCAGAGAACCTGCACCTTTTTTGTGTAAAAGGGGTATCAGAGATGTCCTGTAGCGGGCTTTCAGTGACTGTTGATCTGTAAGCATATAGAGTGGTGCAGTGATGACGTATTTTTGTAGACCAACCCAGAAGTTAGCATCACGCTGGTTCTCTCGACAAAAAGATAATTGGATTTTCCATGGGCTCTTGAATTACCCCCCCCCCCCCCCCAAAGTTTGATACACTAAGCGCACTAGTGCGTAGATGAGTTTATCTGTTCAGCGTGATGAAGTTTAATATCCCTGACAGTTTTTTTTTTTGTCCCATTTTGCAACTTGTTAGCAACCGCCTTTTTCAAGACCCGTAGTCATTAAAAAATCATTAGTGGGGTATTACTGGTGTGTTTAATGTCGTATAACAAAACATGAAAATTAGATTGACTTCGGGGCGATGGAACCGGAAGTGCTAAAATGCTAACTCATGGGGTTTTATAGGTTTTGGCCTATAAAAATATGTCATCCCTGCAGCATGCTGGAGTCAGGTTAACAGCTCAAAGCATGTGAAATTGGCATTACATGTCATGCACTGTATGAATGGACATTCACTCACATGATTTCATTGATCAGCTTTGGTGCAACAGTAACCTGCCAACACACAGACATATTGATGAGCACTCCCGTGCTGTTCCTGCGAAGGCCCAGGGGAACTGAAAAACAAGTGACTCATGCCATTTGTAGTCAATGTTTATGGACAAGACAGCTTACCATGGGCTATTTATAGTGGCTTCTGTTTGGAATGAGTAAATTCTTCATTATAATTCCCCGTCTTTTTCTCTTTTCTCTCAGTGACTGTGTCTACATGCACATCGCAATTCTGGTTTAATCTTGAAATTTGTTCATTTTCCAATTATGTATGTCATATAAAGCAGGTTGCCATAATGCAATTAAGATATTTCAGTTTTAGAATTAAATTGGAATTCTTTGGCGTAAGCAACTTATTTAGCATTTTTCTGTTCATTTATATATGTGCATTTTCAAAATAAATAAATAAAGAGTGTACTGTATTAGCCCCCTTTTTTTCTGTCCTCGTTCTGAATTTAGTCACTCCAGATTTTACAGCGTGCTCTGGACACTGGTCTGTGATCGTCAGTGTGGCCTGTCTCTCCGTGGTACAGAACAAACGCCCCTCTATTCGCCCGAGCGTGGCCTGCGGTAACTGGGGCTCCTCTGACGTAATCCGCACGCAGTTCTGATGTTTCCCTAACACCTCATTATCCTCGGCATCCCAGCGGAGGGTCAGGGGTTCAGACAGGGACACTGTTCTGCAGGAGGCGGCATTGGGCCAAGGGCCGGAGCCGTACTGGGCTTCTCAGTAAAGGCCTGTGTGTGCTGTTTGGGGGAAAAGAATGGAAAATTATGAGATTTGAGTTACTCAAACGTTGTTGATATCAAAAAGTTTTGGTTTAGTGTTGGACGAGGTTCTCACAAGATGCGTTATTTTGTCCCAAATCGAACTGAATTGAATATAATGTAGGTGTCTTTAATGCGAACTACTTCTATACTTGTAAGTACCAGTGTTTCCCCTACCATTATATAAGGGGGGCGCCCCGCCCTCCTAACGGCTCGCCCCGCCCCCCTTGAAGGTCACGTAAATTTGATTTGATTCTTTATAGCGCCAGGTTACAATTTGTTATTTTATTAAACAAACTAAATAGCCCTTAAGTAATATGTTATTTGTCTTATTTCCCCGATGGCATGTCTTTTCTGTCCGTGTTTGCGCTAGGGGTGTGCGATATCACGGTTTTTGATCGTGGACGATTAATCGTAGTATCGTGTTACAGTGCATTTTATCAGTTCAGTTATGGCGCCTCCGTCTCCACATACTCAACGCGACATACATTCACACATCATGTTAACGCAGCGGTAGAGTTACACTCACGGGACACTGCAGTACATAAAAGTTCATTATTTGCCTGTACACTAAAGCTTCGCCTGTTAAACATTTAATGTGCGTGCTGTTGCGCGGGTCTAACTAACATGGGCTTTTCTGAGCGCAAACACCCGAAGCACACATACTAAAACGTCAAACAGCGCCTGACTACTGGACTAAGTTATCTTTCAAGTCTTATTGCGTTAATACTGTCAAATACATACACACGAGGTTTACATAAACAGTTGGTTATGTCTAAAGTGAAAGCACACATTTTTGAGAGAAAATGGGGCGCGTGTCAAATGCGTGTCCATTAGATGCGCCGGTCTTAAAAGCGACAGTAGCCTAACAGTAAATATGCTGCCACCACTTGTCCTTAAAGGGATAGTTCACCCAAAAATGTAAATTCTGTCATTATTTGCTCACTCTAATGCTGTTCAAAACCTGTATTAATTTCTTTCTTGTGTTGAACAAAAAATATATATTTTTATATTTTGAAGAATGTGGCAATCCAAACAGTTGCTGATCCTCATTGACTTCCATAGGAAAAAATATACTATAGAAGTCACTGGGGACCAGCAACTGTTTGGTTACCCAGATTCTTCAAAATAACTTATTTTCAACAGAAGAAAGAAACTTATTCAGGTTTTAAACAACTTGAGAGAGTAAATTATGACAATTTTCATTTTGGGGGGGAACTAATCCTTTAATTTTAATAAAACAACAAACCACAATCAGAGAAAAACTTTAAAAGTAGCTTTAATAGAATCTTATACAGTGATGTCGATGTAGTGTTTTATTTTTATTTATTTAATTTCTTTTTGAAGCTGAAAAAATAAAACTCTGTTTATGTCATTTGTATATTATGTTGTGTAGCCTATTTTTATTTGCGCCACTTTGGCCTAAGTGCCATTCCTTTTTTATTTCATATTTTGTTACCTTGTAAGGCTTTGTTTTTAAAATAGGGAAATTAGTTTGGCTGTAATGCTCAATCACTTGCAAAATAGTAAAAACAACATGAAAGAGAATCGTGATAAAATCGTGAATTGTGATTTTCCTGAAAAAAATAATGAAATTATGTTTTTGCCATATCGCCCATCCCTAGTTTGCGCGTTTACAATTCCCCCCCCCTCAAAAAAAAAAAAACTGTAAACCTAGGCTCTTGACTGAATAACTTTAGTAACTTTAATAAGGATTAATTAATGATTTATGATCATACATTCAAAATATTTATAGATTTATTCTTATATGTTGTATATTAGAATTTTTATTTGAATGAGCTTCCCACCATGAGCGTTGTTTTTTTGTAGAAGCTGCCAAGTTCAAAAACAAGGTCAAGATCCCTACATTCTGCTCTGTATGGCTGTTTTTGGATGTGTGTGTGTGTGTGTGTGTTCTGTCTTCTTTTAGTGAGCATTGTAGATGCGGATGCTATTGTTTTAGGCAGGACCGGTTGGTGTAGTAGAGATGCCTGAACTTACTCTCAGTAGAGTTGCACCTGCACCCATTTCCTGGCTTAAATGTGATGGATAGCAGTGTAGAGTGCTCCCTGTCCCAGGATGCATCACTCCTCACAAGGTACATGGTGTAATGGTTGACCGCCGCATTCATGGCCTTGGCGAATCAATCTCCATCAGTTCATGCTGTAGAGCGGTGAGAGAGCGTGTGGGTGTGTATCCGCGTGTATGTTCAGCCAGTGCTGTGCGTGTCAGCAAATCCCCTTTTTCAGAACTAGTGCTGCAGGGGTGATTATTTCTCTTTACACTTATATTGCATCATTCTAATTGGGTAGAAATGCATATCACCTCTGTTCCCAGCATGCCTCCTAACTGCAACATGCAGTGCCCTGGCTGTTATTAATGTCCGTACAGTCTCCCTAAGTGTGTGCCAAGCGTCAATCCTCAGAGAGTGCCGCAAAGACTGGGATTACCCCGGCCTGTCGGCAAACTCCTAATGCAAATGTTACCTAATCCTCCCTGTACGAAATAATTACACTAGTAAACAAACTGTAGCGCTGCATCTGGGGTTTACTTACAGAGAAGGCTCATCCAACCTCAGCACGCTCTCTGGTGAGATTCAGGTGCCATGGATGGACTGTGTTTTACAGTTTTCAGTTGAGTTGTGTGCCATTCAGATTTTTTAAATCCCTGGATTAGACTGAATTTGAATGCAAGGAAGTAAAATAAAAATGAACTGAAATTCAAAGATATTCAAATAACTTGTTTTATAGCTAGAAAAGACAACTTAAATGTTCAATGTTGGCTTGAAAAGTTTTAAAGTTTAAAAAGACTAGTTTTGAGAAGTTTCTATGTATGGTATATGTATGGATGGACCAACAGATGGATGGATGGATGGATAGATAGAACAATGGATGGATGGATGGATGGATGGATAGAAACTTTCGATCGATTCAAAATATTCCTCTTTCTTGACGTTCCAATTCAACTTCCTGTGCAACTTCCCATTGCAATTTAAATTCATTCTCATAAATTGAAAGGGAGCCGCATAATGTGGGTTTTAGCCAATGTTTTTTCCATCTGAGCTCTCCTCTAAACTCTTCTATTTTTAGCAGACCAAAATCAGTCTGTTTTGAATAAAAGACAATAAAACAGTGTTTATTAATTCAATTAGAGTTTCTGTTTGCTAGTGTTCTTTTGTTTGCTTTGGCATTTTAATTACTGCTAATAGTTGTTTGTGTTTGTTTGGCCACTGGGCTTTGTTTGGACTGGTTGGCGAATGCAAATATGTCTCCTGACGGCATAGGCTCGGATAAACAACGCTCTTATCGCCATTTATTTATGCATGCAAAGTAAACGTGGAGGAAGTAGTTCACTAGTTGACGGCTTCCTGTCCAGCTGAGCGTGGGCTGCCAAAGAGCGTAGTGTCAATTCCAGGGGATAGGGCATCAACGGCCCCTTTGTGACCAAGGATTTGCGTCATAAATATGATTTTATTAAATGATTTAGTCGGGGCAGTTTTTATTCCATGACATCAAATAGCCTTTGACGCTGGCCTTTGTGTGGCCTCAGGGCTTCCGCTGAGGGCTTTTGTTTCGCTTGCTAAGGGGTCAGAGGAGCATCCTTGAACTTGTGGCATTCGAGGCATCGTGACGTCACATGAGTGGAGCTGACACCTAAAGCATGAATGTGGTCAGTGTTCCCCCTAAAACCTCTCCTATTCATTAATGCCCAAATGAAGAGGTCCTGTATTTGAAAATCATGCTTTTCCTTATAATTGTTGAATCACGGAAGCTACGCCAGATATTTTGCCCAGAGATTTATTATTTATTATTTTTATGTATCAAACAGGCATAGAAGAATAAGGCTACAGGTGAGGAGGTCTTCATTCCAGATTTCTCTGTTCCCCATTTCTCTATCCCCTCACCCTATCATGCAAGCTAGAAATGGTTTATTGGTGTTTCTCCTTCCTCTCACTCCGTCATGCCTTTATGTTTTTCTGAGTCCGTACAGTAAGGATTGAGCTTATATACACCACTTTGGAACTTACGACTTCCTTAGCAACACATGTTGCTTATGTTTAAAATGGAACTTGTACCTCATGCTTACACATGGTACAATCCACTTGCATCAGTTGAAACATTTCTTGTAAAGAACATGCCAACTGTACGAATTGAATGTATCATCATCATTGGAACATCTCTGCTCAGTGAACATTGCATTGCACACATACCTCTAAGCAAAATATGTAACTCATCCCATATCTCTTATCAGCACACATGTACAAACATACTCTGACTTCACAAAATACAGTATGAAATTATTATGAAAATGAATAAAGAAAAATAATACTAAAAAATAACATTAAACCGTACATTTTTATTATCAGCAGTATGGACATAATATGCTGTCAGAGGCTATTTATTGCAGACAAGTGGGTCTGCTTTGTTCACCTTGGCCTAGTTTTAGCCTGGCAAAATAGACAGTATTATATAATATAAATGTAAAGCAGTCCTTAAAATGGTAAAAGTTCTAGTTTATGGTGATGTGTTGTTGATATTCAGGGGTTCCTAGACTTGCAGTAATGCTTGAATATGCTAAATTTGCCTCCGTTCTATGTTTATTCTAATTACACAATGTTAAAAAGGAGCGAACATAAAATGTCTTTTAATGATGTCCTACTTATTCTTGTTTTGAATTTCATTGCTCATTTAACCCACAAACCTTTTGGGCCTTGCATACACTCACGGTCGTAAAGCCACCTAACTTATCAACACAAGCATCCTCACTGCGGAATGTAATTGCTCAGTTCCTCAGTTTTCTTCAGATTTATCTGTTATGAGAGAGGGATGATTAAAGAAGACGCCGCTTCCTGATTCCAGTGACGCTGTTCATGTTCGCTAGTAGTGATTCTAACCAAGATCTGTCTCAGGAACATGATGTTTCTTTGCTCTGTTTATTCTGATGTCTGGTGCGATGCTGCTGCAGTACTGTACTCTGTGCGTGCATTTTTAAGGATATTTAAGATGCTTTTTGATTGGACAATTGCTTCTTACTATCATTGTTTTCTGGTACTGGCAGGATTTGAGATGGCTCAGTGATCCTGATCTGCCACTTGCAGGTGCAACACAGTATTGTGATATCCTTGTTTCTTGTCATCAAAACAAATGTTTTGTCTTTCAAATTCATTATTTGGTTTCACTTTATTTTTAGTAGAGTATTCGTAGACTGGTAGGGTTAGAATAAGTTGACTTGACAAAGTTACTTATAGTCAGTAGAATGCCTGTTGGGGAGCATCCAGCATCACAATAAAGAGTTAGCAGATATTCAGCAGACATATAATGGGATAATATTCTAATGGGAGTTAGTTGACATGTAGTGGCAAAGTTACTCACAGTCAACAGAATGTTCAAAAGGGACCATCAAAATAAAGTGTTACCCATTGTTTTAATTTTAAATTTATGAAGAACTTAAATTAAAATGAATTATGAATATTTATATTTATTTACCTGGCACTTTTATTCATAATGACAAAAAAAGGAACATTACAATTTGAGACAATAATATTCATAGTGTATGAATACATTGTGTGTGTGTGTGTATGTGTGTATATATATATTTTATATTTTCGATTAATTCTGAAAAAAAAAATCATTAATACTTTTATTTGTATATTTGTAATTGATGTTTATATTTTAGTTTGTTTTATTTTTATTAAATAACACATTTATTTAAATGTATTTTTAGTTAGTTTTTTCCTTGTTTTTTATTAATGACAAATTTATTATATAATTATAATGAGTTGTATTTTACTTCATTATTTGAACTGTTGAATTTTTTGTTTGTTTTGGGAATGTTGAGAATGCGTAAAATGCATGATCTTTCTACACATCAGTGTTTCCTGCAGGACAATATGTAAATATATCAAACTCTTTTCGTGCCAAGCTGGTGAACACTAAATGGACTATATGTAAATATTGTATGTGCGCGCTCTTGCGACATAGGATGATGATTTCCGAAGACTCATTTTTGCAGCACCAACAAACTTAAAATGTTGGCTTGCTGAATGTTTAAATCAGTTTTAAAAGCTTTGTGTACTCCAAATCCCGTTGAGTTTGTTGTTTTTCTCATTTATTGTCTGTTTTCTCACTTTCCGCAGTTGATGTGAGTGTGGCGCTGCCACTGCAAGTGCCGCCTTCTGCCATCCCCATGGACCTGCGTGTAGATCACCAGTTCGCCCTGGCGCCGACGGACCCGGCCCAGCGTGAGCATCAGCTTCAGCAGGAGCTTCTGGCCCTCAAGCAGAAACAGCAGATCCAGAGGCAGCTCCTGATCGCAGAGTTTCAGCGGCAGCACGAGCAGCTCTCGCGCCAACATGAAGCCCAACTGCAGGAGCATGTGAAGGTGAGGCGAGCGCTTCTGACCCGGGGTGGGCGGTAAACAGTGCTGCAGGGCTGAGGTATTTTTGTAGGCCACCCTGGAAGTTAGCATCACCCTGAATCTCTCCACAAATGCCAATTGAATTTTTCCATTGGCTTTTGGAAGGGTGCAGAAAATAAGCTCTGCAAACGAGTCTTCCGCATTTTATTCAAGATAATCTTCACAAATGAACACAATTTTCAAGCATAAATATAAAAGCCAGAAGTAAAAAGCTAAGCGTCGGCTGTAAATGAACTACACAACGGTCGCATGACTTTAGTCTCAGTCTCAAGACTTCACGCCGACGGACCGTTGGCTGAACATCTGATGCGTGCATGAGGCACACACAATGGGAAACGTGTTTCGAAGTTGTCGTCTGATTGGTTGAATTTATCAGGATTTCCAGGAGACGCGTGTCATGTTCTTTAATGGTCCGCCTAGAAACAAAGCCGCTGTGACGCCAATCTCCTTATGGAAGATGAAATCCGTCATGTTTACAACTGGGACAATGAGCGCTTATCAGTATCAACTAAATGCTGGATTTTCAAAAGTATGTGAAGTTCACAGCACCATTGTTGCAAAAAAACTTGCACAACGTTCTTGAATGAATAATTTAATAGATGCACGACGGTCTGTTATTGTGGGGACATCGACTTTAAATTTTCACGCCCTTAAACAGGATGCTAAATAAAATGGACTGTGATTGGTTACTTGACATGTCGGTCAGATGTCCTGTTGGACGGTCCTTGGCCAATGAAAGCTGAGATTCTGCCATCAGTCTGAAGGTCTGGCTACGCAAGACTAGCATGACTTCAATATCCACCACAACCTTCCGACAACTCTGAAATTTTGAGTTTAAAAAACTTTATTAATTTAATTGATTAGACATGCTTTTTTAGATTAAACCATTAAAATGGAATCAGGAACATTTTAAATTGAAAAAAATATTTCTTTAAATTGAATACGTTTTTTTAAGTTGCCAGCTACCGCCAGCATTTTTGATCATTTTTTTAACAAAAATGTCATGGCCTCCAGAATATTTTGTTGTATGAATATCTAAATAAGCAATATATTTAAAGAAAGAACAGAGCCTCTGCTTAAAAAAACAAAAACTTTTATTCTAGCTTCATGCATTCTTTTTTATCAACGGTTTCTTTTCTTTTTTTAAAGGCTACGGCGTGCGTAAGCAATGCTTTTTTCAGCACCTTATTTGCCAGTTTTAATTATTCTTATTTCTTTTGATTATTTTAATTTCTTCTATGTAAAGCACTTTGAATTACCACTGTGTATGAAATGTGCTATATAAATATATAAATAAACTTGCCTTGCCTTGTGTTTTGAACCCCAGACCTTATCCCAGGCTCACACTTAAATTAAGAGCTTTGGAGTTGTTGGTTTTTGGGAGATTTTTATGTGTTACTCATACAAAGCTATCATATAGATTGAGAAGAAGAAATAAAGCTCACAAGCCAGATTTACTTCTTCTTTTTTTATGATGCATTCATGGTGCTATTTTGAGTTTACAGTCATGGTCATTGTGAATTGTATGAATGGACAAGTGCTGCTTGAACATTGCTTAAAATGTCACATTTTCTGTACCATAAAATAACAGCACATGGGTTTGGAATGACATGAGGGGGAGTCAATCATGACAGAATTTTCATTCTATTCCTTTAAGAAGCTCACGACGCTGCGGTTCTCGTCTCCGTCCCTCCCTTCCTTTAGGGCTTCCCACTCTTCGATTTTCCATTTCTTTCTGCGGAATGAAGTTTGTTTGGATATTGAGCATTTGTTGGAGAGTGAGATGCAGAGCACTTGGTCTGTCGTGTCTGTGGTTCTCTGAGGCAGCGCTGCTGTCATTGGCCTTCAGACTGAGCGTTCATTGTGAGTCCGGCGACTGCAGCGGGGAACGAGGACGGCCAATGGGTGGCTGCAATCGCTATGGGAACTCTGTCCTTGGGAAACACCGGGAGCCTGTGATCTCAGCAGACCTCCGGCTTTGCTGTGTTGCCACAGAGAGGTTCCTGGCCAATGGGAGCGAGGCAGCCCTGAGTGTGCTATAAATAGCCTCACAGACTGCGGGCAGTGTCAGAGCCAATCTCACTGCTAAATGGACAAAATGTAACGTAGGGGTTTGATGGATGCCGTGCTTTTGCCGTGACACCTTGCTGATGATAGGGAGAAGAGAACCGATTGGATTTTTCAGCAGTTTCTTACTGAGCTGCAAACTGCAGAAATGCTGAAAGAGATTTTTCAGTTTCCTGTGCAGTTTAAGATTTAATTATGAAACACATTCTCATTATTTAGTCATTATTGTTGGATGGTCTAGTCCTGCTTGAGGCTGTTAGCTGATGGTCTTTTAGAAAAGCATTAAGACACATGTACATTCTTGTTTCATATGTACTGTAAAATCAATGGCTTCTATCTAGGGCTGTAACTACCAACAGTTCTGATAAGAAGTAATCTGTCAATTTCATTTGAATTAAACTATATATTTATATTTAGATGTTTAAATGTGAAACATCATATGAAAACATTATTTCTTTATTTTATATATATATAAAACATTTATCCATTCAATAGTTTTAAATGAATTAAATCAATTTAAATACTTATTATTTATTGTTACATATGTATCAATATATATGTCTCATATAAATGGGTGCTTTAATTTTTGTATCATGTTATTTTTCCATAACTAGTTAAATGTGTGTATGTATGAAAAAAAAAAAATGAAAAAAAAATAATAATAAAATAAATATATATATATATATATAAATACACATACACAAACACACATATATATACACACACACACACACACACACAGACACGCACTCACACACAATACATACATACATACATACATAGATACATACATATTTATTTATTTATTTATTTATATACACACACACACACACACACACACATATTTTATAAACACAAACGTTTGTGTTATGCGATTAATCAATTTGACAGCAGTAATATATACACATTAGGGATGCTAACAATTAATAACCATAATAATTTTATCGATAAAACTTGCGCATATGTACTGCTCAACCGTGAAACACGTAAAGCAGACCCGAGGAGAAATGAAGCGAGCGCGCCGGAGTTATGTTTGGGATCATTTTTAAAGTTAAAAGGCTAGATTTACACCTTCATGACTATAGGTTTGCGTGCGCATTCGCAGCCGTTTGTTTTGTGCAAATGTAAGTTGTAAAATTATGTAGATGTTCGAATATACATCACATGAAAAAAGCATTTGCATTGACCAAGCACTCAAAGTGTATTTCTGGCCTTAAACAGCCCAGATGTGAAGTGAAGTGGTGGTTAGACCTGTGCATGTTGATGGGGTGAGGTAGATGCCATGGATTGAAAAGCTGCAGTTAGAAATGTCAAAGCTTTGCCTGATGAGGAAGTCTTTGTGGTTCGGGCAACATGCTCTCCGCTCTACATGTCATCATCGTAGCCTCTTGCCTCGGTCTGCCAAGTGACAGACGCCCATGACTCATCGCTGGTGATATCCAGGAACTGCAGAAAGAGATGTGGAAAGTGAGAGGAAGGAGTTATATAACCAAAAAGAGGACTTTAGTTTCTTTGGATAAAATAATCTACTTAAGTAACTGCATACTTACACGCTAGCCATGTGCTTTATTACACCCTTTACTAGTGTTAATGTGATTTATCTGACCAGAATCACCAGTATCCACTCAACATCCAAGCATCAGAGATCACTGCCTTGTACAGCTCTGATATTATCCATCATGAGCCAGTAATGGATGTGACTGCTGCTGAGCTGAATAACTGTCGAAGTGGAAATGCAGTTAAAGGGAAATGTTAGACCAAATTGCTGCATTTACAGTGCACAGTGTGAGAGAGATTACCACCATCTTTAAACAGTCTTTTTTAGGCGAGGACTTGTCAAGGTAATTGCATACGTTAGTTTCATCTGTGGAAAAAAAAGTGGAATGATGCTTTTATGCTTCACAACAAGACATCGATAAACACTTTCAGGAACTTTGTTCTTGTTTGATGTCATATTTTCAGCAATTGCATCCCGTCATTAGTGGTACAGCTTGAGTCAACGTGAAATATAGTTTACATCTCATTTTAATACCGAAATCTGATTTGTTTCCATGTGAAAGTTCGTTAGTTAAGAAAAAACTACACAGACACTACTGTTCAAAAGTTTGGGGTCGGTAAGATTTTTAAAAATGTTTTTGGAAGAAGTCACATGCTCACCAAGTCTGCATTTATTTGATCAAAAATACAGTAAAAACAGAAATATTTTGAAGTAATACGATTTGAAGGAGCTGCTTTGCATTTGAATTTTGGCTGTCACAAATAACTTGTTCATTTCTGGGAAAATAAGTGTAAATACTTACAGTACTGACGTATCGAGAGGATCAGTCCTCACATAAGAATATTGATACCAAAAGTTTTAATTGGTAATTTCTTTTTACTTACTGTGAAAATGAATGTGCAAAATAAACTTAAATAAAATAAATAAATAAATGAGCTGATAGCTCTCGGATACAGTATATCTCATTCAAATATTTAAAATATACCATCTTTAACTTTATGTTGTTCCCAGATTAATTTGAAGACACAATGCAGAAAATATGTATTACAACATAAAAATAGAATGTAGTCAAACACATTTTGATGGTAGGTTCGATTAATCATTCGATTACATTCACTTTTGATAAATTTTAATGCTTTGGATAGTATATATTATTTTTTCATTTATAAAAAAAAAATGATGAAGACAAAACACTTTTTATATATTTACATTTTATGTACATATTGTGGCACGTTATTTTGAATAAGAACAGGATCATGTTGTAGGAAACCAAATAGAGTCTGTTTTGAATTTTTTATGTTAACTTTGAGACAATTGAAATCAAGGTCCAGTAAATTTGCTTGAATAATGTATGCCCCCTTTTTTCCCCTTCAGCATCAACAGGACCTTCTGGCCCTAAAACATCAGCAGGAGCTCCTGGAACACCAGCGGAAGTTGGAGCGTCATCGTCAGGAACAGGAGATGGAGAAACAGCAGCGGGAACAGAAGCTCCAGTTACTCAAAAACAAAGAACGCGGCCAAGAGAGTGAGTGTCCTCCAACATCTCATTACCTGACTGAAACGCATAAAGATCTTCCATTTATTAGGCTAATTAGCACTGCGGCATGGATGTTTGACTCAGCGTTATACTCGCTTTTCACAACCAAATTTGACTGAAGTAGTCAAAAAGCCCATAATGTTGTCAAAGCCATGGCCTAGCGGTTAGATCCGGTATCGCTCCACTCATGCAGATGATATGAGTTTGAGTCTAGCTCACATCCTTTCCTTCTGACCATAATTTCCTGTTTTCTTCCTAAAATAATTTTCAATAATGTAGCAAAAGAGCAGATATAAAATAAAATGTTTTGCTTTCTGTATATCATTTATTCTGCTTCTGCAGAGCAAACATGGAGTTGCTACTGCTAATAGATACATGTAAGAGAGCATGTAAGATCTGAGCAGATCTAGGCAGGTGGAGCTGGGGAGGTGGAGGGTTTCAGAGGAACTTACAGCAGACAATGAACCAGACTATTAAAATGCTGAGCAAGCAATTTCATTGGCTACAAGATCAGCAGAGGCCAATCAGCTTGTGCCATGCGGTAATTGTGATAGGTTGTAGATTGCATTTGAATGACTTATCAGTCTGCGCCCTCTAGAGTTTCATGAATGAACTTGATATTTAATAATGTAATTATAAAAACAATCCAGTCCCACTTTTATATTAAGTGGCTTTAACTACTATGTACTCACATCAAAAGATAAGGACAATGTACTTATTGTGTTGTAAAACACGTTTGCTGCTATTGAGATGTGATACGGGTAAGGTTAAGGACAGGTGTGGTGGTATGGGTAAGTTTAAGGGTGGGTTAAGGTATAAGGGAAGGGTCAACGTTATACATGTAATTACATAATTACAGCTGTAATTACTTGCAGGTATTTTTAAAAAATAAGTCAAATGTAAAAACATATATGTACACTATAAGTTCATTGTATCTAATTATTAATTTCAATGTTAGTACATAGTAGTTAAAGCCACTTAATTAAGTGAGACCAGTACACCTCTCATGCACAGTAAGTTTAGGTACAGGTATAAGAAATCGTAACAGTGATTCTATCACTAGTTCTGTTTATTTTCTAGCATATTCTTATCTGGAATGTTCCTGGCAGTACAGCCAGTCTATTTTTATCCATCTCTGTTGTTGTTGACACGGCGGTCACCTGTAGCCCGCGAGTAGCGCGTGTTGTCTGGCGACGCAGATGTGTACGTACACCAGCGACGGCCTCTGGGGACATGTTTACAGACAATGGGGAAAGGTGGTAATTGAAGGAAAAGCTGTGAGAATATATCCATCTGATGTGTTTCTTTCAGAGTGAGAACAATAGTGAGAAAAAAGACATCTTTGTTTAACCGTTGCGGTCTCTGTGGAATTGAAATAGAGAGTCTGCTCTCTGTTTAAGACAGGATAAAGGGGCCGTTTCTCTCAGATGTAAAGAGATATCTGAATCGAGTCGGGCTGCAGTGGAATAGCTGTTTATCGACACCGGAAAACAAGTGTCAGCCTTTGTAGTCTTGATCAATTGGGCACTGTTCGATCCTCTCGGTCTCATGCCGAAGAGACTATTAAGAGTTTTTGTTAAGACCATTTAGAAGACGAAATTACAGCACTGGAAATTACAGGGTGTAGAAATGGTGAAGAAATTGCCAGTCACAAATGCATAAAACCCCTTCCCGAGGCTTTCAGAGAAATCTAGCTGGATGACACAGCTAGAGGCTTTGAGAATGCCATTGATGTCCCACTGCCCGCGATCTTCCTGAACTGTGAGCTCTGATTGACAGGCGCTGTGGCGAGCACTGAGGTGAAGATGAGGTTGCAGGAGTTTGTCCTCAACAAGAAGAAAGCGCTGGCCCAGAGGAGCCTCAACCACTGCCTGTCCAGTGACCCGCGCTACTGGTACGGGTGAGTATCTCAACCTGCTCAGGGATGATGTTTCAAAAAGGACATTTTACAGGTCCCTTTTAAATCTTACTTTAACAGAGAGGTCAACTGAGACAGATTTATATGCAGTTTACACTTAAGGGCTAACATGCAACTCAGATGTGTCAGGGAGAGCCTCTTTTTTTCGTTTTTGCTACTACATATATCACAGAGACAAAGTCAAGTGAAATAAGTAGCATGCAATAAAAAGGCATATGCAGTAATGTAAAGAAAAGAATATTATGTTTTTTTTTTTTTTTTTTTATGTATATGAGTTTTACAAACATTTCATTTTGAGTCAAGCTCCAATATGTTTTTTGTTTCTCCAAATGGCAGTGTTTCACTGTTGTTTGAGATGCATCAGGAGAGAAGTGTGAATGCAATGTGGTCACAACACAACTAAAGTTGTAAACTCCGGATACCAATTTTCTTTCAAAGGACTATAATTCATAAGATCTTCAATGCAAAAAACAAATAAACATTAAAATTAATGCACTAAAATAAACGGAGACATGAAATAGACATGGCTTTAAGTTTTTCAGGTGAGTATACAGTATTCAGGTTGAAATACTACAGAAATGAAAGTAATCAAATGTAAAATAACTGGATAGTCTTCATTGTAAAAATGAAATACAGATTAATGCTTACAATTAAGGTTACAAAGTTATTCTTTTATTAACTTTTATTAACATAACAGACTGAGGCAAGAATATTAGGCTGCTGTCTCTTTAATAGTTTATGCACGGATCCAATATACTGTTTTATACTACATTTATCTTTCTTAACTAATTAGGTTCCAAAACTGACTGTTTAGCTGAATACTTGCCAAGACGGGCATTTTGATGCATTTTTTGGCATTCTGATCGATCGTGCGGAAAATCGTCTGATTCCAGTTCCTGGCCGATTGATCGGTGCATCTCTTATTTTTAACTACCTCTGAATATGGTAGTACTCTGAACACTGAGTACGGTAGTCTGAATATGAGTCCCTCTGAGTGATTGAATACCCTGTATTTTACGTTGACCACTTGTGATCAGATCATCTGCAACGGATCTTAATGGCAGAGCAAAACCGCTAAAGATCCACGTTCTACATGAAGTTGATGCCAAACTTCAGACTTAATATCCCTGTAGTTTTGGCTTGCAGCAGTATTCCAAAATAAAAGCATGTTATACAAGTTTCTGTTTTGATTGATTGACAGTTTTGTTTTTCCTCTTCAACACACAAAAGATGTAGCTGGCTGTCATCTCTGCATTCTTGAAAAATTTGAACAAGTTTTGATTGGGGCACTTCTCATGTGTGGAAGATAACGGTGAAGAGGAGGCAGTGTATCAGTGTGTGTGTGTGTGAATAACGTTCACGCTCCACATCTGTGAGGCTAGGAAAATGGGAAGAGAATGTTCCAGGCTTTTGCATTCACATACTTCTGTACTTGTGTTCAAAAGTGTGGAGTCTGTAAAATATCATACTCACCAAGGCTGTTTATTTGTTATTGTAAAACAGTAAAAAATGTAAATATGACTACAGTTTAAAATAACTGTTTTCTATTTTAATATATTTTAATATGTAATTTATTCTTGTGATGCAAAGCTGAATTTTCAGCATCATTAGTCTTCAGTGTCACATGATCCTTCAGAAATCCGTTTAATGTGCTGATTTGCTGCTCAAGAAACATTTCTTATTATTATCAATGTTGAAAACTGTTGCTGTTTTATATTTTTGTTTTTTCAGGATTCTTTGATGAATAGAAAGTTCAAAAGAACGTCATTTATTTTGAAATCTACTAAATAAACATTATAAATCAATTTCATCCATCCTTGCTGAATAAACGTATTGATTTCTTTCTTTCATAAACAAGTAAATAAAAATCCTACTGACCCCCAAAGTTTTGAATGTTGCTGTATGTTTAAGCCTATAGCTTCTTCATTTCAGACTTCATTACAACATTTGCACTAGGATTGATCAGAAGTGAGGTATTTCTGTAGCCTCTGTGGACTATTAAACCAGATATTGGCATTGTTTGAGATGAGCTGACGATAGGCAGATTAGATTCTTGGGTTTGTGGTGATGCCAGCTGACCTTAGATGCCCCAGTGCAGTTGTTTTTCCTGTTAAGGAGGAGCTAATCTCTTTATTTTTTACGGAGCTTTGTTAGTGCTGCCGCTGATGTTTTGATGTGTGTCGTACTTAAGCATGTTCATTTGTGAACAGAATAATGCCCCGCCCCCCTCTCTTAGGCTGCACTGAGGCATTATGGGTGATCGGAGTTTGCATTCCCGTTACTTGGCAGAAACCGTCCTAGTGCTGGGAATGGAGAGCAGCTGTGTGTGGAAATGTCTTGAAATGCACATATTTGAGTACCTATGCTTGCTCTCATGAGTGTTTGTGATTTGTTCCACAGGAAAACCCAGCACAGCTCCCTGGACCAGAGCTCACCACCTCAGACAGGGATTTCCACTTACAACCACCCGTTGCTGGGAATGTACGACCCCAAAGATGACTTCCCGCTCCGCAAGACTGGTACTGTAAAACTAACCCCCTTCTTCCTGATGTGTCCTGGCCTGTCAGACTTTCACTAGTGTTGCTTAGGCTAGTTCAGGTTTACTTGTTTAGAACTGGTTCCAAAACACGTGGAACAACCTCTGTGACCTCTGCTTCCATTGACGCTTGTGGAAACCCTTTTTTTTCCTGCTGCTGATGCAGAAGCCTTTTTCTCACACCCACACACAACCGTACAAGATTGTGAAGTTCAACTTCAATGGCTGCAAAACTTGAAATTAATTTGCAAATTATTAGTCAAACAGTGTTATTTTATAATTATTTATAGTTTTAATCATATTTTGAATTAGCTTTTAGTTGTATATTTTAGTTGCTTTTTTTAATGTGCTTTTTAAAAAATTTATTAGTTTTTGTTCTTTTAAAATCTTACTATTACTATAGGTTTAATTTTTTAGATTTTTTTTTATTTTAAATTATTACTATTTCCAGTTTATAATTATAGTGCTTCAACTTAGAATTGTTGCTTAGCAACCAACTGAAAAAAAGTCTAATATTTATTTTATTTTATTTTATTTCAGCTTTATTTCAATTAAAAACATTTTTTAACAGTTGTTTCAAAGCAATAAAGTAAAAATAAATAATGATGCCTATTTTAAGACCATTAAGATCTTTTGCATGTAACAGTATTCACAATTTATTGACGCATTTTATTTCGATGACAATTAAATTAGAATAGAATTAAAATAGAATTAGCAAATTTAGTACAACAAATACTGCAGTAATGTATACTTTTTAATTGTACTTTAGTAATTAAC
Source organism: Semotilus atromaculatus (assembly GCA_031834385.1). Taxonomy (NCBI): domain Eukaryota; kingdom Metazoa; phylum Chordata; class Actinopteri; order Cypriniformes; family Leuciscidae; genus Semotilus; species Semotilus atromaculatus. The sequence goes on along the minus strand of JAULUF010000055.1, from coordinate 38,394,714 downwards.
TTTCCAAACAACATTTACCAAATTAAGTATTTAATTACAATTTAAAAAAAGTTCACATTTCACATTAATGAGAATTCAGAAGAGAAATGTGCTTTTGAAATACGATCAGATACATAAAAAAAATTTAATCAATAAATGGTACTATTTTATTTTATTTTACTTTTGAAACATGACAAGGACGCGTTCTTTACAGTTTTTGCGAGATCCACCTTCACAAACAGCTCTGTCCAGATTTCCTTGATAACACTGAAGACCTTGCAGAACATTCTGGAAAGTTTTCTGCTTCTGAGAAAAGGCGGAGGTGTAGGTATAGACATTCTCTGTGGCATCTGCTGTGTATTAAGAAGGGCTCCAGTGTCTGTGGGCTGGCATTGGTCCTGTGCCCCCCTGCTTCAGCATCGCTGTCTTCACTATCAGGGCTGCAGGCGGTGTGTGTTAAAGAACTTGTACCCCCTCCCTCTCTGCTGCAGGAGAGCACTCAAGGGCAGTTCCTATGCAGACTCACTTTGGGCTGGTTTAGGTAGCGTAAGGCCTCTGTGCTCATTAATCACACTGGAAATGGGCCTGTCAGGGACCCGCAGTACAACCTGCCCTGGGCCTTTAGCACACACAGAGCCCCGGTGAGACCTGCGTAATTACAGTGCAGGCCAGGGAGACGGGAGGGTGGGGGGTGGGGGGTGTTACGGGTGCTTTACAGTCGTAACTGCGGATGGAAGGTGAATGCATCTCCTGCTACTTAAAGCAAAGTGTCCAACTGTACAGAAACCTTTATGACCTCTGGGCCCGCATTAAGATGGACGAAATGAACTTTTTGCCCCACCTGCCAAATTGCAGGTGAACTGAGACAGTGTGCAGGTTAGATTCCAGATATTCCTTACTGGCATTTTTTTATTATTATTATTTATTTATTTTAAATTTCTGCATTCATTTTTAATTTAAAGTTTTTAAAAACTATATATGTATATATAGCGTTTATTATTGTATTGCTTCAACAAAACAAAAATTATAAATAATGCCATAGCAATAAATATATTTATAAATAAATATATATTAAATTTATATATCGTTATTTATTGGTTTGCATTGGTGCCATGAAACGGCACCTTTCATAGAGAAATGATTATTAAAAAATTTTTTTTTGGCTTGATGTGATGAATATTTCACCATATGTGCTGCCACATGCGGTTCAGGATAGAAAAAAAGCCATCCCAACGCAAGGAATAGCTGTTAGAAGATGCATGTTTTCTTTAACAAACTATTTCAGTGTTTCATTTTTATTGCATTGACATTTATTCATTCAGCTGGCTTTTTTGCACGTCACTTGCACAATAATCTGAGCTTCTTATAATCATTCTCGTAATTTAGATGTTAACAAGTTACCGGTCACATTTGGCTCTCGGCGAGGGTCAATATTGGACCCTGATTTCACTGTTTGGTTTGATGTGATCCAGTGTTCCCACAGTTCATTGTTTTCATTATCCGTGAGTGGCACAAGCTCTTTGACGTTCTTTCATGGTTATATTTCCCATGCGAGCTGTTAACCTGGGAAAGCAGCAGCAGGATGATACAGGCGGTGGAACTTCGGGAAAGAGGATCTGATGGTCTGAACGTCAAGCTGTGAAATGTTCTTTGTTTAGTTCTGATGATTGAGTTTGCGGTAAGGCTCGTTTGCGAGTCGATTCCAGTCCTCCCGCTGTAGATAAACCTCAGTTTGCTCTGGCTGGCAGAGTGCATTCCTGCAGTGGGGATACGGAGAAGGAGGGTGGCCCAGGCCTTAACCAGAACTGTTTGACACTCTCTTTCCCTCCATACCGCCCCTCTCAGGACAGGCCAGAGTCTGTTTTCTCACGTCTCACCTAACCGTCCGACATCTGGAACCTTGGCTGTTGGCAGCTGCAGGAAGTGTGATGTTGTTTTAGGACAGTGAAGTCTGCGAGATGTCGAGTGCCATGAATGGTGCAAAGATGGTTCCTAGTCTGTATGCATGTCATGATTTTCTAATAGTGGTGACCAGTGTTTTGGGGGTAATACGTTAGAAGTTGTGTGATCAAAGAGCTTTTTTAACTAATGAGTGTTGCTTTTATTTTGTTCAAACAAGAAATGCATGTTACATAATCCGATTCCCCCCCCCCCCCCCCCCCCAATCTAACATCTAATCTAATATCCGTTTTTAAATACATATGTAATAAGATTTTTTGACAATCAGATTTTCACCCCACAAGAAATACTTTAAAAGTTTTAAAGTAAAATTTTCAAATAAGTAATGTATCATGTATTTAGATTTTTTTTCTTTCAAAAAGTAATATGTTGCTTATTAAATTTACACAATATCAGTTATTTTTTCAAATTGTTTCATGTAGGCTAATCTTTTATTTTTTTTACACAGATTTTAATCAGATGTTTTCATGCAGAAAGTGATTCATTGCTCATTAAATTTACACAATATCCATTTATTTACAAGAAGTAACGTTATGTAATCAGATTTTTCACACAATTTTCTCAGTATCAGTTACTTTTTCAAACAGGTAATTATGTATTCAGATTTTTTTCACTAATTTATATAATCAGATTTTTCCACTAATTCACTTATTAAATTGACACAATAGGTCATTTTTCAAATAAGTAACATTACTTTTACATGTAATACATACAATAACATGATAGTTGTTAATTATACAAGTTTTACACTTTCAAATAAATAATGTTAATTTCCCTTTTTTTAGTATGAAGCAGCCAAAAAATAACACCATGTGTCTTGGTCATAAACTTGGTCATAAGCAATGGCCATTTTTGTGACAGTTGCTTGTTACAATTACCTTGTCTTGTTTCTGATGATTATACCACAGAATTAAAATCTTTAAAAACTTTTTTTTAAAAAAAACTTTACAAACAACTTTTTGTCAGAAATGTAACTTGTGAATGTGAGATGGGGATTAAAAAAGTACAAAGTATAGGAAAAATAACATGACGTTGCAATTAAAAGTAATGCAATATTGTAGCATGTTACTTTTTAAAGTGACATTCTTCAGCAGTGGCGTTGACACGTTCGTTCTTTCTCTCCTCGCTAGGTGTGAATGTACCCTGCAAGTATGTGACTCAGCGAGAGCGGTTTTGTTTCATTCATGCGTTCTCTCTCTTGAACGTGTTCGAGCAGGCAGGAAGGTCGCAGAGCTGACTTTTTGCGCAGAGCAGGCTTGCAGCAACTGTGACTCTTTTGCTGTATTACTCATTCTTTTACATGTCATGTACAAAGTGTTTGTTCCTGGCTCAAAATATGATTTGCTCTTAACCGCCTTAGGGCAGTGAGTAAATGACGGTCTGTTATGCCTCACTTTGTGAAACGCAAGTTCTAATTTGATCAGAAATAGGACACTTTTACAGAAAATGAGTTTTAGACGTTGCACAAAGCATTGCCATTGCGCTTCTCAATTATACTCCATATGAATCGCCTCCAGGTTACATTGAAGTGCTCTTCGCATTTATGTTGACACGTCAATTTTCACTAGGGAGTGTACAGAATTAGAAAGCCGAGGATGGAGAAATCTGGAAGGAATTGAGCTTGAGCTTTAAACACCATTAAACTAATCAGCCTGGAGGTTGCAATTTGTGACCTAATACCTGCTAATAACAGCTGGGATTCAGGCTGGGGAACAGCAGTAAAGGACAGAAGCAGATGTCGCGTTAGCCGAATATTTTCCGTCGTTGACTATTTTTTTTTTTTTTAGCAGTGATGAAAAAATCTGAAAGCCGTCCGTCAGTTTGACAGATTACACTGAGGGTGATGTATTCTAATATGTAACTGTAATTCCCACCCCTGTCCGGTTGGTGGTGAGTGCGCTCCAGTATGGAAACAGAGTTCTGCCTCGGGAATCTTTTTTACTGCCACGAGAATTCATCAGTCAGAGCAAAGATGCAAACTCTGATGAGTTGCCTCTGCATTAGTCTCCCTTGATGTGTTAAAGTACACACAGGCGAGCATCCAGTTTAAGTCGATGTGGACCTGGAGGAAGATTTGAGTTCAGGAAGATAGAGCTTCGATTGAGTTTAGGTCAGTTCATTTCTTACGGTTTGATCGTATTACAATCGGAATTTAATTTTTTTAATATATTGTATTGTTGATAGTTGTTTTAGATTAAGTTCACATGACAACGATGTGCTAAAAAATGTTTCCTTTTTCGTTTACAGATGAAAACATTATGAAAACAATCCCCGTTCACAGGAATTTGCGAAAACTTAAAAACATGGCAGGCCAGTAGTTGGCGATGTCACATTTTTTAAAGAAAAACTATGCGCTTGTAGTTTGAACATGTAATACGCATGCGCACGACATCACCGTTTTCACAAATTTGCTTTTGTTGTAGTTTACAAAAGACAAAAACAGTATTTAATTTTTAAAAAACTCACACTTTGAAACCCATTTGTAAATGTTAGCGTTTTCAGGCTCCCAAAACACTCTTGTTGAATAAATGAACGGCCAAAACGCATAAAAAGTTTTCCCTTTTTAGTTGAAAACGGTGTCGTGTAAACGGCCTCTTAGTGGGTTCTTCTTCGTGTGAACATGAAAAGTGACTTTGTTAATCTTTGTGAGTCTCTGTTAATCTCTTCCTAAACAAAGCTATTAAAAGTCTTGTCTTATAAAAATATGAAAATTAAAGTGACGGGTAATAATAGATTATGACAGAGTTTTTACGACCCTGTCCGTCAAAATGACGGAAAATGAGAGAGTCTAATGTGACCTCTGAACGAAAGAGTGTGCAGGTCTGTGGTTTAGCGTGTTTCTTGGATAATAGTTCATTATCAGGTCTACCAAAAGCTGATAAGTGCGTATCGTGTAAGCAAGGAATACGGCCAACTAGCGTTCGGTACCAAATCGATACTTAACATTTTAAAAGCACAACGATTTTTGTCGTTGGTTTTCTGTAGTACAGAGTACTGATACAGAGTACTCCCGTGCGTATTTGTGTAGAGCGTCAAAGGTTTCTATTTACAATGTATTTTTGCAGCATTGAGCACTGTAGCCAATCTCAGACATGTTTGTTGAGCGCGTGAACGCAATGACCAACCGTAGGCGTTGAAGTTAGTCTGAATCCACTCTATATGGGGTTCTGCAAGAAACTAATAATCTTGTTTAAGAGTCCTTAGACTGCTTAAAATGCTTCGACTTGAAATGGCCTCGTCTGCAGCTGTTGAGTGTCCGTGCCCCTCCCTGAACATGATGTCCACTACACACAACTTCTGTTTGCCTCTAAGAGCTCATTTCCCTTATCTGGATCTAAGTGCTTTTTTAATAGCTGTAGGGTGATGACTTCTGCATGTCGTTTCCTGTCGGCTCTGTTGACAACTCGTCGTAGCTAAGACACTGCCTGCGTCCTCTTATCAGACTCATAAGTCCTCCAGATCTCTTCAGCAATCGTCATGGTCATGAAAACGCATCTTCAAAATCGTCTCTCGTATTTCATGTTCTGAGATATAATGCATCAGCTTGTTATCTGAGGTCCTTCTCGGTGCTCTGCAGAAGCTGATATGCCAAGAGGAAGCAAAAAATAAATATACTATATTTATTAAAGGTATATTTTTATACTTTTTTTATTATTTTTTTTATGCATTATCATTTAATATTGGTCAATATTGGATATTTATTTATGCAAGGTCATTTTGCTGATTTTTGCATTTACTCATTTGTTTCCATCTAACATAATTTATTGACACTGTTACATGTAATCTTTAGCAAATTTCAAAGATTTATAATTGTTTAATGCTTAAATTAGCTTGTAACATGTGAATCAATTGATTTTTAGGTCTAAATTTTAAATTTACAAAATATTGAAGAATTTTATTTTATGTTGGTCACTTGTTTTTTCAGCCACTAAATGAAAAGAAATATTGGCTTATTGATTTTAATATCTGCATCCCTAGTGCTTTTTCTGTATTTTGGTTCAAGTTGAAACGGAAGTTGCAATAGTTTTTCTTCCATATTGCGATGTGTATCTTCGTAAAGCAGCTTCTCGAACAAGAAAAAACTGTCGGGCAGGACTTGATTTTGTCCGTGGGGAATTGATTGGAGGGTTGTGGTTTGCTATTGGTCGATCTCATGTGAGTGACAGGTTGTCCCGCCCGCCAGTAAACACGTCATCAGAGAAGAGAAGAGGTATCGCTGCAAGAGGAAGGGGAAGTTCATTTGATTAAAAATCATGAAGGTATAAGACTTGTCAATTTTGATTTCATGGTGACTTTACAACCTTGATGTTGATCTTTCACTTTGTGAAAATAGTTTTCAATCTTAGCATTATCAAACTGCCCGGTAGGGTCACCGTCACCCTTCAAGAGTTGAGTTTGAAGCAGACGTGTGCGAGTGTGTAACATCAGCAAATATCACGGGCCACTGCAGCGGACGTGTCAGAGTTCTGGAACAGACACACTCGCATGCGGTTCTGCCATCTCAGCAGTTTTTAGAAGAGGCAGGTGAGAGTCGAGGGCCTGGAGTCCTCTTTGCTGTCAGTGAGAGAGCTCATCCATTCCCTTTACAGCTGCCTGCTATGGCCTATATTTCATGCTAAAACTATTACAGTTCACCAAGTGGTCAAACCGAAACAGGCGTGAGATGTAGTTGGGTGCAGTGTTTGTTTCATCATTTAATCGGTTCGTAGATCAATTGATGTTGGGTTTTAAATCTCAATTTAAATGCGTGACAAAACTAAATTGAATCTTGCTTTGAGGTGTTGCTCACTTGCGGTGAAAAGTTTTGTAATTGTAAAAGTTTTGTTTGCCAGATGGCATAAGATTGACACATAGTAAACCGAACAGGGCTCATGTTAAATTTACTCCTGTCTTTATTACTGCTCCTGTTTCTCCACCCTTGCTAATGCAGGGCATTAATGGCAGCATGCCTAGCTTTCTTTAACATAGATGTCTGGGAATGTTTCCTACCACTTACCAGAAGTGCCATCCTCATATCTACCTAGTTTGATAAGTATAACCACAAGATTGGCTTTCCAGAACAGAGTGCTCTTGAGAGAAGAAGTGATGGAACCTTTGCTTCCTCAACATCTGCCTATTAGTGGCAGTGGCATAGGTTTTTACATTGAACATTCATTTGAACCCATCTGTAACAACAAGTTATGACTCATTATAAACCGTAGGCGGTAACGAATGTTATGGTTTAGCCAACATTTAACACCAAAACTGCATGCAATTGCACCATTTTCAGTATAATT